>NW_023496847.1:0-653633 GCF_013340165.1 Drosophila suzukii
ATAGCATTTGTAGCAAGCTGCTCAAAACAGTCGGTCTTTTAGCTGTACGCCTTGATTTGACTAAGCTACGACTGAAAAACCACGAAAAAATGTATTTTTGTCCCAAATCGAAGTCCAAAAATATCCGATGTACCCCCTTATAAAAATGCGAAAATGGGTCAAAAAATAAATGTTCCTTAAAGAGATGGGGATCATAGCATTTGTAGCAAGCTGCTCAAAACTGTCGGTCTTTTAGCTGTACGCCTTGATTTGACTAAACTACGACTGAAAAACCGCAAAAAATGAGTATTTTTGACCAAATCTGAATCCCAAAAAAACCGATGTACCCCTTATAAAAAATGCGAAAATGGGTCAAAAAATAAATGTTCCTTAAAGTGATGGGGATCGATAGCATTTGTAGCAAGCTGCTCAAAACAGTCGGTCTTTTAGCTGTACGCCTTGATTTGGCTAAGCTACGACTGAAAAACCACGAAAAAAATGAGTATTTTTGATCCAAAATCCAGAAATTCAAAAAATCCGACGTACCCCCTTATAAAAAATGCGAAAATGGGTCAAAAAATAAATGTTCCTTAAAGTGATGGGGATCGATAGCATTTGTAGCAAGCTGCTCAAAACAGTCGGTCTTTTTGCTGTACGCCTTGATTTGGCTAAGCTACGGCTGAAAAACCACTAAAAAATGGGATTTTTGACCCAAAATCGAATTCAAAAATATCCGATGTACCCCCTTATAAAAAATGCGAAAATGGGTCAAAAAATAAATGTTCCTAAAGTGATGGGATCGATAGCATTTGTAGCAAGCTGCTCAAAACAGTCGGTCTTTTGCTGTACGCTTGATTTGGCTAAGCTACGGCTGAAAAACCACGAAAAATGAGTATTTTTGACAAAATACGAGTCCAAAAAATATCCGATGTACCCCCTTATAAAAAATGCGAAAATGGGTCAAAAAATAAATGTTCCTTAAAGTGATGGGGATCGATAGCATTTGTAGCAAGCTGCTCAAAACAGTCGGTCTTTTTGCTGTACGCCTTGATTTGGCTAAGCTACGGCTGAAAAACCACGAAAAAATGATTTTTTGTCCAAAATCGGAATCCAAAAAAATCCGATGTACCCCCTTATAAAAATGCGAAAATGGGTCAAAAAATAAATGTTCCTTAAAGTGATGGGGATCGATAGCATTTGTAGCAAGCTGCTCAAAACAGTCGGTCTTTTTGCTGTACGCCTTGATTTGCTAAACTACGGCTGAAAAACCACGAAAAATGGGTATTTTTGATCAAAATACGAGTCCAAAAAAATCCGATGTACCCCCTTATAAAAAATGCGAAAATGGGTCAAAAAATAAATGTTCCTTAAAGTGATGGGGATCGATAGCATTTGTAGCAAGCTGCTCAAAACAGTCGGTCTTTTTGCTGTACGCTTGATTTGACTAAACTACGGACTGAAAAACCACGAAAAAATGATTTTTTGTCCAAAATCGAGTCCCAAAAATATCCGATGTACCCCCTTATAAAAATGCGAAAATGGGTCAAAAAATAAATGTTCCTTAAAGTGATGGGGATCGATAGCATTTGTAGCAAGCTGCTCAAAACAGTGGTCTTTTAGCTGTACGCCTTGATTTGACTAAACTACGACTGAAAAACCCAAAAAATGAGTATTTTTGACCAAAATCTGAATCCAAAAAAAACCGATGTACCCCCTTATAAAAAATGCGAAAATGGGTCAAAAATAAATGTTCCTTAAAGTGATGGGATCGATAGCATTTGTAGCAAGCTGCTCAAAACAGTCGGTCTTTTAGCTGTACGCCTTGATTTGACTAAACTACGACTGAAAAACCGCGAAAAAATGAGTATTTTTGACCAAAATCGAATCCCAAAAAATCCGATGTACCCCCTTATAAAAAATGCGAAAATGGGTCAAAAAATAAATGTTCCTTAAAGTGATGGGATCGATAGCATTTGTAGCAAGCTGCTCAAAACAGTCGGTCTTTTAGCTGTACGCCTTGATTTGACTAAACTACGGACTGAAAAACCACGAAAAAATGGTATTTTTGACCAAAATCTGAATCCAAAAAAAACCGATGTACCCCCTTATAAAAAATGCGAAAATGGGTCAAAAAATAAATGTTCCTTAAAGTGATAGGGGATCGATAGCATTTGTAGCAAGCTGCTCAAAACAGTCGGTCTTTTAGCTGTACGCCTTGATTTGGCTAAACTACGACTGAAAAACCACTAAAAAATGAGTATTTTTGACAAAATCGATCCCAAAAAATCCGATGTACCCCCTTATAAAAAATGCGAAAATGGGTCAAAAAATAAATGTTCCTAAAGTGATGGGATCGATAGCATTTGTAGCAAGCTGCTCAAAACAGTCGGTCTTTTAGCTGTACGCCTTGATTTGACTAAACTACGACTGAAAAACCCGAAAAAATGAGTATTTTTACCAAAATCTGAATCCAAAAAAAACCGATGTACCCCCTTATAAAAAATGCGAAAATGGGTCAAAAAATAAATGTTCCTTAAAGTGAAGGGATCGATAGCATTTGTAGCAAGCTGCTCAAAACAGTCGGTCTTTTAGCTGTACGCCTTGATTTGGCTAAGCTACGACTGAAAAACCACGAAAAAATAGTATTTTTGACCAAATCGAATCCAAAAAAAATCCGAGTACCCCCTTATAAAAAATGCGAAAATGGGTCAAAAAATAAATGTTCCTAAAGTGATGGGATCGATAGCATTTGTAGCAAGCTGCTCAAAACAGTCGGTCTTTTAGCTGTACGCCTTGATTTGGCTAAACTACGACTGAAAAACCACAAAAAATGGTATTTTTGACCAAAATCTGAATCCAAAAAAACCGATGTACCCCCTTATAAAAATGCGAAAATGGGTCAAAAAATAAATGTTCCTTAAAGTGATGGGGATCGATAGCATTTGTAGCAAGCTGCTCAAAACAGTCGGTCTTTTGCTGTACGCTTGATTTGACTAAGCTACGACTGAAAAACCACGAAAAAATGAATTTTTTGACCAAATCGAGTCCAAAAATATCCGATGTCCCCCTTATAAAAAATGCGAAAATGGGTCAAAAAATAAATGTTCCTTAAAGGATGGGATCGATAGCATTTGTAGCAAGCTGCTCAAAACAGTCGGTCTTTTAGCTGTACGCCTTGATTTGGCTAAACTACGACTGAAAAACCAAAAAAATGAGTATTTTTGACCAAATCTGAATCCAAAAAAAACCGATGTACCCCTTATAAAAAATGCGAAAATGGGTCAAAAAATAAATGTTCCTTAAAGTAATGGGATCGATAGCATTTGTAGCAAGCTGCTCAAAACAGTCGGTCTTTTAGCTGTACGCCTTGATTTGCTAAGCTACGCTGAAAAACCACAAAAAATGGTATTTTTGACCAAAATCGAATCCAAAAAATCCGATGTACCCCCTTATAAAAAATGCGAAAATGGGTCAAAAAATAAATGTTCCTTAAAGTGATGGGATCGATAGCATTTGTAGCAAGCTGCTCAAAACAGTCGGTCTTTTTGCTGTACGCTTTGATTTGACTAAGCTACGACTGAAAAACCACGAAAAAATGAGTATTTTTGACAAAATACGAGTCCAAAAAATATCCGATGTACCCCCTTATAAAAAATGCGAAAATGGGTCAAAAAATAAATGTTCCTTAAAGTGATGGGGATCGATAGCATTTGTAGCAAGCTGCTCAAAACAGTCGGTCTTTTTGCTGTACGCTTGATTTGCTAAGCTACGACTGAAAAACCACGAAAAAATGAGTATTTTTGATCAAAATACGAGTCCAAAAAATATCCGATGTACCCCCTTATAAAAATGCGAAAATGGGTCAAAAAATAAATGTTCCTTAAAGTGATGGGGATCGATAGCATTTGTAGCAAGCTGCTCAAAACAGTCGGTCTTTTAGCTGTACGCCTTGATTTGACTAAACTACGACTGAAAAACCGCGAAAAAATGAGTATTTTTGACCAAAATCTGAATCCCAAAAAAACCGATGTACCCCCTTATAAAAATGCGAAAATGGGTCAAAAAATAAATTTCCTTAAAGTGATGGGGATCGATAGCATTTGTAGCAAGCTGCTCAAAACAGTCGGTCTTTTAGCTGTACGCTTTGATTTGACTAAGCTACGACTGAAAAACCACGAAAAAATTAGTATTTTTGAACAAAATCCGAGTCCCAAAAATATCCGATGTACCCCCTTATAAAAAATGCGAAAATGGGTCAAAAAATAAATGTTCCTTAAAGTGATGGGGATCGATAGCATTTGTAGCAAGCTGCTCAAAACAGTCGGTCTTTTAGCTGTACGCCTTGATTTGACTAAACTACGACTGAAAAACCACGAAAAAATTAGTATTTTTGAACAAATCCGAGTCCCAAAAATATCCGATGTACCCCCTTATAAAAAATGCGAAAATGGGTCAAAAAATAAATCTTCCTTAAAGTGATGGGGATCGATAGCATTTGTAGCAAGCTGCTCAAAACAGTCGGTCTTTTAGCTGTACGCCTTGATTTGACTAAACTACGACTGAAAAACCGCGAAAAAATGAGTATTTTTGACCAAAATCTGAATCCCAAAAAAACCGATGTACCCCCTTATAAAAAATGCGAAAATGGGTCAAAAAATAAATCTTCCTTAAAGTGATGGGATCGATAGCATTTGTAGCAAGCTGCTCAAAACAGTCGGTCTTTTAGCTGTACGCTTGATTTGACTAAGCTACGACTGAAAAACCACGAAAAAATTAGTATTTTTGAACAAAATCCGAGTCCCAAAAATATCCGATGTACCCCCTTATAAAAAATGCGAAAATGGGTCAAAAAATAAATCTTCCTTAAAGTGATGGGGATCGATAGCATTTGTAGCAAGCTGCTCAAAACAGTCGGTCTTTTAGCTGTACGCCTTGATTTGACTAAACTACGACTGAAAAACCGCGAAAAAATGAGTATTTTTGACCAAAATCTGAATCCCAAAAAAACCGATGTACCCCCTTATAAAAAATGCGAAAATGGGTCAAAAAATAAATGTTCCTTAAAGTGATGGGGATCGATAGCATTTGTAGCAAGCTGCTCAAAACAGTCGGTCTTTTTGCTGTACGCTTGATTTGACTAAGCTACGACTGAAAAACCACGAAAAAATGAATTTTTTGTCCCAAATCGGAGTCCCAAAAATATCCGATGTACCCCCTTATAAAAAATGCGAAAATGGGTCAAAAAATAAATGTTCCTTAAAGAGATGGGGATCAATAGCATTTGTAGCAAGCTGCTCAAAACAGTCGGTCTTTTAGCTGTACGCCTTGATTTGACTAAACTACGACTGAAAAACCGCGAAAAAATGAGTATTTTTGACCAAAATCTGAATCCCAAAAAAACCGATGTACCCCCTTATAAAAAATGCGAAAATGGGTCAAAAAATAAATCTTCCTTAAAGTGATGGGGATCGATAGCATTTGTAGCAAGCTGCTCAAAACAGTCGTCTTTTAGCTGTACGCTTTGATTTGACTAAGCTACGACTGAAAAACCACGAAAAAATTAGTATTTTTGAACAAAATCCGAGTCCCAAAAATATCCGATGTACCCCCTTATAAAAAATGCGAAAATGGGTCAAAAAATAAATGTTCCTTAAAGTGATGGGGATCGATAGCATTTGTAGCAAGCTGCTCAAAACAGTCGGTCTTTTAGCTGTACGCCTTGATTTGACTAAGCTACGACTGAAAAACCACGAAAAAATTAATTTTTTGTCCCAAAATCGGAGTCCCAAAAATATCCGATGTACCCCCTTATAAAAAATGCGAAAATGGGTCAAAAAATTAATGTTCCTTAAAGTGATGGGGATCGATAGCATTTGTAGCAAGCTGCTCAAAACAGTCGGTCTTTTAGCTGTACGCCTTGATTTGACTAAGCTACGACTGAAAAACCACGAAAAAATGAGTATTTTTGATCAAAATCCGAGTCCCAAAAATATCCGATGTACCCCCTTATAAAAAATGCGAAAATGGGTCAAAAAATAAATGTTCCTTAAAGTGATGGGGATCGATAGCATTTGTAGCAAGCTGCTCAAAACAGTCGGTCTTTTAGCTGTACGCCTTGATTTGACTAAACTACGACTGAAAAACCGCGAAAAAATGAGTATTTTTGACCAAAATCTGAATCCCAAAAAAAACCGATGTACCCCCTTATAAAAAATGCGAAAATGGGTCAAAAAATAAATGTTCCTTAAAGTGAGGGGATCGATAGCATTTGTAGCAAGCTGCTCAAAACTGTCGGTCTTTTAGCTGTACGCCTTGATTTGACTAAGCTACGACTGAAAAACCACGAAAAAATGAATTTTTTGTCCCAAATTCGGAGTCCCAAAAATATCCGATGTACCCCCTTATAAAAAATGCGAAAATGGGTCAAAAAATAAATGTTCCTTAAAGTGATGGGGATCGATAGCATTTGTAGCAAGCTGCTCAAAACAGTCGGTCTTTTAGCTGTACGCCTTGATTTGACTAAACTACGACTGAAAAACCGCGAAAAAATGAGTATTTTTGACCAAAATCTGAATCCCAAAAAAAACCGATGTACCCCCTTATAAAAAATGCGAAAATGGGTCAAAAAATAAATCTTCCTTAAAGTGATGGGGATCGATAGCATTTGTAGCAAGCTGCTCAAAACAGTCGGTCTTTTAGCTGTACGCTTTGATTTGACTAAGCTACGACTGAAAAACCACGAAAAAATTAGTATTTTTGAACAAAATCCGAGTCCCAAAAATATCCGATGTACCCCCTTATAAAAAATGCGAAAATGGGTCAAAAAATAAATGTTCCTTAAAGTGATGGGGATCGATAGCATTTGTAGCAAGCTGCTCAAAACAGTCGGTCTTTTAGCTGTACGCCTTGATTTGACTAAACTACGACTGAAAAACCGCGAAAAAATGAGTATTTTTGACCAAAATCTGAATCCCAAAAAAAACCGATGTACCCCCTTATAAAAAATGCGAAAATGGGTCAAAAAATAAATCTTCCTTAAAGTGATGGGGATCGATAGCATTTGTAGCAAGCTGCTCAAAACAGTCGGTCTTTTTGCTGTACGCTTTGATTTGACTAAGCTACGACTGAAAAACCACGAAAAAATGAATTTTTGTCCCAAATTCGGAGTCCCAAAAATATCCGATGTACCCCCTTATAAAAAATGCGAAAATGGGTCAAAAAATAAATGTTCCTTAAAGTGATGGGGATCGATAGCATT
The DNA here is from genome assembly GCF_013340165.1 of Drosophila suzukii. Lineage (NCBI taxonomy): Eukaryota > Metazoa > Arthropoda > Insecta > Diptera > Drosophilidae > Drosophila > Drosophila suzukii. The sequence goes on from NW_023496847.1 coordinate 7,238, forward strand.
TGTAGCAAGCTGCTCAAAACAGTCGGTCTTTTTGCTGTACGCTTTGATTTGACTAAGCTACGACTGAAAAACCACGAAAAATGAGTATTTTTGATCAAAATACGAGTCCAAAAAATATCCGATGTACCCCCTTATAAAAAATGCGAAAATGGGTCAAAAAATAAATGTTCCTTAAAGTGATGGGGATCGATAGCATTTGTAGCAAGCTGCTCAAAACAGTCGGTCTTTTAGCTGTACGCCTTGATTTGACTAAACTACGACTGAAAAACCGCGAAAAAATGAGTATTTTTGACCAAAATCTGAATCCCAAAAAAAACCGATGTACCCCCTTATAAAAAATGCGAAAATGGGTCAAAAAATAAATGTTCCTTAAAGTGAGGGGATCGATAGCATTTGTAGCAAGCTGCTCAAAACTGTCGGTCTTTTAGCTGTACGCCTTGATTTGACTAAGCTACGACTGAAAAACCACGAAAAAATGAATTTTTTGTCCCAAATTCGGAGTCCCAAAAATATCCGATGTACCCCCTTATAAAAAATGCGAAAATGGGTCAAGAAATAAATGTTCCTTAAAGTGATGGGGATCGAGCATTTGTAGCATGCTCAAAACAGTCGGTCTTTTTGCTGTACGCTTTGATTTGACTAAGCTACGACTGAAAAACCACGAAAAAATGAATTTTTTGTCCCAAATTCGGAGTCCCAAAAATATCCGATGTACCCCCTTATAAAAAATGCGAAAATGGGTCAAAAAATAAATGATTCCTTAAAGAGATGGGGATCAATAGCATTTGTAGCAAGCTGCTCAAAACAGTCGGTCTTTTAGCTGTACGCCTTGATTTGACTAAACTACGACTGAAAAACCGCGAAAAAATGAGTATTTTTGACCAAAATCTGAATCCCAAAAAAAACCGATGTACCCCCTTATAAAAAATGCGAAAATGGGTCAAAAAATAAATCTTCCTTAAAGTGATGGGGATCGATAGCATTTGTAGCAAGCTGCTCAAAACAGTCGGTCTTTTAGCTGTACGCTTTGATTTGACTAAGCTACGACTGAAAAACCACGAAAAAATTAGTATTTTTGAAAAAATCCGAGTCCCAAAAATATCCGATGTACCCCCTTATAAAAAATGCGAAAATGGGTCAAAAAATAAATGTTCCTTAAAGTGATGGGGATCGATAGCATTTGTAGCAAGCTGCTCAAAACAGTCGGTCTTTTAGCTGTACGCCTTGATTTGACTAAACTACGACTGAAAAACCGCGAAAAAATGAGTATTTTTGACCAAAATCTGAATCCCAAAAAAAACCGATGTACCCCCTTATAATAAATGCGAAAATGGGTCAAAAAATAAATCTTCCTTAAAGTGATGGGGATCGATAGCATTTGTAGCAAGCTGCTCAAAACAGTCGGTCTTTTTGCTGTACGCTTTGATTTGACTAAGCTACGACTGAAAAACCACGAAAAAATGAATTTTTTGTCCCAAAATCGGAGTCCCAAAAATATCCGATGTACCCCCTTATAAAAAATGCGAAAATGGGTCAAAAAATAAATGTTCCTTAAAGTGATGGGGATCGATAGCATTTGTAGCAAGCTGCTCAAAACAGTCGGTCTTTTAGCTGTACGCCTTGATTTGACTAAGCTACGACTGAAAAACCACGAAAAAATGAGTATTTTTGATCAAAATCCGAGTCCCAAAAATATCCGATGTACCCCCTTATAAAAAATGCGAAAATGGGTCAAAAAATAAATGTTCCTTAAAGTGATGGGGATCGATAGCATTTGTAGCAAGCTGCTCAAAACAGTCGGTCTTTTTGCTGTACGCTTTGATTTGACTAAGCTACGACTGAAAAACCACGAAAAAATGAATTTTTTGTCCCAAAATCGGAGTCCCAAAAATATCCGATGTACCCCCTTATAAAAAATGCGAAAATGGGTCAAAAAATAAATGTTCCTTAAAGTGATGGGGATCGATAGCATTTGTAGCAAGCTGCTCAAAACAGTCGGTCTTTTTGCTGTACGCTTTGATTTGACTAAGCTACGACTGAAAAACCACGAAAAAATGAGTATTTTTGATCAAAATACGAGTCCAAAAAATATCCGATGTACCCCCTTATAAAAAATGCGAAAATGGGTCAAAAAATAAATGTTCCTTAAAGTGATGGGGATCGATAGCATTTGTAAAAAGCTGCTCAAAACAGTCGGTCTTTTAGCTGTACGCTTTGATTTGACCAAGCTACGACTGAAAAACCACGAAAAAATTAGTATTTTTGATCAAAATCCGAGTCCCAAAAATATCCGATGTACCCCCTTATAAAAAATGCGAAAATGGGTCAAAAAATAAATCTTCCTTAAAGTGATGGGGATCGATAGCATTTGTAGCAAGCTGCTCAAAACAGTTGGTCTTTTAGCTGTACGCCTTGATTTGACTAAACTACGACTGAAAAACCGCAAAAAAATTAGTATTTTTGACCAAAATCTGAATCCCAAAAAAAACCGATGTACCCCCTTATAAAAAATGCGAAAATGGGTCAAAAAATAAATGTTCCTTAAAGTGATGGGGATCGATAGCATTTGTAGCAAGCTGCTCAAAACAGTCGGTCTTTTTGCTGTACGCTTTGATTTGACTAAGCTACGACTGAAAAACCACGAAAAAATGAATTTTTGTCCCAAAATCGGAGTCCCAAAAATATCCGATGTACCCCCTTATAAAAAATGCGAAAATGGGTTAAAAAATAAATGTTCCTTAAAGTGATAAGGATCGATAGCATTTGTAGCAAGCTGCTCAAAACAGTTGGTCTTTTAGCTGTACGCCTTGATTTGACTAAACTACGACTGAAAAACCGCAAAAAAATGAGTATTTTTGACCAAAATACGAGTCCAAAAAATATCCGATGTACCCCCTATAAAAAATGCGAAAATGGGTCAAAAAATAAATGTTCCTTAAAGTGATGGGGATCGATAGCATTTGTAGCAAGCTGCTCAAAACAGTTGGTCTTTTAGCTGTACGCCTTGATTTGACTAAACTACGACTGAAAAACCGCAAAAAAATTAGTATTTTTGACCAAAATCTGAATCCCAAAAAAAACCGATGTACCCCCTTATAAAAAATGCGAAAATGGGTCAAAAAATAAATGTTCCTTAAAGTGATGGGGATCGATAGCATTTGTAGCAAGCTGCTCAAAACAGTCGGTCTTTTTGCTGTACGCTTTGATTTGACTAAGCTACGACTGAAAAACCACGAAAAAATGAATTTTTTGTCCCAAAATCGGAGTCCCAAAAATATCCGATGTACCCCCTTATAAAAAATGCGAAAATGGGTCAAAAAATAAATGTTCCTTAAAGTGATGGGGATCGATAGCATTTGTAGCAAGCTGCTCAAAACAGTCGGTCTTTTTGCTGTACGCTTTGATTTGACTAAGCTACGACTGAAAAACCACGAAAAATGAGTATTTTTGATCAAAATACGAGTCCAAAAAATATCCGATGTACCCCCTTATAAAAAATGCGAAAATGGGTCAAAAAATAAATGTTCCTTAAAGTGATGGGGATCGATAGCATTTGTAGCAAGCTGCTCAAAACAGTCGGTCTTTTTGCTGTACGCTTTGATTTGACTAAGCTACGACTGAAAAACCACGAAAAATGAGTATTTTTGATCAAAATACGAGTCCAAAAAATATCCGATGTACCCCCTTATAAAAAATGCGAAAATGGGTCAAAAAATAAATGTTCCTTAAAGTGATGGGGATCGATAGCATTTGTAGCAAGCTGCTCAAAACAGTTGGTCTTTTAGCTGTACGCCTTGATTTGACTAAACTACGACTGAAAAACCGCGAAAAAATGAGTATTTTTGACCAAAATCTGAATCCCAAAAAAAACCGATGTACCCCCTTATAAAAAATGCGAAAATGGGTCAAAAAATAAATGTTCCTTAAAGTGATGGGGATCGATAGCATTTGTAGCAAGCTGCTCAAAACAGTCGGTCTTTTAGCTGTACGCCTTGATTTGACTAAGCTACGACTGAAAAACCACGAAAAAATGAGTATTTTTGATCAAAATACGAGTCCCAAAAATATCCGATGTACCCCCTTATAAAAAATGCGAAAATGGGTCAAAAAATAAATGTTCCTTAAAGTGATGGGGATCGATAGCATTTATAGCAAGCTGCTCAAAACAGTCGGTCTTTTTGCTGTACGCTTTGATTTGACTAAACTAAACCTAAACTAAACTAAACTAAAACCGCGAAAAATGAGTATTTTTGACCAAAATCTGAATCCCAAAAAAAAACGGAGTACCCCCTTATAAAAAATGCGAAAATGGGTCAAAAAATAAATGTTCCTTAAAGTGATGGGGATCGATAGCATTTGTAGCAAGCTGCTCAAAACAGTCGGTCTTTTTGCTGTACGCTTTGATTTGACTAAGCTACGACTGAAAAACCACGAAAAAATGAGTATTTTTGATCAAAATACGAGTCCAAAAAATATCCCCTTATAAAAAATGCGAAAATGGGTCAAAAAATAAATCTTCCTTAGAGTGATAAGGATCGATAGCATTTGTAGCAAGCTGCTCAAAACAGTCGGTCTTTTAGCTGTACGCCTTGATTTGACTAAACTACGACTGAAAAACCGCGAAAAAATGAGTATTTTTGACCAAAATCTGAATCCCAAAAAAAACCGATTACCCCCTTATAAAAAATGCGAAAATGGGTCAAAAAATAAATGTTCCTTAAAGTGATGGGGATCGATAGCATTTGTAGCAAGCTGCTCAAAACAGTCGGTCTTTTAGCTGTACGCCTTGATTTGACTAAGCTACGACTGAAAAACCACGAAAAAATTAGTATTTTTGATCAAAATCCGAGTCCCAAAAATATCCGATGTACCCCCTTATAAAAAATGCGAAAATGGGTCAAAAAATAAATGTTCCTTAAAGTGATGGGGATCGATAGCATTTGTAGCAAGCTGCTCAAAACAGTCGGTCTTTTAGCTGTACGCCTTGATTTGACTAAGCTACGACTGAAAAACCACGAAAAAATTAGTATTTTTGATCAAAATACGAGTCCCAAAAATATCCGATGTACCCCCTTATAAAAAATGCAAAAATGGGTCAAAAAATAAATGTTCCTTAAAGTGATGGGGATCGATAGCATTTGTAGCAAGCTGCTCAAAACAGTCGGTCTTTTAGCTGTACGCCTTGATTTGACTAAACTACGACTGAAAAACCGCGAAAAAATGAGTATTTTTGACCAAAATCTGAATCCCAAAAAAAACCGATGTACCCCCTTATAAAAAATGCGAAAATGGGTCAAAAAATAAATGTTCCTTAAAGTGATGGGGATCGATAGCATTTGTAGCAAGCTGCTCAAAACAGTCGGTCTTTTAGCTGTACGCCTTGATTTGACTAAGCTACGACTGAAAAACCACGAAAAAATTAGTATTTTTGACCAAAATCTGAATCCCAAAAAAAACCGATGTACCCCCTTATAAAAAATGCGAAAATGGGTCAAAAAATAAATGTTCCTTAAAGTGATGGGGATCGATAGCATTTGTAGCAAGCTGCTCAAAACAGTCGGTCTTTTAGCTGTACGCCTTGATTTTACTAAGCTACGACTGAAAAACCACGAAAAAATTAGTATTTTTGATCAAAATCCGAGTCCCAAAAATATCCGATGTACCCCCTTATAAAAAATGCGAAAATGGGTCAAAAAATAAATGTTCCTTAAAGTGATGGGGATCGATAGCATTTGTAGCAAGCTGCTCAAAACAGTCGGTCTTTTTGCTGTACGCTTTGATTTGACTAAGCTACGACTGAAAAACCACGAAAAAATTAGTATTTTTGATCAAAATACGAGTCCAAAAAATATCCGATGTACCCCCTTATAAAAAATGCGAAAATGGGTCAAAAAATAAATCTTCCTTAGAGTGATAAGGATCGATAGCATTTGTAGCAAGCTGCTCAAAACAGTCGGTCTTTTAGCTGTACGCCTTGATTTGACTAAGCTACGACTGAAAAACCACGAAAAAATTAGTATTTTTGACCAAAATCTGAATCCCAAAAAAAACCGATGTACCCCCTTATAAAAAATGCGAAAATGGGTCAAAAAATAAATGTTCCTTAAAGTGATGGGGATCGATAGCATTTTTAGCAAGCTGTTAAAAACAGTCGGTCTCTTAGCTGTTCGTCTTAATTTAGCTTATGTTTTTATTTTTATTAATCGTTTACCAACCGCTGACGTTTAGATCGATTCAGGGGGCTTCCGTTGAAGACAGTTCGAATTTGAATAATCGAAAATTCAGGAAAAACGTAATAAATAAATCATTCTCCGCAAAGGCATCAACTCAAACGCTTCCAACTCGTCGGCTTCCGATCCAAAATTCAGATGGCACAATTTTGGGCTCAAAGTCTACTGGCACTCTCCAACACATGAATCTGATTTCATAGCCATTTCTCATTAATTGCTCTACGTCCTCGGCGGGGACATAGGTAACAATTTCACAGTTCTCCATAATCCTGTAGACTACTTTTTGCACATATTCATCACCGTAAGGTTTTAAAGCGGTATGCTTGGCCACGCACCACTTATTCACAGTTAAACCCTCGTTTTGATTTTGGATAATTTCGAATGACCGCTTTAGATCTCCTCTATCGATCATCGGTAGTACGAATGATATGGCTTTGAGTTCGATATAACGAACAGTTTCTTCCGAATCACTAGCGTTGAGCGGTTCCATTGTCACGTGTTGATCGGAAAATTATGAACCAAAATATATTTGTTTAGAAAAATGTTATCGAATTAAAAGTTATAAAACACTCTTGAAAATTTGTCAACTTCACACACAAAAGTATAATTGTACTAGTCTGTACGAATGCTTTTGTAAGAATGAGCCTGAAAAGTTCACAGCCTAGGCAAATGGGGAAACGGTGAAGTCACAGCTTACTTTTTACAAAACTTTTTGAAAATGTACGACATTTGGGAACTGAATCAGACTTGGGGTAATACGTACTTTTTCTGGATCTTAGCGACCATACATTCAAAGCATCTTAAGTGTTAAGAAAGTGTTACTTTTTCTGGATTTTCGCATCCATACATCTTACACATTAAGAAACCGCTGTTTAACGAAGAGGATTTCCACCAATTGGACAGTGTAAGAGCCAAAATAAATAAATATTTTACAGAGACATCTATCAGTGAAAACAGTTTGGTATAAAAGTTACATTTGATTTGGTGGGCTTTCCTGAAAAAGCTGTACTATACTTAAAAGGCTTATTTCTGCTTTAAAACCCGTTCAAGGATTAATTACCGGAAAGCCAAGAAAAGCTTTTAGAAGGTTTAAAAAAATACTAAGAAAGCGAGGCGAATATTTTCGGAAAGCTAAGAAATCTTTATTTGAATAATGAAGGGGAAGGTAAGAAAAGTTTTGAAAAGGTTTCAAAAGTACTACGAAGGCGATGATAATATTTTCAAAAAGCTAGGAAATCTATTTTGAAATAATTTAGGGGAAGAAAAGAAAAGCTTTTAGAAGGTTTCAAAAAATACTACAAAAGGGCTGTAATGGATTAATTTAGGGATAGGAAAGAAAAGTTTTTATGTTTTAAAAATAACACGAAACAGATCCAAACAGTTTTGAAAAGCTAAGAAAATATATTGAAGTAATTTAGGGTAAGGAAAGAAAAGCTTTTAGATGGATTCAAAATATAATAAATTCAAAAAGCCATGAAATCTGTATTAGAAAACATTAGGGAAAGGAAATAAAAGTTTTAAGGTTTCAAAAACTATACGACAAAACAGCAAATATTTTTGAAAGGCGAAGAAAATGTATTGGAATAATTTAAAGGAAGATGGTTTAGATGGTTTAGATGGTTTCAAAAAATACTACGAAAGCGAGGATTATATTTTCAAACAGCTAAGAAACCTATTTTGAAAAAATTTAGGGAAAGGAATTAAAAGCTTTTAGATGGTTTCAAAAAATACTACGAAAGCGAGGATTATATTTTCGAAAAGCTATAAAATCAGCATTGAAATAATTTAAAGGAAGGAAAAAAAAGCTTTAAAAAGGTTTCAAAAAAGAGAGACGAATATTTTCAAGGTTTCAAAAAATACTACAAAGGCCAGGCTTTTATTTTCGAAAAGCTAAAGGAAGGACTAAAAAGCTTTAAGAAGTTTTCAAAAAAGAGAGAAAAATATTTTCAATGTTTCAAAAAATACTACGAGTGCCTGGTTTATATTTTCGAAAACCTAAGAAATCTTTATGGGAATAATTTAGGGGAAGGAAATAAAAGCTTTCAGAAGGTTTCAAAAAACACTACGCAAGAGATGGGAATATTTTCGAAAAGCTTAGAAATCTGCATTTTGAATCGAACGAAAGCTTGCAACACGTTGCGTTGCGCTGCGGTGTTGCTGCCGTGCCTGCGATGTTGCTGTTGTACCTGCGACATTGCTGCTGGGCGTACGGCGGCAACATCTGGTGGGGCGCAGCCTCAGCGACGCCGTCAGTTGGCTCTTGACTCTCGGTGGCTCTGCCCGGAATCAGACCCGGAATCGGAACCCTAATCCGAAACCGAATCGAAATCGGAATCTAGCCCCGGATTGTGATTCAGACTGAAAGAGAGTAATTCGGCACCGTTCCAAGTTTGCACTTGCAACAGCAGCAGCAACACTAGTGGCAGCAAAAATCAACAAAATCAACAAAAGGCTGCAAAGACTGTGTGGCAAAAAGCAATCAGCAAACAGTCGGTTGTAAAAAGGACTCGGAAAATAGGAAAATCGGGGCGAGAAAAAAAAATTTGTAAAAAGGAAAAGGGGAAGGTGTTGTTGTTGTTGCTGCTACTGTTGCTGTTGCTGTTGCTGCTTTTCCTTTGACTGGGAAAATTGTGCTGTGTTTTGTTTTCACATTTCCCTCTCTTTTTTTTTTCAAGTATTTTTAGTGCTTGCGTGCGAAATTTTGTTGGTGTCAAAGTTTAACATTTTACGTGAAATGTAAGTAGCAGAGCCTTGAAAATAGCAAAAAATAGCCCAAAATAGGAAAAATAAAGAAAAGGGAAAATCAATGCGCGTATGCGTGTGCCCCTCTGTGTGTGTGTGTGTGTGTGTGTCCGTGTGTGTGTGTGTGGTTGTAAGAAGGAAAATCCATAAAACGGCGTGAAGTGAAACTCGAACTTATGGATGTCTTGGCGAAAAAGCCAGGCAAATAATTTATCAGATTCGAATTAAAGACACCCCATCTGCATAAGTGTGTGTGTGTGGTGTGTGGGTGTGTGCAATTTTCTGTTTTTGGCAAGGGCACAGAGCCAAAATCCGTTCATCTGTGGTAATAATAAAAAAAAAGTAGCTTTGTAAACAAGCAATTCGGCTGCCAAACACGGAACCGCCGAACAGCTGATCAGCCGCCCAGCCACCCACTGAAAATGACCCACCCCCTTTACAAAAAAAAAACACACACACACAGGCAGAGGTGAAATTGCTGCCAAAAACCGTCTGTCGACACAATGCAGAAGAACTTTTTGGCCAAAAGAACAGTGGGCCCAGAGCTTAAAACCTTCTTTCAATTATAATGTAAACACTAAGTCACTTAAGTCTTACATATTCCAGACAAAGTGGAATTAAACTTTGAACTTTGGAAGACCTGAAAGTGTGCACCATTTAATTGTCAGTCCTGTTACGTTTTTCACTTTCACTCTAATCGATTTGCAGCAATATTGATATTTAGTCGATTTAATGGTATATCTCTAAACGAATGGCTTTTACTTAATTATCTTATTTTTATAACGACTTACGTGTTATAAAAATATTGTCTTAAAGTTTTCCAAGTTGCATAAAAAACAGATTTAAAGTCAAATCGAATTAAAAAAATTCTCCTCGAAACAAAAAGTTTAAGGAAATATAGTAACCAATATACAATTTAGAAATTAACACTTGAATTTCCTGTATATTTAAGCTCTGTTTTAATACATATTTAAATATTTACATTTTAAAATATAATTTGACTACTAAATATTAAAAAAATATTTGTATTTTTAATTCCTATTTTATTTACAAAGAAGTCATATAAACTCTTTTAAGTATAATATTCTACTTAACCAAAGAGACATCTTAATTTACAATGGTGCAACTACAACAAAAAGTCTTGTAAACTTATCAATTTCTTTGAAATTTATAAACAGCAAATAAAAACATTTAGATATTTTTTTAAAAAATAAACAATAATAGCGTTTCGTTTTTATTAATTTATTTACCAAGACTATACCAAGTTCTAAAATACATTTAGCTTTATCTATATATAAAATCCTTGGTCTTTCGGTGTTAAAATATAAAATAAAATGTTTATTAGATACTGATTTCGGAGCTCAAAATACATTTATAAAACCTTTTTTTTTTTTTTAAATTTTGCCTTTTTAAAACTTTTTTTGGGAAATAACCTTATGCCACTGTACAACAACAGCAAATTGATTATGTTTTACCTTTCTCCAAAACTCACACACACATAGTACCCAACACACACACACGGGCGAGTAAGCAGAAGCAGCAGTAGCAGCAGCAACACAAGAAGAATAATTGCAACAGCAACAGCAACATTTGCTGCAAGTGCAGCTCCCACAGCCGTCGCCGCCGCCAAGTTCAAAATCAACGCCTGACAATGACAAAGACAGCAACGTGGCGCCCACCAAGCCCAAAAAGACCAGCAATAGGAGCAACAACAATAGCTAGAATAGCTGCAACAGCAACATCAGCAGCAGCAGCACCAGCTGCAACAACAAGGACAGCAGCAACATCAGGAGCTGCAGCAGCAGCAGCAACTGCAACTAAAGCAATAACAATCAATGGGCCCCAAACGACATGGCGACGTCAACGAGGCTGCACGCCAGCAACACCAATCATGCAGCAGCAGCAGCAACGGCAGCAATTGCAACTGCAACAGCAACAATCGTACTTGCAACGCCTGAAGGCGGCCGGTCGACTGGGGGCGTGGCTGCCAACAATGACGTCGTCGATGTGGCTGCCAACCGACTCCCTGGCCCAGCTGATTTTGGCCATCTGCCTGCTGGGCTGCCTCAGCCCCTTTACAGGTAATTACCATTCCCCATTCCTTTCTTCAATCACAGATTTAGATATAATCAGATCTAGAGTGGATCCTTATAAATCATCCTTAAGTCTTACTTACTCATAAAAAAATCTTATGGACATAATGTGGGTCCTTTTTGCAGAGTGGATCCTTATATAGCTTAATTAAATCTTACACACTTCTAAAACATAAATATATAATATTTGTCCTTATAAATCTTTGTTTAGTCTTACTATTCTTAAAAAAATAGTATAGATATAGTATAAAGTGGGTCCTTGTAAATCTTAAATCGATTCCAAAACCCATTCCTTACTTCAATCGCAGATATATACATATTGGATCTAGAAAAGTTCCTTATTATTGTAGCTTGAATCAAACTAACTCTTAAAAAATCGTATAAATTAGATCTAGAGTGGATCCTTGTAAATCTTAATTGGTATAGATTCATATAACCGAATCTAGAGTGATTCTTTACAACTCTTATATGGTACATGCAATATACCTTTATCGGTATATTTATACCTACTTAGTATCCATGGTTTGGGCTGATATAATTATTTGAAATCTTTGAAAAAAAAAATTCAAAAGATATATGCCAATATTTTACTTTTGCTTCGATTTAAATTAGAAATTTATTATAATTAAGTAAGCAAGATAAATAAGCGGGATAAAAAAATCAGTTATTTTTGTATTCACCATCAAAAGCACCTTTAAAAATTCCTTCATCAATTTATTTTACTATACCTCAAGTTTTGGTTTTTAAAAATGTTGGTCTAAGAGTATTAAAAAGTATTACCGATAGTTCAAAACAAAAAAAGCTTCTTCTAAGTAGATACATAATATAAATCAATACATAGGCAGGGATACCATTGCTTATAAATGCTGACTTTCACATTTATCATAACACTAAGGTCCACCCTAATGGTTATTCATTATATATTCTCCTCGTTAGCAGCGATTCCTTATTTCAGCACCTAAATCGAATCCGTTTTAATGCCCTCTAATGATGCGATTTTCCACAATAACATTTGCGATTCGCAGCGTTTCACAGAAAATTAATTTCGTAGTAGATACCAACAGAAAAAGAAAACTGTCGGAAATTTTGCCATAACAATGTCAGCCAGCCTTTGGTTTCATATTTTCCCTTTTTTTTGCGAAATTTGCATATATCGAAGGTTGCAAAAACACCCAGCCAACACTCCACTTTCTAAGGCGCCGGTGAGTCGGCAATAAATCTGCCTATTACAGTGAATATTCCCTTGAAGCGATCCCCAGATATTTCAAATCAATAAAGCATATTGTAAGGTCATTTTTGATTTCGTTTAATAAATGGTCCCAATGAATCTCTTGAGTTCTGAAATTAATTATTCAGCTGGTCAAATGCACTTAAGAAAGGCCATTAGTTAACTGCAAGCTAAATTCATTATAAATGCCCTCTAGAGTTTTATTGTCAATTACTTTGCTGCCTAGAAGCTGGTAAATACAAATAATAGTTTTAAAAGCACGTCAATTAATTATTAAGGTTGCCAAGAATAAGCAATTGAATTTTTTAATTTTACAAATTAATTTTATATGCAAAATAAACCACAAAATATTTCATAAACGCTTAAATATTATTTAATATGCAAAAGAAATCGCAAAATATTTCAAAAGTTGCTTAAAGTAAAACAAAATAATGTTCTTGAAATATTTTCCTTAATGCATTTTTCCACAAATCGAATATTTACTGTACCTTACCTTGCCTGTGCTCAATCAAATTTGATGATTCTGTTTTTCTTTTATGTGCCAGTCGGAGTCGAGCAATAAACAATTGCCAGTAGAATGAGAAAAGTCTTGAGATTGTCAAAAAGGGTAAAAATGCAGTGCAGAAAAAGTAAAAAAAGAAAAATAATATACAAATTTAAACTAAATTAAATAATTATTTCTAAAACGATAAGCTATATTAAATTGTATATCTATTTTAGCTAAGAAGTAAATTAAATTTTCAATATTTTTTATAAATTTTTTCTATAAATTAATATTTAAATATACCTTTTAAGCTACATAAAAATAGATTCAACTGAAAAACCAACTTTGTTTGCTTTGTACCAAATCTATTAGAAAATTGAACTAATATTTTTGTACCCATTTATTTCTCATAAAGCCTATAGACTTTTCGCAGCCGTGCATGTTCTTTCTATTGAGCAGTTTGAGTAGTTAGTAAGTTGAACACAACCTTGACTTTGCACATGCAACGTACATGGCTGGTTTAACCCTGTTTTGCCACCCCAAAAACCCACTTTGGTTACACAAAATTTGAATGTTAGAACAAAACCAGATGAATATGAGAAAGTGGAACATGCGAAAGGCGCTTGAATGCTGATGATTCAACTTGAGTAAGATGGATATCGAACGATATCCTTATCCACCATCAATCTTGAGGCATTCTATGGCACTCAATAGCATACTTAGTGGCGCTGGGGTCTAATTAATGGCACGTTAGCCATTGTGGGCATGAGTGGGTTAAGGCCCAGGGGTGGAAAGTAGCTTGAAATAACTTTAAATAAAAATATATATTTTTATATTTACCTTTTTTTAGTTAGGAAATATTTTAATTAAATTTTTCTAGGCATACCTTGTTTAATAAATAAAAAGGCTCACGTTACATTGAAATCTCTTTTAATTATGCCTAAAAGTATGCAGCGTAAAAAAAGGTTGTGGTTCCACGGAATTAATACTTCATGCAACCGGATTTTAAATATATAGTTGCATACTTTTAGACACCTAAAGTATTATAGGCGATTTCAGAACTCTAAAGCTGTATGTGGCACTTATTATTAATAATAATACTAAAATTATATAATAAAATTATAATAGACTAAAAAATTATATTATTATTATATCATGGGAGTTTAAAAATACGGCATTTCACCAAAACGATAAATTAAAGTTCGTCGATTTGTTCTAAAATTCTAAAAATCCTGGGTATAGTTCATACAAATTATAGTTAAATACTATATATTTATGAAGGTGCTTCACTAATCCAGGGCATTAGCTTACATAAAGTGCCCCGATCGATGCGTTCCAGCTAATTACATAGTTCCCATTCTTTTCCCTCGTGATGACGATGGTGGTGCAATCAATCGACCGTCGAGTGGTGACAAGAGTTGGGTGTGCCAGTGCCATCGAGATGCCATCGCCAGCGGGTGATTATGGTCAACGATGCAATCGGATGGCCAATCGATCCATTCAGCGGCTAATCTGGGCCTGAATCGTTCGGTCAGGGTCATCCAAAGGCTCCTTAAATGCGCATAAGTGTGTGTTTCCAAAAACAAGAAATTAAATGGGACAGGGATCTGAAAATTACCCCCAATGTTATGTAGCTTAACTGACATTAAGAAGTATTTTAGGAAGATAGAAATCAATTTCCTATGCTTTTGTTATTTTTATCGAATATTAAACTTGCATATATTTTATTAGGGCATTTGAAAAATCGATTTCCTATTTTTTTTTATTTTATTATTATAATACCAAACAAGGTCAACGTGAATTACAATTTTTGACTCGACTCAAACAGTACACGTGCCGCAGTTTTAAACTTTAGTTCAGCCCATTACGCATACGACACGTTGACAGGCAAAACCAAGAGGCAAGTGTAAAAAAGTGACATTAGAAGAGGAAAAACGGAAAGGAAAAATGGAAAATGGTAAAAGGGAGGCGTCGACGTGACCGGGCTAATTACACTGCACCATGGCATTCAAAATGGTTTTATAATCTGCGCTTCCGTTAGCCATTCACCGAGTCGAGACTTGGTCAAAACAAATGTCCACAAATGTTTCAGCCGCCTCTCATGAGTTTTCCCGTTTTCCCCGCACATGGAAAATTCGCATTAGTGACAGCCATTGATTGCCAATACATAAGCAAATAAAGAATAATAAGTGTATAGAAAAGAAGAGAAGGAATGATATGGTCATAAGAGGGATAATTATAATAATGATATATGAGATACATATTTATCATAATAGGATGTGGGAAAATAGAGAAGAAAAGTGGGAATGATGGAATTAAAGTGCTATAATTATATAAATGGTATATGATGATATATATATCATTTAAAAGAAGTTCTAATTGGTCCTTTCATTATTTCTTTTTTCAAAAGCTATAATACTTATACATAAAATACAATTTATTCCTTATTTTATTTAATATTATGGGAAATATAAACCATATATCATCAATGCAATGGTACTTAAATCCTTTGAATATTTTTTTAGTAATGAAACGACCATTATAAAATATTAAATCACGTATTATTATAATAATGATGTATTAGATACATTTGTATCTTTAAAGTATGTTAGAATTGGTCTTTCCATTATTTCTTTTTAAGAAGCTATAGCTTAAACATCAATTTATTCTTCATTAATATCATCTAGGCAACGGAACTTAAAATAACATTTTAAAAAACGTAGAAATATAAATTTGATCTTTGAGATACATTTTTATCTTTAATAGATGTTGGGTCTGTAACTGCCATTATTTATCTTTTCGAAGATATAATTTAAACTTCAATTTATTCTTAACTTTGTTAGTTGTTATTCGAAACATCAACCATATATGTATCATCGATGCAATGTAACTAAACGTATTTTATAGTTGATATTTAAGATATTTAACCTTTAAAGGATGCTAGAACTTGACCTTCTAATATTTCTTTATTCGTTAGCTTTAACTTAAACTATCTTTATTGGAAAAATGAACTTAAATCGTCGATACAATGAACATTAAGACATTTCCTTATTTTGTAAGTCAACTTAACGTCCATTATAAATTCTTAAAAAAAACGTAAGCTGCTTAAAAAATGCTTTCCAATCTATACTATATATTTCTTCCTGTGCATAGAGTGTCGAGAGAGCGCCGCAAAGCAGGCAGTAAAAGTGGAAAACTTGATGGCTGCACTCACTCAACGATGCCACCGTGACCCTGCCACTTAGGCAGCCCCTTTCCCTTCCGGTTTTCCCAGCTTTCCCTCGGTTTCCACGCTTTTCCATCGCCTCTCCTTCGCTTTTCCGTCACTTTTCCTTCGCTTAGGCATTTATGAACTGCTTCGACACAAGGCTGCAACTGTGGCAGTGCATTTCATTTAATTTTTTTTTTTTTATCCGCAAGTGGCTTATTGTTGTTGGCCAGCCAGCATTTTGAATTGGCCACGAGCAGGAAAAGCGGAAAATCTCTTTAGCATTCTTCTCTACGAGTTCGGGAAAGTGGCGTGTGGCGTTTGACATTGAAAGTTACTTCCCACATTTCCGCTGAAAATTGATTAAGGTTGCTGTTTGACAACTTTGAGTCAAAGTACGTGCAATTCCATATATTATATATATAATGGCTTTATAAACCAAATGAAAAGTATTTATTTATTTAGAGCTAACTCTTGCTCTAACTAAAAATAAAAAATAAAATATTAAACTCATTTTTTTAAGTTAAAAATTGTATTTGTATCTGTAGCCTATGCATATATTTAACTTTATTTTAAATAATTTTAAACTAAGTTTTTCCCTGTAATTTTATAAAGAAATATAATTATTTTAAATTACGACTAAATTAAAAAAAAAATATTTCGGCTTAATGTTATCAATTTAAAACCATAGTTCTTAACTCTATTATTTTATTAACCAAAATAATACATAAAAAACAAAAACATTTTGGTTAAATATATTTTACTTAAATCTATGATTTCTCTCTTTATAAGTTTATTCAAAATAAGTAAAGCATACCAAAAAGATCAAAGTTCTTATGAACAGCTTAAATTGATCTCTGTTTTTCGCTGAATTAAAATAGAAAATAAACTGAATCAAAATGAGATTATGCCCACACAATGTCATCGAATGAAATCAAATGAATGACATAAATTGCCAGTGAAACTAAGCGAAATGAAAGCCAAGTGGTATTGACACATAAACATGCCTTTCAATTTACATATTTGCAAATAAATATATGTGGGTATATACATATTTATATAAACTTATATATATTTACAACGGTGGGCCTCGTCAATTGAGCTAAATCATATAAATTAAACCCAATTGCAGGGCAATTGAAAGCGATTCGGGAATTGAGTGCACTCACTTTCATCTCCCTCAATTTACTCGTCTCGTTTGGAACTCTAATTATTTTGAAATGCCCGTAAAATGCACTGCTAATTTTTCTAATTGCAAGTTGTCACGAAGTTGCGAACTGCACAATTAGTGTGTCACTGATTTAAAACGAGCTGAAAATTGATTTTCCCTGGAAATAGAACAAAGGGACTAGACCAATTTAAACGCATTTCGCATGAATTCCCGCGCCAAAAGTGGAAAAAAATAAAATAGAAGACCACTTGAGCAGAATGTTTCCAAAGAGATGGAGGAGCGCCTTGTAAAATGTCACAACAAAAGCTATTTATAAGAGAGACGCGGCCCTGGACTCACCCAAAAACCCCCTGAAAGCCCCCAGAAACCCCGCGGAAAACCCCTGAAAACCTCCCAAAACCTCCCAAAACAAACCCCATGTCCGTCGACCGGAATCTCAACGCTCGGGTCAGGTGGAAATGAAGAACGCCAGGCATTAAAAAGTAATAAACATAATTGTAAAATAATGCTGGCGCTACCATGAAATGCATTTTACAGCTCAAAAAGCGAACAGAACACTGGAAAAAATTAGAACAAATTACGCAGAAATAAGAAATTGTGAAAAGCCTAATTACTTACTGGAACTTTCAATCAATTTTATATCTTTTAAGTTAAGAAGCTTTAAATTTGTCGGAAATATCTTTAATATCTTTTTAATACCTTGAATAAACTAAACTTTAAGAGGTCAAAAAAAACCCAAGTCGTACATAAGATAATAATTTTAAAAATTCCATTTGATTAAAAATACCACTATCATGTGTTACGTTTTTGATTTCTGATAAAACCTTCTTGAAAAACGAAAAGTTAGTTATTTTACTGTATTTTTTATTCGTTTTACATTATATTTGTTTTTATCTTTAATTTTTTTTCACTTAAAAACTTAAAAGATTATATAATCCTTTAAGTTTATTAATATATCGGAACTTAGAATATCATAAAATTGAAATTATTCACACAACATAAAATCTTTTTTTTTAAATTATAACAGTGGGGTGTTCCAATTTATAAGGTAATTACATTTTATATAAAAATTGTATCTTTAAAACTACAAGATATTTGTCATGCATATAATCAAAATAATTATTATACAGCTTTTAAGCGTTAACACTGATTAAAAAAAAATTAAGAACAATAAATTAGATACATAACCATTATTTATTTTTAATTAATGAAAAATAAGTTGTTTTCTTTGGTTAATCAACGTATGCTAATTTATTTATTATTTTCGAGACTTAAGAGATATTAGGACCTCCTGTAGTGTTCCATTTGCATTGATTATTTCCGAAAATTGGTCTGCTCATTTTTGGCCCAGTGTGGGGTATCCACTGCGAAGGGCGAAGGTTAAACAGAGGATGGGTGGCGAGAGGTGGGGTGATAGCGGGGAGGTGGCCTGCTAAACTTTGACCCAGGACACAGCTAAATTGTTTGGGCGACAGCTGGCTCACGAAAGTTGAACGTTTGCTTTTAATTATTCAGCGATCTTAAGAACGGACTGCAGCGAATGAAAGAGAAGGTGACCAAAGAAGGCAAAAAATAGAATGGAGAAAGCTGAGAAGAAAAAAAGAAAGCAGGATAAGAAAGCGTGGAAAACCCGGCATGCGATGTACATATGTATATGTACATATATAAAGGGCAAAAGCACGTGCACCTGCGAATGGCGGCTGCAGTGGCAGAATATCGTGGAAAACGGCAGGAAAAGGGCGGAAAAGCGAAAAAGGACGAAAGCAGGGCAAACAAACAAAGTGAACAAACAACTGCAGCTTCCGCCCCAGTGACGCCCACCCCCTTTTCCACATTTCCCCAATGCTGCAACTCCCAAAAAGTGAAAAGAAAAGCGCGCAACACGGAAAATAGCTCGAAAAACATCAAAGGAAAACAATTTGGCTGCCGTTGGCCAATGGTTACACTGGAAGAAAATAAAAGTATTTGAGGAAAACAGCCCAAAAAATATTACAAAAAAAAAATACAGTCTTTTGGTTGGAGTTGGTGTGGTGGTGTTTGCTTAAAATCCTTTTCAGATAGTTTAATAATTTTATAGAACATTGTTTATGGAACCTTAATGTTTAACCTTTATTTTATTATTTTTAACTATTTTTAGTGAATTATAACATAACAGGCTGCTTGTAATTCCCAAGTGATTATTCGTTGACTAATAAGTTCTGTAGTTTTATGTATACATAAGCATGTATTAGCTCAGAACATATTTCCTAAAATTCCCAAGTGGCTTTTCGCTTGACTTTTGGTATAACTCAATAATTTTAAGAACTTTAGGATATTATATATTTATATTATTTGTGAATATAACAGACTGCTTGTAATTCCCAAGCGATTATTCGTTGAACAATATTTATTTTTGGCATATATTTGATCAGAGGCTATTTTCTAAAATTTCCAAGACAATTTTTGCTGGACTTATGGTAAAAATTAAATTTTTTTTTAGTATTTTAGAATGTTATTTTTTTTTTGTATGTGTACAAAGCGACCCATTAAAAACCGCATCCGCATTTCGCGGTCTTGTGCTCGAACTTGCACCTTCGAACCTGCAACAAATGCGGAGCTTCGCCTACGTCACTGGCAACATTTCGGAATGTTGGCAGCAATGTTGCAGAGCTTTAAGCTAACGTATAAATATAATGCCCCTCTGGGAACCGGAACCCCGTTGACCCCATCCTTCACGGATCTGCCAGCTGTCTGTCCCCACACATGTCCAACTGTCGGTGGCTTTATGGCCCCCTTTGAAAATTACATTCTAACATAGGGAGTTTATTTACTAAACGGAGAGGGAGAACTCTGTTGGGAACCCATTAAATTTCCAAGCTTTTCAACTATATTTCAAATTAAAGTTCGTTTTAACAGTTAGCCTTAAATGGCAGAGAAAATTACGAAATATGAATATTCAAGGATCCAATAAATAAGTTTATCTACTTAAATAAGAAACAAACCTTATAAAATATTTTTAAAACCGGTGATATACCCATGAATGTATCGTAAAAGTTTCTGGCAACCGAGGGTTTTGCATTTTTTTACAGTTCGTATTTTTCAAAAACTTTAACATCGTTAATATCATAAAATCCAATCATATAGCATATAATACTTAAAGTATTGATTTTAAAACATGGTATATACCTATGTATTTTAAAAGTTTCTAGCAACTAAATGTTGTAAAATTCAAAACCGTTTTATAGTACAAAGACACATTTCATGAAGAAAAGCTCCACAAATATTTTTGGTATTCGCTTGAAATATTTCCTATAAGACCTAAGTAAATTGTCAATCATAAAGAACATACATATATCAATTGATATTTCAATTGGCTTTCGTGAATTTACTGACTATAAAAATCAGGCGAATAAAATCGAGTTCAGTTCCATGGCGAACTGCGCAAAACACGTATTATCTGGCTTACGATTCGTGCGATTTGTGGTATAACCCCTGGTTCACTCGAATTGATAGTCCCTGATCTGGGGGATCAATCGGCGAACTAGCCGGATTAAAGTGGAGCATAGGTTCGCCTACATACTATATAATGTCTGGCCATCGAAACTACTTGAATATTTAATAATATAGCTTAATAACATGGTGATTTAATTGTCTGTGATTTTCCAGCTGCACTCGAGGAGGACTGCGTTGACTTTCAGGGCAACAAGGTGAACCACGGAATGCTCTACGTCCCCGGACCCGGGGTATGTAGCCTCTGCGTCTGCTACCACTCCGAACCACTCTGGTGTAAGGCCATCTACTGTGATCCGCCCTACGTGAGTATATGATTAAAATAAAGTACAAGACTCTAAAATTCAAAAGAAATTTAATTTTCTGAAAAATGACATATGGTATGGAAAGTGGGTTATGGGTAAAATCAAGAAGAAATTATTCTTAAAACTTAAATCGCTTCAATAACGAAAAATCCTATGCTTGAGTTCAAGAACTATTCTTCTTGAAACACAAAGCGTTTTAACAACGAAAGCGCCTTTGCTTGAACCCAAGAAATATTCTTCTCGAAACAGAGAAGACTTTTTCTTAAAATAAGGCAACTTGTTTTGAAATAAGTATTCTTTAACCAAGAACACTTCTTCTTGATTTAAGATATTCAGTCTCCGCCTACTTTTCAGCACAAAAATACTAAAATCTAGTGCTTGAAATAGGTTTTTTCTCAGTGTACGATAATCCCAAGTTCGAGTATTAACTGATTTGAACCTTTTTATATTTATCCAGCTTAAAACATTTTAATATAAAATAAAATAAATAAAAAAAATTAGAAATTATGTTAAAACATTTTTAAAAATAAGATCGTAAGGCTATCATATAAGTTAATAAATAAATAAAATTAGAAATTATGTAAAAAGATTTTTGAAATAAGATCGTAAGAATATAATTAGATCATAACGACCGTTAGCTTACATATCTATAAATGTACCGACGTACAATGTATATGTGCCTATAGGTACATCAAATGATAACAACTTATTAACCATCTTTAACCCTTAAACATTATATTTAATATGTTGTTTATACTCCTTTTTAGTTTTGCAAAAACTTTCGTGTTGGCGAACGCTGCTGTGAGTTCGAGTGCTTGGATCCGCCCGGCGAGGACAAACTGTACCAGGTGAGTAATACCTAAAATACCCATATATTACTTATAAATAAAATGACATCTCTCGATAGGAACGTATGCGAAAAAGGGCCGAGATATTGGCCGGGAACAGTACAGCCACGAATGTGCAAGTAGCCCCGATGGCCATGTCCACCATAATGCTGGGATTCCTGGGCAACAGCTTCCTGAACTTATAACTTGAAGTCAAATAGCAAGAGATGGAGATCAATTCAAGGCGAAGCTAAGCGAACCTCCCCAATTTTGTTGCTCCTAAAGCGTAGGAATCTCTCGAAAAATTATTACAATGTAATAAGTAAAAAAAAAAGCAAACAAACAAACAAACAGCCAGGCCAGATATTTGTAGCTAAATGTCTGAGCATTAATTTAGAGGATGCAAAAGGCATCGTGCCAGCGATGCGTAGGTTTTCACTTATATCCCCAGACATATAATAGGTACAATAATGATTTCAAGGGACATGGAACAGGAAAAGTTAAGGCATGCAAAAAGTTCAGGCACCTCAATTGCAGAAAAAAACATTTTCGAGTACTTTCAATGTGATCCGAATCCGAATCAGAATCGAATCGGTAGAGCCAGCAGATATATAGCATATATACATTTACATCTACCTAAGTATACTTGAGTAAGCAACACCAAGAAACCAGAACAAACTCATCAAGCGAACGTATAAGACAGTCTCTAGCTCCTAAGAATCTATAGTAAATGAAATAAATAAATATATATATATATATATATATATACAGATATGGAAATCTATGTAAGCATATTGTACATAAGAGTATATAGCTCTTTGTATCGGATCTAAAATTGTTGATTAGTGTTTAGCTAACTGAATGAAGGCAACTTCGGCTAGGAAGATAGGTTTTTTTTAATCCAATTAAAATGTTCACTATGAGTCGACACGATACACCACAGTTCACCACATTAGAACCTGCTCCTAGTAAACTTTATTTTAGAGCTGAGAGAAGATGGGTAGTTTTTAAAGTTCGTTGATCATGAAAAATATTTTATTTTATTGATTTTAATATATAGGTTTAATAAAAAATACGTTCAAAAATGATTTAAAATCTAAATTTTGTTTGGTTTTTGCATAATAAAAAATGGTCATTTAGTTTTAAGCAGTAGGAAATCGTTAAAAACGATTATAATTTTTAAAATATAATTTACTATCTATAGGTTGCCAGCTCTATTTTTCTTTCTAACCACACCAAACACGTTAAATACTTATAAATAAAAGAAGGTAAGGGCAGTGCAGTTCGATAGAAAGTCTCGATCTTAGTAAGAGGTAGTAAATTACACATATCTTGGCAACATTTTTTCCAAAATATTATAACAGTCACGAACACAAATGAATCATTAACTCTTGCATTGGTGCTAATTTTATCGTAGGCTTAAAAAATTATAAAAAATCACACACACCTCTCACTTCGCACATCACACTCCAATCATATTGAATCAAATTCTATATATCAATTAGGTAATGTAATCGAGAGCAAAAAAGGTCTAGCATATACAAAAGTAGTTAACCAATTAATAAAACAAAAAAAACCCTATGTTTTGTGTAAGAAATTTGCCTAAGGTAAACCTGTTAAAGATCTAATAATAATAACTAATGAAAACTAAATCCTATGTTCACTCGCTCGATAGGTTTTACATTTACCATTTGGATAGATCAGCAAAAATAAGAAATAAATGGAAAAGCGTTTGGCAAAGCTTAGTAGATATGTAAGAAAAATCCCTTCAAGAAGAGTTAGATCTCGTTTCAAATTTAGGCTAAAGACTCTGAAGCCATCTCCGTCTCTTTCTACATACAATAGTCAATCTATGATTGTAGCAATTAAATCTAGAGATATAGCAGGACCAGCAAATCAAACCAAATATAAAATTCGAAATAGAATGGTTAGAAAAACAAATATATATACACATATATAGGTATATAAATCGATCCAAGGGAAGTTGGTCAAATTTTTTTCACTTGACAGCACATCAAAGCAAAATACAATTAACAATAAATATATAAAATGCGGAAAAATCCGAGAAAAAAGTGGAGTACGGCTGTGAAATTATGTTTGCTTTAAAATGCATAAACGCAACTGTAAATAATAAAAGATTACTAAAGTATATAAGCCATAATATGGTAAAACAAACTATTCAGATCAAGTAGAAAATTCGAGAAAAGCGAAAAGAAGCTCAGCGAGCAGTGGAATAAGAAAAAAATAACTAATTAACTAAATGTACAATTCAATATGCCACAACATCTGACCAATTATGATCCATAACAGATAAAAAAAGAATATATATATATATATACACAAAAAATATATATACATACATCAATCCAAGTATCTGATAAGACAAATGACAAATTTTAATTAAACCAGATCGATACAGATATGAAGAATGGCAGATTCGAAGCGCGCTTAACAAATTTTAACATAGAATCAACTAACAAATGCAAATTGGCTTTAACTAACGAATAAAAACGAACAAATCACACACGATGAATAATCTAAAGATGATATTTAAAAGACATACATTTGATTTGATTTTAATCGATTTTAGTTTTAGATAGCAGTGTTGTGAAACAACCGAAAAACTTTTTCCTAAGCTTAAGCGCTTTGCCATTAGCAGGAACCCAGAGATCCTCGAAAAATAAATGTTTTTATAACCGAAAAGTAGGCTAAAGGCAGGATATAAAGCTCCCTGTATTCCGATTTCTGGAAAAAAGTACAGACAATTTTCGAAGTTTTCTCTTAGATTAATACAATCTATTCATTTTCCTTATCAATTAAGTGAAGATTCTTAAAAAAATTATATATGTATTACTTTAAAACCGAGAATATGAAAGAGATGGCAAATCATCGTGAAAAAGAAAGAGATAGCTTAATAAATGAGTACATGGGGCTATATATCCTGCCTTCCAGACTGGCAATTATTAATCTTTATTATTGATATAAATTATTGTAGAGCAGGAAATATTTTACATTTCTTAAAAACCTTACCAACCAGAATCAAAATCGAAAAGAAAACTATTAAACTTGACAATTTTCAAACGTAATCCAAAACAAAGTTATAACAAGAATGTCTAATGGAAAATCTTCAACCACAAAATAAAAACATTATTAATTATTATAAAGAAAGAAAGAAACAAATGTCATAAAATGTTTAACAATAATTTAGCAAAAGAAGCAAATCCAAAAATCATGTATGCATACTTTATAATAATAATAATTCTAAATACCAGAAAAATTTTAACAAAAATATACAAATATTTTCACAATAGCTTAAACAAATTGTGGTTGTCTCTTTTTATGGGTGAAGTGTAATGGGTATTACTTCTGGTTTTTTTTAGGGTTGATAAAAAACACGTAAAATATATTTTCTAAATATTATTTTTATATTTAATTTTTATATACTTTTTAAAAGATTAAAGATTTATATAAACGTTATAACTTATCGGTTAATTTAGAGTAGAGTTCAATGTAAGATCCCCTAATCGGAACCACATAAATACATTATCGCGATAGCCAGTTAAAATTGGTCCAATCAAAGGTTGTATAGGAAATCAACGATTAGATTTCATTATGTTATTTAATTTGTCGGCCTCATTGATTTTTAAAATAAGTGTGTTGCTCTGCAGACCCTGATAAAATTGGGCAGGAAGCTATTAATCAGGCAGATAAGAAGAATTCTACAAGATCATAGGAAGCCTTAAAAGGGCCACCTAATCTCGAAGCCAAAAAAATGATAATGAAATATTCTTTTGATAACAATATGCCAATAAATTATTAATGTCAACCTTTTTAAATACAAATAAATTTAAATTAAAACCGGATATTAAAAAATATAGGTTCACAGCTTTAAAACTCCATTATTTTAACGTTTAAAAGTACTTCACTAGCATGATCAATATAAATCCCGAAATCTCGCCATTGATTTTAAAGATTGGCTATGATATTTCTAGACCATTTGATATGTTCTATTAGAGATACAAATGGGCCATAGTCCATGGGAAAATCTGAACCTTCCAAATTGGCCAATCATCTAAGCAAACCCCACCGTCCCAAAACAAACAATCATAAATATTTGAAAAAAAATATTTATTATACTCGTATTTAATTGTTTCCTCTGCCTTCGTCTTATCGCCTTTGATTTGTCTTTAAAGTAAACCGCATCGTATGTACAAAGTTAAGTTAACACTCTACCAGTTAAATGGTATACAATACACAATACACTTGAATACAATACATAAATAGGTGTTAGTTTTAAGATCCCTTAGATTCCTTAGATGTCATGAGGTGAGATACAAGATACAAGGTAAATCGAATCCGAACTTCAAGCGGAAAAGGTTTTACAATTTAATGGGCACCCTAACCTAGTTAGGGAATGTCTAGTAAATAAAATACATATGGTTTAAAAGAGTTTGGTTTACGGCTCGTCAAGTGGTCGATTGTAAAAATCCACCAAGATTCGGCCTTCTTATGTCATGTAGTTTTCAATATTAGTCGTCCCCAATTTATCCTTAGATAAGTTTATATATTTTAGGTTTTTGCTTTAATTGTTTAACAATTACACGGGGCAACAGGAAGGAAATCGAATAGAACCGAATCGAATTGGCTGTGACTCTTACAAAACGTTATTAGACTTTCAACTAACATTCTATTTATTTAATCCAAATCATTTCGAGTTGGACAAGTTTTTAGATTCCTGTTGCACAGTGTAGGTTAAATTTCAAGTTTTTGGTTTTTTCAATAGTTTTTTGGTACGTGTTGCCTAAGAAGAAGATAAAATCTGACAGTCGAGGGTCGCAATTTCGTTGTTGCCGCTTCTAATACTCATTTTGGTGCCTGACTTAGCCAAACTATTTGGATGTGAGTGTTTTTTCGTGGAAACATTTCGTGTACACTTATCCTTAAATACTTAGATAAGACGAAATGTTAGTGCGGAAATCTACAAAATGATGCACATGTTAACTTGACAAGAGAGTTTCGACAAACAAAGCTGAATAGTGTTCGAAAAAGTGTGTGCGATGTATGAAACAATAGACCTATTTGGGCTTTGTCCATTTCAGAACAAACCATATCTATAAATTGCAAATCATTTATAATAAAGTTAATACTTTCTGCAAATCTGTAAACAAATTAGTTAAAGAAACTAGATTTCAGATAACATTTTTTAATTTTTCAATTACTTTGGTATTAGCTCTTTTATCTTTTGAATATAACAAAGTTGTGAATCTAAAGTATCCATTTCACTTTAATTTTATTTTAGACTTGAAATGAAATTAATTAAGAGGTTACATAGGGTTTTCAAAAAAAAACCGATTTTATTATTTAGTTAAAGTTGTCTAATATGCACTCCAAAAACTTCAATTCGATCGGATCAATAATTTAGGAGAAATAGTCTCGAAGCCACGACTTGAAAGCCGGTGGACACGATAATTCAAAAAGTTAAGAACCTATTTTTTACATTTTTTTTTTGTGAGAACAGGTCAACTGGGCTTTGTCAACAAAGAATTTTAATATATATTAATTTTTGGTCATTTTAAAAATTATAGTTCAAGCAGTACATTTGAGCTGCACTAACAAAAAAAATGTATATTATAATTTTCTGATGATCCTGTCAATATTTATCATGTCCACCAAATGGAAACTTTTTTTTGAGTCTCTGAAAAAAAGGTCTCAGTAAGAGTTTTTGACAGAAAATAACTAAGCAAACATGTACCTAAAATTAACCAAGTCATGTAAGTCATGTAAATTAAAATATCGATCAAAATATTTTAAAAGTAATCATGAAGTGCTTGTTTTTGGGTCGAAAACCCTATGTAACCCCTTAAGTTATTAATACTGCTAAACAATTTGAATAACCTTCTTAGAGTGTAAGAAATAGTTTACAGAATACTAGTTTACTTAATTGTCATTAAATTAGAATTTACAAGAATATAGGACACACACAGTTACTAGGTTTAAAATAAATAACAAAACTTTTGACATCAATTGGTAAAATAACATAAATACTCTAGGTGTACGACAATTGCAAACATATAGAAGTTTTATCGAAATAGAAAGTTCCAAATAGGCCTATAAAAGCGATGAAGCGGCTGAGGCTTAAAATTAAGGCTGCCGCTTCATCGTTTACAACCAGATGTACATGCCCCCTATAAGAGATGTGTAGTATTTGGTTATGTGTGAGTGTGTGGATTGAATGGCTACATCGCCTAAAGCGTCTTGAGCAAGCTGGCCTTTGCAGCACCGGCTCCATAGCCCGTCTGCTGACCGTATCCGGAGCTGCTACTGGCCACGGCTGCGGCGGCGGCCACCGCGGCATCCGCCACGGGAGTTCCAGCGGATCCCGCTGAGCCCACAGTGACTGCCGAGGACTTGGGAACGCCGCCCTTTATCAGCGGCTTGTATCGCTGCAACGCCTCCGCGGACGTTAGCTTGAATGTTTCAATCATTTGCGCTCGGACCCGCTCCATCAGCACATCGATGTCATCCTTGGTCAGACCCTCCGTGCTAACCGGCGGCAGTGTGGTGATTACAATGCGACCCGCATTCAGGATCTTCTTCTTGTCATTGAGGAATGTACAGTATGAGGAGAAGACCACCGGCAGGATGGGTATCTGCTGGTCGATGGCCATGTGAAAGGCGCCCTTCTTGAACGGATGCAGTTCGCCCGTATTGCGACGCGTTCCCTCCGGGAAAACCCACAGTTTGATGCGTTGCTTCTTGATGCGCCGATTCACATCGTTCAGCGTTTCCCGGGCCTTCTCGCCGCGCACCCGATCGATGAAGATCAGGCCAGCCAACCAGGCGGCCAGGCCGAAGGGCCAGGCGTAGAAGAGCTCCCGTTTGGCCACCACCGTGCATTTGTTCATCACGTGCCAGATGTTGAACATGCCTGCGAATACAACGAAAAAGATACAATGAGTAGGGAGCATTTAAATATCATTAAAAAGAGTGGAATCTTTAAGTAAAATTGTTGTTAATCCAAGAGATCAACATCATTTTGGAACAGGTTCTTTAAATTTCGATCATATTTCCAGAATATATCCACTCGTACAGAACTCAGATGATTACCTAGTACGTCCAGTGAGCTCTGATGGTTGGCCACAATGATGCAGGCCTGGTCCTTGGCCAAATGCTCCTTGCCACGCAGCTCCCAGCGCAGGCCAATCAACGTCGAAACGCGGTGGCACCAGGTGCTCGCCCATCTGCAAAAATAAAAATCAGAATATGTATCAGAATGATAATTTTATGGAATACTAATTATAATGTAAAAAAAATATCTAAAATGATCCTGAAATTACCAAAGGTTTGCGAACCAACCCATATGTCCTAAAATAGAAAACATTCTGTGAAACTATTTTACGACCTTTTAAAGTCTGTCAGCAAAATGGCCATGAATTCACCTGGAAGTCATTTTAAACTTAGGTATACAGGTATTATTAATTAAGTAAAAATAAATATCTACAACAATATCTAATATTTAATATGAAAACATTTCAATAAACTTTTTTTCGACTTCCATAAGTCTTTTATCAAAATGGACATGAATTCACCTGGAAGTCATTTGGAATTCAGGTATTCAGGTTTATAAACCTTTGAAATTTAGGTATTCAGGTATTATGAACTAAGTAAAATAAATATCTACAACAATATCAAATATATAAAATGAAAACATTTCGTCAAACCATTTTTCGACTTCCTAAAAGTGCGTCCCCAAAATAGCAATGAATTCACCTAGAAGTCATATGAAATTTAAGTATTCAGGTACTATTAATAAAGTAAAAAATATTATCTACAATAATCCTGAAATCATCAGGGGTTTGGAAATCAAATATATGCCTAAAAATATTCAATGTGGAAACATTCTGGAAACCATTTAACTACCTCCTATAAGTCTATCACCAAAATAGGCAGGAAATCTTTTGTAAGTGACGTAGACTTAAGGTGTTTAGGTATTATTAATAAAGAAAAAAGACTATCTAGAATAATCCTGAAATCACCAGGGGTTTGCGAAGCAAGTATATGCCGTGAAGTATTTAATAAGGAAACATTCCATAAAACCATTTTACGACCTCCTGTCGTTAAACAGGTCTATAAAATCATCTGGAACCCATATGAATTCCATAGATTCTACCTTACGTCACCCACTATTTAAAAGGCTATTAAACAGTTCCCACACCTATTACAGGTCGCTAGTGAATTGAACCCAAAAACAAAGCCAATTGTGAATCCGATATCATTTAATCAAGCTGACAGTCAACGAGGCGTAGCTCTGATTTCTCTATGATCCCATCTACGATGATACCCATCCATCCATTCATTCCACATCGGCTAATCGTCAGAGTCATGACACGTAATTACTGTTCGGGAGCTACGTTTAAATGATACCCCAGAGAGCAGGCGGTTGAACCACCGTGAGTGCTCACTGGGAATTCTGGTTTAATTTGCACCTATGACAACGGATCGATAAACTGCATTAAATAGTTACAAAGGCATAATTGATTCAGGTGAGTGGGGTATACACATGTGCGACTACTAGACGAATAATAAGCCACCCCTGGATATCAAATATTCATTGTTGTCTAATGCAAATGGTTATTTGAGCCGAGGGAAATTGTTGAGGTGGCTGGAAAAACTACTAGCAAGTGCAGTAACCACATACCGAAAAGAAAAACCGCATAGGGGACAAAGAAATCGGTTCGCTCTGGTTTTTCCATTAGCGTGCAACAGCTCCCTTGCTCCCCAGTTGCCTTACCCCCAGGTACATTGTATATCCACCTGGAAAGTCAAGCACCCAACAACCCAATTGAATTCCCCTCGAAAACTTCGTCCTCGGCGTGACACCTAGGCGATAGCCGCAGTTAAATTTACAAACAGAAATTACTAGGAACAACAATCACGTACTTGGAACGTTGAGACTATACGATACCCATTAACCTTATTTTATTATAGTTATACCTTTACTCGGAGATTAAAAGGGTATATTGTAACAGTATGTTACGGGTAGAAGGAAGCGTTTATATATTTTCTTGATGACGATCACTAGCCAAGTAGATCTGCCCGTCCGCATGTCTGTCCGTATTTCTGTCCGTATTTCTGTCCGTATGCTTGTCCGTCCGTATAAAAGCTGAGATCTCGGAAACTATAAAAGCTAGAAAGTTGGGCTTAGGCATGCAGATTCTAGAGATTCCTGCTAGCGTCCACATTTTTGAAGATTTTCTTTAAGCGCAAATAGAAATTGATTTCATTGATAAATACCTATCTACAATCCAATAATCATACCAATTGCAATATTAATGAAAAAGTTATGAATTACTAAGATAATAAGTGTAATAGGCATTGCATTGTCAGTGGTACCGCTACCATCCGCTAGGTGGTGCTGACCGCTAAGTGCTGCGCCAAAAGAAATACTTTTGAATTTTATTTTAAAGTTGGTTTTCTCTTCTCTTCTTTTAAAAAGGGTTAATTATTAACAATTCTTCACACCATTTTTGATATTATTTCAAAAGAGCTCTAATTTATTCGATTATTATTACCAAGTGATTTCATTCAATGGGAAATCAGTGTGCTTGGCTAGCAACAAAAGAGGAAACGCCATGGGCCAAAAGGGTACAATAAACCCTTATCGCGCTTGGCAAAGTGGTAAGAAAATGTTCACAAACTCAATTTCCGATACCGGAATTGGTAAAAAGAACACCATAAACCTAAATTTGTCGAACAATAAATCTATATCTTTGGAATAATAAAAGTGGCGTGTGAGCCAGTTTATGGAAAAAACGTACTATTCCCAAGAATCATAAAAACTCATGGGTGGTTTTCGAGATTTGGTAGTTAGACTTTGAAGATAAATTCATCTCAATTTAGATGAAAATATTCCGGTATTTTTGGTATATTTACAAATTTATAGAACTACACATATTCCATTTTGGATATTATATTTAGATCAAATCTAAAATATTTACAGGTACATGTTTAAAAAATTCAATTTTAACAGTGGTATTTTTTAAGGGGTATTCAATTGATTGGTTAAAAAAAAGCCAACTTCCTGTAGTTCTGGAAAACGTGTACCCTTTTTTTAAAGTGCACCATGTATCGTAAATATTCTCAAAAGGGGGCATAGCTTTTTGGCCAATCTGGGGCCTTGACGGACAGTTGGCCAGGAATGCATTGCGGACACCTGCAGTCGAGTCACTCCCTCGCAGTTGGGGCCTTGTTAATATTGATGGCCAATTAAACTTGAATGTGTCATTGACGCAGTCGCCTTGGGACCTCAAGGGACCCCTTCCTTGAGGACAGGTGATTCGAAAAAGCAACCGTCACCGCTGTCTTCAATGGCAAGGCATTTGATTGATTCTAAATTAAGTTGGTGATACTGTAATTACTCTATCTGGCTGTCAGACCAATGCAATTCGTTTTCTACCTATTTCTATTTGAGGGGCCCGTTTGATTGCCTGAAGTAATTTAACAAGTCATGCAGAATGACCATTAGGGAAATTGTATCATTAAGTAGATTGATTTGCATAGGGAATATGGGCTTGGCAAATATCATATAAAGTAAACAGTAATTTGGTGAAAATCTAATAGTCCGCGTTCTATCAAAATGATTTTAAAGACCTTTAAAATGATTTTAATTATATATTATATTAGTTCAAAAGGGTAAAGGGCTTAAACAAACAGGTTCATTAACCTTTTAGTATAAAGGTGAATGACTTTCAGAAATAAATTGCCTAAGGTTAAAAGCGCAAGCTTCTAAAAGTATAATTTGCAGGTAATTACCTTAATATCACCTAAGGTAGGGTTCACCATTTTTATTATTACTATGAATATATTTGATTTGTTGGAAATACTTTTCCGGCTTCTTTTAACGTAATAAAGCAAACATTGTAATAAGTTGTTACTTAATATACATCATGAATAAAATAACAACTTAACGATATTGACTTTATGGCAAAACCCTCTAACAATGTTATTTTCCAGCACATTGTTAAATGTTTTCCGTATTTTGTACTCTAGCTCAAAAAGTTTGGGGTTATTTACAATCATACACTCGAGATCTTTATTGACACAGATGTCTTTACTAGAATACTTTACTGACGCAATTCTTTTAGCTCAAAATATCATCATTTTAGTTTAGATGTAATAATCTCTATTGTTTATTGTATGTTGGAACCATATGTTAGAGAGCATATGTTAAAAATTAAAGTAGGGCTTTGTTAAAAGATCATTCCAAATATATTCTATCTAAAATGAATACAATGTAACACAATTTTTTATTGGATTTGGTAATCTACACTATTCACTGCATGATGGAACTATACGTTAGAGACCATATGTTAAAAAATAAATTACGATTTTCCTAAAAAATAATTTACGGTTTTGTCAAAAGATCATTCCTAACTTTATCCTATATATATGTTTTAATATTATTATTTGTTAATCTCTATTATTCACGCTATGACGGAACTATACGTTAGAGACCATATGTTAAAAAATAAATTACGATTTTCCTAAAAGATCATTCCCAACTATATCCTATATCGAATAAATAATATGTTTTAATATATTATTGGGGTACTCACAACAGATTTCGGACATCGCAGGGTCGGGTGAGGAAGGCCGGGATGAGGACGATCGAGTTAAAGGACACGATGCCGTAGTACATCATAAATTTGAAGTAGTATCGGAATATGTGATTGGTCTCGTACAGAAATGGCAGCATCAGCAGCAGGAAAAGTCCCAGCAGCTCGAAAAACGAACTCATTGTGATCCCGAGATTGCGATGCTGCTGATATATTTTTTCTTCTTGATTATATTACCGATTCAGTTTAGTGGTTCCGATTCAGATCCGGATCGTGCTGGAATCAATCTGCAGACTTTCCTCCCCTGCTTTCCACTCCACTTCACTTTCTCCACTCGTTTTCCTCCCCTATATTGTATCTTAATATTCCCCGTACTCTGGCTTTCCTCTGTTTAAGGCAGATTGCAGTCTTTTAGGTGTGAATTGTGTGTGGGTATGTCGGTTGTTCCTGTCGTTGTGCTGCAGAAAGGGAAGAAATATTGATCAATCATACTATAGTACAGTCACTGGGATCTTTTCAGTTCGATAGGAATTTAGAAACCAAAAAAAAAAGAATCCAAAATTTTTTGATCGCGTAAAACAAATTTTACGGATAGAGCATTTAAAGATGATAAATTATAGGACTATAGGACTTTTCGAAAGAATTTAAATATTCTGATTTTCAATAATAAACATCCCTAAATGATTTTTAAAACCCTTAAAAAAAAAAATAAAAAAACATATTATCCGGGTTTTAAAAGACAGGGGATAAATATTTTTGACAATATGTATTTATATATTATATTATATTTATTATTAACAAAAATTCATAATATTTAAGTATAAAAACATTATTATCAGGGTTTTAAAAATCATTTAGGGATACTTATTTTTGACAAAAATTCAGAGTATTTAAATTGTATCCAAAAGTCAGGACAACCTTAAAGGTTCTTTTAAAACTATACGACTAATATCCGTTAGTTTACTTAGGTATGCAAATGTAGATAGTAGAGGGTTAATTTATACAGTTTTACAAGCACCTCTTTTCTGTTATGGTTCAAGTTAATAAAGTGATAAGTGGTGATAAAGAGAGGCAAAAGGGAGATCGGGCGATTGGAGTATGTTGCACTTGCACGCCATTCTCCTATTCCTTCTACTTCTTTTATTGCTCTTTCTTTTATTCAAGCACTAACATGACAATTATGGGAATGCAACGAACCACAACATTAAACAAACACACATGTGCAGTAAAAAAAATAGTAATAGAGAAATGAAATACAAATTATAATTATTAACTAACAAATTTAAAAAAAAATTTAAATAAATTAGACTAAATTCAAAAAATGTTTTTCATTTTTATCCACCAGTAGGTAATATTAACATCATTTTTTTTTTAATGGTAAATAGTGCTATTATTTTGAACGCAGCTGTATGTACAGCAGCCCAGAAGAGAGAGAAAAAATCAATTTAAATATGCGCCCAGCGGCGAAAAACGAAACAAAACAAAAAAGGGGGGAAAAGCGAAGGAAAGGGAATTTACCATACCATATGTGTTTTTGTATGGGTTTTATAGATACTATGCGACACTATCAATTGATCAGCTATTGAATTTCGATTTGAATGCTGCAAATAGATAGTATTTATTATGCGGGAAATTGTCAATTCTACGTGACCATCTTCTGTATTTAGTTTTCTCTATCCATTCCTATTAACAAGCTTAACCCTTGATGGACAGTTTTGTTTTGGAAATCAGAAAATGTATTTAAATTTTAAATTTTAAAAACTATTTTTAATATAAGCAACAGGAGATTTACGGTGTTTTAATAAGAATTTTTAAATGAATTGATTAACGAAAACTATGATAATATATGGAAAATTTAGTATCAAACATTTGAAAAAAATGGAAAAATGGAAATGTCGTAAGGATTTTAATAAATAATATAGAAAAGCAATAATATAGGAAGCAACTGGAGATTTACGGTATTTTATCAAGAATTTTTAGATGATTTGATTATATGAAAACTATGATAATATACGGAAAACGTAGTATTAAACATGTGAAAAAATGGAAAAAGCAAATGTCTTAAGGATATTAATAAATATTATAGAAAAGCAAACCATTTAACATTTTCCTTTTTGAACAACTAAAAAAAAACTAAACTTATTGGCAAAAGTCAAACCATATGGGACTTCGAAAAGTGGGTCCAACTAGGGTTAATATTCTTATTTCTTTTACATCTGGCACAAAACAAAATAAGCAAAAACAAGAACGGTAATTGAGGGTTGCGCGCAGAGAGCGGGCAAAAGAGAGAGAGAGCATGTGTGGCAGACACGCCAAGGATAATAGCAAGTAAAAACCAAGAAAAAAACAAGAAAAAAACAAGAAAAAAAAACACTGCACACACACACGAAATTAACATAAATAAATACAATTTTCGCCTGCCTCCTTTGTTGTGGGCAAATCTTTACAATTAAATTAAACAATTTTAATATAATACAATTTGCGGCAGATTGCGGAATTTACTAGCACACAAACTACAACCAAAGAGCTCACTTTTTCTTCGTTTTTTTGTTGTTGTTGTTGTTGCTGTAGATTTTAATAAAAGGGATTACGTTTTTTTTATATTTCTTTTAATTTGTTGTCTTTCTTTTTTGCTGCCTTTTGTTGTTGCGGCGAACGACAGAACGCCGACGTCGACGGCGACGTTTGGCGAGAATTTCGGTTACCGGCGTTCGCGCGACTTTGGGATAGAGGTGCAGAAACATCGATGGAAACGTCGATGCATCGATAGTTTTCATATTTGTCAAGACATCGATGTTTTTTGACTATCGATGTTTCTAGAACCATCACTGTTAAAAGAAGGAGGATTCCTTTACTTTTTTGGATGGTACAAATATTTTATTTAATTATTTATTTATATACTTATTTATTTATTTGCTTATGTATTTATTTCTTTATTTATTTTTTATTTATTCATTTATTTATTTAGTTTTTTTTATTTATTTATTTATTTATTTTTTTATTTTCTTAACAAATTAAAGCTAGTATATAATACTAAAATTAATATTTGAAAAAGAAGGGGCGCTGGAAGCCGAAGTCCTTTGGTCCGTGGTATAAATATAAATTGCGTACTATGATTATTTTCAAATAAAAAATTATTCTAATTTTAACAGTTTTTAAAGAATACTAAAATTAATATTTAAAAAAGAAGGGGCGCTGGAGCTGAAATCCTTTGGCTCGGGATAAAATATAAATTGCGTATTATGATTATTTTAAAATAAACTATTAACTATGTTTTAACGGTGTTAAAAGAACATGGAGCCTTACAAGGAGTTGGCAAAAAAATGGTTGTGCATTTCTGGAAAGAACGCAAATAATTTCAGATCGCAGAACCCGTTTGAAGTCAGATATCGTAGATCAGCTAATGCTAATAAATAAGTATAACAATAGCTCTAAAAAGTAATCCCATTAGACTGTAAGATGATCTCATTTGACTGTATTTTTAATTTTATGTTTATGTTTTTCTTTTTTATTTCTTAAGTGAATAAATGTTTTGTTTTTTATTTTTTATACAAATTCAATTGAGATTTTTGAATTATATTTTAAAATATATAATAATTATGGAAAGCATCGATGTTTGGTCGATGTTTTTTGAATAACATCGATAGTTTTGCATCTCTACTTTGGGAGCAACTAAGCATCTGAACGAGCTTAAACGATAGGCAATGCGGAGACATATCGATAGTAAAAGGGGTGTGTGTCCGCAGTGCAGAGATACCATCATTGGTTTGTGTCCATGATGGGGCCAAAGTAACTACAACTGGAATTAAACTGCGAAAAAAGATTAGTAAAAAACCAAGGCAAGTTCGAAAACAAATTAAAGTTAACTAAACAAAGGTAGGTATTTATTAACAAATAAATTGTATTATTATTATATTTTGTTTTAAAAAAATTTGGGAAACCCAAATAATGTTCCACTAATAATATACATTTATAAGTCTATAATATAGACTATATAAAGACTCCTATATCAATACATTAACACATAATTAATAGTTAAAAAATAAACTTTTAATGGGTATCAAATGGAGTGGTACATGAATGACATTTTTTAAGGAACCAATTTTAATTTTAAAACCAAATAAAATTAAAAAAAAAAATTACATATCCGTCGTATTTTATTTTAAATACTAAGAGGCTTTACATTTTTAAATCATTAAAATGTATAACATTTATACAATATCTGAAATAAAAATCAACAATTTATGTTAAAAACAAAATTGTAATTAAAAACCTGTAGAAACTAAAAATTAAAAAAGGAAAAGTTTGTAAATATAAAACTTAAAAAGGCATGCAATTTCTAAACCCGGTTAGAATTATTAAAAAAAAATATTCATGGTCGGTTTTTCTTTTCGCATGTAAAAATAATCTTTAAATTTGCTAACGTTTTCAAGGCTTAAAATATATTATATGTTTAACATACCGATAACAAATTTCTTTTTTAAATATACATTTTGTTTTTTAAATTAGATGGTTGTAGTATCTAAAAAATAGAAATATAAGAACTAAATTTAGGGAAACAATTAGTCGAAGTCCACAAAAAGCTGCCCCATTTTTAAAATTTACATTGTGTAAACCTTTAATTTACTCCTGTTGTATTACACAAGTTGAAGTAAAATGTGAAAACAATGCCATGATTCTTCCCAGTCACTTCCTCTTCCTGGGAGCCAAGGAAGCAGAAAGAACCTGAATGCTCAAATACTTGGCAAACCTGCTGACAGCCAAGCGAGATATGATTTAGATGCGAATTTTTGCACTTGGCAACCAGTTGGAATTGCGAAATCCCAGCCTTTGGCCTGCGGAAAACGTGTGTCAAGCGGCGGGGAATCGTTTTTATTTTTATAAAGACAGTCTTGAAACAAAGCAGAAACAAAAATATTTTTGTTTACATTTGATTTTCTTATCTCTGAACGATCCGTGTGGTGAAGCTGACGACTAGAAAGTCGGGCAGGTGGACAAGTCTACGGATCATGGACGCAAAACCATAATAATCAGTTGCAAATGTGGAAAATATTCCAAAGAAACAACTTCCGACAAACACTCTTATTTATTTAAAGGTAAAAAAAATAAAAAACATATTTTTTAACTGCTGACAGCAGGAATTGAACTTGCGCCTTTGGTGTATCAATTTTTTTACCATTACACATGTTATTACTTTTTTAATATAGTTAAAACTTAAAAAGAAAATATAATAGCCAAGTATAAAATAATTAATTTAAAATTTTCACATCCATTAGTACACATATTAACCAACAAAAACGTTTATATTTTAAAATATATACAGAACGAAACTAAGTTTTTATTAAAGGTAGTAATATATTAAAATCTGGAACCGAAAATATCATTAATGGCGGGTTTTATTTTTTTTACATATATTTGTCAAAAATAAGACACTTTTTACATATGTGCGCAGAAGGTGTAAAAATTAGCCAAATTTAAAAGAAAACATTTTACAAAGTATCTAAAATGTAGAAAATTTGGAAAAAGAATAAAAAGAAGTGTTATTTTGGGCCCCTGATTATAAGTTTAATCAAACTTTACGATTTTACAAATTAAAGCAAGATTGTCGATGGTAGATAGATTAAAAATGTATCGAAAATGAATGTATATAATACCAAATACCAAATAAGATCTACAATGTTGATTCTACATACTTCATATCTTTCTACAGTTTTCATATTTCTTTCTACATAATTCATAGCTTTCTACAGATATGTTAATATATCGTATAGCCATGAAAGGATACGATTAATTTGGAAAATTACCTATCGATGTTTTCTTAGAATACCCTAAAAAAGCCAGAGGGGGATTGCAATGTTTACGATTCACCCAAAACCTATCGATATTATAGAGATACGATAGGGCCTCGCACAGATGTTTTGGATACAGCACTTTGAAAGTGGGACGCCGTTTATAAAACGTCTGCAAAGAGGAAAACCCAAATATTCCGAGGGCCTGGAGTCCGGGAAATCGTAACCGCCACTGGAGGTAAATGCCCAAATAAATATGTAGAAAAATTACAAAAAATTCCAATTTGGCCAGTGTTCAAAAACTTTAACTCAAAAACAAAAAAACCATAGCAGCCCGGGACATTTCAATCGATTCCAGAAATTTCAGATTCAGTACGGTACAGAATGATTACTGGGTGAATAACCGGTGGGATATATATAGAATACTATATGAAAATGGAACGAATCCTGAAACGCAGACGACCCCTATCGCCAATTGATTTGTTCAAAGAACCCAAACCACCCACGACTAAAGCAGTTCGTCGGATTGCCCTGAACGACTATATAATCATATCGCGACAATTGGTGATCAATAGAGCTGGCCGGGATCCGGATAGACGTAGTGCCAAGATGCTGGTGATCCTGGAGAGCTTCAAGCAGTATGTCATCACCTTCACACTGCCCAGTTCCTCCTGCACGGTGCAGGATTTGCTCCGCGAGATGGGCGTAGAGTTCGATGAGAGGACCACCATCGATGCCACGGAGAAATCCGAGGGCACCTTCAATGTGGTGGTCTGTGTGGGCTTCTACATAAGCGAGGCCACCGACGAGTTGGTCAAAAGCACTGAGAAGGTCTACAACGAGATGCATCAGGCCAAGAAGTCAGCAGGAGGAGCTGCCATAGAGCCAAAGATCCCGGAACCCACTGATCTAAGTACTAAGCCAGCTGCTTCGGAGGACATCAATGGCAACCAGCAGGCTGCAGAGGCTTCCGGGAGCAGCAAGAAACGCAGGCACCGCTCTTCAAGTGGGAATACACCATCTCCTGGTACTTCCCAGTTCCATGAGCAATCTGGTGAATCTCGTAAACCTAAGAAGCACAAGAAAAGGCATTCTTCATGTGGCAAATCAAAGGACAGCCATAGCCGGCAGTCTTCTGATAGGAAGGAACTCCCAGAGGCGGAAGAATCCACTTCAAAGGGCAACAACGTTTCACTGGAGCGGGATGCAGATGCTCGCAAAAGCAGGAAGCACAAGAAGCATAAGAAGCACAGTACCAGATCTTCAGGTGAAAAGCCAGCTGTTCCAAAGGATTACAAGTCGGAGAAATCCAAAGCAAGCTCCTCTACATGTGGAAATTCCCATACTTCAAGGGACAACAAGAGTTCCCATTCCCAGAAATCTAAACAAAACAGCTCCACAGATGAAAATTCTCGTACTCCAAAGAAGAACCATGGTTCCCAGATGAACCAGTCGCAGAAATCCAAAGAAAGCAGCTCTGTAGATGAAAAACCCCATACTTCAAAGAACAACCATGGTTCCCAGTCGCAGAAATCCAAAGAAAGCAGCTCCACAGTTAGAAATTTATGTAATCAAAAGTTCAACTTTGATTTCCAGATGATCCGCTCGGTGAAATCCAAAAGAAGCAGCTCATTAGACGGATATCCACATACTCCAAAGGAAAACATTGTTTCCCATAGGCTACAGTTGCCGAAGCAATCTTGGGACGAAGAGCCTAGTTGCAGTCAATTTGCCAACATATTCGGAACCAAAATCAACGAATTTAAGCCACGATCGGCTTTCCAATCCTGGCCAGCTGTCAGTACCACCAGTGAAAAACCAAAAACACCCGAAGAAAGGGCTGAGCTAAGCCGCCTGCGCAGACTTCGCAATTGGAACCTTAGCCGGGACTGTGATGATGATGACGATGATGATACTGTGGTGCTGCTGAGCAGCAGCAGCGAGGATGAGGAGGAGACCAGCAAAATGGAGGGACAAACGAAGGTGGCCAAACAAGCCTCAGAAAGTCGTCTGTCCACCGATGAGAATCTCACCCTGCTTATGTATCCGCCCACGGGAACCGGTGCCCTGAGCATCGGCATGAAGGACTACATGTGCCTAAGTCGGGGCAGCTATCTAAACGACATCATCATCGATTTCTATCTGCGCTGGCTCAAGAATAATGTCATACCAGAGGGTCAACGCGAGAGGACGCACATCTTTAGTACATTTTTCCACAAGAGATTGACCACATTGACGCGTCCCATAAACGCCAAGCAGTCGGCGGCCCAGAAGCGTCACGAAAGGGTCCAAAAATGGACACGCACAGTGGATATATTCGATAAGGATTTCATAATCGTACCATTCAACGAGCAGGCTCATTGGATACTGGCCATTATATGTTTCCCCAGTCTCAGCGGACCGGTGGCCTATAAAGATGGTGATAAGTTGGACCACGATGGGCCCATCAAACAGCCATTGATCCTCATCTTCGACTCCTTGGCGGTCACCTCACGTCATCGGGCAATAGCCATATTGCGGGATTATCTAACCTGCGAGTACCGGGCCAAGAATCCCAAGAGGAAGGCGCACATCTTCAACAAGGAC
The DNA here is from genome assembly GCF_013340165.1 of Drosophila suzukii. Classification (NCBI taxonomy): domain Eukaryota; kingdom Metazoa; phylum Arthropoda; class Insecta; order Diptera; family Drosophilidae; genus Drosophila; species Drosophila suzukii. The sequence continues at coordinate 49,005 of NW_023496847.1, forward strand.
AACATGCCCGGACATCAGGTCGAGGTGCCCCAGCAGGAGAATCTCACGGATTGCGGCCTGTATCTGCTGCAATATGTAGAGCAATTCTTCACGAAACCCATCAAAGACTACAGACTGCCGATTACTCAGCTGGTTAAGTGGTTTGATCTGCTCACAGTGACCAAAAAACGAGAAGATATAGCAAATCTCATACAGAAACTGATGGACGAGGGCAATCAGCAGCAGCGGCGCAAGATTCTGCCCGTCCTCGAGTTTCCCACACTGAATGGTGAATTGGTGGAGGAGGATTGAAGGTTTTTTCGACACATTTCCGATCGATGGAGAAAGAAAAACTCTTAACACACTCGCCTTTTAAAGGGGTGTTTTTTTCCAAAAAGACAGTAGTACATCACCCAATAATTATTTGCATAACTGACCAAGGCAACTTTTAAAGTTCAAGGGCAATACCTAGCAGCATTATACACTACATAATTTACACTTTACAAAAGGATGCACAAGGACCAAAATACAATACAACTGAAATAAAACACAAGAGACATGGAAAAAAAATTTTTGCCAAGTTGTTATGGTTGCTCTGCGAAAGGGAAATACTTTGAAAGGGTTCTATCGTTGGACTTATTAATGGAGATCCTCTAAACGACACAAAAATTCATTTTTATGGAGTACTATAGAGTGCAAGTGAAAAACCAGAGGGTCACTGAGAAAATAGAGTGTATTTGGGGTCACCAAAATGCGAAATTCTAAGAAAACACTTGCCAGCAAGTAAAGGAGGGGCGCCAACAGGAAAATAAGTCTAAAAGAGCCTAAAGAAGCTTCTAGATGAAAGAATTGGGTCACCAAAAGGAATTTATAAGTATCCAGGTGAAGTAGTTGGGTCACCAAGAGGATAAAGAATCTTCCAGATGAAAGAATTGGCTCACCAAGAGGATGTAGAAGCATCCAGGCAAAAGAATTGGGTGACCAAGATGATAAAGATGGTTCTAGATGAAAGAATTTGGTAACCAATAGGATGTAAAAGCATCCAGGAGAATGAATTGGGTCACCAATAGATGAAAAAGGGTCACCAAGACCAGAAAAAGGCCATAAAGGCAAAGCCAATAACCATCAAGTGAAAAAGTGTTGCCAAGGTTAGGAAAACGGGCATAATGTAAAGGCTAGTCACCAGAAAATTATGAATGTCTCATATATAAAACTAAAATGGGTCACCAGACCTACGAAATGTCAGATGCTTGATGCAAAAAAAAAATATATATAGCTTTACAGTATACCAAAAATGAATCCTAAGATAAGCCAGTAACTCGAAAATCGCAGGGTATTATAGATCAGCATTATACACGCGTTTCTAAGCCCACACACACACACACGCACGCACACACATAGGCTTACGTTTATACGATCTCTGTGTATGGGTGGGGGTTTCGGCGATAAGAAAATCGAGCCATAAAGTCGCGCCGGCGATTCTGCTGACGCTCAGTTGCTTTGGAGCGATTCTTCGACGCAGACGAACGGCGGAGTTTACGGAACGTCCGAAAAAAAAACAACAAATAAACAGGCCTAAAAGCAAGCAGAGAGAGAGGGGGACAAAAGCAAGAGCAAAGCAACAGCAAAGCACAAGCACAAGCGAAGAGCGAGCACAAAGCAAAGCGCGCAACACGTGAAACAGCAGCCGTCAATTGGTTTTAATTTCGATTCAGTAAGGCGATTCTAGAACGAGATGTCCACCGCAGCCACCACAACAACATCGAGTAAGTTTATCCAGTTCTCGAGTTACCCCCCAATATTCCAGTGCAAAAACAGCCCCCCAGTCCCAAATAAACATCTCTGTACCATATCAAATTTTCACTATTCTACTGTATTTGAACGTAAATATTATCAGAACTTTGGGCAAACACCCTCAAGGGCGTAAAACCAACTTTTATTTAATATCATTCTGAGATTTCTATAGGCTGCAAACTTACTTAGAGACCTATAAACAGGGAAAAAGAAGTGACACCCAGATCACAAATAAACATCTCTGTAGCATATCAAATTCACGCCATTCGACGGTTCTTGGAACACTTGTAATATTATCAGAACTTTGGTCAAAAGCCTTCAGGGGAGAAAAACATCTCTTATTTATATCAAATTTGTGTTATTCTGATATTTCTGAAGTCTACAAACGAATTAGAGACCTATGTATAAACAGGGAAAGCTACTCAAGGGTGAAAAACAACTCTTATTATTATCAAATTCCTATTATTCTGAGATTTCTTAGGTCCACAAACATATTAAAAACCTGTAATCATGTTAAAAGACCTCAATGGAAAAAAAAATGAGACTTATTTTTAAATTTGTATTATTCTGGAATTTCTTAAGTCTAGGAACATGTTAGAGACCTTAAAACGGAGAAAAATTCATACCCCTTACATTAGGTATATCAAAATTAAATAATTTACATTAAAATTCAGCTTTAAAGTTAAATAGGACTTTTTCAAATAAAAGTATCATATACTTAGAATACAATATTATTGTTTTTTCACATTTATCACAAGTTATTCAGTGAATTCTCCAGTTTTAGGAAAGTTTTAAAAACAAATATTATTTGGTCCACCTGTTTTAAAATTCAAAATAATACAATAAATTATAAAAGTGGCAAAATTTGTGTTAGTGTGTCCAATATAATTTTAATTTATATATTATAGAAATAAAATCTTCTAAACCTTCCTGTCTAATTTTGATTTATTAAAAACAACATGCACAATCTAATATGATATTATTATGATTTTCGCAGTGCTGTTTATTGACCTGTATTCTAAATTTTTGTAAACAAGAAAGCTTTTAAATTCCCAAACTCAAGATTATATATGATCTTTGAAATTCGGAACCGATTTTTTTATTTTCCATAATATATTTAAATGTATTAAACATGTATTAAATCATTTCACAGTCGAGGGCTACAAGCTCGGAAAGGTCATCATCGAGGGCAAGACCAAGCAGGTGTACGATCTGCCCGAACAGCCTGGACTTTGCCTGCTCCTCAGCAAGGATCGCATCACCGCCGGAGATGGTGTCAAGGCCCACGATCTGGCGGGCAAGGCGGAGATCTCCAATACCACCAACGGACAGGTCTTCCGATTGCTCAACGAGGCCGGTGAGTAGATGTCTGAAATGTTTTTGGATCCATCGAGAACTAAATCCTCCAAATAATCATTTTTAACACTAGTACTTGGTATTATTTTCGGCCTTCCTTTTTTTTATTAATTTAAGTCAACCAAATAAGTCAAAAAATAAATTACATACTCTTTAACGGATACTTTTTTTTTTTTAATAGTTAGTTTAAGTATTTTTTAACATTTATGATTTTAATGAATAAAATTCTTTCTAAAATGATAAACCTTTTCTGACCGTATACCCATAAATTAAGATAATTAGTTTGATTTTCAATGTTAATGATGGGGTATGCATATTATTTTTTTTGGCATGATCCTTGAACAGTTTTTTTTTTACATTAAAGAAAATTATTTTATATAGTATGTATATATAGTTTATTAATTTATAAAATGTATATATCTAAAAATGCATTTTAATTTATAAGAATGATCCTTAAAACTTTTTTATTTCAATTAAACGATTTATTTTAAATAAAATCTCTATATAGTTTACTAAATTATAATAAGTATAAACTAATGAGAATAACTTGTATAAATAGCTTATGGTTTTGTCGTACATTTTATGGTATATATATTTGAACTATAAATATATAATCCAGATAACAATTTGTGTAAAGACAAAACAAAATTGTTCCATATAATAAAACTAACTTTGTAACTACAAAATTTATAATATATATATGTTAGAAAGCGGGTTTCTGATTAAACTTATTGCTTTTTTATAAGTAGATATTTTAAACCATCTCAAAATATTACAATGTCATGATTATTATCATTCAAACTAACAAATTTCTGTATTTTTCCACCTTTTTCCCCAGGAATTCGCACCGCCTATGTGAAACAGTGCGGATCGAAGGCGTTCATCGCCCGCAAGTGCCAGATGATACCCATTGAGTGGGTGACCCGTCGCCTGGCCACTGGATCCTTCCTCAAGCGCAATGTCGGAGTGCCCGAGGGCTATAGGTTGGTATGGCAACAGTGGGTGTGCATTTGCATACATACGTCTCTGTCTGGGGTTATCACACCAACCGATCCGATCCGTTTCGATCCAAAACGAACCGATTCGATCTCTGTTATCTGGGCCCGTTTGCGGTAAACAAATTTAAATGCAATCGATGCACTGAGGCAGGGTCAACAATCGCTGATAAGCCCATATAGCTATATATATTCATAATATTGCTGGAGTCATCAGAATCGAATCGTAAGGTCTGTAATTCAAGCCGGATTTTCGTCATAGCGCCGCCAATCGATCTGAAAGCTCGTGTCATTAGATGTCAAGCCAAGGCAATAGGCATTTTTATGGCTTTGATCATAGAGCAGGGCGAACATCTCTGCCTCCATGAGATTTTTCTATCGTATGATAGTGGGATACATTAAAAATACATCAAATTAGACAGAATGCGTAGTACTATGTTTCTTTTTTTTCATGGTACTGGTGTAAATCAGGTTATTCGAAAAACATTTCGGTTAAAATATATAGCAAAGGTATCTCTCAACAATTATTTTTGATTTAATATATAAATTCAAAATTATTTTTAGCTGTGGACCCTTTTTAATATATGTAAAGTGCAAAGACTTCTTAAAATAAATCCAGTTAGTAGTCGAAAGTTATGTATCGTAGAGTCAGTTCTTAGCGCCTAGGTGGGCTTAAAAATATTTATATATTAATTCTTAAAGTACCGAGCTTTTCTCAGTGTTCTTATCTTATGTTTGAAATGAGTAAACTTTATTAACAATTTATATTATTTTATATGCTTTTAAAATCCTATAAGAAGTTCATTTTAATTGACGTATATTTATTTATACATTTTGGGAACCCCTATGCTTAAGTAAAAAATATAATAAACTTAGTAACAAGTTTACATTATTTTATATGCTTTTAAAATCCTATAAGGAGTACATTTTAATCAATGTATATTTATTTATACATTTTAGGGACCACTATGCTTAAGTAAAAAATAGAATAAAGCAAGAAAAAATATATTTTTATATGAAGAAATATATTTTTATCCAAATTTTTTATTCAAAAACATAATAAAGCATTTTAAGAAATATATTTTTATAAAAAAAACGTATAAAAAAATATAATACAAAATCTAGGAAATATATTTTTATGAAAAATGTAATAGTAATAATTTTTAATATTATTTACCAGTATGCTCCCCAAAATATATATATAATTATAAATCGATTAAAATAAGCTCCTTAAAAGATTTTTAAATATATTTCTGTATTGTACAATTATTATTAGGCACTAAATATTAAAAAGTATTACGATTTTGTAATACTAACAAATGTACAACTTGTTTAAAGTCACTAAATTAAAATCAATCCTCTTTTTTTTAGATTCTCGCCGCCCAAACAGGAGACCTTCTTTAAGGACGATGCCAACCACGATCCCCAGTGGAGCGAGGAGCAGATCGTCTCGGCCAAATTCGAGCTGAATGGCCTGGTGATCGGTGAGTTATGTCATGGCCTTCATAAATATTCAATTAAACCATAAACTCATTCCGCCCAAACAGGCCAAGATGAGGTGGACATAATGCGTAGAACCACTCTGCTGGTCTTCGAGATTCTCGAGCGGGCGTGGCAGACCAAGAATTGTGCCCTGATCGACATGAAGGTGGAGTTTGGTATCTGTGACGATGGCAATATAGTACTGGCCGACATCATAGATTCCGATTCGTGGCGCCTTTGGCCGGCGGGTGATAAGCGCTTGATGGTGGACAAGCAGGTGTATCGCAATCTGGCAGCGGTGACTGCCAGCGATTTGGATACGGTCAAGAGAAATTTCATTTGGGTGGCCGAACAATTGGCCGACATTGTGCCCAAGAAGGATCATCTGGTTGTGGTGCTAATGGGCAGTGCTTCCGATACTTCGCACAGCGAAAAGATAGCCACCAGTTGTCGTTCCCTGGGACTGAATGTGGAACTCCGGGTGAGTTCTGCCCACAAGGGACCCGAGGAGACGTTGCGCATTGTCCGCGAGTACGAGTCGGTGATGAGCAACCTCATCTTTGTGGCCGTCGCTGGACGTTCCAATGGACTGGGTCCCGTTGTTTCTGGCAGCACCAACTATCCGGTGATCAATTGTCCACCCGTCAAATCTGACAACATGCAAGTGGATGTGTGGTCTAGCCTGAATCTGCCATCGGGCCTGGGCTGTGCCACCGTTTTGTATCCGGAGGCAGCTGCTCTGCATGCGGCCACCATTTTGGGACTGGGCAACTTCATGGTCTGGTCGAAATTGCGCGTCAAGGCGCTGAACAACTTCATCACCCTCAAGAAGGCCGACAAGGAGCTGCGCGGCGTGCGAAATGCTTAGATGGGGAAATACTTATGGGGATTACTTGGAGAACTTACCAAGGGGCCATATATGATATGCCATCCGGCAAGGATCTACATTGAAAGATCTTCCGCAGATCCCATCGTTCGTTATTTCGTTTCCTATTTTTTTTTTTGTAACCAACCCTTTTTTATTTTCGTAGTATTAAGAAAGCATGACTTGAACTAGTTGTATCCCAGTCTGGATGAGGTAACTCGAAATACCTAATAATAAAAAAGAAAATAAACCATTTTAAATATTTAGCGATTTTTTATTTAAAGCATACTTAAAGAAAACATATTATTATCCTGGGTTCCCATCTCTCCATTGGTTTCTTAAAAAGTTTAAGGAATGTATAAAAACACTACATATACTGGATTTGAACCTACTACATAAGAAGTACATTCTAAAAAATAGCTTTTTGCATGTGCTACTTTTAAAATATACTTTGGAAAATTAATAGCTATTTTTTGAAGACGTCTTTATAGATAGCACATTAAATATCTTGCAGGATCAATATAATACATTTTACAAAATATAAAAATGTTGTATCATTAGATATTCTGTTCAAAGGATTCTGGACTAAGCTCATTTAGGTTTCTTATAAATTAGAAATTTTTTAAAGCATAAATACACTTATCTACTCTTTTTAAATTTAAATTTTAGTTTCATTTAACTATTTTTCAAAGGAACGTTGTTAAAAGACCATTCCTCACCTGAATATATCTTTGTTTGCATTTTTTAAATTTACATTTTTAAGTGGCATACTTTTGGGCTGATTGCCATTTAAATCCCTAAGCTGTTCGTTGCAATTTCATTGAAACACTATTTTTAGCCGCACTCTATTCACAAAAAGGTCAAAGAAGAGCTTACCACAATTAGTGCCCCACGGTTACAGCTTAACTGTAAGAAGATCAGCTTATACGCATGCAAAACATGCGTGTGCCGCACAGTTGAGAGCAATAAAATAGATAATTAATTTAAATAATAAGAAAATACTTAAAATAAGTAATGTAAACTAGGTATATCTAACCAATATTTAATACCTATACATATTTGAAAAAGCCTTTGACTTAAAGGAATCAAGGAAAAGGGGCAAACTTTTTCATTATTTAGATATTTTCATATATGAACTTACACCACGCGAATTCTTTAGATTTGGAACACATTTCATGAAAATCTTGATATTTGAGTATATTTTGCCACGTGAATTCTTTAGGTTTCAATTGTTTATATATAGATATTATTTGAAAAACCCTTTGACTCAAAGGAATCAAGGAAAAGGGGCAACTTTTTCATTATTTAGATATTTTCATATATGAACTTACACCACGCGAATTCTTTAGATTCGGACACATTTCATGAAAATCTTGATATTTGAGTATATTTTGCCACGTGAATTCTTTAGGTTTCAATTGATTATATATAGATATTATTATAACCTACATATTTTGATACATGTATTTACATCACGCGAATTCTTCTGATTTGAAACGAGGAGATACTGCTATTTCATTAAAATCTAAATATTTAGATAAATTTCGCCACGCGAATTCTTGAGGGCTTTATTTTTATGAGCATTATAGTTACTTAGCTCAAACCTCAATGGTTTTATTTCTTCGCATTTTGTAAAAATATCTATTGAAAGTATGAGCACAAAGATACATTACATTTACGTGGAAACGAGATGCAGAAGCTATATATAACTCCTTTGAGAAAAAGATTTGCAGTTGCCAAGGCAAATTAGCCATACAAGCTGGGGTGGACCGGGGAAATATGTGCTAAAGTGCGCCGGCCAACCTCAGGTCAATTAATCATACTTTAGTGTTTAGCAGACACCACCACAAAAATACAAGCACAAACAACGAAGCAAATGCATGGAGCACAATTCATAATAATAACAATAATTTAGCATAAGAGGATGGGACGGGTGACGGCGGGGTAAGTGAGACGGGAGGGCGAATGTACACATTAAAAGTCAGGGTCAAAGTGTGGCCATTGTATTTGCCTCTCCCTCTGGCGCTCTGGAAGCCCCCCTTACCACCTCGCAAGTGTCTGCTGTTGTTCGAAACAACAATAAACAAAAAGAAATATGAATGGCAAAGCAAATGTAACAAAATGTTAAGAAAAATAAAGAAAACAGTGTAGGAGCCAAAAAAAAAATACCAAAAAGCATGCTTCCTTTGGAAATACCCTACAAATTTATAGGTTTTTAAAATTTCTTATTAATTTTATAAGTATACAAATGCCTTAAATGGCCCTTTGATAAGAAATAAAATTTAAATTCTTATTACGAAGTCTAACATTCTAAAATATCGAAAAATTGTTTTTATACCAAAATATACTTAACAATAATACTAACCTTAATCAATAATAAACTAAAACCGAATCACTTTAACACAAATGTTAGGAAATTAACGAATAGTTTATTAGTTACCGAAGGCAGAATTGAGCCCAAGCAGGTGAAATTAGAAATAAAATACCTTTTGGTTGATTTAAAAAAAAAAAATTAAAAAAAAAAAAATTTTTCTAGAAAAACTTTAGAATTTTTGAAAGTAAACTGAAAACAAATTATGTAAACTGAAAAAATTAGGAAATTAAGTTTTATTTTAGGACATCAAAAGCTGAGTAGGGCATGAAAAAATTATAGCAAGAAATTTTTTTTTAATAATTTTTTTTATTTTTGTAAGAAATTAATTCTTTGTGACTGACCTGGACTAGACAAAAATTTAAAAAAAAAAAATTTTTTTTTTGTTGAGGTGTTGAACTTGCCCCCATCTTTATTCGTGCATGCCCTTTTCCTTTGGGGTTAAAGTGAGTGAAACAACAATATTGACTGCGACGTCGGGCCGCTGGGGTCGCAAGTACAACTACAACTACAACTGCAGATACAACGACAACAATAACAATGGCCAGCAATTGTTTTGCGGCGTCGCCTCTGCCGCTGCCGCTGCCGCTGCCTCAGTCGACGTCAATGACGCAGCGCTATGTTTGCGGTGGCTTTTGTTGCTTTTATTGCTGTCTACCTCTCTCCCCATCTCCATCTCTCTCTCCCCTCCCACAAAAGCCGCAAGGGGTTTCTTTATTGTTTTTCTTGTTTTCTGTTTGCCGATTCGGTTTTTTTCTTTACTTTTTTTTTTGTTTTTTTTCCGCGAATAAAAACTGTTTTGTTACAAGCGAATGCCGATCGCAGTCGATCTTTCTACACGTTTTCATTATCATTTTACTGTCTGCCTCTTGCTTCCTCCGCCCATCGGCCGCCCTCTCCATCTCCCTCACTCGCTGGGCTACAGTCTGAATTCCATAATTTGAATTTACTAAAAAAAATTTTTTTTTTAAGTCCTTGCTTGTACAAAAAAAATATATGTATGTTTTACTGAAAAATCAAATACTTCCAAATCATGTTCCAAAGTTATTAAATCCTTAAATTTCTAAAAAAAAAAAAAAAAAATTTTTTTAATTTCTAAAAATTTTTGTATTGGAAAATATTCAAAATTTTATCTTCTGGTTGTTTTAGCAATTACATTAACATGGCGCCCGAATAGAAACCCTAACCAAAAAGATTGTTAGTAAGAAAAAAGTTTCTCTTTAATTAATTTTACATCTTTATGAATTTATGAAGTTAAAATCCAAAAACTGTTTAAATATATTAAAGTAATACATAAAAAATGTAAAACTAAACCAAAATGTATTTAAAAATCCTTCAAAAAATATAAAACATGATGTAGTGGTTTGGCTTTGGGAGGCCTGACTGTACCCATTTGGCGAGGCAACTCTTTCAACTTGTTGCTAAAAATATGCAAGACAGTAAAAGGAAACCGGTTCCCCTCTCAAACACTCGTACACACATATGTATGTATCTCCATCTGTATGTATGTACATGTGGATATGCCTATATATAACTGGTTGTTGCTGGGTGCCGAGCCACTGACCGAACGGGCGAATACGAAAGGGGGTTACTGGGGGGGGAGGGGGCTGGGCGGTGGAACTGGAACTGTGACTTGATTATTCAGTCGGCCCAAGAAGCAAGCCGATCCGTGCACAAATAAAGCCAGAGTGAAGAGAGAGAAACGAAAAACGAAAAACAACAGAGGGACAACCACATGCAAAACGCCAACACGTAATACAAGATCGTAAAGCGGTTGCTTATAGAGAGGGTTGGCGAAAGGAGGTGGGGATGGGCAGCATCGATTACGCGCGCAAAACCGGCAAGCCGATGGCACTGTGGGCCCTGGCTAAAGGTCACAATCCCCATTCCCTGCACAAAAATAGATCACTTAGAATTTATTTTTAGGTCCTCGCCCTTAACATATAAGATTAAATTGAAAAAAAAATTGTTGGATGAAAAATTTTGTTAAGGAATTTTTGTTTTCTTAAAAATGCTGTTAATATGCATAGAAATTGCACTTCTCTAACAGATTTCATTATAAATCGTTGTATGTAACTTTTAATGAAGAACAAATACATAGTAAAATGATACTTTTTTAACTTTCCTAGAAACTAACAGTTTGGAAACAATATTATAATATTCCAAATTTAATTTTTAAAAATTCAAGGTTTTGGAATAGTTTTTACTACACACTAAAAGACTATTGGGGCAAATTGACCAATATAAGAGTTAAATGGACCCAACCCATTGAATTATCCATTTTACCAATGAAATACATAATTACCCTGCCAAACAACTTACTATCTTATGGTAGTTTTACACTTAAAATGTAACCAAAGCAACAATAAAGCACAAACACACAAGTGTTTTTAAGTTTTGTAACTATCCGAATTGTTAAATTTTATCCATAACTTTTTTATGTGTGTTCGTAAGTACAATACTTCATATCTAGGACCCACTGTACATCAATGTTGTTGTAACAGTCGATTGTTGTTCTAGTTGTCGTCGTTATTTTTATTGCTGTTGTTGTCACCGCAAGTTGCGCTACTTTGCGCTTATTCGGCTTCTCTGTCTCCCTCGCTCTCCCTCTCCCTCTTTCTTTTTATTTCTTTTCTTTTTTAATTTTTTATTTTTTCGTTTCATTTTTTTTCTTTCTTTCTTGCTTTCCGCTTGTCTCTTGCAATGTCACCCACCAGAAGAGCCAGTTGTTGTAGATTCAGGTTAGGTTTATTGCTCTCCCTCCTCTTTCTCCGTAGCGCCCCCTTCTTCTTCTCCTCCTCTTTCTCTCTGCTCTTTCTCTCTCCACCCTTCTTGCGGCACCTATCTTTGTTGATATGGCTTAACTGTGAATTGGCCGCGCGGCGAACAAAGATCACATCAACTTTAATTGTGGGTTAGGATGAAAATGGGGTGGGAGGAGAGAAAGAGAGAGAGAGAGAGAAAACAGGGAGGTAGGACAAATGATAAGCCGAAAAAAAAGAGCACGCGATAATAAAAAATCTAAATAAAAACACATCAACAAAAATTAACAACAACACTCGAAACGAACAGACATGTGTTTAAATATTGGATCCAAGGGGCAATACGAGGGGTTATAAATAGGAAAATGGGGCTGGGGTGGAGTGGGGTGGGGTGGCGACACAGGGGCGAATGATCGCATCCATTGCGGTAAGGGGAATCACGTTCCCACCTTATCTACATGTATGCACAATGTATGTATGTATATATCTATGGAACCTGGCACCGAATGCAAACAATCATTTATTTGGAACGATTCGCAAGTCACACTTGGTATACAATGCAAATATTTTATTGGCAACGCACTTTTGATTCTCAAATTAAAGTTTTTTGTTGGTTACCCATCTCATAAACATTATTACATACATATACATATATGATTTCAGTCTCCTAACAGTATCTTATTTCTTGATTAAAAATAAATGAAGCATAACCTTCATAATAAAAAAAACCACATAATAGAACACCTATAAAAAAAGAAATTATACATTTATTGAGTTCATTTCGTTCTCAATTTAAGGTACATATGTACATTGTATATATGTAAAATTTAAGGTATTAATCTATATATGTATGAATGTATTCACAATTGTATCTTTAATTCATATTTTTCTCTCGTATATTTTCTTGTGCGTTAATTCTTACATTAATGTTTTTTGTTGATGCCCCATCTCATAAATATTATTATATACGAATGTTCTCTGATGATTTATAAATAATAACCTTTAAATAAAGTTTAACCTTCATAAAGCAAGCCACACCAAAAAGAATACCTATAAAATAATAAATGGTATATTAATTTAAATTTGTTCTCAATTTAAGGTAGGCACTTACATATGTTCTTAAATGGTATATTGTTTTAACTGTGTTCTCAATTTAAGGTATATATGTACTTAAAATTGTATCTTAAATCACAGTTTTCTCTCGTTTATTTTCTTATCCAAATCAATTGAGTAAGGAACGAATTAAAGAGCTTTCTTTCTCCATGAAAACCAAAGAATTGAGACCTTCAATAAATCGCTTACGTTATTTCGACCCTCCCACGCTGTTATGGAAAAACAAATCGAAGGGTGGTCATGTCAGTTTTCGCAGAATGACGTCAAGGGAAACATCCCCATTTTTACATTAAGTTCAAGACCTATCAATTCGAGAAAAAAAGATATTAAACAATACACATTCATGTGTGTAATTATTAAAAATATTGACGTGTATTGTTGCTTTGGTTACTATTTAATAGTAAACCTACCATAAAGTGCTTAGTTGTTTGTATTTCGTTGGTCAAAATCGACAATTTGATGGGTTGGGGACTATCCTATTGGACAATTCTACCTTAAAATTCGATTGAGTGTATGTAATTTTCCTTTGTTAGCCTGCAATACCTTAAATACCATTACTACCTTTCGAATATTTATCTTAAAAAGCCAACCCAACATAACCTTACCTAAGTCTAAATCGCTCACGTTATCTTGACACTCTCATATGGTTACGAACCCAAATCGAAGGGAGGTCATGGGGGCTTTGGATCCAGCAGATACATATGGATGTTATCCAGATGCACAGCGTGCAGTCGAAGGGAATAACTGGCAGGTAACCAGAAGAATAAAAAAACTTTTAGCACGTGGTGAACCCCGCTGATGCTCGCTGAATCTTAAGCGGATTATGAGACGTTAACCCCCCGGCCCCCCCCCTGAAGCACATTGATTGACCCGTTTTTTACCCCATCCTACTGTATAAACTCCCCAAAATCGAAAAAAAAAAACTCAAGAATTCGCCCCCCACATTTTTCCTTCAAGTCTTTGAATATTTTTTGCATGTCCAGCTTCGGGTTACGCCAAAATCCTCCGCCGTAACCCCCTCCCACCATAAAAAAAAACCCAAACCCCCGAGAATTTCGCAGTCCACTCTGCGTATGCTTTCATTTTATTTGGCTTTTCATATTATTATTCTTGTTATTTTTATTTGAGACCCTTGCTGGCGTTGCTGTACAGTGGAAAATATTGGGGTACACTAAGGTGTTTTTACTTAATACCTTTAAAGTTTAGAAATGATTTTTAAGATTATAAAGGTTTTTTTTTATAGGAATAATATTTTTTGTGTTTTTAATTAATTATTAGATTCGGGTTACATAATATCCAAGATTTAGAATGTTAGTTTTGATTTTTTTTGTTAGCTTATGTGGAATTGTTTGATTTTATTTAAGAATTTCTCTCAGTGTGCCTTTTGCTTTATTTATTTCGACGCGTTCGTTTCGTTTTTCGTTTCGCTCGTGCCCTCTCGCTTGCACGCATCAGTCTAGCGTGTCATTCGTCTGTCCCTGTCCTTCTCCCTCTTCACCTTCCTCATCATCATCATCATCATCATCATCATCCTCATCCTCATCCTCAACCTCCTCTTCTTCATCTTTTTCTTCTTCTTATTCGTGTGTGAATGCTTGCGCGTGTGTGTGTTGAAGTTGAATGTGCCGGTTTGTTCTGTTTGCTTGTTGTTGCTGCGCTGTGCTGTTACTGTTGTTGTTGTTGTTGACGTTGGTCGTGTCGTGTCATGTTGATTTGTGAGCTCTCCTCTCTCCCTCTCCCGCTCTCTTCTTTCACGTCTGCGCTAGTTATTTGGTATGCTGTTATGCTTCTTCTTGCTCTTCCACTTCTGCTTCATCTTCACACACACACACACACATACACATTCATATACATATACACAGCAACTACGCAAACAACATCAAGACAATGCGCAGTAGATAACAAATAGCCCTCTCCCGCTCCCTCTGCCAATCTCTTTGGCTTCCTCTCTCCCGCGCATACATACATACGTACGTATATATAAATTACGTGTGTCTGTTTGTATCTATGGCAACACAGCGTGAGATATATAAGATGTACATATGTATGTAATGAATGTATGTGCGATGTATCTATGGGTGTACATACGTGTGTGCGGTGCTTATGCAGACAGCTGCTTTGTGTGTCAAATTGTAGCGAAAAAAATTGTGTTTTTTTGTACCAACGCGAAGAGGAAGAGCGCAAGAATGGGAGAGGGCAAAGTGGAGAGCAAAGAAGAAGAAGCAACCAAGCGGTAAACGAAGACCCAGTGGCGAATTTCAATTTGGCAATTTATCTAGTGACTGGTTAGCACAATAGATACATCTTATGAGTTTTGTATATTAACCTATTTGTTGATACTTATTGTTACTTTTAATCGATACAATACATGTTAAATAATAGAGAATTTGCTAAACTTCAATAAGATATTGAAAAAGTAAGATTTTTTTATTTATTGTGTAGTCAAAGTTTCTTATTAATATTAAATTGTTGATCTTATTTGCACATAATATATGATCTTACATTTTTATTTTTTAAGCAAAAGGGTATACGTCAAATTTTCCACAGGGCTGCCTGTGTTTTTTGCAAACCACTCTCCTTGCTCTTTGCTCTCTCTTCATCTCAACCATCTACTGTTGCACAGTGGGTAAAAATTAAATAAAAGGTACAAATGCGTACTTTCAAATTTAAACGTACTGTAGTGCGCTAAAAATGTATTATCCTAATTTAAATGATTAAACAAATGGATTTGCCATTTTTAATATGTCAAATTAATATATTTTTATAAGAAATTTGTTACATATGTATTCATTTATTTGTTAAATATGCATAAGATAATTTATATCCAAACACAATATAATTTAATATGTTGAGTAGTTATTTTTTGCAACATATTTATATGTACAATATATAAGTCATTTTAGTTGCTTTGACTGTTTAACCACTTTTGGCCGCTTTCTGCCCCACTGTACGCTGTTGCCGTGCGGCGCTGCGCAAAAACAACGCAGGGCACTCTCTGACGCACTGGCTCTCCCACTGACTCTCTCACCCGCCTCGCTCACTCACTTACCGTCGCACTCGCTCACTCACCCGCCATCTGGCCGTCTCACTCACGCGTGCGACATTCTTTACTGTTTGTTTTTGTGTCTGCCGGCGTCGCTTTCTGGCGACTGCGCGGTCGTCGCGCCGCGTTGCCAAACTTCACTTTGCCGCTGCGTGTGTGCTTGTGTGTGTGTGAGTGGATGTGTTTTATATCAGAAATTTCCATTTAATTTTTTATTTAGATTTCTTTTTTTTTGCAATGCCTGCGTGTGTGTGTGTGTGTGTGTGTTTATTGGTATATAATTTTATATGTGTGTATTTTAGTTACACTTTCAGCTGCTGTTTCTTGGTTTTTTTTTCCCTTGCCATTTCTTCTTTTTGTTTGACTTGTGTGTGTTTTGGTTTCTACGTCACACCTTTTTTCGGGCCAGAGAGAAAGAGAGAGATGGAGAGATGGAAAGAGAGAGCGAGAGAGATGGGAAATTACTGCATAGGCCTGCGAAAAATTGGCAGCAAAATCTCAGACGAATGGTTAGGGGAAGGGGATGCGGAGGGTTGTTTTATTTTATTCC
The DNA here is from genome assembly GCF_013340165.1 of Drosophila suzukii. Classification (NCBI taxonomy): domain Eukaryota; kingdom Metazoa; phylum Arthropoda; class Insecta; order Diptera; family Drosophilidae; genus Drosophila; species Drosophila suzukii. The sequence continues at coordinate 65,315 of NW_023496847.1, forward strand.
ATTTTTTCCCCCATTTTTCGTCGACTTTTTCGCATAGCCACAGGTGTCGTTGTGCAGTCGGCGTCGACGCCGGCAGAGGCAGAGGCCCGGGCAGAGCCACAGAGTGTCATCCGTCAAGTTCAACTCTCCAAAAAAAAAAAAAAAAAAACAAAATTTACGCTAAAAACTTTGCACCTTTGTGCAAATTATTTTGTCGTCAAAAAGTTAACCTCAAAATTCAGCCTCTGCCGACGTCGACGCCGACGCCGACTGAGCCTGTTGAACGTGACTCACAGGCCTAAAGTTACATTTTTTTTCTTTTAACTTTAGGTACAAATGTATAGTTCTATAATTAGTTTCATATAGAGATACATATTTTGTAATTTTTGTAATAGCAGTAATACCATAATACCATTATGATGTTTTAAAGGTCAAAACATAAAGTTTTTTCGGATTCTTGATCTAAAAAATAAATCCAATATATTATCAAAGATTTTTTTATGTATAATTATAGATTTTAATTTCGTGTCCTATTATATAAACATAAATAATTAATGTTGTTATTATTTAACTTTAATTTTTTCAACCAATATTAATATTGGCCTTAAGCAACTTTGGTATTTAGATTTTATTTATTTATTATATTTTATTGCTACTTATTATATAGAAATATGTAATTTGGCTAGTATATCCCTTTTTTATCTATTACAAATAATGGTACTAACTTGGTTAGTATATCCCCTTTTTATCTACATATTAAATAATGGTACTAACCTTAAGGAACTTATTTGCTATTGTTTATATGTTATTATATATTATATTATTATTATATGTATAATATAATATTAATTTGAAGTTATTTTTAGATTTTTAAACCATTTGTATGTAATAGTTTGTTGTTACTTACATATGTACCTACATATGTACATTGTATATTCATAATAAATAACTAAAATGATACAAAAATTAATCGGGAATATAAGAAAGTTACTCCCATTGAAAAATGTAAGTAAACTTTCTGTTAATTAATTTAATATATTAATATTTACAAAAAAAAGGTACAAAAATATTTCAGAAAATAATATCAAAGAATTGGGTACATTTGTGTGTACAATGTACTTAAATACATAGAAAACATATGTAATGTAATACATAGGGGAATCTCAAGGGTTTTTCTTGATGAAAAAGTTATGTGAACTTAATGTTTCTTGTTGTTGTTTTATTTGTTTATACGTCGTTTGTGTGCGTGTGTGCACTCAAACAAACTTTGCTCCCTACACTTGACCTTGTTTTGCCATTTTCATTTTGTGCCACAAACACACACACACACACACACACAGCGAGATGGGGATGGATTATTGCGGTTGACTACGACCAAAAACTGTTTGCCAGAGCAAAAGGGCGAATGGGTGGAAAAGGGAGAAGGAGGAGAAGGATGAGAAGGAGGAGAAGGAGCAGGAGCAGGCAACATGTCAAAACCAAAGACGCTGAGAAAGGCAAATGGCGACACACACACAAACACACTCAAACACACACAGCACAAGCACAGTGGACATCTAAACTTTCAAACATGCGAATTTTCCAGAAACTACAAGTTTCATTTTCAATGCACTGGCCAAAATTACCACTCAAAATATATTAAATTAAATTAAAAATAATAAGCACAAAAATTATTTAAAAATATTGTTTTTTTTATTTTTAAGTATTTTTTTATTTATTTATAGAATTTTTTTATTCATTTATAAACATTTATTTATTTATTAAATTAAAAAAATAGATATTTTAATATATTTAAAAATATTTGTTTTTTTGTTTATTAATATTTTTTTTAATTATTTATAAATTTTTTTTTTATTTATTTATAAACATTTATTTATTTATTTATAAATAAATATGTATGTAACAACATTTTGGATGTATGTATGTATGTATGCAATAACGCCCAATGAATTAACGCCCATGGGAACATTAAAATTTTGATCTTATAAAATAATGATTGTAAAATGTTTTATACATATGTATATAAATGTACATATGTTGCATGTAGTTTATTTTCTGTAACAATTTTGTTAATATTAAATATCATTTTAAAACATACAATTTGTATTTCTTTCAAATTCAAACATATATGTATGTATAGTTAAAATTATATTAAAATCTTGCTATTTATATACGTTTTAATTTTTAAAATCGCAAAATTAAAATCGATCTATAGTTTAACGCTTTTAAAATACTATACAATTTGGATATATGCAAAAATATGTAAACATTCAAACAATTATTATTTTCAGTGCACATGTGTATTTGAGTATTGTGTGTGTGTGTGTGTGGAATAGAAGGGGAAAGGAGGCGAATAACTGGGGGCCAGTAATTTGGCTAAATTTTGGTATTTTTTTCTGAGACGGCTTAAATGCCGGCTACAACAACAACTGAATCGACATCAAAAGCGAAAAGCCCAAAAATAAAGCTGGCAACAAAAAGAGCAAGAAAAAGAAGAAAAAACATCAACGGCAAAATTGTTACACAGTAAGAAAAGTCTGTTTGTCTTACACATGTATTTAGTAAACATATGTTATGATTTAAAGAATTTCAAGTACATTTTTAATCCAGACTAAGTTGTTGAAAATATAAAATTAAGTAAAATGTAACTGTTAAGATAAAAATTATTTTTAAATGGGTAGTGGTGGGTCTTGAACCTTGGCTTTTGTTACTAGAAATGTAGAATTCATCCTAGCCAGTTAACACTTTACCATAATGATGAAAATACAAAACAAAAGGAATTGTTAATATAAAAAATTAAACAATTTATTGGAAAGCGTTGGGTTTTTAACCTTTGTTTTTAATATTATCTTAATCAAGAACTTTTTTTTTTGACAGAATGGTTTATTTCAATTATGACTTATTGAACTTAATTTTTTGCACTGTAAGAATCGACTGCAAAAGCGAAGGGCGATAGAGAGGACGAAAATGAAGGGAGGAAGAGGAACACGAGGTAACGACCAACGGCAATAAAAATTCAGAGCAAGGCGAAACAAAAACAAAACAGGAAGGACAGGGCAACAAAGTTATTAATGACCTGCTGCTGCTTTTATTTTTCTTATTTTCTTATTTCCGATGGCTATTTTTTTTATTTTTGTATTTTCTTGCAAAACGGCAAATAAACAAAAAAGAAATCAGCTAACCAAAGCAAGGGGAGAATTAATCGTTAAGAAAGCGAATAAGAAAAATGAAAACCTCCACATGTGGCGTAAAGAACTTAAAAGATTAGCGAAAATAAAATAGAACATGCGAAAAAGAATGAACGAAGAAGAGACCGAAAAACTAATCCGTAATCCTCAAGGAATGCGAACCGCACCTCTAATGGTATCTCGAAAGTATTAACCCCTGGGATAACAAATTATTAATATTTATTCCAAATAAATATAATAAAGTTCCATATCATAATAATAAATTTCAGTTTTTTAATATATATGATGATACAAACTTTAGAATTCCAGTTTTTAAAAGTCAAAATACATGTTAAAATTTTATTAGTTAAGTATTAACCCCTGGGATATCAAATTATTAATATTTATTCCAAATAAATTCCATACCATAATCATAAATTCCAGTTTTTTAATATGTATAATGATACAATAATCAGAATTCCAGTTTATTATAGTCAAAATACATGTTAAATTTTTTGTAATTTTTATTAAAGAAAGAAACTAGTTTTTCTACATTTTAAGGGTTAAATAAAATACCAAAGGTGTGACCAAATACAAATAACAGTTAAGAATTTGATCAAATTACATGAGAACGTGGTACATATGTACATACACTTTATAAAGAGAACCCATAAGACAACCCCTTTCTCTTATTTTCGCCCTTCTGCCATTTACCATCCACTTTTCGCACCACCTTGCTCACTGACGGAAAAAATAGAGAAGCATAAAGAAAACAAAAGAAAATAGAGAACCCGACCTAACCGAAAACTACACAGAAAGAAAAGTCTACGTGAATAACATGCTTACATATTTTAAATTGAATTTTCATTATTTTTTAAGAAAAATGGTTTAAAAAACGTTTATTTACTTAAGAAATGTGCTTTATCAATTTATATGCAATATTTAAAAAATATTCAAAATATGTAACATAATCAGATTTCAGAATCTTTTAAAAAAAGCTTGGTATCAAAACCCACTGATGCCAAATTAATTTTTATAGATTTGTTTTGCTTATTAATTATGAGCCCATACATTTTTCTGAATATTTATTTAATCATAAAAGAGAGCCTAATTTCTTTCCGTGCAGCGATAATAGAGCAATGTGTAAAAGGGCAAGATAGACAGAGAGAGAGAGGGCGTTAGAATGCGAGACAGAGAGAAAAGGCGGTATAACGGCAATGGCAATGCCAACAAATTAAAGTTACTAAAGCAAAGGAAACGGCAAAAAAAAGGAACGTGTGAGCAGAAAACAAGGGGAGTGGGGAAGAAGAAGGAGAAACCAGCAGCGAGGCAAAGAAAGCTGAAATAAAAGAATAAAAGAATCGCAGTCGGCAGCAGAAAACCAGAAGGAGAAGAAGACAAAGAAGAAGGGAGGCTGAAAAACAAAAAAGAAGAGTGTGGGGGGGGATCCGCATGCAGAACCACTCACTCAAATTTAAAATGAATAAAAACCGGTCCGGTTTGTTTCTTTTTTGTTTTTTTATTTTTGCCTTTTCCTCCCCCATTCCTTCTTGCGTCTCTCTTTCGTCTTTCGCCGTTTGCTTTGCATTTGCCATTTTTGCATTTTTGCGTCGCGATGCAGGCGCCTAAAATGTCATTTTTCGGTTCTTATTAATCCGATTTAAATTTAAAATAAAAATTTAATGCTTTCTAAACTTTCACAAGTTTTTTTTTATATTTTAAAACAATAGAACAAAAAAAATATTCTTGTTTTCTCTATTATTTTTTTAAACTTTGTATACATATGTAGGTATCAAACTCCTGGATTTTATTTGAATTTGGTTTAGTCTGCATTTTATTTTAAATTTTAAAAAATCAGTCCTTTTGGGTCCTCTTTTATTTGGCATTAAAAAACAATCGAAATTTTACTTTAAAGTTTTTTATTTTTAACAAATATTCGATGTTGAAATACAGTCAAACTTTCTTAACTCTAAACATAAGGCATTACAAAAGGCATAAGAAACTAAATGAAAAAAAAATCTGTTGAGAAAGTAATACAATCCTATAAAAACTCAAGAGCCTATGCACATTTTTCGAAATTAAAAAAGTAATATTAGATACAATCATAATACACTTTCAAATATTATAAAATAATCGTATACTTCGAAATAGGCCTAAAGCCAAGTTGTTTTGATAATACAAGGCAGTATTTATTTTCCCGCCGGAAGAAAGCGGGCTTCGAACGACATTATATTATTAATACTTGATACAGAAATATTTCTGAAAATAATATTAGAATTTGAAATAGGTCCAAAACTAAGTTGTTTTAGGGATATTACAAGGCTATACCTATTTTCCCGCCGAAAGAAAGAGGGCTTCGAACGAAATTATATTATTAATACTTGGTACAGAAATATTTCTGAAAATAATATTGAACTTCGAAATAGGTCCAAAACTAAGTTGTTTTGGGGATTTTACAAGGCTATACCTATTTTCCCGCCGAAAGAAAGAGGGCTTCGAACGAAATTATATTATTAATACTTGGTACAGAAATATTTCTGAAAATAATATTATAATTCGAAATCGGCCCAAAAACTAAGTTGTTTTGGGGATTTTACGAGGCTATACCTATTTTCCCGCCGAAAGAAAGAGGGCTTCGAACGAAATTATATTATTAATACTTGGTACAGAAATATTTCTGAAAATAATATTGGAATTTGAAATAGGCCCAAAAACTAAGTTGTTTTGGGGATTTTACAAGGCTATACCTATTTTCCCGCCGAAAGAAAAAGGGGTTTGAACGAAATTATATTATTAATACTTGGTACAGAAATATTTCTGAAAATAATATTATAATTCGAAATAGGACCAAAAACTAAGTTGTTTTGTGGATTTTACAAGGCAGTATTTATTTTCCCGCCGGAAGAAAGCGGGCCTCGAACGACAGACGATTCATCCGGCCGTAGACAAGCACTTCACTGATGATCCGTTCGGCGAAGAGGCGCTGATCCGGTCTCATGTGCCGGAAGTGGGTGGCCATCCGCCTGCCGATTAGGTCGCACTCGTTCTCGCTCTCACTTTCCCTGCTCCTATCTCTATCTCGCCCCCGTTCTATGTCTCTTTCCCGATCCCTATCCCTATCCGGTATCTCCTCGACTCTACGCTTCCTCGCTGATTGCCCGTAATCGGTGTCATTACTGCTACGTCTTCGCCGGATACGGATACGAGTCATCGGTTCGGAATTGTGTCGCAGGTGGGCGGAGGAACTTGACGTATTGGCATACGGACTACTCTTCACGGTTACCAAAGAATTCGCCTGATAATCTTCGACCTTGTGCTCCGATTTGAGGCGTATAGCGGTTTCCACCTCGGGTTCCTGATCGTGTTCCGGTTCCGGTTCGGGTTCCGCTTCGACATCGGCCCCGACCTCAAGACGTAGTACATCCTCTTCGGTATGAAAGGACTCCGAAAACATATCATCGTCCTAGAAATATACGTAAAAAACGAAAAATTACAATGGTATTATATTTAATGTATCATTCATACAACATGGTATATTAATACTATATATTTTATATTTATATTTAAAAACAATAAAGCCGTCCCACTAAAAAATGTTTAGGGTTCAACAAGGATTATGTATAGAACATTATACCAATGTTTTTTATAAAAATTTAAAATGCCGATTTGCAGAGAACCAAAACGCAATTGAATTTTTTTTTTAGGTTTGGACTATATTTTTTTGAAACTCTTGTGGGAGTTATTTTTATATTAAAGGTTGGCAAAAATAACAATTGATGAGTATTTTTTTTACACCAAGCCATTGTCAAGTATTGGCTTCTGTTAGTTGATTTTTTTTTTATTTTTTTTTTTAATCCTTTATAAATGGTATAATAATTTGATAAAAATATAAAATCGTTTTGAGACCATAAAGAAAATCTCAATACGTTTTATAAAAAAATCACTTAAAAATATTAATGTTATTTATACTAATAGTTTTGATTCCCAGGATTCCACAAACTTAAAATAAAATCGTTCTAAATTTAAAAATATATATATTTTGGGTATCCTGGGCCTATGGATTTCCTATCTACATATGTATGTATATGCACTCACTTCGCCTTACCATGTGTTGGACTAGATCGAGGAAATATTACTATGGTATTATTTTGATATTTAGTTTATAGAACATGATATATTAATGATACTTTTAAACTATAGGTAATAATATTCAAGAAAACGGGATCCCAAAAGCTATTATTAAAATCTTTCCATAATTTAAAAAATATATATATTTCGGATATACTGGGCCTACGTATTTTCTATAGATGCACTCACTTCGCTGACCATATGCTGGACTTGATCGCTTTCGGATTCCTCGGTTAGAACCAAGCCCATGACGGAGTTTTCCACTCCGCTCTCATCACGCTGCTCAAATCCCAGGGTTTCCTCCGATTCCATGACGGGTTGGTACACCGATATGCTTTCATCATTATGATGCACTTCCCTCGTATCGGGATCCTGATCATGAGCCACTCGCGCATTGGACAATTGCATTTCCCCGGTTTCCAGTTCGTACAGGAAATCAAGTTCTTTGAAATACCAAAGCGATGGCACATAGCTGTGGTCACTATCCAAAACCTTGCGTAGTTCGCGGCGGTACGAGGTCCGAAAATTGTTTATCTTACGCTTCAGCGTGTGGATATTGGCATGCGGATCGGTGGTGTGCATTAAATCCAATAGACGGCCATAGGATTCGTCCTTTAGCCGGCGATCCCGATACATTTTACTGCGCACCAACCACAATTCCGGCATGGAGCGGTACATCTGAAAGAACTCCGTCCAATATTCGATGGCCGTGTGACTGTGCGACATGGCGAAAGACCGTAGAATAAACATGAATGAACGCCGCTTGTCGTACGACCGGCGAATCGATTGTCGTACGACCGCCGTCAAACCACGTCGAACAAGCCATCAAACTGGAACCCTGTCTGTCCGTTTTATATGATATGTACATATTGTATATGTATAATGATTTTAAAAATAAAGTACAGGTTCTAGTTTTATGTAAGTATACTTAATTATTTTATATTAGCTAATATCTTGCCTTACTGACTTTACAAAATTAAGTATGACCATATACCAAAGTTATAAATAAATAGATATATACATAAAAGGATATACGTATTATACAATATTTACCTTTATAAAGATTTGTATATGTGTCATGATTTAAAAAATAAAGTATACTTACTTACTTACTTATTTTATATTACCTAATATATTGCCTTACTGACTTTACAAAAAAAAAATTTAAGTGTGACCATATACCAAAATGATAAAAATAGATATATACATAAAAGGATATATGTACGAAGTATACAATATTTACCTTTATAAAGATTTTTAGATAATATAACCTATGGTAATAGTAATAATATGTATATAGGTAATATATACAACAATAATAATAGTAAAGTGTTTGGTAAATACTTAGGAACATATGATATATCAAATTTAGATGTAAAGTATTACCATGATAATACATTTTTTAACTCACATGAATGCTAGTCTCGTCGGGACTGTCGTCCATGCTCTCCGATTTCACCCTGACCGGCGACGTGATGTTGAGGACCGGCTTCAAAAAGTCCATTAGATGGAACCACCAGAGACGCGGCTTATAGCCAACCGTGGAGGCCTGTACCTTCTTGATTTCGCGACGATAGCAGCATCTGATTGAGTTGATTTTGCGTTTAACATCCTGAACGGAACAACCGCCATTGACGCGTCTTAGGATTTTCAATAGTTCCTGATAGCCGGGTTCCTTTTTCTGTTTTGACAGGTAGTCAGGACTGCTGCTATCCCACAAAGCGGTGAAATGTCGATAACAGCTGATGAATTCCTCCATTACCATGGGTTCATCGTACAGATGATTGGTGCCTATGGCGGTCATATTGCACTTTTTTCCAAGGAAAGTGAAGATTTGATTTTGAAAGATTTCGATTGCTCTCGCCCGATCTATATGTATATGTATATTTACGATGCTATATCTTGAAAAAAAACTTTAACAGACCCACTTTCCACGCTTGTTCCGAAAGACTGAAAATGAATGAGGGAGAATGACGGAGAATGGAAATGGTTTTAAAAATACTTTCGGTATGATGTTGTGAGTGCGTTTGTTTGTTTGATGCGGCATGACATGCAAGTGCAACGTGTATGAGCGGCATTTTCATGCCATCTCCTTTGCTCTGTCTTCATCTCCCTCTCCCTCTCTCTCTCTTGCTATTTTCGCTTCTTTTATTTATTTATGTTTGTTATAAAATGTCGCTGCTGCAGCAGTTGCTTTTTTTTCGCTCAAGCGACGTTGCCACTTTTCAGTTGGCTTCGAACATGTTGCGACGTTGCCGCTTTTGTGTGTGCCTGTGTTTTTTGCACTGAAAACAGGCAACGTTGCTGGGGGTTTGGATTGGCAAAATGAAATGGAAAAAAGGGGAAAAAAAGCGTTTAGAAAAATGTTGCAAGTCTTCCGCCGGCCGGTTGCAAACAACAACAAAAAGGGGGGCGGAGAAAGGAGGGAGGTGGAAAAGTAAAAAAAGGTATTAGTGGGGAATGGGGGGGGGGGGTAAGGGGATAGAGGCGAGAAAGAGAGGGCTAAAAGACCTAATAATAACAAAGCAAACCAACAACATCCAATATTTATAGACCTGAAACATTAGCGCAAATGTACTCAAAATAATTTGTATTCAGCGCAATTAATTAATTTCAATTAAATTGATTTAACTCATTTTATTAAATCAACAATTATTTGGAAAATATCTTTTTTTCGGCTCCATTAATTCATTCTATGAAATTGACAATTATTTTCAGCTCGATTAAATAATTTTATTAAATCAACAATTATTTTAACAATTCTGAATAGTTTAGAAGTGTAATCTTGAAAAAAAAATTTTGGTTATCATTAAAATGCTAAAAACATTAATCAATTTTTGGTATCTGACTTCAACACTTTAAAAGTTAAAAAACAGTTTAAAAATTTAATATTGGTGAAAAAATTGATTTACCCCAATTATAAACCAAAAAAAACATAGAATAGATAAACAATTTTAGATTTATAATTTAATATGTGTGCAGCTTTATTATATTTACCTTTGTGAACTTCGAAAGACTAAAAAATGTTAGTATAAAATTGATGAACAAAATAAATTTATTAAATAGCAAGAACTCAAATGACATACAATTTGTTTTTTATTTAACATCTTAAGTTCAAAGGATTGAAAAATAGTTTTAATTATAAAAAAGGTTTAACAGTAAATAGGATTTATTAGGAAAGTTAAGGAAGTTCAGAAGTTTTAAAAAATGTTTGAAAATGTGATACTGATTAACAAGTTTAATATAATTTATTTTAAACAAAATTACAACCAAAGGAATACGGAAGTTTAGAAGCTTAAAATAATGTTTAAAAATGTGATACAATTTAATATGATTTAATTTAACCAAAATAACAACCAAAAATAGACTAAAACTAGCTAAAATAAATTAAACTTTTATTATTTAAACCATTATTTTTGTACTTTCCGAAATTCAAGAGACTTAACAATGTTTTAAAATATATAATTGATTAAGAAATTAAAATTATTAAAAAATGCGAACTTAAATAAGAAAAATTTTTTTTTTGTATTTTATAGTTTGAGTTCGAAGGACTGAAACATAGTTTTAATTATAAAACTCATTGGGAAATTAAATTTGTTTAAAAATGAGTAGTAGCGTAAGACAAAAATATTTGTTTTTAATTTTATAACTTATGTTTTATTGACTTAAACATAGTTTTACATATTCAATTAAATTAAAGTGTTGAAGAAATTTAATATTTTAAGACAAATGGATTTTTTTTATTTAATATCTTAACTTGAAGGATTAAAATATAGTTTTGGATATAAAATTTATCGCAAAATGGGCATGATTGTAGCATAAATTAGGTGCAACAATTTAAAACTACAAATGTACATACAAGTATGTATGTATGTGCTTTGTAGATTTACATTTAATTAGCGAAAAAAATACATATGTACGTACCTACATAGAAAATTGGTTCGATGAGTGGAGCGAACATGCAACCTGATTGAGCGATTCGCAGGTAAATCGCACGTGTGTTTGGGTTTTTTTCTTCTTTTTTTTCGCTTTTAGGCTCGGCCTACGCTGGCCGTTGCCCTCTGCCCACCGCCCACCACCCACTGCGACCCCCCACCCCCTCCCCCTGTTGACCCCCCGCGACCCCGCCCCTTTTCAAACCGCCTGCGCTCAGCGCATTTCACTTTCACTGCAAATTGGCAAGTGACGAAAAAAGCAAAAAACCGAAGGGGGGGGGGGGGAAACAAAACACATGAACGCAGACGAATGAAAATTATCAAAGGGTTGGGAAAATGCGGGGAGGGGCGGGGGAAAAGTGCGCAAGAACGAAAACTAAACCATTGCAAATGCTCATTTTTCAATTTATCAAATGTTTTGCCAGGCGAAGAGCTCAAGTTCCCCAAACTAGATCGTTTTCCGCGGAAAGTTTTCTATAAACATGGGTAACTGATACTCGTAATACCCATGGAAAAAATAGACTTGGAAAAGTATTGTTGAAAATTCCTTTTCTATTACTTTATCTATTATTTAATTTGGTTTGACTTTAGTATAAGTACTTTAAATACCATTAAAAAAAGAATTATAATTAAGTACTTAAAATACTATTAAAAAAAGACTTATAAACAAATAAAATAAAATTGAAATTTGTAAAAGGTTCCTTTTATAAGGCCGGGTATTTGTCTATTCTATTATTTTCATAACATAATAATTTTAATTAAATAGCATTTTCTGATATTTCTATTAATTATAGCTATATTACATGTATCTATACATATAATCGTGTAAATATGTTTTTAAAAAGTATTGTGAAAGCGCAATAAAAATAGGTATCCAAAAAAAAGGTACTTTATATTTTTAAATATTTAGTAAACACCTAGAACTGTATAAAACATGTTTATAAACATAACATAAACATATTTATGTTTATTCTTATTTATAGAAACTAAATGATAGCTTAAGATAAAACCAACTTAATCAAATTCTAAGAAATAAGATATAAAGCACAAATAAATAAAAGAAGTTTTTAATTCATAAATATTTTTTGCACAAGCAACTAATTTTCAATAATACTTTAAATAAAAAAATGTGAAAATTTCTGTGTATTCATGATATGATTAAAAAATACCTTTAAAATAAAAATAAAATCAACAATTTCAATGTATTTAAGATGTGATTAAATAATATTTCTAAAACAAAATATATAGTAAAAATTTCTATGTATTCAAAATATGATTAAATATTTTAAAAACAAAAATTTCTATGTAATAAATATACATATGTTTAACAAATATTTCTAAAATAAAATATTAAAAAAAAATAATAACCAAAAAATATTGATGTATTCGAGATATGTTTACAAAAATATTTATAAAGTATATGTAAAATAAATTATAAATTAAAAAATAAATATATATAAAATAAATTATAAATTAAAAAATGTAAAAATTTGAAAGGACTTATTCAAGATATGTTTACAAAAATATTTATAAAATACAAAGTAATACATTTTCGACTTAAACTAATTGAAGCTTAACTTGTTTAACTAACAAATATGTACTTATGTTTTATAGTAAGCTCTTACATGTTTATTAATACTATTTGTTGTAAAATAAGCACCACTATGTTCAATAAATATAAATATCATATAATTTAACGAGCTTTTATGGGAAAATTATATGATGCTTATATATAGTAGTAAAATTTTATATAGTGGTAATATGTTATTTATTAGTAAGTTTTATGTTAACGAATTAAGATACTATGATTTACATATGTTTAATATATATGTGTAATATGTTATATGTACATATGTGAGTAGGTTTTATATTAATGAATTAAGATACTATGACTTATGTGTTTTATATAGTGGTAATATGTTATTTATTAGTAAGTTTTGTATTAATGAATTAAGATACTATGATTTACATATGTTTAATACATATGTGAGTAGGTTTTATATTAATGAATTAAGATAATATGACTTATGTATTTTATATAGTGGTAATATGTTACTATACTATGATACTACTATATATCATACTATGATTTACATAAGTCTAATATATATTAGTAATATGTTATACGTATGTGAGTAGGTTTTATATTAATGAATTAAGATTCTATGACTTATGACTTTTATTGTCCATTAATCTCCACCAATTCCAATAAATATTACATTTTAGTAAGGCCTTTAAGTAAACCAACTAAAATTGCTTCTGTGCACTATGTGAAATAATTTGGGAAGCCACTGTGCGGGTTCGATGTTCGGTTCGAAGCGGTTGCAAACGGTTCGAAGCGGTTGGATGACGTCGAGGCTTGGCGTTCGAACCTCACTGACTAACGGCGAAAAGCGAGGCAAGGCAACCAGGCAACTCTCTCTCTCTCGCTCTCTCTCACTCGTTTTCGTTTAAAATAATTTTATAATAATAATTTTATTTACAATTTTATACAGATTTTTGGATATGCCTCAAAGTAATATTAAGCAATATTTAGCCTTTTTCCCAAGGCAATATAAAATGTAGAAAAAGTTCAAACAAAAAGGAGGCAAAGATAAGACGCAACATCTGCGTCTGTTGCGGTTGCCTCTGCCGACGTCGCTGCCGGCGTCGCTGCCGTCGAGCTGGCGCTGCGTTGTCGTTGTCGTTGTTCAATGGCTAAAAACTCGGGTGTGTGCTGCGCGCAGAGCATGTGAAAAATTGACAACGTTTGCGCCAGATAACATATACGTTGCGAATTTATTTATAACAAATTCACGAAAATTAACCGAGGTAAATGTGCAACGCATTACGTTAAATAAATCAAGGAAATAACGCCAAAATCTAAAAAATAAAATATATATATATACATACATATATAAAAAAAATATACGTGCGGTTTTCTGTGTGTGTGTGTGTGTGTCGGTGTGCCTAGCAAAAGGAAGAAGAAAAAAAAGAAGTTAAGCTGTATAAGCAGCAAAAAAAAAAAAGGAAAAATATATATATTTATAAAAATTGCGTCGCGATTTTTTTTCTACTCCCTCTCTCTCGCTCGCTCCCTCCCTCTCTCGCTCGCTCGCTCGCTCTCCCATTAAAGTGGAAAAATTTCTAAATGTGCTTGTGTGCGTGTGTTCTAATTTTTTGTTGTTTAATACATTTACAAATTAAAAAAAAAAAATGAAGTCGCACACACACACACACATACGCACACACGTATAGGGAGAGAATTTGTTAAACAACAACAAAAAAAACACAAATTTTTTTGGGTACGACAACGCCCTGTGCTAAAAAAGAAATGAAAATTATACCGTTATTTGCTTTATACCCCCCTTCGCCAAAAAAAATAAAAGATATATATATATATAAAGATATGTGTATATTGCCATATAAAGTTAACTTTTTTTTATTGTTACGTTACTGAAATGCGAAAAATCAATAGAAAATAAGATATCGCGTTATATGTGCCGTTTGAAAAAAAGCAGAGAAAAATTGCAAATCAATTTAAAGCTTAAATAAAATAAAGTTAAAAACTTATTATCATGGATTCTCACGGATTTTTTCATCGCGGATTTAACCATCATTCTTCGTCCAACGGGTAAGTTCTTAAAAAAAAGTGTGTAAAACCTATTTCTTTTAACATATTTCTGAGCTTTCAAGCAGTTTGTGTGTAAAATAAACAATCTCTGAAGGAATTAAGATAAATAGAGTGTTTTATTTCAGAAAAACACGTGTCAATCATTTTTAAATTGTGGTTTTTTATGACTGAAACTCAAAAAGATGGGTAAAATCATATACCATTTCTATTTCTTTATATTGTTTATTTATATAAACCTATTAAAGGTTTTTATTAGCTTTTAAAAGTTAATTAACCAATTGGGAATATATTTTTATATCTCATTTTTGACTTTGTCTTTGAGATATGATACGAGTTTATTTTTATTTATGAAAGCGTTTCATAGAAATTGAGTGTTGGTTATAAATATAAATATTTTATAAATAAAAATATTTCAATCTAAAAAAAGTTTGGTGATTAGGCTGATTATTTTAGTTATTAGTTATTATGACTAAAAGATATTCACAAGATTAAAATAAATTTCGGTATAGGAACAAAAATAGCCTTTTTTGTAAAAGAATGTGCTTTGGATTTGAGTTTCATAAAGTAAAACAAAATCTTAATTTGAAAATTTCTTTTAAATATACTAAAAAAAATATTTATTCCGTGTTTGATTAACCAAATGTTCCTTATAAACATTATTAATAAAACAAAATTAAAAAAACCCGTCGGTTAGAGCTCAAAACTTTATAAATTGAATTAAACATAGTGCATTATTTTCAAGAACAACTAAACTAAAACCTAATATTATAATTACAAACCTAAAATATATTGTTTTATTGTCTATTTGAAAGTTTCAATCTCTAAAATAAATTAAAAGTCAAAGGTTTTAATTAATAATAGGGATATATAAACAACAAATCTTAATAAATGAAAGATTTATATTATTTGAGGGATTTCTTATATATTAACTCATTAGTAAAGAATATAGTTACAAAAGATGTAAAGGCATTTGCTTGTGTGTTTGATATTAACCATTAAAATTATTTAATTCTTTTTTACATATTCAAATTTCATTTCAAAATATTTTACACCAAAAGAGATTATACGAAAATTTTAGTTTATATATATTTCTATAAAATAAAAAATAAAACATATATTTTTCTATGAAAATGGTTTTCTTATTGGTTCGAGTACAAACGAACATATCTTTTTAATATTTCATTTGAAAATCGTATATATTTCAGAATATACGAACTAAACCCATGGAATAATAAAAATTCTCGTTTAACTGGTTTGAAAACACCCCTTTTATAGATCGAAATGGGTTTCTTTTGATACTTTCCACGTGAGTTTAAAGTCCGCGATCTGGTTCTTCAACTCACTTGATTTAATTTTTGGAATTCCAATTCCCCATGTGTTCGTAGCCCTCCTCTTCTTCTTCTATGCTCATCCATACGTGTGGCGCCAAAAATATCAAGTTTTTTTTTTTTGTCTTCATTTATATTTTTGTGTCTATTTTTTGATGTTCTTCGGGTCTCCGCCTTATATGTGGTATATATTTCCATACATTTGTAGTTTTATTTATTTATACCTTTCTGGGCTCTGTCTTTGGTACAACTTCATTGTATTGTACATATGTATTGCAATCTCCCATTAGCATTTTAATTATGCAAATATTACTTGTGCTTTTTTTTATTTTGTTTCTGTCTTACCAATTTCTTTTCTGTGCCTGAAATGTGAATAGCTATACTATATATACATATATTTGTATATATGTTTATAGATGGGGTATACGTGGCCTGTGGGTTTTGTTTTTGTTGTTGGCTGTCTCTCAAAGATTTTTTTCTTTGCTTTGTTGTCTTTTTTTTTATATTTTTTCATATAAGCCGCACGTAGAATTTCTTGTTGAACCGGTTTTATTTTTTGTTTTTAGCTGTGCTTACCATATTTTATTTGTTGCCACACACTCACTATACACACAAACAAAAAGTATATATATTGTATTTAATATAATAATAATTTTTGTTAAACCTTTCTATAGTTGTAAAGAATTTTATTTTAAAAATGGGTTCATACATTATATTTTGTTTACATGATATATCTTTATTTTTTCTTTAATTATATGATATATGTATAGTAATATCTTTTAAACCTTTCTATAGTTAAAAAGAATTTGATTTTAAAAATGGGTTCATACATTTTTTTTTACTTAAATGATATATCTTTATTATTTCCTTAATTATATGATATTATATATATAATAATATATTTTAAACCTTTCTATAATTATAAAAAACTTGTTTTAAAAATAGGTTTATAAATTTTTTTTCATTCGAATGAATAAATCTTTATTATATGATATTATATATATACTATCTGTTAAACCTTTTATATAATTATAAAGAATTTGATTTTAAGAATAGGTTTATAGATTGTTTGTAATATTTATATGATATATATTTTTTTATTATTATATCTTTATCTATATGCAGTATTGTTTTTTGCGTTTTTAAGCCTAAAAAATTCTATTATCTTAAACACAGTTGTATATTTACCTACATATGTACATTGTACGTGGATTTTCTTGTTGTTTTCCGACTGTTTGCCGTTTTCTTGTTCATTTAAATGCAATCGCAATCCGCATATTGATTTTTCCTCCTCCAGAAAGACAAAAAACCAAAAAAAAAAACAAAAAAAAGGCCGAGTTGGTAAAAACAAAAAGAAATACGCAACACACAAGAGAAACAAAAAAAACTTCACGTCCAAATGAAGTTTGGCAACAGCGCCTTTTCACTGATGGCAAAAGAAGATGAAGAGCCAAACAAAAAATAAAGTAAAATAAAATAAAATAAAAGAAAAGAAAATCGTAGAGAAAAAGAAACCAAAATTACCGTCCTTGTGCTTTAACCCTTTTATGACTTCTTTTTTGAAGATCCTTAAGTAACTTTTTAACCCTTAATATAAAGTTTTTATAGGATTTTAAAAAAGTAATAATTTAGAAAAAGATTTTTGTATAGGCTTTATATCTATACTCAAAAATAAAATATAATTTTTCTTGCATAAATAAATTGCTAGAATTCTAAATTTTAAACTGAGGATGAAATACAAATTATGTTTGTGTATTAAAACATACATTTTAACTTTATACTTATTTTGAGGCAACAAAGTTTAACATTTATGGATTTTTAATTTTATAAATAAATATTTATAAGCAGTTTTTTTACAATCAGTAATACAAAATGAATATGTGACATTTTGAACATAAATTTTTACTTTAAATTTATTTTTAAGCAACAAGGTTTAACATTTATGGATTTTTTATTTAATAAATATATATTTATAAACAGAAAATCTAAAATCAATAATAAAAATTAAATTTTTGTTGGAAAAATTGCTAGAATACAAAATGTTTAAGAAAAGCGAAAAGTAAAAATAAATTTTAAAAATATAATAAAATAGAAGGGAGTTTTTAGTACTATAGTATATAGTATAAATAGGTTAATACTTTTGTTAACCATTTAAAGAAATACTTAATTAAATAAACCATTTGAAAATGTAATATATCTGGAAAAAAATCTACATATATTACAAAGATATTTATACATTGTATTTAGCTGGCCAGTAAAAATAAATAAAACTGGAAATATGGAATAAAAACGGGGAGAACGACGGAAAGAGTCGGCTAAAAAGTGTCACTTGGCATTTTAATGGAATTTCTGTGTTTGCCAGCGGCAAAAAACAATGAAGCACAAATATATGTACAAAAAAACCCAAAATAAAACCCAAAAAAAAAGAACAAATTATAAAAACTCAAACGAAACAAAGCACAGCGCAAAAGTCAAAGTTTATACATATTAATAATTTGTATTTTTTCCCGCCAGCAAATGTAGATCATATCTCATTTTTTTTTCTATTTATTTTTTTGCCCCGTCTGAAATTTCCGCTTATTATTCCAATGCAAACTTTGAACATGTGAAAGTAATTTAAAAGCAAATTATTTGCTCTTGTTCTTATCTCGCAACTTTCTTATCGCCCCTTCCTTTTGCCCCCCTTCATCCGTCCCTCTTTGCAAGCTCTTTCTCACTATCTGCGCCCCTCGAATGTTCTTGAACCTGAAAGAAGAGAAGAAAAGAAAAGGAAAGAAACGAGAAAAGAGAAGAGAGAAGAGAAAAAAGACCAGAAGAATCAGTCTACATATGTATGTTCTATATGGAACTACAAAACTTGGATAATCTTTGGAGATTTTAGTTCATTTACATATTATAATAAGTTTTTTATTGGAATTTCCACCATTTATCGTAATTTCTATGATGTTTTTAAGAATTCCCAGAAGAAACCGACTATTCAGAAACTACAAAGCTTACAGAATCTTTAAAGATTTTTCATCGGCTGATTTGTTATCGCTAAATTATTTAAATTTCTTTGGGTATTACACCATCCATTGTATTTTGAACGTAACTTCCATATGTATAAGAAAACTCTTTGAATTTTAAACTATTCTGTATTATGAGCTTTTCTTGGACTATTTCAAAAAGTAATTTCAATTATAAATCGTAGAATTTATAGAACTTTTATGTTTTATATATGATTATCACAAAAAATATAAATAAATCCATCTTCTATTTACTGTTTTTAATGATTTCGCAAATAGTAACATATTTTCTGGGATTTTTAGTATCATGTCTTCTTTAATTTATTAAAATTTTGACAATAACATACATTTTTTAATGCATTATTAAAAAATATTTCTTTATTACCATTTGAAAATGGATTTTGCAATGGTAGGATTTAAAAAAATGTTTATTTTTATAGTATCTATAGATTAAAAATCAATATAGCATATAAAATATATATATTTGCATATTATCTATAGATAAACCATCCATAAAGAATTTAAAACATTTATATTTATATAAAAAAAATTAATGTAGTAAAATAATCAAATCCATTTTGAAAGATTCCTCAAAATCTACGTAAATATTCCATTAAAGGTGTTCAGTATGGATTATTCCAAACCCCTTTGTATAATAATTTTGACAGAAATTCTAAAATATGCATGTACAATATGCGAAATACTTTAAAGTTTCGTCAAGAATTCGGCGCAGATTTATTTTCGCAAAATTACAAAAATTAAGAAACCACATGTGTAGCATATGTGTTTTAGTATTGCAATATTTATTATAATTTTTTGCGTTGCACTTTTTGAAATTGCAACGTGCGTGTCTCTTTTTGGGTGGGTAGATATTTTCGTGTTTTTGCAAAAAGAAAAAAATCCTACATATATATATGTACATATATGTAGAAATACAACAAAATGCATGCAACCTACGGTGGAAACTTTTTGAGGTGGAAAACACGTTTTCCCAGGCAAAAACAAAAAGCGCAGAAGTAACTGATAAAGCACACGCACGCAACAAAAACAACATGCACACTTGCAAGAAAACAGTTGCGGGGGAAATATTATTTCTTTTTAAATAACTTGAAAAGTAAAAAAAAATTTCTATGAAATCTAAAATAAAAAAAATTTCTCTAGAAAATAAATTTTTTTTTCAAATTTAACTTAGTAAAATGTTAATTAAATTAAAAAAAATAAATATAATAATACTTTAAAATATCTATAATAGTTGTAATCCAAATTTAATACTTTTTAATATTAAATATTCATTTTTAAATAATAATTTTTAACCCAAATTTAATACTTTTTAATATTAAATATTGATTTTTAAATTAAATTTTTTAACACAAATTTAATACTTTTTAATATTAAATATTTCTAAATAATTGGATGCTTTAACATCTCCATATTATTTTTAATTCAAATTTATTAGTCTTAAATTTAAAATACATAGTTTTGGAACTCTTATTTAATTTTAAAATAAATGCATTTGAATTTTGAAATATTTATAAACTCACAAAATGCTCAATACATAAGAAATATAAACTGAGAAAACAACAAGCACCTATTTTGTTAACCTCCACTGTGTCTTTATACGCCCATATAAAATGCCCAAAAATTAAAGCTCGAAACGAAGCGAAAAATCAATACTTTACTTTGCCCAAAACACCGAAAAGTGCAAAGGAAAGAGGAAGAGAAGAGGAAGGAGTATGAAGTAGTGGAGGAGGAGGAGAAGAAGAGGAAGAGCCGGGCCTAAAGGCAGCGACGTTGGCAGCGACGTTGGCAGCGACGCCGGCAGCGGCGCTTATCTGAAATAAATTGCTTTCGGCCTACTCGTGATTTTTTGTTGTTTTTCTACTTCTTTTTTTTGGTTCACTTTTTTTTTCTCAATTTTTTTTCTGCTTTCTGTCTGTATGTGTGCACATTTTTCTGGCTTTTACCACCCACACACGTGCATGAATAAAGCAGTCAAAAGCATGCGCCTCTGTATGTATGAGTGAGTGTGTGTGTGCTCCACAATTATTATTATTATTATATCGCGCTCTCTCCCTCTCTCTCTTCCACTCCCTCTGTCTTTCTGCCTCTCGCTCTCTTTACATGGCTTTTATTTTTCTTTTGTACGTGTTTCACCTTGCGCGCCGTGTTTATTGCTGTTGTTTTTGCTGCTGCTGCGTTTTACTCGTTAGACTCGTTTTTACCTCCACCTCCTTCACCCATGCTTTATCATGCTGTCTTCCCGCCACCGCCTCTCCTCTCCTCTCCGCTCCTCTCTTTTCGTAGGTCTCCTATCATTTTTCATGCACAAACACACACAAGCACACACACATGTATGTACGTGCACGCACACTGACTCGCTTTTGTTGCTGCACTTTGTGGGAGCCAAAATGCGAGGTTGCCGCTTTTCACTTGGAAATTAAGCTATTTTCAGAGGAATCTGAAATGAAAGGAAACCCACCGAAATTCGGAAGCAAGCGTGAAAATCTTTTATTAATTACCTGTATTTTTTGTGTTAATAATTTTATATATTCTAGAAATCTTAATATAATGATTTATTTATTAAGAAAAGCAAATATAGAAAGCCACATTTAAAAAAAACGGTTGAAGACAGCTTTATTTTACTAAAAATGTTACTATTATAAAATATAAATCATAAATATTTAAACTTTTTAAAAATTTCAAGTAAAGAAAAATTTTTTTTAAATTAAGTTGGAACTTTTAGGGAAACGGAAACATATACTTTTGTATCTTTATTTAACCCCATTGAAATACATACAATGTATGACCAGAAAATATATTGAGAAATAATTTAATATTTATAATTTATCAACTTTTATTGTATTACTCAAAAATTGAAATTTAAAAAAAACCTACTTGGTAACTATATCTTAATAAATACAAACGTTTCTTCCCAAACTCCACAATGAAATGAAAAGTTGAACGTGGGAAAAGCATTTAATTACTATACTTTATCTTTGCACTTGCTCATTTTCTCATAAAAAAATGTCCCAATTGTCGGAAAAACGATTTCCCAATAAAAATGAACCCACAAAAGCACGACCTTAGTACTTTGTATTACCAATTCAATTCCGACGTGTGTTGTTTTTATGGCAAATATTTAATTTTTCTGCTACAAAATATTGTGCATTGCATTTGTCTGAACTTTTAAATTGTCGAAAAAGCGAATGCAGAAAATAGCCCAAAAAGTAAAGCCAAAAATGTTTTAAGAGTGGGTGAGGGGCGGGGGTTTAAAAGTACAAAATAAAAGCAGACAACAACAACTTCGCATGAGAGCATTAGCGCCCCATCTTGCTCGCACTCACTGACCGCCGCCCACCCGCTCTCTCTTGTAGCCTCACTCCCTCTCTTTCTCACACTTGGTTTCGTTCTCTCTGGGGAATTTTGTTGTATTATTTGTGCGAGTTTGTCGGCTTGTCGTTTTGTCGCGTCGTCGCTTTGTCGAGTCGTTCGTCGTTTAGTCGCTTGGTCGCTTTGTTGTCCGATTCGTTTTATGACGTTGCGAGTTTCATGTCTGCGTGAGAGTGTGTTAGTATGTGTGTGTGTGTGCGGTATTCAGTTGCCAACGGCTCTGCCGCCTTGCACTTGTTGTTGCTGTTGCGTCACCCGCACTCTTTTACCCACACCAAAACACGAACGTTCCTGCGCACGATGTCTGTTCACCCATCTCCTCCCCCCTCTCCCTCTCTTTCAATACAGCCCACCGCCACCCTCACCCTCTACCCCACAACCACTTCCTCTTTCCATTCCAATCGCCATGCCGCCTACTGTTAGCTTTGGCATAGTGTACGCACACATTCTTACGTACTTATACATATATGTATGTATGCATGTAAACCTTATCACAGTGGTGTTCGCAGTGGAAGCACCTGTTCGTTTGTTATTTAATTTCTTTACAAGTAATATTACTTTACTTAATGTTTACTAATTATTATGAAATAATAATTATTATTTAATATTATGAGAGCAATAAGTTACAATAAGAGTTACCGATATCTGCTGAATATAAAATGTTCTAAATTATTCATAAAAAATTATATAGTATGTATTTTTATTCTAGATTAAAATTTAATAAATTTAAAATGAGCGTGCCTACCACCAGTTCCAAAATCCAATAATATTATTAGCACCGGCTTACTTAATTACAAATTTTTCTAAATGACTGGCATAATTTAATATTAATTATTATTTAATCCTGAGAGAACAAATGAAAAGGGGTACTCTTGGGTTCTACATTAATCATAAAAAATATATATGTACATGCATATTTTTATTCGGGATTAAATTTTAATAAAGGTTCCAAAATCCAAAACTATTTTTTGCACCGTTTTTTACTTTATTACAAATTTTCCTAAATGACTGGCATATTTGGTGAGCTAATTTTTTGAGCGCCATTGTGTTGCCCCACGTTGTGTGTTGTTGTCCACTGTTTTTGCTCAACCTCAGCAGTGGCCTGCCCCTCCCCACCCCTCCATCCATTCCCCTTCGCTTCATCGTTTCCCTTTCATCCTTTGGCCTCCCTCCCCCCGCCCCCTCTTTGGCAGTCTTCTTTGCTCCATTACTGTTTGGTTTATTTGTTGTTCGCTATCGCTCTCTCTCCCTCCCTCCCTCTATCTCTCTCTGTCTTCCGCTTGACTTGTGCGCAGATCCGACCTCTCCTTCCCTCTCACTCGCTCGTACACTCCAACCACCTCTCCCTCTCGCTCGCTCTTGAACATGTGCCTCGGCATCATTTTCGTCTTCTTCTTTAAGTTGGTTTCTTCTTTTTAAGTACTGTGGCCACTCGATGCAATGAACCCATGAGAACCGAAATTAAAGAGTTTAAATGTTTATCAAGTTTGTGATTGTTTAAAGTTCGAAGTAGTAAGATTTATACCCCAATAACTCCATTGTTATTAAAGTTAGTTTAACATATTTCTTGAATTGATAGTGTTTTACTCTAACTTCAGTGCCTGGAGTGTCCACTGTAGTTTCTTTTGTATGCTATTATTATTATTATAATGCTGCTCTGCTGGCTTTTGTGCTTGTGTTTCTCTTTTTGGGTTTTTTATGCTTTTACTACGTTTTTGTTTTTCCTATTTGTATTTAGTTTTTTATTCTTATAGTTTTTAAGCCTCTTTTTTTTTCTCGTACATACATTTTCGTCGTCTGCTGTTGTATGTGTGTTGTTATTTTTATTAATTTGTTTGCGCTGGGGCTGTTTTCTGCTTCTCTGCTTTTTGCCTTTTGCCATGCTGCTTGTGAAATTTGGCAACGGCGCCGCTTTAATCTTACGCGTACTTAAGTTTTTTGTTCTTCCCTCTCCCTCTCGCCTTCGTTTTCGCCTTGTGAAGTTTGGCAACATGCTTTCGTCTGCTGCTGCGACGCTTGGCTGAGTTTTTTGTTGTTTTCTTTTTTTTTTTCTTAATTTTCCGCTCTCCTCTTTCTTGTTGTTCTTCTTCTATTTTACTTTTGTACTTTACTGGAATTTCGTGCTTAATTTTCGCATCTTAAATTCAATTCAATTTTCATAGTGTGAATTTAATTTACTATTTCGTTTCGTCGTTGTTTGCATTCTCCTCTTTGTTTTATTTATTTGCGGCTGTGCAGTTTAATTGCTTTCATTAAAAGCAAACACAGTTGCAAAATTGCTAAATAACAAAATAAAACAAAAAAGAGAGAAGGAGGAGGGATAAAAACGCTGACTGCGAAGCCGGCAGAGGCAGAAAAACATGTGGCCAAAAATATTGGAGAGTTTTTCATGGCAACGTTGCCAAACTTCAGAACCCATGAGTTTCTACCAGGGCAGCTGTCTTCCTCTCCGCTTATATACATACATATGTATTTATATGTATGTTATATATGCAATACATATATGCTATCAAATGATAGATGAGTGGGCGAAAAATTATTGATGAGTTTTGCTTTTAAAGAGTTTCAGTTCCGCTGGGTTTTGAAATAAATTTAGCAGCTATACAAGAGGTTTTTTTTTCGGGATTGGGTAAAAGTTTCTATAACAGAAGTTGGGCTTAAAATGTGGCCGAAATTCTTGTTAAACTACCGTTAAAAATGCGGTTAGGTTTTAATTTCAGAAGGCTTTAAGTTTCTTTTTTCCGCTTTGAAGAGTATTAGTCATTTTTTGTTATTCTTCAAATTCGATTAATTATTTTTAGTATATTATAATGATGATGATATATTCAATAGATACATATATATATTTTTTTTGTGATTGTAAAATATCAAGCTATCTATTTCATCTTTATCATCTTCCTAGAATTATTCAATTAAACTTACTGTTTGTTTTTTCGTCTCCTGGAGTTTTTATTTGCAAACCAATTTGGCAAACCAATCGTTAAAAATTAATGAGCATATTCCGGAATAATTATATTTCTGTTGGCATTTAACGAAAAAACCATTAGAATCTGTTGAATCACTTCGTCTTGCTTTGCTAGAAGTCTGTGAATTTGAATCGATTCATTAATTCCCTTTTATTTGAAAATAATTATGGGAATTTAATGAACATTGCGTTTAGTGATCATCAAAAACGCACATTGGCAATGAAAATGACTATTAAAAATTCTGACCTTTGATTTTCCCTTCTTCAGTCTCATAATAATATAGTTATAAATATTATATTATTATTTTTAGTATTTATTTAAGGCTTATAACTGATTATATTTAACGATAATTAATGGAAAATGAGGAATACAACATTTATTTCAAAATAGCTAAGTTAATCGACTTGATAAACGATATCGAAAATTATATATTCCTATCGATTTGGTAATCGAAAGCAAAAATAAACATGAAAAGTCATAATATTTTTAAAATTAATTTGCAATCAAAGCGATTTACTTGATTTGGTAATCGAAATGATCGATCGATTGATAAACGATTTAAAAAAATGATGTATTTCTATCGATTTGGTAATCGAAAGCAAAAATCCACATAAAAAGTCGTACTATTTTTAAAATTAATTTGCATCATTTACTCGATTTGGTAATCGAAATGATCGATCGATAGCCAGATTGCTCAGAAAAGTGTATTGAATTAATGTTTTTCTATCGATCTGGTAATCGAAAGCAAATTACCAGATAAAAAGAAGTAAAATCAATACTCAATCAAGGCGAGAAGCCAAATTAAATGTCGTAATATTTTTAAAATCACTTAGCAATCAAAGCGATTTACTCGATTTGGTAATCGAGATGATTGATCGATAACCAGATTGCTCAGAAAAGTGTCATTCATTTGAGAGTAGTAATTTTTGTTGAAGTACTCGGTTACTTGGCCGTGTGTGTGCGCTTTCTGTTCTACCCACAAATGCTCGAGATCTGGAGGACTTTTGGCCGTAAATACCTTAAGCCCCCGGTCGATAACAAAAGTAGGATTGCGATGGCTGGGCAATCGGCAATTCAATGACAGAAATTATCGCAGACGCGATAATGCGCTCTGCACTTCAAACCGGTGACCGGGTTTTAGGGTTTCGGGGTTTTTGTCGTCTGTTACGCGGGGGGGGTGAACATTATCTGCTGGAATATTTATGGCCATTATCGATTTTCTAATCATCTAACCTGCTATCGTTTTTTCCCTCCATATGTGTGGTTTGCTTTATTTTTGTTGCAAATAATACTAATCAGAGTGTTTTTCTCTTTCTTTCTTTTTTGCAGGTCGAAATGGACGGCGGTTGGATGATAAAAAAAAACAAAGTAAACTTCTTTTGTTTTTGCCTCTTTTTTTTTCCGGTGTGTGTCTTGTGATAGAGCGACAGAGAGGGGGCGAGAGTGAGCGAGCGAGAGGGCGATAGAGGACTGAAAAAAAAGTGTGCAAGAGCTGTTAATTAATGGAAAAATTCGTCTCGTTTGCGTTGTCGTGTTTTTCGGTTCGGTTCGTTTAGAGGATTAAAAAAAATAAAAATTCATAATGAAATAATAAAAAGTAATAATAAAACCAGATATTAAAAAATATGCCACACACGGACACACACACACATCGTAATACCGGAGATTTACTTTTTCGAATGTGTTGAATGGCCAAATCAATTAAAAAAATTTTTTTTGCAATTTTTTTTTTTTGATTTTACGCAAAGTGAAGTGTTGCAACTAAAAAAAAAATGATGGAAAATAAATCCAAACAAGAAATGGAAAATAATATTTAGTGCTAAAATCGCCTTATCTTCTCATTCCAGAGCAGTGTGTGTAAATAGTAAAAAAAAAAAAAAGAATCAAGAGAGAAAAATTTATAAATATATATATAAATCGAAAGAAAAAGTGCAGTCAAAAAAAAAAAATTAAAATGCAATCACATTGAGGCAACTGTTGTTGCCTCGTTGCAGCAACAACAGCAACCCGAAAGAGAGCAACTTAAAAAGTTAATAGTTCTAAACTTGAAGAGTAAAAATAAGTAAAATAATAATAATAATAATAATAATAATACAAAAAAAATCCTAGTGCTAACTTTAAAGCGAAATTTTTTTTGTGGGGCAATTCCGAGAGAATGTCGCAGTGCAATAATGTTGCAACTGTCGGCAGCAGCAACAAAAGCAACAGCAACAGCAACAACAGCAGCAACACGTTAACACCAAACAACAAATCAATCATCAATTCTGCGGCCAACAACAAGTGTTTAAGCCAAAAGAGTTCGGCATGAAATGGAAGCAGCTATACGCTCCACTTCAGTGCAGGTCGGTGCTCCGCCGCCCACAAACAACAACAACAACAACAACAGCAGCAGCAGCAACAGCAACAACAACAGCAGCAGCAACAGCAGCAGCAACAACAGCAGCAACAACAACACACCCAACGGTGCGCAGCAGCAGCAACATCATCAGCAGCAACAGCAGCAGCAGCATCACCAACAGCAACGGGTTGTTGCCAGCAGCAACCAGCAGCAACAGCAGCAGCTGCAGCAGCAACAGCAGCAGCAGCAGCAGCAACAGCAGCAGCAGCAACAGCAGCAGCAGCATGATAATGGACCAACGTCCCATCATTTGCATCAATCATCTATCAGCATCTCTAATCAGCAGAATAAAGCAACGCAACAGCAACAGCAGCAACACCAAAAGCAACAACAGCAACAGGCTGCCAACATGTCCGCGTATCAACAACGCCTGCCATCAAATGCAGCACCGCTTCACAGGTGAGTTGCGGTTTTGTTAATGTAGTTAACTAAACAGAAAGAAATATGTTCAAATTGAAGGAAAAGGTCCAAAAGTGTCGTCTTCGAATGATGTCAAATTGATAGTGAAAAATGCTATGAAATCGAAATCAGTGTAGAAGAACGAGTTCACGTCCTTAGAAATGAAGTAATGGCGATATAAACTTGATATTGAAAATTACGTTTTTCACTTTCGCCTCCAAATTGGTCTTAAATCGAAAAAAACGTGTGAAAAAGGCAAGATTAAAACTTGAGAAATGAAGTAATCTTAAAGGAAACTTGATATTTAAAGTTGGGGTTTATGCCTTTGAGTCATAAATACTTTTAAATCGAAAATAGTGTTGGAAAAATTAAGTATTAATAACCTAAACTTCGTATAGACAATTTGGTTTTTCGATTTCGCTTCGAAAATACTCCTATATCCAAAATAGTGTGAGAAAATGAGTTGACGTCCTTAGAAATAAAGTATTAATGTAAACTTGATTTTGAAAATCACAATTTTCACTTCCACTTGCTTTGAATTAAGAAAAAGTGTGAAAAAACTAGATGATGTTCCTAGAAATGAAGTACTAATAGTGTAAACTTGATATTAAAAATTACGTTTTTCACTTTCGCTTCGAAATTGGACTTAAATCAGGAAAAGTGTGAGATAGCGAGATTAAAACTTGAGAAATGAAGTATTAGTAAAGCAAACTTGATATTGAAAATTGCGTTTGACACTTTTGAGTTAAAAAAATGCCATTAAATCGAAAATAGTGTGAGAAAAAACGAGGATACGACCTTAGAAAATAGGTATTTATATTGCAAACTTGATAGTGAAAATTGAATTTTTTGCTTTTGCTTCAAAGGTACTACTCCTAAATCAAAAATAGTTTGAAGAAAGCTTTAGAAATCTTTAGAAATGAAAGTTTTTATAATGTAAAATTTATATTGAGTATTACGATTTTCACTTTCGTTTAAAAATACTTTTAATTAGGAAATCAAGTAAAAAACGAGGTGACCTTCTTAGAAATAATAAATTATTAATTGATATTGAAATTTTTGGCTTTTGCTTTGAAAATACTCTAAACACAAAAACAGTCAAAAAGCTGAATTAATTCAAAAATGCTACTCTTGAAAAATAGTTTTTCACCTTTCTGAAATAATGAAATTCATCAAAACGATTATTCCGTAACATTTTTTACCTGTGTAGCCACAGGAAACTTGATTGTGAAAAAGAAAAAAAAACAAAAGGAAGAAAAAAAGCATCCTAATACAAGTGGTAATCAAAGTTACCCATTTCCACCCAGTAAATTTCCGCCGCAAAGCTCATTTCCTGTCTGCTGTCTTTCGCAGCCTTTTCCCCATTCAGTTTTCCCTGCTTTTCCAGTTGCATGAAAAACGGAAAGTTAAGAACTGGGTGGTGCAAACTAATAGAATGACGGATGGTCTTCCTCTCTGATATAATCATATTTATATTTAAATGGCCTTTTAAAAAACAAGAAGTGCATAGAAAACTTTGGCTTTGAAATTTTAACTTGTTTCCTTTTAGTTGCCTTTGAGCTTTTGCTTTCCTCTGACATGGCAGAAAATCTGTTTAGGAATTTTTTTCCCCTTTTATTTTTGCAGATGAAAAAAAATGTTGAACTAATTAAGTGTTGTTTAAAGCCAACTGCATATTAATTTCGCGATTTTCTATTACAAAATGTGGCTGTCATGTCTGTTTGGAATTTTAAACTGCATTTCAGCTTCTTCAGAAGTTGAACAAGTGGCAGTTTTCCCAGGTTTTGAATTTCCTTGCCAGCCATTATTATTTTCCATCAAGCAATTATATATGTAAACTCCATAAGGCTTGTACAATGTATGTTTTCCCATCCTCTGACTGAAAGTATTATCTGTCCATCAATTATTTAGATTCCCTTTATACAATTTTCCTGTTGAAAAGTGTAGGTTTCACTCTTTTCCATGGG
Source organism: Drosophila suzukii (assembly GCF_013340165.1). Taxonomy (NCBI): domain Eukaryota; kingdom Metazoa; phylum Arthropoda; class Insecta; order Diptera; family Drosophilidae; genus Drosophila; species Drosophila suzukii. The sequence continues at coordinate 95,590 of NW_023496847.1, forward strand.
CTAATCAATGCACAGAAAATGTTTATTCACATTTTCTTTATATTATATCATCAGTATAGATTCAAAGGTTTCGAATTTCCCTTACAATTATTTAGTTTTTGGTTTTAATTTTCACACACAGAACCGTTAACATATGTGCATTTATATTATTTTCCCTTAATTTTAGTTGCAATTAGTTAGTTTTGGTTTTAATTTCCACACACACACAACATTTACTTATGTGCATTTATATTATTTCCCATTAATTGGCTAAAGCTGGACATTGTGGGGTTTGGGGTTTTATTTTCCTTGAAATCAATTATATTGCTTCCTTCGCTTTTTTGTTATCCTGTTGTGGGCGTTTGGTATTATTTTTCCTCAACGTAATTGCATTTATCCTGCGCAGTTTCTGGCGAGAAAATATGGAAAAGCTGCTTGTGGGGTATTAGTTTCCATCGTGATTTTGCAGTAACTTTTTGCGGAAAATTGCAAATTGCGTTGGTTTTGTACTTTTCTGTGTGAGGGCTTTAGTTATCCATAACGAATGTTTAAAAATAAATGGCATTGAAATGGATTCGTGGAAATATTATGAAGGGTTTTAGCTTATTTCTCTGAAGGTTAAGTTCCAGATTTTAATCATCACTTGACTTTCAATTTAAATTCTCAGAAAGTAGGTCTCAAATTAGACTCATCTTGCAATATTGTAAGCTAGATACTGAAAAATACTATGCAATCGAAATCAGAAGTACAAATAATGTTAAATTGATATTGAAATTGGCAAACGAATGGCTAAAAATAAATTGCATTGCAAGGATTCGTGGAAATATAAAAGGTTTTAGTTTATTTCTCTAAAGATTGAGTTCCAGATTTTGTTTATCAGTCTTCAGACTTTCAATTAAAATTCTCAGAAAGTAGGTCCCTATTTAGATAAGATTTCGAGTCACATAAAAGTGTCATCTTGAAATGTTGTAAATTTGTTACTAAATAATACCAAACAATCGAAATCAGAGTGAAAAATCGAGATTACGTCTTTAAAAATGTAGTATCAAGAATGTTAAATTGATATTGAAAATGGCAAACGAATGGCTAAAAATAAATTGCATTGCAAGGATTCGTGGAAATATTATGAAAGGTTTTAGTTTATTTCTCTAAAGATTGAGTTCCAGATTTTGTTTATCAGTCTTCAGACTTTCAATTAAAATTCTCAGAAAGTAGGTCCCAATTTAGATAAGATTTCCAGTCACATAAAAGTGTCATCTTGAAATGTTGTAAACTTGTTACTAAAAAATACCAAACAATCGTAATCAGAGCGATAAAACCAGATTACGTCTTTGGAAATGAAGTACAAAGAATGTTAAATTGATAATGAAAATTGCAAACGAATGACTAAAAAGAAATTGCATTGTAAGGATTCGCGGAAATATTATGAAAGGTTTTGTTTTATTTTTCAAAAGGTTCAGTGCCAGACTTGTTTTTGTTTATCTATCGACTTTCAATTAAAATTCTCAGAAAGTAGGTCCCAATTCAGATAAGATATCCGGTCACGAAAATAAACTTGCATCAAGTTTATTTATGTTTTTAGATTGCAACTTTCAAGTGGTTTCTAATAAAACCTATAATGTATTGAAGACTTTTATAAAGAATAATGTGTAGACAAGTTTTTGCTGCATTTATGTAGTTCTGCGGGCCAATTAATTGACCTTGACTCGTTTCAATGACATTTGTGTTACTATCTTCAACCAGTTTTATCTAAAGCTATGCTAATTTTGCATTTTCTTTGTTGTCGTGGAAACAGGTGGCATTCAAATATGTTAATAGGTATTAAAGGTCCATAAGTGATATTCATAATTTGGTTTGTTAATAGAAAAAACTGGAATCTATGGGGTAAAGTAAAAAATACTAAAAAATATCTAAATTATAGCTATATTCCTTGGATATATATTTTTTATATTTTACTTGTGGCGAATATAAGATCATATAAGATAAAAGATCAACGTAGGTCTTGAAAATTACATGTTTAACCTTAACCAAACATTTCCGTAATTATTATTATTGTTTTTGGCAACCTTAAAAGTGCAAATATCACTTGGCCCCACATTTTGCATTGCAATTGATTTCATAATTTGCATTTTCAACGCCAGTTGGCAAAAATGAGTCATGGCAAAAAATGTAAGATAATATGGGGATTTACAATGTACATACATATATAGGCATAAAAAAGGTGGTAAAAAATCCGGAAAAGGTAAAAAATACAAAAAACAGATGATAATGATAATGATGATGAGGTTTGGTATTCAGTTTTTTGTGGTCTAGAGACCAAGACAAGCGAAAAACAAAGCGGGAAGTGGAAAGTAGACAAAAGACAAGGTGATAAAAATGGAAATGAGAGGAGAAGCTAAAAATAATAATATGTAATTTGACACCATTGACCTGCCACAATGATTACAGTAAGGGTTAAAACGCAACAACAATAGAGAATTGGTCGTCTCCCTTTTCTTAACCCTTTTTATTTGCCTTTTTGCTCTTCCTAAATACAGGCAATTAGATGAGATGCAATTTAAAATATATACTAACAATTTTTTTTGCTGTAAAACCGCAAAATAAACGAAGATGCATCAAGGGTTTTTACTATAGTTTAGCCGCAAATGTTATGTTTATAGATCTTTTCTAAGGAAAAACCACAAAATGTCATTAGTAGACGAGGGATTATAGAATACATTTATTGTTTAACACACGTTTTCTATAGATTTTTGATTGGTTAAACATTTGTACCACAATATTATAATCAATTTTAACCATAATTCAATCATGGTTTTTAAGAAAAAAGTGTGTAACCAGACTAGAATAACAAAAAAATATTACGCCAATCATTAGTGGTTATTTATATTTTTAATGGACATCTGGTTTTTGGAGTAAATTTATATTTTCCTCATTTTAAGGTATTTAAAATTCTTTTAAAGCTTAGGATTTATCTAACGAAACCATATCATAACGCAAACCAGTAATTTTCTATAGAAGTTTTATTCTTTTAAACATATTTTATTAGTATGACCTTAGAGATAAAAGTAAAAATCCATTCGTTTTAACGTAAAGATTAACAATAATACAAATACTTATAAAATTGTTAAAACATTTCTTTAATAGAAAAAATTCCTTAATTTTAAAATGATTTTTAATTATAAAAATCCATATATGTAGCAAGTTTTCACTGTATAAAACACTGGGTGTCCATTTTTAGCAGGGCAAAAGTAAAATAGTAGTTAAGATGAAATGCTGATGACGATGACGATGGACCAAAGTTATTTTCTCTTTCTTGTTTTTGCTCTTTTTTATGTATCTTTTTAAGGTTTCTTTTTTGCTTGCTTGCTAAATTAGAACGCAATTTAAAAGACAAGAGCAATTGTGACTCTTCCTCTTGAATTTCTTGCGGAAAAGGTTCGGTGATTGATGTGCCTGGAGTGCAGATAAAAAATCTCCAAAAATGTTTGCCAGAGATTAGTGAAAGATTATGAACAGAACAGAGCAGAAAACTCAAAGTAAACACTCTAAAAATCTGCATTTTTGTGTTGTATATGCTTGGAATTTCAGGCAAAAACGATTTAAAATAAATAAATAAACATAAAGACCTGTGTTTATATGTATAAATGCAAACAAAAACAAGGAAGAACGCTATAGTCGAGTACCTCGACTATCAGATACCCGTTACTCAGCTAAATGGAGATATGCAAGCAGCAAAGCGAGATTAAAATGCGCCACCTACCGGCGGTATACAGATTTAAGCGTTATGGGCGTTAGAGTGGGCGTGGCAAATTTTTTTTTGGACCAATCGATAGGTATTGTCGAGACCAATACATTTCAGTTAAAATTTTTTATCTAGCATAACAATTTTGGGCGTCACAGGTTTTCGCGGTTTGTGGGAGTTAGAGTGGGCGTGGCAAATTTCTTTTTGGATCAATCGATAGGTATTGACGAGACCAATACATTTCAGTTAAAATTTTTTATCTAGCATGAAAATTGTGGGCGTCACAGGTTTTCGCGGTTTGTAGGCGTTAAAGTGGGCGTGGCAAACTTTTTTTGGATCAATCGATAGGTATTGATGAGAACAATACATTTCAGCTAAAATTTTTATTCTAGTATCAAAACTGTAGGAGCCACAGTTTTGGGCGGTTTGTGGGCGTTAGAGTGGGCGTGGCACTGTGCTGAAACAAACTTGCGCTGCGTAAGAAGCTCAGGAATCTGCACGCCAAATCTCAATAGCCTAGCTCCCATAGTTTCCGAGATCTCAGCGTTCATCCGGACGGACAGACAGACGGACAGACGGACAGACGGACAGACGGACAGACGGACAGACGGACATGGCTAGATCGACTCGGCTAGTGATCCTGATCAAGAATATATATACTTTATGGGGTCGGAAACGCTTCCTTCTGCCTGTTACATACTTTCCGACGAATCTAGTATACCCTTTTACTCTACGAGTAACGGGTATAATGAATAAAGTGTGTTCCTTAAACTTTAGCTCATACCAAATATCTTAATTTACCCATTGATTAAATGAAAAAATTGGAAATATTTATATTTTTAATTTCTTTAATTTTTTGGAGGGTTACTTGCACTCGAAAATTAAAATTGAAAAACAAACAGACCACTGATGGCGGCAATTTAACTTCATTTGAATGTCATGAGAAATCGGAATTGGTTCATTTGTTTGATTTCCACAGAAAATGATTATTGCAAATGAAGCAAAAAGATTATTTGCACAGGGGCAAAATGGAAAATCTTAAAACGCTTAATGATTCCATGTCTTTTGGGGCTTTGTTATCTCATCTTTTTATTCTGCTGTATTGACAAATTTCGTCATAGCGAGAGGCTTTTAAACTCATTTTTATCGGAATTATGTATCGAGAATGGAGAGTAGTTTTTACAACAAATCGCAATAATCGACATATGTATGTAATTGAACTTATTTTTATTATATGCCTAACAAGATGCATTATTTATCTGTATATTTTATATACGTACACTTAATTTGGCTTTCAAATTATAATTTTCTTGTTATCTAATTTATCGACACAAATTATAATCGATAAATTAAAAATAGGTTCAGTTTTCTTAAACAAAAAAAAGTAAAAACTTAAAAATAGGTTCAGTTCTTAAATATTTCGGAAAATATGTTAGTTAATTGTAGGCTCATTTAGAAAAGTGATTTATTACTGAAGGCATTTTCTGAAATTACAGTTGTAACCACGCTTTCCTGTCACTTTCCACTCATCTGCCCGCTGTTTTCTTTTGTATATTTTTTAAAATTCAAAATATTATTTATTTGTTATCTAATTTATCGATATGAAGCATTGTCGATAACTTATTTACTTAATCAAATGCTTAAATATTTCCGAAATTGTGTTTATAGCATGTATGCTCAGTTAGAAAAGCGAATTTTTACTGAAGGCATTTTCTGGAAATACAGTTGTAACCCAGTTTTTCTGTCATTTTCCTCTTATCTTTTTTTCCCCATCACTAGCATTCAAAATATTATTTATATGTTATATAATTTATCGAAACAAATTATTGTCGATAGCTAAATATTATTTATATGTTATCTAATTTATCGAAACAAATTATTGTCGATAACTTCATAACTTAGTAAAATGCTTCAACATATCCGTAACTGTGTTAGTAGTATGTATGCTCAGTTAGAAAAGCGATTTTTTACTGAAGGCATTTTCTGGAATTTCAGTCGTAACCCAGTTTTTCTGCCTCTTTCTCTACCATTCGCCCCCTTTTCCCCTGTTCATTTACCATCATTTTAATTTTAGTTCAAAATATTAGTTATTTGTTATCTAATTTATCGGCATAAATTATTATCGATAACTTTAAAACTAAGTAAAATTCTTGAACATATCCGTAACTGTGTTAGTAGTATGTATGCTCAGTTAGAAAAGCGAATTTTTACTGAAGGCATTTTCTGGAAATACAGTTGTAACCCAGTTTTTCTGCCTCTTTCTCTACCAGCCGCCCCCTTTTCCCCTGTTCATTTCCCATCACTAGCATCTGTGTTATCGATATGCACATTTTGTTTGCTTTTGGGGCAGTGGCAGTGTTGATTTCACATTTCCTCTTCCTCTCCCTCTCCATTTTCTTTTTATTTTCCTTTTGCTTTGCCAAATGTCAACAATTTTTGTTTCATTCACAAGGGGCACCACCCACACACCCACACATACAAACATAAATTCCGACTGCAATTGCATGGGCACACACACAAATGCACAACCAAACACACACTCGCTCAAACACTCGCGTTTATACATCGCATTTTTAATCGCTTTCGAACGGTCAAGGTTGCAAAATATTTAATGAGTCAAATGCGACGCCCGCTATCAGCTGGCAGCGCAGTCGACGTCGACGCTGGCAGCGCTGCCGCCGCTTCTCTCGTTTTTTATTTTTATTTTTTGTTTATCGACCCGGCACTTTACACACATGCATATTGGATTGTTGTTGTTGTTGTTTTTGTTTGCTTGTCACTCAATTACTATTGCCCTCTCCCTCACTCCCTTTCCTTTTTGCGGCATTTTTTAACCCATGTTTAATGGGGGGTGCTATTATTTTTAGGCCTATCAAATACTACTGAAAAACTGAAACTGAAAAAATGTAAAGCTCAAAATATCTAAAATTTTCAATTTTCTAAAAGAGAAAAAAAATTATTATTATGTTTATACACTCAAATAAATGAATCTTGTTATTGATTATATTTGGTAATCATTCTTAGAATGTATCTACACATTTCTAATTGATTTTTAAATACAGCAAAATATTTTAAGTAATAAAAAAAAATTTTTAAATTTTGAAACAATGGGGGTATTTCCTAGACTATTGAATTACTGGATTCTTCAATTTTGATCAGCTGTTTATCAGCTGCTTTAAAAAACTCCATTTTCCAATATTTCAGAAGTTCAACAACCTCAATACTGTTGAATTGCTGAAAACTAGAGTTGTCGCCTTAACTCATAAAAAGGCATGGCAACTCTGTGACCTTTCACTAATATTTATATACTTTAAAATCAGTACAGGAAGTATATTTTTAGTTCTTCTTATCTCGTTAATAATGTAGGACATTACCTTAAACTAAAAATTAAATTGTTCATGGTCTTACATTTGAAAAAATTGACATCTGGTCACATCATTTACTTTAAAATCAATATTGAAAGTATATTTTTAGTACCTACCTCGTTAATAATCTATGACATTACCTTAAACTAAAAATAAAATTTATCATAGTCTTACATTCCAAAAAAAATGGACATCTGGTCACATTAAAAATTTAATTAAATGGAAGCATGGAAAAAAAATTGTGAATTTTATCAACTTCTTCACTTAATTCCCCCATTCCCATTTTAGCCTTATTTACTTTAAAATCAATAAAGGAAGTATATTTTCTTACATACATTTGAAAAAATGGACATCTGGTCACATTAAAACCAATTAAATGAAAGCATGGAAAAAAATTTTTAATTTTAACAAAAATTTTTACTTAATTCCCCTTGTTTCCTTTCAAATAAATATTTAAACAACCAAGAAGCCTTTTATTGTTTTCCCAGTTGAATTACAAGACCTTTACTTCAACAAACGAAAAATGCTAGATAATGGAAATTGATATTGCTAATTGCAAACATTACAATTTCAAAGGAAGTTTACGTTGGTGGCGAGAAAAATAAAACCACTTAATTCTCGGGTCTTGGGTTTGGGTTAAGTTTATTTACTTATGTACACATTCGATATTGTGGCTGGCCTTTGTGGAAAAACAAATAATGGAAAAGTCGGGCTAACGCAGATACAAATGTATCTGCATCTGTATCTGTATCTTTTTTTGCGCCTTTGTGTATCTGTATCTGGTATCAGCGTCGAGGTCTTTGTTATTGAATATGCAGCTATAAAAATAAACAAAGAACGGGCCACAACGACGCCCACTGCCCCGCCCCCATTCCACTAGACTTTAAAATTCATCCAAGCAAAAGTTTCGCCCATTTTAGCTTTTCTTTTTCTGTTTTTTTTCCCTCTTCTGCTCTTTGTTGAGCCAAAACTATTTTGTAGTTTGTGTAACTTTGGCAAAAGTTTTGAATTTCCATTTTGAATATTTGAAGGGGAGTTTCTCCCTTTTTTTTTTTTGTATTTTTGGTAAACTTTTTTAGGAACTAGAGGAAATTGAAGAAGGGAAAAATGAAACTTCAATTGAAGATTGCATTTGGGGGAGGGAATTGTAAATCAATTTGAACTTCCTTGCTGGAAAGTTTTCGGTCGATTAGAATTACGATTTTCAGTGGAATTTTTCCCCGACTTTTATTTCCACATGTCCGTTAAACGACTTTCATTTAACCAGAACTCAATTGTGAATATTGTATTATATTTCACTCACCGCGCAATTGAGTAACATTCCATTGCCTAACAATATCGTTTCAAGTTTTAGAAAGGGAAATGAACACGAGCTTATTAAATATTTAGAAGCCAAGCTGTTGCAGAAACAGTTTGACTTGATTTTTCTACGAATCAATAATCAAGTACGTAAGCAAAGAAGAAACTTTATTTGATTTTTGAATTCTGAAGGATTTTCCTTTATAGATTTCTCAGGGGCAATATAACATTTTGAAGGGAAAATAGTGTTGGAATTGCATTTAAAGTGTTATTAAGGTTGTATCCTTTCAATGCTAAAAATGGAATGATAACGATTGACCTTATATACCAGTTATCGGATAAAGCGCTAAAATATATCGATAAAAATAATTTCGACCCTTTTTGTTTTGCTTTCATTAGTTTTATAAATACTAATTTGTCTTACTTATAAGAACCCGACATTATTTTAGCCTCATTAAGTTAGAAAAGACTAAAATTCAAATAATATATTGTATATATCATAGTTAATAGATAGTTAAATAATATTACCCTCTTAATGCTCACCTTTGTAATGTTTCATAATATGCATCCTTAACTGGAATAATTCGGGTATTACGTGTATCGTAAACCCCCCGACCTATCCCACTAATAAATAGCATTGGGGAGGCATTTACAGTTGTGGTCGTGGCCGCCAGGGGGCGACAGCTGAACAACAGAAAAAAAAAATAACAGACAAAACAAAAAAACGAGAGGAAAAAGCAAAACACAAAAAATGCCAATAAAATGCACATACGTAATGAAATATAATTAAAGAAAACGACGAGGGAAAAAAAAGAGAAAAGCCAAGTATAATTAACAATTGACGCGGTCGATGCCAGCGTCGCAGTTCGCTGTCGCAGTCGACGTCGACGTCCAGACAATGTCTATTTTTGCAAAAGCGCAACAATACAAAAAGTGCAGCGGCCCCAAAGGAAAAATGCTAAAAGCAATAATACAAAAAGAAATAGAGTAGTAGTGGTGGATGGGGTAGGGGTGTGGGGGGTGTGAGGTGATAAAGGGGGTGGCAGTGGGTAAAAAAAAAGTGAGGACGACTCATTATGAAATCACCTTCAACTATAGTTTTGCACTGCAACGACCCCAAGATAGACAGAGAAGGAGATACTGGACGAACGAAAGAGAGGCAAGACCGATGGAGAGCAATGGAGATGGGGGCAAAAAGAGACCGAGAGATGTCGAGAAAGAGACGGAAAGAGGCAACGAGATGCTCTGGGCAAAACAGTTCTAGTCAAATTGATAGCATTTGCAATTAATGCACAAAATTATCGAAAATAAATATAGATATCGAAATTATCGCTCCAAATCATCGAAACTGAAGCTAGTCATCGAAATTATCGCTCTAAATCATCGAAACTGGAGCTAGTTATCGAAACTATCGCTCTAAATCATCGAAACTGGAGCTAGTTATCGAAATTATCGCATATGAGTATAGAGACTTAAGTTAAATATTGAAATTACCGCGTACAGTTATCTAAACTGAAGATAAATATTAAAAATACAGCATATAATTATTGAAACTTTAAAAAGGTATCGAAAATGTTTCTTGAACTTATCGAAATTAAATTTAGATATTGGAAATGTTGCTTACAATTGTCCAAAAACAAAGTTAGGCATCGCAAATGTACATGCATCAAGAACAACTAACGAAAATAAAGTTTGATTACTAAAACACTCCATATAATTATCGAAAATAAAATTTGATATCGCCAATTTATTTTCTAAAAAATATACATTGAATTTGTTTGCTTTCAATTATCGAAACTTTAATAAGAAATCGAAAATGGTACCATTCTTACTATTTTTGTATCGATCCTTTAACTGTTCGCTAATGTGCTAATATATCGATCATATTTTATGTTCGATAACGATAAGAAACTTGAATTAAAGAACCAAAGATACATCTATGCCTTAAAACGCCATATTTGCACATGCTGAGCTATATTTTTGCTTATAAATATTATAAATCTGTGGTTTACCCTAAGCTCTCAATATGGAATTCAAAAAACCGCCTCAACTCTTAACATATTGACCCCGTCTGTGTGTTGATAATGTATCTGTATCCGCAATACAATACCTCACACAGACTTGTGGAAACGAGCGCACACTCGAGGCCACGTAAAACGGTTAAAGTTATCTGAGTCATGCCAGCCCCCTCCACCTCACACCGCCCCCTTTTTTTTCCAACCCGTCTATACAACGTACATACAAATAATCTCCATTGAGAAGTAGTTTTACAGTTAATCAGAGACGGAGACGCATGCAAACGACGACATTTGTTCGCATTCCCAGCGATTGAAACTTTAATGACCCCGCCCCCTTTTCCGCCGACCCAGCCCCCTGATTCCGTACAATTCAATTTTGATGATGATTGCCCGTTAAATTTTTGATAGGTTTTTGCATAACCCATTCTATTTTTACAGTCGCCTATCGATCCAATTTTAGTTATAAAATTAGGGGTAATTATGGTGTATTAAGTGAATAATGTTATAAATAAAGCTTTCTTAGAATTTAATCGCTGAGCTAAGGAGACTTTTAGAAATGGGGTTATATTTCATTACGCCGACTTACGTGAACTCGAATGTATCGTGATTTTTTACCATATATCTTAGCTTTAAAAAAAATTAAAATTCTCAAGCTACAAAAATTGATATAAAATTTGTAAGTGGGTTATAGTCTTTTAATATATATTCCTTTTCTTGTTATTTTAAGAAAAGGTTATAAACTTTCTATAAACCCTTCATATGATAATTACATTTATGACCTACCTTATGTTTTTAGCTTAATGGTTTATTTAATGAATATTTTTGTAAACTTGTACTTTTTCTAAGCTTTTTTTATAATTGAAGTTGTGGATCAATTTGATTATTCAATTTTAGTTTATTAAATTTAATTGCAAATCAGTAGTATATTTCTTTAGAGGAATTTAGTATTTTTTTTTTTAGAAATATTAGTATGGTTTATCTGATTTTTGGAATGCTTTATGACTTTCATTTTTCGACCTTATTACCTGAATTTGTCTTTCCTTTATAAGCTTTTCCTATCTATCAATATATTATTCCCTATTCCTCTTCCGCGTTCAGTTGTCAATCGTCAATCGATTGCGATAACGATTGATAACGCCGAGCGCAACTCTGTTTGACCAATGTCACGTTCCTGATCATAAAAACATACACACACTAGATTAAGTCGCGATAAGTTTTATGACTTTTATTGTATATTATTTGTTTTACTCGGCATTCGTAATTGGTGTTCGTTCTGCTTTCCGATTAGATTAGCCTATATGACAGCAAAGAAAAAGAGCAGGAAAAAATGTATATGTACCTAAAAAATAAGAACAACAAAAACAGATTAATTCATGGCCCCGTTTTGGCGCGCATTTATATTCGTTTGTTGTATAAAAAAGTAGATCGTCAGAGTGGAAAAGATAGAGAGAGTGCCTTGTTGTTGGGTTGTCGGGATGTGTGGTTGGTTGGTTGGTGGTGATGCATGGCAGCATTTTTATTTATTTTCGTTTTACAACCCAGATTAGATAAGTCCATTTTTGTACACCTCCTCTTACGCTCCATCTACCGACCCTTGTACATTTTTAATGTACAGACACGGCGGGAAAAATGTTGGTTATATGTTTTACACTTCGATAATGTTATCGATAATATCGATTATTTATTGTGAAACTTGATTTGAATATAAAATCTGGAAGATAGTACTGAAAAGGATAGTAATATGCTAATTAAGAGATTTATAAACCACATTTAATGATTTTTAATTTAATTGTTTTAATATTACTATAATAGAAACTATTCATAAACCACATAAAATTATTTTACATCTATTTGTTGTACTAAAATCATAACAGAATGTATGCTTAGATAAAAAAAACCACATCAAACGATTTTAAATTTAATTGATATAAAAAAAATTATTTTAAATAGCTTTTTATTATTAAAAAAATATCCAAACCAATTTAAAAAACATTCCTTTTATTATTTTTTCAATAAGGAAAAGAATATTTTTATTTTTCTGTGTAACTATTTTAGGTGGACGTGGATTTTTTATGGGAATTTCAATTGTTTATGAAGCTTTTGCTTTTCCAGGCCAAAGTTGAAATTCATGTGAACGCTTGCCATAAATCGCACCTAATCACACCGCAATGCTCCTTTTCCCCGATATTCCTCCTATTCATAGATATGTACATATGTATATTTAGAAGTATTTTTTTTTAAAGCATGTGCTGGCAAAAGTTCAATGTACAGCTATGAAAATAGAGGAGATAAGGGCCATTATGCACCCTTTCGATCTCTCCATTTTCATCAGGAAATAGCTTTCGCAACCTCATGCGAAAATTCGCAAGTTGGTGGAATGTTACAATACATATGTACGTCTGTATTTATTCCCAGAATCTGTAGAGTTTGTATGTGATTTTACAATGCAATATATTAATACATTTACCAACAACTTCTTTATTTGTATAGACAATCCTACACTCTTTTTTAATTGCCCTATTCAAAGATTATATGTATTATGAAAGCAAAAGGCTACCAACTTTTGCTTATTTACCTTAAAAGCCGCATGTTTAGATGGCTGGATAAAAAAGCATTGAAATTCTCAGATTTCTGTTCCCCTTTTTTTTTATCACAATTTCTCCATTTCGCTGATGTCTTGCAATTTGAGTGAATTTACTTGAATATCATAACAATTTTCAGCGCTGACTTTGCGTAAGAAATAAAATATCCGAAGGGGCTTCAACGCGAACAAAAAGCTTCAAAGCAAAATGCTGACTATCGTCGGATGTGGAGAACAGCTGTAAAAACAGCTGGCTTAAATATCGAACAGAAAAAAACAAAAAAATATTATTGAAGGGGCAAAACAGCAAGGAAAGAAATTAGCTGAGGTTGGCTTTTAAAATTGCGTGTGCAGAGAAAAAAGAAAATCTATAGGGGTGACAGCCAACAAAACGATGCTATGGATAAACACTGTCCATTATAGCCTAAAAGTATCGATGTTCTTACCCCAATTATTAAATTTTTATTTTAAAAATCAACCTTTTAAATCTCTCTTCAAAATGGATAAAAAACTAATATGAGCAATTATGTATTTTAAAATATTTTCAAATAGATAAAAAACTAATATGAGCAGGATTTTTACCCATTTATCGATAGTCTGCCATCCCTAATAGATGACTATAACCAAGAAACCCGCCTTCTATGCAATGCAAGTCTGTATTTTCAAATAGTTCTGTTTAAATATATGAGCAACTCCGTATTTTCAAATAGTTCACTATAAAATATATTTTAAAAAAATAGATAAAATCCTAATATAAGCAGGTATGCATTCTCACCATTTAATCGATAGTCTGCCATCCCTAATAGATGACTGCAGCCAAGAAACCTGCCTTCTATGCACTTTTCGTCTGCCAATTGTACTTTGAGTGGCAGAAAATTAAACGCCTTGAAAGTCAAACCGCTTCAGTTTTAATATCTTTATTTTTTTTATTCATAATATTACGCAAAGATAAGCAAATAGCTGTGACACATGTGTGCTAGGGTAATTTACTCTGATTTCTCGTTTGTATTTACAAGCGTGTGTGCTGGGTAAACGTAATTAGACACGGAAATAGTCAACAATTTATTTTGAAATTGCGCTAAAAATAACAGCCCAGCCATGCAATTGGAACTGTTATGCCAATATGCGACTATATTATATAATTGGATACATTGTAAAGTGGGTATTTTGCTATGTTTCCTTGGCCCCATTCAATTTTATATTAAATTAAACTAATTTACTGGAATATTTATTCAATTTTTTATTAAATTCATCTAATTTACAGGAATAATAGCAGAGGTCCTAAAAGGTTTATTTATATAATATATGGTTTTATATTTTTAAATACATTATTAAAGTCAAGTTTATGTTTTAATAAAATAAATGGCAATGTTATGATTATTTTTATTGTGATTGTACAAATTTAAAATGTATAAAATTATATGAAAATCTTGGAAAACTCACACATTTAGAATATTCAAAATTAAAATACTAAAGAAATATACTAAAATAAATAGATACTAACACTATTTATATCAATATCATATACATATATATATATATATATATATAATAATTAAAGTCGAGTTTAGGTTCTACTTTGGTTACAAATGTGGAAACTATATAAAAATCTTTGAAAAATAGACACATATGGAATATTCAAAAATTAGAATACTAAGAAAAAATACTAAATCAATAGATACTAATACTATTTATAACCATATCATGTATCCCATATAATACTCCATATAGTATTTGCCTCTAATCACATTTCCAAAAATACTCTGTTTTATATGGCTTTCAGATTGTGACATAGGGCTATCTATCAAATGATATTAAAACCCAGACCCAGAGTTATGACAAAGAGATTGTTATATGGGGTCGAGGGGAATGTACGACGCCCACTGTCATAATAATAACACTAATCTGAATGGTCATGAGTCATTTGCGGTTTTTTTTCCACTACCCCTTCTCTTTTTTTTGCCTTGTTTTTTCTCTTGTTTTTTTTTTTTACTTTTGCTATAATTTAGTATACGACGCTCTCTATATTCATGAGGGGTTGTGTGTGACAGGTGTACGAGGTGTACGAGGTGTGCGAGGGGAAAACCAAAGCGACGGCGGGATGATAACTCATCGATAGACAAGCTTTTGCTGTGGGGTGTGTGTGTTGTACATTGAACTACTAAATGGGTAAATGCAAATGTGCAATTTCAGGTCATTAATATTCAAGTGCCTCGGTGTGTTTGTATTCGTGTTTAAGCAGTGATAGATGGTCGAATATAGATGTAGTTATAGATATAGATAGATAGATAGATATTTAGATATAGCAGTGAAATGGACAAGAAAACAGTGACTTGACTGCGCTGTCCACCGTTTAGTTCACTTGCTTATTGCTTCGATTTGCAACACTTAATCGATTAAACTTAACTGACCCTCTCATCGATCGTGCAAAGTGATTAGTTAATGAATCACCCACTTAAAAATACACTGGGAATATCAGCGAAACTGGTTAAAATATTCATTAATATGCTAAAAAGGTAATAACCAAGTTAATGGAAATTGGTTGGAAGCTTGTTTAACTGCAGTGTTAATATTCCGTACACTCCAATGCATTTTTGGAAACCCCCCTTTCATTTAGATGGATAATAAAATTACTTTGAAAATTAACTAGTGGGAATATAGGTAAAATATTTACTATAGTTGGAATATTGGGATTCCTTTAATTATAATGTGAGTTTTATAAGTATATATAAATGAATTATGCAGGCGAATACTACAAACCTTTTAATACAACTTTTCGGTATTTATTTAACGACAATGTTTTGATTTTTGGACGTGTCACGCTTTTAATGGTTAATTATTGCTAATGGTTTTGGTAAATGGTTAATGGTTGACAAAACCTAATAGATCAAACATATATAATATATATTAATGTTGATATTTTATTAAAAATTGATAAAATAAATGTTCTGTGTATTTATTTTTGTTTTTTAAGTTGTGTCTCCTTTATCATTTTTCGTGAAATGATATTTTCTATAAATACTAAAACGGTGTTACATTAGTAATACTCGTCATCTTTTTCGACAGAGGAAAAACCACTATTAATTCATTAATGGATTTAATGTATTTTCCAAGTTGATTCCTCTAAAAGAGTTTTCATAGAATGCGGATTAAAGTTAAATAATAATTTTCTAGAATTTTTTAAGTAAATAAAATGGAGGTGGAAAATGCTCGTTATATTTTTCCACATCTAATACCATTATGGATTTAATGCATTTTCCAAGATGATTCTTCTAAAAGAGTTTTCATGGAATGCGGCTTAAAGTTAACTAATAATTTTCTATAAAGTTTTAAGTAAATAAAGTGGAGGTAGAAAGTGTTATTCAATGTTTTCATCACTTAAACCAAGGCACATAAAATCACTGGATATTACCCAAAAGCCCCAATTAAATCGTAATAAATTAATGCACAGCGGTGTGTTAGTGCTTTTCGCGTGCTTGGTTAACTATTTTAGCCGAGTTTGCCCCATTAAAGCGGCCCACCCATCGATGGGGTGGGAAAAGTTGGCATTCCGGCTCAAAAAACAGCTGATCCAATTCGTGCTGTCTCCATCTCCCTTCCACCCAGGCTAGCTAGCCCCATCTCTTTCCATCTATATCCCCCACTCTCTCTTTCTCTCTCTCTCTCTCTCTCTGTCACGCTCTTTCTCTCCCTATTGCCATCTCACTTTTTCCGCTTTTGTCTCTGTTTGCATGGCTTTTCTTGTCTCGAGCACAAATTAAATTTCCAACGAATTTAATGGCACACAGACAGACAAGGCGGAAGGATAGGGAAAAAGAGAAAAAAAGAAAGAGAGAGGGAAGGGAAGGGAAAAGTTAGAAGAAGAACAGGGACACAGATAGCAAAGGACGTTTTAAAGCAGCAGCTATCTCGCTCTAGCCACAGCGTAAAGTTCAACGCCTAAAAGCAGGCAACAAAAATATTTAAAAAAATGATGTTAGAAGGGGGAGAAATGGTAGAAAATGGGCAAAAATGTGCAAAAAAGCAGGAAAATATGAGGCGAAAAATTAAAGGAAAAGCCAGATGGATGAATGGCTATGGGGAAAAACCGGAGCCAAGAATAATAATCAACATACAAAATACGACAGGCTTTTTCCAACCAGCAACTTTTTTTTTTGCCTCCCTCTCTCTCTTTGGGGAATTCATAACAAGGCTGTCATCGCCCCCCTTTTCTCCCACGCCCCTGCATTTTCCACCGCCCAAAAAATCGATAACAAAAAAAAAAAGTTGGTTGGTTTTTTTTTTTTTTTGGTTCGCTTGCATACTGCGCTGCAGTTGAAAAAGTGGGGGGAAATGTGGGAAATTGGGCGGGAAAGTTTGGAAAATGGGGAGGCGATAGCAGACAGCTATTTGCTGTATGTACACTGAGAAAAAATAGGTGAAACAAATCAATAAATGTGATTATTACAAAGAAAATTTAAAGTAGGAATATATGTATGAATGATACATTTATAAACTAACTTGTTTTTTATGTTACATCATTAAATACATCATTACATCATTGATAAATATGATCTTTCAGATATCAAATTAAGACCAATGATGTTGGAAATTATTCATAAATTAATCTTTAAATTATTCTTACAAACTCTCTTTAAAACCGAATATATTTTCAAAAGCAGTTTTTAAATTATTAATTTTTTTTATAAGCAAGGGTACATTTTGGAATACTTACTTTTTCGCAATGTATTTTTTTTCGCATATACCTTTTCTAATTTCGTTCCTTTTTTTGCATTTTCTGTTTTTATGTTCCTTTTTCCTTTTTCCTTGTTTTTTTTTGGTTTTTCCTTTTTTTTTTTGCGGTTTCCCTTGTTTTATGCTCCATCTTTTCTGTTTTTCTGTTAGTTTTACTCTAATATCTGTGGGTTTTTCTTTTATTTTGCTGTGCTTTTCACAGTTTGTACATACATACATCCATACATCCATACATATGTACTTAATGTGCATTACATATGTACAGACACAGACACAAGGCGTGGCTGAATGAAGAAGAAGCAGATGATAAAGTGGGTGGGAGTGGGTGGCAAACTGATTGCGTGGATGCTGCACACATGTGTACGTATGTATGTATGCATATGAAACATATGGAGAGGATGTGTGTTGTGTGCATATGTACATACATACATACATATGTATGACTTACTGCGCACATAACGGTACATGTGTGCTTTCTCTCTCTTTCGCTCCAGCTCTACTCCCATCCATATATACCCATCTCTATCCTTTGATGCTCCCCATCTCTTTCTGGCTGCATGTTGTTTTCAAACTTTTTCAAACGAAAACAAAGCTGTGCGGGTTCGGGTTTTAATTATTTTCCATTTTCCTTTTTTGTTTGGTCGAACTTTAAAGCAGAAAAGAGCAGATGGGGGAAAAACGAGGAGGGAAATGTTAAAGGAATAAGCGAAAAGCGTGGGGAAAATGCTGAACGAGAAGAAACTGAAAATGGAAACAAATGGGCGATAAGAAGATGAAACTGCAAAAGAGAGCTTATTAGCCAAAGCTTTTCCTTTGACATGAATAAAGATTTCTTCTATTCTCCCTTTCCTCTCTTCATTCGCATTAAAGTTTAATACCTGCTGTGAAAATGGCGCCCAACGAGGGGAAAAATTGTAAAATACAAAAGTATTAAGTATGTGTCTTATTAAAAATATGAAATAATATTGATAATTCATCATACTAAGAAATTACTTTGAAATATCATAACATAACGTATAACTCACTATTTTTCTTAATACTTTGGAAGTGCAAAAAATAATGCAATTATAAACTGATATTATTCTACATATGTATGCACAATGTACATTGTACATCTTTAAATTGTATACAAAATCTTCCAAATAAAAATTCCTAATATCTCATTTTCTTCTTTTCTTTCCAGGTAAAACATCTCAACGAACATGTAAAACCAGTGAAATCAAAAGCTAAAAAATAAGGAAGAAAGGAACAAATAGCAGGCAAAATAAAATGAAGTAAACAAAATTTCAGTAAAATATAGGAAATATAAAGTCCAAAGTCAAAATATATGCGGTCAAAATTTATAGATTTATCATACCTAAAAAAAAATGTAGTAATATGAAATAGGTTTTTAGGTAACATCATAATCATTCAGTTAAAATAGTTAAAAGCAAGAAGACACCATAAATATTTAGATAATCAACCATTAGGCAAGGTCAAAGGGAAATAGCAAATGCTTAATTTAGAAGGAATAATAAGTAGAAGCACTAGAAAAGCTTGAAGAAAACCAGAAAGGTCAAAGTTTATGTACCAATTACGTATGTACTTACGTATGTACATATGCATATATGTATATAAAGCTTTAATAAGGCAAAAAAATAAAAGAGAAGCAAATTATAAGGATCAAAAGAAGGATTAAAGAAAAATATATTATATCTTGTTAGGAAAAATTATAAAATAAATAAAAATAATCATAATCAATAAAAAAAATCAATTAAAAAAATTATACAGCTTTAAATAACAAATAAAACTGAAATAAAGAATAACAAATCAAAGAGAAAATGGGTATTATGATACATTTCATAGAAATAAAACAAATTAAACTAAAACTAAATAAAATAAAATTATACAGCCATAAATAACAAATAAAATTGATATAATGAATACAAAATAAAAATCAATGAGAAAATGGATAATATAACACATTTAATAGAAATAAAACAAATAAAATAATAACACCAATTTAAGTATAAAACTAAAACACAAAGAAGTATGGGAATATAACTAGATACATAAATAAATAAATATTCTTGGTTTTTTATGATTTTTTGAACTTCAGCGATATTTCTCGCATGGGTCGTCGTCATTCATGATTGATGATTTCGCTACATCATTGTGTCTGCGCTTTTCTTGTTTCATTTTAAAAGCGAGCTGTGGACAAAAGCCTTGAATTTTTTTAATGTTTTCTAAATAAAAGAATGGTTCAACTGTGAAGTTTGGCAACATTG
Organism: Drosophila suzukii; assembly: GCF_013340165.1. Classification (NCBI taxonomy): domain Eukaryota; kingdom Metazoa; phylum Arthropoda; class Insecta; order Diptera; family Drosophilidae; genus Drosophila; species Drosophila suzukii. Next base: position 115,575 of record NW_023496847.1, read on the forward strand.
CGCGACAATCGCAGGCCATCTCTTTCGCACTCGCATTGAAACGTCTTTAATATTTAATGAATTAATAAACGGGCCTCTATGCGTGTGTGTGTGTGTGTGTTTGTATGTTTGTTTGTTTGTATGTTTGTGACGTTGATGCATGAGGTCGCGACGCTGCGTTGACGTCGACGTCGGCAGAGGCGGCGGCAGCGGGTCAAAAGCGTCGCACGTTAATCACAAAATCAGAATTCCCATCAAATGCCTTTATTATTGTTACTAATAAAACCAATCATTTTATTCAAAAATTTGCAAACCAGACTAAATGGCATTTAAATTATTTTATAAAAAAAGATTTCTGTACAGATATTAGTAAAAATATTAAAGTAAATATATAAATAAACTCAAGAAATTACTTTCTAATTTATAAGATTAATATTCTTATAGTTTCTGTACAGATATTAGTAAATATATTAAAGTGGTAAATATATATTTAAATAAAATATAGATATGACTTATATTTAAAAGATTAATATTCTTATAGTCGTTAGTATATGGATTTTTTTTTTGTAACTGTATAAAATTATGAAATATTGAATTATTGGCATTTAAATTTTAGTTTTGGTATGTTTTTAATGCTCATAAAGTTTATAACAAATTATTAACTTTTCACTAAAACTAAGCAATTTATAACTAATATTTGCAGTCTAAATTGCAACAAAGTAATAACAATTGTGGCTCTCATTAAAAACGCCTTACATTCTGAAAACTTGCTTATAAATATTAATAATATCAACAATTATAAATGCTCATTTCAAGCAATTCTCATAAATATTAATAAAGAGCTTTATGGTCTACTTTTAAAAAATATAAGTTGCAACAATAATAACAATTATGCACAGCATTGAAAAAAATTGCCTAACAATTTTTTATTTTTCTCCCTTTTATAATGAAATATAACTTTAAGTTATTAATTCAAATTTAATAACTTTTTATAAAATGTTCTTTAATGTGTAATATGGATTTAAATGATGTTGCATACCCTTTTTTTAATCTATTAGCTTTTAGTTATTCGTAACTTCAATTTTTCCTCAAAAAACGCAAATTAGCCAATAAACTTGAGGTATAGCTAATAGTTGAGCCACCACTGTGTGGGATAAAACCAGGCAACAACAAATGTTAGCCCGCTGCCTCTGCTGACGTCGTGCTGCCTCTGCCGACGCGGTTGCGGTTCGCTGCCCACATGACTGACCGCCAACATCGAACATGTTTGAAGCGAGCATGCTCGATTCGGGCAGCACATGGCGACGCATCACGAAAACGACAGAGATGCCAACACTAGGTTCGAACACACACACACACTACCCATCTCGCTCGCACAGGTTCGAGACCGGCCGGGGTTCGTGTCCCCAATAACAAAAATAATAATAATAATAATAGAGCATAAAGCCAACTAAATCAACCGTTAGATCGTGCCCCGCTTATATTCCACTTAAATATATATAGTATATAATATATATTATAGATATATATATATATATATATATAGCAGCGTGGAGCCGTATTATGCAGATATGCTAAATTATATGATGCGATCATCCGATTATCTTAGATTGCCGCGAAAACGGGGTCAAGCCTCAGTTGGTTCCATTTATTTCAGTATTTCTCGTTTGTCTGTAAATGGAATTGCAGATCGCAGTTTGAGTACTGAGCTGTGGGGTCCTAGAACTATCATTACACGATTAGCTGGAAAATTTAAGATCTGAATAGAACCAGATTTGGTTAGAGATGATCGCTTTATTGCGGGTCAAGGTGTTCTGAATTTCCATACTTGCGATTAAAGAGAATATTATAATTGAGGTCTATTTACTTAATCTTTTTAATAGATAATAAATCATTTGTTATATCATTATTATTATATCATTATTATTATATCTGAATATGTAAGATCTGAATAGAACCAGAATTGGTTAGAGATTATGGCTTTATTACGGGTCAAGGTGTTCTGGATTTCCATACTTGCGATTAAAGAGAATATTATAATTGAAGTTTACTTAATCTTTTTAATAGATAATAAATCATTTGTTATATCATTATGAAAATGTAAGATCTGAATAGAACCAGATTTGGTTAGAGGTGATCGCTTTATTACGGGTTCTGAATCTTCATACTTACGATTAAAGAGAATATTACAATTGAAGTTTACTTACTTAACCTTTTTAATGGATAATAAATCATTTGTAATGTCATGTCTATTATCTGAAAATTTAAGATCTGAATCTAAATCTGGTTCTAGATTTGGTTAGAGATGATCGTTTTATTACAGATCAAGATGTTCTGAATTTCCATACTTAAGATTAAAGAGAATATGATAGTAAAAGTTTATTTGATCCTTCTAATAGATAAGGACAAATTAATTATAATATCATAACATTATTTATGATATCTGATAAAATAGTAAAAGGAAAATATAACAGACCTATTATATTGATAATTGAAGATTCTTTCCAGGTCTAGGGATCAGTTTATTTAATAAATATTTAATCGTTAGTTAGATAATAGATAGTAGGTGTGCAGGTTTAGGTGGCGATAGTAATTCATATATTTAAAAAGAGTAGAACAACTAAATTTACGATTCTGAGATAACATATATTGATTCGAATTGGGCTAAGCTCTCAAAAGAGAAAGTAAGGTAGTTTGAAAAATATATTTTGGTGTTCGTATTACCTATTTTGTTTACGAGTGATGCCACATATTAAAAAATTAAATTTGTTGTTATTTTTTGACCTGTAAAAAAATAATTTAAGAGGTTCCTTTCTTAGCCTTATTGCCAACACTTACATTTAGGGCCGATTACTCAATGTTATGTTAACTTTTTGTCTTTCCACACATTAATTTGTCTTTCCACACAACTCCATGTTATCTTAACATGGAATTGAGAAGTCTGTTTAATTATCATCGCATTGAAAAAATGAAGTTGGATTTTTAAACAATTAAACTCCAGTTAACTTAACGTGACGTTGAGAAATCCTTTAAAATCACACACTTTAACTTCATGTTAACATAACATGGCATTGATAAATCTGTTAAATTAACATTGAATCGAGAAAACGAACTTTAACTCCATGTTAACTTAACAGGATATTGAGAAATCGGCTGCTCCTTGTTAACTTAACATGATATTGAGAAATCGGCCCCTACATTAGACAAATAAGAGAATATATTGGACAATAGTTTAATAATCTGCTGTGTTCCTCTCCTTTCGCCCCCACTGGTCGTACAGGGGCCTCGAGCAGCTGCCGCAGTATGCCAAGGAGCTACAGCAGCAGCTCCAGTCGCACCACCAGCAGCAGCAGCAGGAGCAGCGCACCACCCTGCATCCGCAGATCCACCACCACCACCAACAGCAGCAGCAGCAGCAGCAGCAGATGCAACAGCAACAGCAGCGGCAACAGCAACAACAGCAGCAGCAACAGCAGCAGCAATTCTCGAGAGCGGCGGCCAGTCCATTGTCACCACCTCGTCCTGGAAATCCTGGCAGCGGCAACAGCAGCGGCAGCAGCAACAGCAGCAGTGCAGCAGCGGCAGCAGCAGCAGCAGCAGCAGCAGCGGCGGCCGTCAACACCGGTTACCCGCCACCGCCCCCGCAGCATCGTTTTATCCAGAGCACGGGCTATAGCATTGCCCCGGCGCCCACCTACCGTGAGAATCCCTACTCGCGTCACACCCAAATTCAGCAGCAGCAGCAGCAGCAACAACAGCAGCAACAGCAGCAGCAACAGCAACAGCAGCAGCAACAGCAGGCCTCCATGCCCGAATGTCAGAGGGCAGCAGCTCGAGCGGCTGCGATTGCGGCTGCATCGGCGGTTTCGGGGGGTAAAAGCAACGTTTCTGGCCAAAGTTCCAACAGCAGCAGTGGCGGCGGCAGCGGAGGAGGAGGTGGAGGAAGTGGTGGATCAGCTCCACCCGGCGGCGTTGTCCAGGTGTCGCAATCCAGCGGAGTTCTGGTCATGGAAGCCATGCCCCACTATGCCAGCCAACCAAATAGTAATCCCTCCCAGCAGCAGCAACAGCAACAGCAGCAGCAGCAGCAACAACAACAACAGGGCGGCAATCCCAGTGCCGCGGGAGCAATATCCGCCTCACCCTCCGGCGTTAGCAGCATAATGGTCGGGAATCTGGGGCGCATCCTGATGCCCCACTCACAGGCTCTCCAATATACCAGCGAGTACCTGACCAATGCCACAGCGGTGGCCGTTGCTGCGGCGGCGGTCAACCAGCGACAGCAATTGCAGCTGCAACAACAGCAGCAGCAACAACATCCGCCCGAGCCATTTGGCGGCCAGCAGCCGTACAAGAAGCAACGGCTCAGCGAGGCCAATGCCAGCAACATGAATCACCTGCCACCACACCCGCAGCATCAGCAGCAGCAGCAGCATCAACAGCAGCAGCAGCAGCAGCAGCAACATCAGGCACACCAGCAACACCAGCGATCCTCGCCAGCCCAAGTGCAACAGCAACAACAGCAGCAGCAGCAGCAACAGCAGCAGCAGCAGATGAACAGCAGTCGGCAGCAGAGTCACAATGACATGTGCCGACAAGTGGTCACCACGCCAATGGGCATGCAACTGAAGGTGGAGACGCTGCCCCAGCAGCAACAGCAGCAGATGCAGCAGCAGCAGCAACAGCAACAGCAACAGCAGCAGCAACATGCCTCTCAATCCCAGAGCCGATCCCAACCAGCGGCGAGCAGCATGTCCTCCGGAGTGAGCCAACCGGTGGGCAGCATCACCGTTTCCACGGCGGGATCGACGGCGAGTCACAGCGGCAGCAGTGGCAATGTTTCCGCCGGAACGGGCTTGGGAAACACCGGATCCGCCAGCACGGAGGCCTACCATCCTCAGGTGAGTGAACTGTGAATTTGGAGACCCAGGAAGAGAGCTGCTTGAAGTCTGTGAGGGATTTTTACTTGCATTCATTGCCATCCAAACTGTTTCAAGTACTAAAATGGCTAATTCACGAGTCACACATTAAGGACACAGGGAGAATTTAATTAAAACCATTCCAATTTTGAATTTAATAGTACTTAAAAATATAAATTTTGTATTTAACTTAGTCACTATCACTTTGAAATCACTTTTTAATGTCAAAAGGTGCCTAAATAAATAGTAAACAAAGAATAGTAGTCTTCCTAAATGAATTCATTGTACTTTTGAGTTTAAAAAGCCTAGTGATTTGTACGGCACCCCATTGATAATAAATTATATTTTTTTAAATACCACTTTGATTTAAATAAATATTTTTCAAAAATGAAAAAAAAAATTAAACAAATTGAAAAGAAATATAAAACAATAAAGTTATCGACCATTCAAGGAACCTAAAATATTTACACACAAATCACTGGGGTTTTCAAGTCTCGTTTAAATGCCATTTTAGGTGTCTTAAAGAAAGGAAGGAATGCATTTTTGTATCTAAAATATATTGTTGCATACTTTTAGACACCTAAAATGACATTTACAAGTGATATCACAAGCCTTGTGATTTGTGTGTGATTATTTTAGGTGCCTTGAATGCTCGATAGCTGTTTAATATTTTTTATTAAAAATAAAAGTAAACATTTTTTTTTAAATAATAAGTGACTTTTTTTGGGCACTTTATCCCAAAAGAAAACTCATAGAAAACGAAAATCGGAATGCTCCTAATAAAAAAGAGGGTTGGTCAACTTTTTAGGGTTGTGATTGTTTTTTTTTTTTGCCCTTTAGGGGTCAACCCTATACACATATAACCTATCAAGTTTGACATTTCGTGAAAATCTTGTAGGCACTTGATTCAAGCAGAGCTCTTCCCATGTCTGATCAAAAACATCAACTAAAAAGCATTTTTAACAACCACCAGGTGGAGGCCATTTCGCCCACGCTGCCCAGCGATAGTTCGATCGAGGAGCGTGGACGGACCAGCGCCAAGGAGGACCTGCTCATGCAGATCCAGAAGGTGGACAACGAGATCAAGTCTGCCGAGACGACAATGGAGACGCTGCGCAAGAAGGAGAAAACGCTGATGGAGGAGGCCGCCCTGGCCAAGGAGCAGAAGGCCGCCAAGGAGGTGAGCGACAACAACAACGATCAGCCAGAGGAGGTGGTCGAACTGGCCTGGCGCAGTCAAATGCTGGCCGAGAAGATCTATGCGGCCAATCGGAAAACGGCCCAAGCGCAACATTCCATGCTGCAAAATGCAGCGGCCGAAGAATCCTCACCAGGATCCGTGGCCGGACGTCCCTGGTTGCCGCTGTACAATCAGCCCCTCGATGTGGAGGCCCTCACCGTATTGATACGTCAGCATCAGAGTCAAGTGCGTGCACCCCTGCTACTGCACATCCGGAAACTGAAGGCCGAGCGTTGGGTGTACAACCAGGGATTGGTGGAAAAATACCTCAAGGACCAGGCCGATTGGCAGCGCCGTTGCGAGCGCATGGAGGCGAGTGCCAAGCGGAAAGCACGAGAGGCCAAGAATCGTGAGTTCTTCGAGAAGGTCTTCACGGAGCTGCGGAAACAGCGTGAGGATAAGGAGCGCTTCAATCGCGTTGGATCGCGCATTAAATCCGAAGCGGATCTGGAGGAGATCATGGATGGGTTGCAGGAACAGGCCCTGGAGGACAAGAAGATGCGATCGTATGCGGTGATACCGCCACTGATGCACGATGCCCGCCAGCGGCGTTGCGCCTATCACAACGAAAACGGACGCATCGAGGATATGGTGGCAGTGCATCAGCAGCGTAAGGCCCTCAATATGTGGACGGCTGGGGAGAAGGAGACCTTCAAGGAGAAGTATTTGCAGCATCCGAAGAACTTTGGCGCCATTGCAGCCAGTTTGGATCGCAAATCGCCTCAGGACTGCGTACGCTACTACTACCTCAGCAAGAAGACCGAGAATTACAAGCAGTTGTTGCGCAAATCCCGCCAGCGGACGCGTAGCTCGCGTAATCCTGCCAAGGCCCAGGCTGCTCAGCCGCAGTGCATCATTGATTCGATGACCACGGGCGTGATGACGCGTCTGCAGCGTGAACAGCAGCAAAAGTCCGGTGGTCGTTCATCTGCCGTTGCGGAACGTGAGCGTGCCGAACGGGCGGCAGAGCGGGAACGTGTGGCGGAGAAAGCGGCAGCGGATGCGGCCAAAGCGGCTGAAAGTGCTGCCGAGAAGGCCAGTGCCGCCACCAAGGCCGTTGAGGCAACGGCTGCCGGTGAAAAGGTGGCCAAAGCAGCTGCAGCAGCAGCGGCGGCGGCTTCAACGGCATCAACATCATCTACGGGAGCAGCAACATCGGCAAGTTCAGCGACAGGAGCAACGGATAAGACGGAAGCCGGCAAGACGAGTAGTGCGAGTGCCAGCGAAAAGAATTCGGCGGCGGCGGCAGCAACAGCTGGTACTCCGGCAGCAGCAGCAGCAGCAGCAGCAACACCTGCGGCAACAGCAGCAGCAGCAACAGCAGGAGCTGCTCCACCAGAGATCTCAGCGGGCGGCGAGGCCAAGAGCAAAGCCGGCGACGAGGAGGCGGCAGCAGCAACAGCCGGAGCAGCCACTGTGGCCACAGCCGGCACACCGGCCACTGGAGCAAGTGCGGCCAGTGCGGGCGAGGCGACAACGGCGACGGGAGCCACGGCCACAGCCTCGGCCAAGGGAGCCGGCAAACCGGAGACGGCCACCGAGCCAGCGGGCACGGCTGCCAAGGGAGCGGATTCGCGGGCGGAAGCCAACGATCCGCTGGGCAAAACAGGTCCAAAAGCTATCAACGCCGAGGGCTATAATGGTGGGTTACGTTTGATGTCTAAGGGAATGGGTTATCCCATAGTAGTATGCTATTGTTCAGTAAAATTGGTTATTAAGGATGTATTTTCAGTAATTTAACTAAAGGCATATTGCATATAATACCTATTATTATGATTTTAGTCAGAAGTTTGTAATCTAGTAAAGGAAACGCTTCCGGTTCTATAAAGTATCTATATTCCTGATCAGCTTTACTAGAAGAGTCGATCTAGCCGTGTCCGTCTGACCATTTGTCCGTTTGTCCGCCTGTCCGTTTGTTTGTCCGTTTCTTGATCGTTTCCCTTCTTATGGGTTACGACGTTATTTTAAGATATCAAAATTGTTTATGACAACTATATCATGTATCATATCTTCCGAATATACGGTTTCTGCAGTATTCGTATGATTATAATTACATGATTTGCAAGGAATATCAACTTCGGCTTGCCGAAGATAGCTTACTCTTTTATTGCATTTACAAAAGATCATAAAGCAGATACTAAATCTCCCAATCTTTCCACATTTCAGCCACTGGTGGCAACACCGCTAGCAACGCTACTCCAGCCGCTGCCCCGGCACAGGGCGTAACCCTGAATGGCTTTAAGCCGGGCTACCAGACTGTGGTCATGGCCAATGTGAAGGCCAGTGCTGAGGATTCGGCGAGCGGAGGAGCTGCTCCGACGACGAATGCGGCCGGAACAGGGCAGGGAGGCGATAAAATCGCCAAGCAAACACCGCCATCCAGGGCTCCGAATTCCACATCCTCGACGGCGGCGGGTGAAAGTGGAGCTGGAGTGCCCACTTTTGCCCACACCGCCACCACGGCGGGCAACTATCTGGGCCAGAAGCTAAAGGCGGCCCAGGTCGAGGGATTGGGAGCTGGCAATGATCTGCACTCGGATGTTAGGTGAGCGATCGATCTATAAATACGAATGTGATTTGAGAAAGAAGCAGGGCCCGATAAGGGTTATTAGATACATTTGCTTTGTAATAAAGTCATAAAAAATGGGTATTTCTAGCTTTATAACAAGAAATATTTGTGTTAAAATGGATAGAAATATTTACATTCATTTAACCAATATTTATAACTAAGTTCCTTGTGCTTTCACTCTTGTCACATTCATATTTATGATTTATCTGATGGATTTCCTACTGTAACTAACTATTGCCATCTCGCTCGATTTTGCAGTGAATCCAAGAGGAAACGCTTCGAACTGAATTCTGGTGAGGCGACTGGAAATGCAACATCTGCGAATGCCAATAGCAACACCAGCGGCAACATGAACATGAGCAACAGCCATGGCCATGGCCACGGGCACGGCCTGAAGGCCAATGCCAAGGATGGCTCGATGGCCAAGACATCGCTGCCATCGGCATCATCGGCATCGGTTGTCACATCCACGCCATCGGCATCCTCCTCTGGCTCCATGCTGCTGATCAGTGCCGCCTCCATCATGTCCACCGCAGCGGGAGCCACATCCTCGAGCACGGCAACCACCACGGCCACGGCTCCATCGATCTCCATGCCCCCACTGTTGGCAGATGGGAGCGCCAATTCGATGGTCAACGCTTCCGAGGTCCTCGCCCTCGATGGCAAAGGTAAGTGCCGGGATTTCAATTATTATTGCAAGGGATTCGGCAAAGTTCTGGTGATATTATTTGCCCAGTGATATTTAATCTTTCAACTACTTTTCCAGTAGGGTAATAGATTTAGGGCCAGTTTCTCGAGTGCCGGTTAACATTTATCGGTCAGATAAAGGGCCCGCTTATTATAATTTTGTGTTCTCGAGGGTCAATTTGAGGGCTAATTCTAACAGCAACTCGAACTCCAAGTTATCTATATTATATATATTTGTCGAGTCAATAGGGTGACGGTTAAATTTAAAAGTCAGATTGCAGCAACCCAGATTTAAGTCTTTAACCCACTTTTGCTGATCATAACACCACTATATTATTGTTTCTTGCTAAGGAAACGGATTTTCCCTAACGACAGGATTACCGGATCGTTGGTTTTTCGGACAGATAGCAAAGTCTTACTTTAACTGTCACTCGAGATTGTTTAAAATTTCTTTAATTTTTTAAGATCTTGTTTTTGATGATATTGATGTTGAATATTTGCAAGATCATGTTTTTAGAAGATTTTTGTGATTCATTGTGGATTCATTGCTTAATATTATATGTTTCCAGTGTGAACGCTTGATTTATAGAGAGTAAATCAGTATTTATCATTAAAATCACTTGAATTTTCAAACTGGTAGACTTCTTATAGAGCTTTACTTAACCGGACAGCTGGACTGTCCTTTGGTTAGGAGCTTTAATCCTGTGAGCTTTTATAGTGCATATAAACTAACCTGAGCTTTTGCTGGAAAGTTAAAAGCAGGACCTCCTGAGCTTTTAAGCTAAAAATGTAAACTTTCTGCAAAAAACAGAACAAAATATCCCGTAACCTTGAAAGCTCTCTGTTAACCAGTCAAAGCTTTTCATTTATTTTTTCCTTATTCAGATTTAACATTGAGATTAACATGGGCATGTTAATTGTCTTTTTGGTCTCTTCTCCCTTAACGGAGCTTATCAAAAATGCATTTCCCGCCATTGAGAACTGCAATGTGGTGCAGTCTCTTTTGGGGCCGTTTAATCAAACTATCCACCACCCAACGCCCCCTCAATCCAATCAAAGCTGACTCTACTCTATCTCCGTTTCTTCAGCTTCTGTTTGCGCTGCTTCTCCGCCAGCGATTTCGATTAATATTTCATCAAAAAAATATATAAAAAGGAAGACACTGAGCTCGCCGCTCTATATATTATGGCCTCAAGTCAAGTCGCCGACAGAGTCCAGGGCCAAAAAGAGTTGACAGAAATGAGAGGGGGTGGGGAGGGGGTTGGGAAAACCCAGAGGAGGTGAAAGAAGGAGTAGCGCTCAATTGGTGGTTCTTTTCTTCCACCCGCTACCCAATTTTTCACATTTTCCCAGCGGCTCAGCTCAACGTTTTTCGGCCGCTTGCGGTTTTGTTTGCACCACCGCCCACCAAATGCCACCCATCAGGCAGCCACCACCCACTTGAACCACCCACTTGAACCACCCACTTAAACCACCCAACCACCCACCACCCTACTCCACCACCACCACCACCATCATCATCATCTTCGCTTCGCTTCGCTCGGCCTTGTTGGCTGTCATCTCCCTGGCGAGTTAATTAAACTCAATTAAATTAAAGTCTTTTTTGTAAACGTCTTTTTTATTATGCAAGTGATTTAATTTAATTATTAAATTGCGGCAAGGATTGTTTACCTTAGTAGCAGCCATCGCATTTTTCCAGTCGCATTTCAATCTCTGTTTCGGAGGGTGGAAAAAGTAGATCAAGTCAAGGGACAGTTGAGGATGTCGATAAGCTGGAAAGGAATTCGTATTTATGTTTTTTGATTCATATATTAGGGGAAAAGGATATTATTTTTGGGTATTACCAAGATGCCAACATGCTTGATGTGTATTTAGTCCTGATTTACTTACTTATTTCAATTATCCCTGAGAAACTACAGATTATAACCGATAGTAACTCTATCTATTAGAATTGCTTCTTAATTAGTTGCACTTTATAATTATTTTTTAACGCCTATCCTTAGATTTTATAATATCCTATTTATTTTTACCCGCTTTTTAATTTTTACTTGACTAATTGGGAACTTTCACTTGATTCCATGAAATATTTTTTTAACCCCTACTTTAACCCCTTGTTCTTATTTGTTAAAGACTGTTTCCCAATGTTATATGAACTTTTGTTCGTTTATCTCCAAATTGTTTATTACCAATTTCTTGTTGATATCTTCAACTTTCACTTGATTAATTGAAATATTTTTCGGCCCGTAAGTTAACCCCTGGTTTAACTTATTTTTTCTCTTCATAATCATAATCATACTTTTTATTTGTTTATGTTTGTTTTTCAATTAGTTAAATTTTATATACGCTTTCAATTTCCAATTTCATATTTAACTTTTAACTTTCACTTGATTTCTTAATTTTTTTGTAGCCCCTTATTTAACCCCTAGTTTAATCATTATGATCTCTATCATTGTGATTTTTAAAATACTTTTTATTTATTTAATTGCATTTCTAGAGCGAAAAAAAAAAACATTTAGCGTGTATGGTGTTGAGTGTGTGTTTGTTGTGTATATAAATTCGTAGATTTCGTTGCTTTGATTTTGCCAGTGCCTTGTTTGATATGATGTAGATATATATCTTAGGATTGCTGTTGAGGTTGCTGCTGATCATCAGCAGTTGTTGTTGCTGCTGATGTTGTTGCTGCTGGGTCGCGTTTCGTGTTGCTGGTACTGCTGTTGCTGTTGCTGCTGCTGTTGCTGGTGTTGCTGCTGCTGTTGTTGCTTGTGTTGCTAGTGTTGCTTGTGTTGCTCGTGGCAGTGGCTTCGATTTCATCCGCATGGCACATTTTCCGATGCTTGTGCACGAAATAGTAGCTGGGAAACTTGCTGCCACACGTTTTGCATGGATAATATTGCACATTCATGTCCAAGGGTCGCACCTCTCGTCGCAACAAGGCAGATGTTGCTCCAGTTGCTCCACCTCCAACGGCTCCATTTCGCTCTGCTGTTGCTCCATTTTGACCTGTTTGGTTATCTGTTTCCTGGTTGCCACTACTGGCCAACAAACTGGCCGGTTCTGCGAGTAGTTTCTTATCCGCCGTGGTCAAACTCAATGGATTCAAATGCCGCTTGGCATGCTTTTGATAGCAATATTGTGATTTGAAGGTGTGCTTGCAATAGACACATACATATAGCTCCTGATTGCCGCCGGAACCACTGGTTGAAGTGGCCGTTGAGCCGGCTGCCTGTGGTTTTCTATTGGTTGCTGATGTTGACGATGATGATGATGATGCAGTTGCTCCTGTTGCCTGTGGCTTTGCCCCAGTGGCATCGCCACTGTTCTCGCTCTCCTCCTGCTGCTGGTGACTCAACTGTCGCTGCTGACTACTGATGGCCCTGGCCATTTGCTGGTGAAAGGAGTAGCTCACACTCTGCTGGCTGCGATGCTGCTCCACTGCTGTGGATGAAGATCCTCCAGCTGCTACTGCTCCTCCGCTGCTCAATGATCCCGAATCCATTCCCTCGGGCTTGTGGCCATAGGCTGTGTTGAGAATCCTACGAAATCTCACTGGTCCATCGCAACTGGCCACATCGATAATGAATTTCGAGGGTGTTATGGGTGTGGCGGCACTGGCCATTTCCAATTGGGCTGCCGGCACTGGAGCCTTGGCCACCTGCAGGCCACTGGATTTTCTCGATCTGGTTTTATTACCCCTACTACCCTTTGTTTGTGTCTCCCGCTTGGAGCTGGGCATTTTCGGCTGGATACTTTGGGATTGGGATTTGGGTGGCGCAACTATTGGCACTGGAGTTGGTGGCTTCACATCCAAACGCTCGATGTTCAGACTGCCGGCACTGCTTCCGGCCAGGGAACTCACCACCGACACATTGCAATCCATGTCCACATCCGGCTCGGGATCAGCCTCGTTATCCGTCACCGTATTGCTGTCTATGAACACCTCCACATCCTCATCCTCTTCGTCGTTGTCCTGGATCCGGGTCGAGTGTTCGTTATCCATCAGCGAAATGGAGCCGGCGAAAGAACTCAGGGATGCTGGAGTGGCAGCAGCTGTTTGTGGATGAGCCGGTTGAGGTGGCGGTGGAGGTGGAGCACTTGGCTGGGCTTGTGGCATGGGTAGAAAACCAAAATTCGGCATGGTGGCCTTGCTGGGTATCGGCCGGATGACCTTGGCGGCTGCCTGAATGCCGGGAACTGGACAAAGCTGGGCGGGATTGCCGTTTAAATAGCCCTCCGTTTGAGCTCGCGCCAAAAAGGAGCTAGAATATAAAAATCAGGAAGCAAATGAGCCAAGGGAACTCTTTAATCTTCAAAAAATAACCAAATATGAAGAGAGCTTCATGGAAATTGGAGATTATTTCGAAAAGTATTTAATGGATTGTTAGGACTTTTTGAGGATAAGCTTTCAATACCCTTATCTTTAAGAAACTAAATGCTTTCCCACCGAACCCGAAACCCACTGGCAGATTTTCATAGCCCTTGGCATGAGGAGTATGGAAATCACCTATTATTTCGAAAAGTACTCAATGGATTGTTAGGACTTTTTGAGGATAAGCTTTCAAGACCCTTATCTTTAAGAAACTAATCGCATTCCAACAGAAGCCGAAACCCACTGGCAGATTTTCAGAGCCCTTGCCATGAGCAGTATGGAAATTGCATATTATTTCGAAAAGTACTCAATAGATTGTTAGGAACTTTTGAGGATAGTCTTTCAAAACCTAAATCTTTGAGAAACTTAAGTATTCCCCACCGAACCCGAAACCCACCGGCAGATTTCCAGAGCCCTTGGCATGTGCAGGACATGGGTGGCCAGCAGAACTGCAAAGATATTGTCGACGGTCAGGTCCAGATATCCCGTGTACATGTACGTTAGCAGCGGTGCAAACTGATCGGCCGTGACATTGCTGAGATATAAGAGTAGTTCCCCAGTTGCCGTGGTCGCCGATGAGGAGTTCGATGTGAGATTGGGAGCCGGCACCACCGAAGCCGCCGATGCCTCATCCAAACGGATGGCGGATCTCAGGTAACCACTGTGCATGCCCAGCACCAGTGAGTGGGCCACGAAACGCACACTGCTGGGCGCTGGGCCCACCTCGAGGATAACATCCGGTGGCGAACTCATCACCAGGGCGGAGGCACTAACTCCGCCCGGTCCCCCACTTCCGGCACCTCCGATTCCCGATGTGGAGGCGGAACGAGTTGCCGCCGTGCTGCTGCCCGTCAGCCAATTGGTGAACATTGCACACGTGCACACAGTAAAGTAAGGAACAGCAACAAACAAACAAACAAAAAAAAAACAGAGCGCTATATTCGCAGCGAGATTTTTGACGCAAGGACCAAAGGACGAACGAATGGACCACCGTCGCGTGTCCAAGGGGAAATCGGCTGGAGAACTGATGGCCGACAGGCGTGCGTCTCCGGTATTTATACTCCCCGGCAGCCAAAAGCAACATGCAATGCGCTCGGCTCGTCGGCATCCTCGTCCTTCGGCCGGGGGTTCGTGTTTACTCGTCGGCTGTGCCGAAACACTGGCTGTTTTTCAAGAACTGAGTTTGGAGAAATCTCAGACTTGGAATCGGAATTACCAACATTAACAGATAAAAATTGAATATGTGAAGTCTTAACTGGTGATATTTTGGTATTATATAGTAAATATGAAGAATTTTTGATTTTATAGATAGGTATACTAGATGTTTAGCTGGTTGAGTTCTTTAGGTGATATTTTGGTATTATATAGTAAATATGAAGTATTTTTGATTTTATAGATAGGTATAGATGTTTAGCTGGTTGAGTTCTTTAGGAACAGAATATATATTTATAATACATTATATTATATTCTTATTATATTATATTTGCAATTAAAATTCCCAACAGTAACAGATGAACATATACTAATTTGGAGAATACTTAAAACATTTTTGCTGTTTACTAGTGTTGAATTTTATAGATCGGTATAGATGTTACGGCTCTATAGATATATATAGTTCTATAAATATTTTTGTATCTGCTTATATCTTATATTTGAAATTTAAATTTCCAACAGGTGAACATTAAAAAATTCTCCTCTTAACTAGTTCTATTTTAAAAATATAAGTAGATATGAAGAATTATATAATAATATTCTAAAATTATATTAGAATATGCTAAAATTCTATTATAATATTTGAAGAAATTATGTTATTCTAACTTTATAGATCGATATAATTTTTAGATGATTGAGTTCTTTAAAATGTAAAAACCCCAAAAAAGATACGAATGTATTATCTTCATGATTATATTTATTACAATAAATTGAGATTAAAAATCAAATAGTTAGGTAGTTAATTTTATAATCAGTTTAAAAACTATGTTTAGCTATTGTTTGTGGCTAAAAGTGGCCAACACTGACCTGACCGGAAGCTGAAAAGTTGTTGTTTGGTGGTCTGTTTAATTGGTTTGTGTGGACTTGACTTGCTTTTTATAAATTATCAAATATTTAAGATTAAGATTATTTATGTATTACGCTAGTAGTTTTTGGCTATGGGACTGCATACATTTTTGGGGGGTCAGTTTCGGGGGTTTTTCTCCCCTACCTTGTTGCCCTTTTGCATTTTGACCCGAATGCAATGGCAGTGGATTCAACTTCGCGGTTCTTTTGAGTCCTTTTCCACCTCTGAGTCCTTTTCCCCCCTCATTTGCATGTGTCATTTGGGCGCTTAACAACTCTTTACCGTTTTCTTGTGCGTATGTGTGTGTGTGTTACCACCCGAAAATGTTGCCTCAATCGACTTAATTGATTTGTGGGCATAACCAACACATATTTACACACAGTTTGTAGCTGTATGTGTGCGTTCCCATGTTGATTTACTGCTTACATATGCGAGTATGTGCTTTTGCCTTATCTGTCTGTGTATTGTGGTCTTGCAGTTCGAATCCTCAATAAGCTATTAGCGTTTACCCTGGAATACCCTGGAATTTGTGGGATATACAAAGTATAACTTGGGTTTTTAAGTACTTTTGTAAAATCCTTTCCTAGCGATGGCATACGAATTATTATTCCAGTTTTTAAACATATATTTTAATCTCAACCCGAATAAGCAGAATCCTAAACCTTTCTGTAAACATAGATAGATTATATTGGTATTTTATAGTTTGAAATCTAACTTCGAGATATGTTTTAAAATATTTCGGGTAGGAATTTTGTGAAATCCTTTCTTAGCTATAATCTACGAGTTATTTCCGAATTTCGTTTTTTAAATATAGATTTTAATTCCAAATAGTATTCGCTGCATACTAGTCACTCGCAAAAATATAGTCCTTATTTATAGCTATAGCTAGATGATATAAGTACCCTTGCAAATCATACTATATTGAAGTTGATAATCTAACAGAACTTTTGTATATTAATTTATATAAATATACATATATATTATAATATAATCAATGGATTTTTTTACGAACACGTAGGATACATTTGTAGGGTATCTCTAGCTTCGACTTTGCTTCCTTTTCGTAACTGATGTTCCTTGTATTATTTTTCTAAGATTTCCATCAGCATACACAGTCTGTTGCCCATTTCTTTTTTTTTTTTTTTGGAGTGGCTTATTTGGTTGGCTTTTAATTACCGTTACTGCTGATCGGTTTATTTGAGCAACCGCACCACCCAAACTTTTTGAGTAACCTGTCATATGAATGTCCTTTTCGTGTACCGGAAACACTCCTAAAATACATGAACCTATGCGGCAGACTGATTTCGGTTGGCCGATATGGCAATTGGTCAGTTTGTTGGCATTTTATTATATTATATGTCCCTTTTTCGATGGGCTAATTTAATTAAGTCGCTTTTTGTAAGGACCTCTCACACTCCCACACTCACGCATCCACTATCTGTCCCCCGTCTGTCTTGTTCGATTCGATTTAACTTCAATCAAGCGTTAACAATTTTAATTAAATTATTTCCAAATGTAATTATAAATGTGCGTCATGCATAAATTGTGTTATTAATTTATTTACCCACCCACTGACAACAACAATTGCAATTACACCGATAGAGAGAGAGAAAGAGAGAGAGTCCTGGCTGCAGGATATCTGCAGATGGTTGGAATCGATGATGATGATGATGGTGGTGGTGGTGGTGGTGGTGGAACCACCAGACGCTGGCCGAGGCCAACTTTTTGAATAAATAATCACAACGTAGGCAAAAAATAAATTTCATAAATTGGCATCAGCGCATCGGCGGCAACAAATGTACGAGTAAAAAGTACTACTGAACATGTTTAAAAAAGTGGAAAATTGGAAATTCAGGTGCACTTTCCTGATGTCGTCAATCTGACATGTTTTTAAACGTTGCATTAATCCCCAGTCCTTCATCTGCATCCTTATTTATGTGTTGTCCTCTCATCCCACGGTTTGTTGTTCAATTTTTCAATTATTTCCGGAAAAACACTGGGAATTATCATTTATTCTTCTTTGGTCAATGATCTTATTGTCGGGGAAATTTAATTCCAAGGAGTGTTTTTTTCTGCATTCAAAAGGTAGTTATTTAAAAATGTTTCTGCATTTAAATAAATATTTTTTCGTTTACAGTATGTAACACACATTTTTATTGAGTTTATGATCTGGGTAAGCAGTAATATTAAATTACAAACTAGGATTTTTTTTTTTTTTTTTTTTTTTTTTTTTTTTGTTGGAAAAGTGTATATTTATTCAATTTTATTTATTCAAAATTAAAGGTTATATCACTTAGCAGAGTGCTAGATCGGTTTAGATTGTGGAAGATCAAGTGAAAATGTAATGATGCGATGGGTTTTTATTTTTATTTATATTGTATATATTTCTTTCCCACTCCGCTGTATTTTTGACCGCACAGTGGAATTGTGTCACATGCAGTCCGGTCGCCATGCAATTCAATTCAATTAATGAAACGTTGTTAAAGAAGCGCAAAGATTCCATCCGTTGGTTGCGTGTGTGTCACTTTTGCCCTCTCTTTTGTGTGGGTTACACTTTGTGCTGATCTTTGCAGTAAGTTGGCAAATTGCCTGACAACCGGAAAACCAAATCGAAGCAGCAACATCTCTCGCACACACACACTCACCTGTCAACTGGCTTACGCACACACTCACACTCACACACACAACATATCCAGCTTTGTCCATGTTGACAAGCAACTTCTGTTCCGCTCGCCATCTTTCCTCTCACTCTGTTGCAGCTTATCCCAGTTGGATTTTATTGTTTGCATACACTCTACTCACCAACACACTCATATGCTGGGAATATCCTGCCACCCACCATAAATTCCTCCATATCTCCCCCCCCCCCCCACGGTTTTATCCTCCGAGTCAAAAGGGACAAACCTTTTATGACAATTAAAACATAATTGACGGTCAACATTAATAAACCAAACGCACACCGAAAAACAAGAGCAGTAAAAAAGACACAGCAAGCGAAGCCAAGAGCAAAAGGCAACAGCAGCCAACGGACAGGATGTGCAGACATATGCACTTGAAGAAAATGTATAATAAAAGCAGAATTATCTTTTATGCCTTATGAATTGATCCCTTAAAAGATTGTACTTAAAGAATTTAAGCATACTTTTGAAATGAACACGTCATATGTTAAAAAAAAAAATGCAGGATTTCCTTTCTTTATTTAAAGCTGATTGGAGGGGCCTATGGCGAAATCATTTATTAGCAACTTCCTACACTACAGAAAAAATATTTCGACCAAATTTCGAAGCAGTAGGATTACTGGTTTGGCCTGTGGATCGACTACCTCAATTTTTTTACTTAACTTTTATATAAAAAAAAAAAAAAAATTTTTTTTTTTATATTAAAGCCATTACCTTGCATTTTATATTTACCGAAAAATCATCGAAAAAGCATTAAAAATTTTTGAAGCTGAAAAACAAAAAAAGTTTTTATTTCGATTGAAAATTTTGATTTTTCCCAGTGCATGCTTGAGGGGGAAAGAGTGGGTGAGTGAACAATCTGCGTTTTTCTGTTGTGTGGTGTATATTTACCCCAACAGCAGCAGCAACAGAGCAACACAGCAACATTGGCAACAAGATTGCAATTGAACTTTCGGCAAAAGGGTGCGATGAAACCGAATAACGCACTAATCCCCAGCCAGGACCCCAGAGAGTATATAGTACATTCCGCCAACCTGCCACGCCCCCCTCCCCCTATTCTCATGCAAATCAACAGCCATTTTGTGTTAGTTAAAAATTCTTTTTGTGTGTTATACAACAAGCCAAAAACACGAAAAAAAGGAAGGTAGCCAAAAGAAGGTAGAGCACCCAAAACACAGAAAAAAGCGCGCCAAAAACTAAATTTGAAAGCATTGCTAAGGGAAAGAGAGGAATGTGTGTGTACAGTTGTCAACAAAATACTAGTGTTACCTCTATTTTGGTAGCGTTAATCAAATAAAATGGTTTAGACTTTTCATTTCAACTATACGAGTATGCAGTGGAAAAGGTTTTAAAATATGGTGTTGCATACTTTTAGACATCTTTAAAAGAGATTTTAAAACCGTATTGAAATCTGTAAGTCACCCTTGTATAAGAAAATAAACTATTTTAAAAATTTCTGTATTGTATATATTTTGTAAAATAAATAAATTAAAACCTGTTTTAAAGTTTAACAAAATTTTTTTTTTTATATTTTTTTTTTTATGAAATATATTCCAATTTGCCAATACCATATCCCAACTATTATCTTTTTATCCCCATCTGTACATATATGTGTGTGTGCTATCCTCTTTGGGCAATTAAACTGGTGACACGCTGTTATTGTTGTTGTTTATTAATTTGTTCATTGCATTTTAAGTGATCGCTCTCCCTGTTGCTCTTTTGTGCATTATGCTGATGGAAAGTAAACGAAGTAAGAAGTGGTTGGGTTGATTTTTGGCCTGGCTTTTGTTGTTCCCCATTTCGGCCGAATGCAATTTGATGTTTTGCGCCATTTTTCTCGCTGGGTTGGCTGTCAAAAAGCGGCCAAAAGTATGCAACACGCGTTGCAGAGCGGCTTAAATGCCCAATGTCCCAGGGGCGTACGCCAAAGAAGGGGTAAAGGGGTGTGTGTGTAGGGGTTTTTGGTTTTTGGGTGGAAGGGGGGGTCTGCAAAAATCACTTGGCAAAAGACTGGCGGCCGTTTATGAAATTTTGAACAAAATTGAAATTACGCTAATTGTTTGGACTCGCGCGCACATGCTGCTACACCCCTGGTTTTTTGGAAGGGGGTTTGCAAAAGGGAGGGGGTTGTGTGTTCTCTGCCTGGCCAAAGCAAAAACAATTAGCGAATTTGATGAGCAAATCCTCGTTACACGCGTTACAGCGTCGCTGGAAAAGGGGGGAGGGGGTGGGGTATAAAAGGGGTTTGGGGGGCTACAGAACCCCCCTGTTGGTGCAGCTAATTAATAGACTTTTGCGTGTGAGCGTGTGTGTGTGTCTCAGGATTGTGGCTCCTCTTCTGTGTGGGTTTCATTTTTGTTTGTCCAGCGCATTAGCCGCCAATTCGCTTTCGTATCCACATCCGCATCCGCATTCGCATCCGCATTTTACCCAACCAACCCCCCCTCGGCATTCGCATCCGCAACCAATTTGTTTGCCTGGCAGTTTGTCAGTTTTGCGGCTCTGCGCTGCGAGTGTGTTTGCTAATTAGTAAATCATAATTACTCACTCGCATTTCACAATTCGTAAGCTTCACCCACCCCACGTTTATAGGCCGCCCTTTTCGAATCCAATCCATCTGTCCAATATCCCCCCCCCCAATCTGAAATCCATCCATCCAGCCGCCATTATTCGCCATTCGTTGGCCAGGTCGAGAGTTTTTCGGCCCTCTCGAAATGTGTCAACTTCGGTGAAGGGCACATGGAAAAAAATCTATAGGTTTTTAACAAACAGCATAGAAAATTCAAATATATGAACATAACCTTTATTAATATCATATCATATATATCATATCATATACATACAAATCATATATTTCTGTCTGAAAAGGTCTTTAAAAAAAAAAGTTTTTTAATAGTGTCATTACTTATTATTCATCATGGTTATTTATCATTTAAATTTAGATGTTACATACTTCAATTTTGTTTTCAACTTTAAGGATCGTATATTCTGATATGCATTTTCCTGCTCATTACAAGGATACAAAATTTCTCTTAGTGTAGCGGTAAACGCGTCTTTTTAATTGCCCCGCATGAAATGCATAAAGGGAACACAGGTGCAATGGGGAAATGGACTGGATAATGGGGGTCTAACTGCTTTGCTTTGATTGTTGATATCCCCAAAAGAGATTAAAAGAGTTGGGGAGGTAATATTAACGAGCCATTTCTCAGATTTGGTCAGATTACCGTTGTCAAAAAGGGAAAAGCTTAGGGCTTATAACTATAATGCATTATTCTTTTTAATTTCAAGTGATTGTAATATAGAGTAAAAAGATGGAAAGGTATTAAAAGAGGTTTTAAATTGAATTTATTTAATTTAGTATTTAATTTTGGTATTAAACTAATATTCGAGTACCTGGCAACCCTTAAAACTTAAATTAAACTCAAAGACTGTGTCCAAATGCAACCAAATGGGCGAAAAAACTGTTGCTTGCTTCTAGGCGCTGACAAACTAATTACCAACTTAAACTTAAACTGACAAAAAAAAACCAAAAAAGCCCCAAAAATAATCCAACAAAAAGCCAAAGAGTCAACACATACACAGGCTGGGGGAAAGAGATAAAGGAGAAAGTAAAGAGCGGAACAGCATCTGCTAATTATGTATGTGTGTGTGTGTGAGTGGGTGGGTGGTTTCTTCTACTGTTTTCTCTTTCACTCGCTGTATACCCCTCTCGTTCTGGCTGAGACTTTTGCTTACATATGTAATTAAATTGCTCAATTAAAATTGCACACCCTTTTGATTATCGCTAGCGCACTCTATCTTTCTCCCCCCCTCTCTCTCTGTCTTTCTTTTTCTCTGCGATTCTCTCTGTCTGTTATTAATCAGAGAAAATCGTTGTCCAAAAAGCAAAGGATTCATATACAGAGAATAATATATATTATATTATATTTCATTATAATATTTATTATTATATCCATTAGTAGGACATTTTTCAAAACACAATTTGTATTTTCCTGGAAATATCCTTAAGAAAATTTAAAACAAGTTTTCCCTTGTAAATAATTTTTTTCAAAAATTATAATATCAATTTTTTTATAGATCTGAAAAATACTGAATCTATAAGTACTAAAAAATACGAAAATGTATTTAATGGTGTATTTAGTTTCATTTTATAACTTAATTGTTTGTCGTATTTCTTTTTTTATTTTTGGCACAATTCAACATTTTATTCTTAGTGTATTCACACGCACACTCACATGTGCACTCTTAGGACTCCAGTGAAATGACGGCCACAATTGCCCGGAATAAAATATGCTTTTCTTTTTTGTTGTTATTTCAATTTTCTTTTGTGTTGCTGCGCTGCCTGGCCGCTGATGCTGCTTTCCCCACCTTTCCCTTTTCCAGCTTTCCCGCCTTTATTTCGCTCCATTTTCCCGCCCTCCTCCGTTTCTCTTGAGCCAGTGCCGCCTTTGCCGTTAAATCAACACCATTTCGTAAATTAAAAGTGCCAAGCAAAGCGTTTGCTGCCTCTGCCGCCGAGCGACGTTCATATTAACTGTATTTACAATTATACGGTGCTCACTATCTGCTCGCTTGGCCACACTGGAAAATTTATATATTTTAGGTATTTTATATCTATTAATTATTTTAGCGAAATTCCTATTAAATGAAGAAATAACTTTAATTAAGAAGAATAAGTAGCACGTTTAGTAGAAGTTTGGCTTAAATATTCAAGAAAATTAATACAACAAAATTATTGGTATTCCAAAAAGCGAGTAAATACCAAAAATACCAAAAAATGTTAGTATATTAAAAAAAGAAAAATACCAAGACTACCGAGCTTAAGAGTTTTTCCACTGTAAGCTTCCATCCTGCTGTACTCCCGCCCCCCTTTCACTTCCCCTCTCCCTTTGCATATGTGCATGCCATAATTCCTCGTGCTACCCCCCACCTCACCCACTTTCTCTTCGAAGCCCCCTTTCCGCCCACTTTCACCCACTGAATTCGCTGTTCTTTGATGTTTGCACAAGTTGGCAACTCGACTTCTTCTGCTTACGCAAGTTGTGCTGCTGCTGCTGCGTCTTCTTCTTGCGCTCTGCCAACAACAAATTCCCCATGGTGCTAATTAGCGGTGGTGTCCTGCGTCCTTTCTTCGTCCTGCCAACGTTTTGCTTGCTCTTGTGTTCCGATTCGCGTATATTTTTTAATTGGCCGCTTTCGGCATTTTCATTGTTGTTGGTTTTAACTGTGGCTCTCGATGATGTTGTTGCAGCACTTGTTATCTCCAAATTGATTGATTGTTGCTCTAGTTGTTGTGCCAGATTTGATTGAATTTGCGTTTTTGATATTGTCCAAAAGGGATGTGTATTCAAATATAATAATGGATGTCCTAGGAGATATAAATAATCATGTTTTGATATACGTTTTCGAATAATAATATGAGTATTTAAACATTAAGTAGATGGAACTATCGAAATTATAATACTGTTCCAAATAAAAAATACTAAACATAAAATCCATTTCTCCCTATCTTAGAAAGTTTAATTCATTTAGTTTTAGTTGATGAAAAATGTTAATTACTTTTTAAAAACTCAAATCAAATCAAAATTTCCAAAAACGTATTAATCCACCTCGCATTTGATCCCACTTTGAAATCATTTGGCCCTGTATTATCACTTTACCTGCCCTCCTCATCTTCTCCATTTTCATCAATTGTTGTTTTCAATTGTCTAATTGAAAGTTAAATAAATTTTTGGTAACTTGTGCAGAAATTTTGTGCTGCTGCAGCAGAGTCCACAATCCAGTGGGAAATACAACGAGTGCAAAAGGGACAGGAAGATGGGGTGGGAAAGAGAGTGGCTAAAAAGGAGGTACGGGTTAATTTGTGTTTGCTTATATTTGTTGATTTGCCAAAACTATTTGCCAAAATGGTCGAAATTTAATTGCACAATTAATGCAGTGGATGAATGCAAATGAGGTGGGTAAAAAAGTAAGGCAACGAGGTGGTAATTTGTCCAATTGTTTTGATTTGTTCATTGGCCTGCTAATGTGGCAAAGAAGGAAGGTTTTAAGGGATTAAAATGTGGTGTTATGTTCGAGTGATAATGAATTAATGAAAAAGTAGTAATGACCTATGTCATGAAGTGGAAATAAATGAATAGAGTTGGTAAAAAGGAAGGTAGTATGTAAATGCGTATCTTATCCTTTGAAAATAAAAGAGGGAAATTCAGGGTAACCAGGACAGAAATCGGGTGGTAATGAGTTAAGTAATCTGTGTGTAATGCATTAAGGGAACATAGAATGCTAATTGGGGAGATACTTACTAGGTCAGCATCACACACACAATCCTAACCACAAATAGAGACATTAGGCCTACCACACACGCATACCAACCCCCTTTCCAACCCACCATCGTCCACCCCTCCTCCCCCATTTTCATAGACCTCCTCAATATTTACTCTTTGTACTTGCAAAAGAAATTGTACTAATGGAATTATTTCATTTTGGAGAGCAGAGCGAAAGAGATAGAGTCAGGAAAATAAAGAGAGAGAGAGAAAGAGATAGTGAGGGGGTGTGCGTTGCGTCTCGTTTTGTTTTGTTTGTCGTTTTGATTTACTTTTGGTTTTCGCTTTTTTCCCTGGTTTTGATATTTTTTTTATATTTCTTTACTGTGCAAATAACTCCCAATGTTCCACGTTTCATCTGCTTCTCTCTCTTTCTTCTTTCTCTGTCTCCAAAGTCGCGACTGCACAAATCAAAGTAGAAAAGTCACTGGGAAATGAGAAAGAAGATGGGCACACAGAGAAAAATGTGTTTTCTGAAATTTACATTGTTTTTGTGGATCCAAAGAGTTGAGATTTTTATTAAAAACTATAAATAGTTGGAAATAATATATAATATATTACTGGCATTATAAATTATAAACAATTTTTTTTTTTAATCTTTAAAAACTGAAAGCTTTTTGAGAGATTATTATATTGTAGAAAATATTTTCTCAGTGGGCCAAGAAACCAGAGAAAGCCAAAACTTCGAGCCCAATGCCAACTTCCTCTTTCCTCTTTCCTCCTTTCTCCATACTTTCTCCTCAACCCCCCCCCCCCCCCCCATTCCGCTTTTCCTCTGCTGCTGCGTCGAAACTTTTTTGTTTTCCTTTGGGGCGGTTCAAATAATTTTTTGACTGATTGAATTATTAATAAAATTGATCGAAATGCAAAGAGAGCCGCGCTGACGACAACGAACGATGCTGGTCAGCAAACAAAAAATACAAAAAAAAAAATAGCTGAACGGAAATTCATATCACAGTTTTCGATTTTTCATCTTTGCTTTACTTATTTGTTGTTATTATTTGATTGAATTACTTTAAAGCAAGTGCAATGGGGAATTTCCCTCGGGGCCAACTTGTCGCCCATATAAGTATGCTGTGTATATATTATATTATTTACGTATAAGAAGGAATCCGGGAAAGTTTAGGCCATGGTGAACTGTGTTCTTGTGTGGGTCATCACATTTAATTAACACAAATTTCCATTAATATGCAATAATTACACCTGACTTCATTTTGTCGAACTGTGTGTTATTGCCAACACAGGACATCAATTGTGCCTGACATTTGATCAGTGGACATATAAGTTCCCATCAAAATGAAGGCCAGTTAATTATTCCATTATTTGTGGTTGTTTATAATTGAATAAGTAAGAGAGCACTTAAAAAAACACTATTAAATAACTTATTATTTTATTAATATTATATAGCATTCAAATTGAAAGGGAAATCTTCTTATGGCTTAAAAACCTATTAAAATGAATTATCCTTAAACCGTGATGCATATGAATCGGTTTTTCTGGCAATTCTTTTCCTTCATTTTTTTTGTTTTGCTGCCATCGCCAAAGTGTATTAAATATTTACAGAATATTTTAAAATCAAAATTAAATAATAAAAAATGTTTGCCCGGGCACTCGACCCCCTTGCCCCTGCCTCGCAAACCTCAGCGTCAACCCCATTTTCCTGTTTTCCTTTTCGGCGGAAGGGGGTTTTTGGGGGCTTGGGGGGTTTCTGAACCTCCGGTGTCGACCAATTGCCTTTTTATTAATTAATTTATTTGGTGTTGCTGTTGTTTTATGGTTATTTTCACCTGCGTTGTGGCATGTGCTCCACATATTGACGTCCCGGAGTCTCAATTCATTTTTATTACGAATATTGTTTTCATTTCGGTGGCACCTTCTGATGATAAATGTTTAATTAAACATTTAATTTAAGAAATTTACTTCAAATTATTAAAAGGATTTAAAATTTAAATTTTAAATAATTTAATGAAATTATTAACAATAATAAATATTGAAAATTATTGCTTGAATTGGTAAATGTTTTACAATTAAACACATTTAAACATTTACCTAAAGCCATACAATATTAAATGAAATACCAATGATTGGAAAATATTGCTTAGAATGGTAATACTTTTTTTTTAACAGAACAGATTTAAATTGTATTTAAGAGAACTAAAAAATTTAAGAATTGTTTTAATTTAAAAATGAAATGAAAATATTCAAAACAATAATGAAAACAATACGAAATAAAAAAATGTCTTAAAGTGGTAACTTAAAAAAATATTATTTAAATTCAACTTAATGAATTCTTTAAATTCATTATTTTCTAAGGCAGAAATACAGTATTAGAGTATCCCCAAATCACTTATTTTCTTTCTATTAAATCTGAACTTGTTTTCATTTTGATTTACAACATTTTTTTGGTTGGCCGCTATTTGTTGATCTCTTTCTGGTTTTGTTGTTGTTACTTTTATTAATATTAAATATTTATTTTGTGATTCTTATTTAATTTGCAATCTATAATTGCAATTTGATTGAGCTTTTTCAATGGAGTTGAGAAAAAACCAAAAAAAAAGGTTGCCTACATTTTGACGTCACATTTTTTGCGGGCACAGACAGTCGAGTGTGTGTGTGTGTGTGTGTGTGTGGGGTGTCTGTGTGGTGGGGTTAAAATGGCACACCCAACCCCCCCTTTAAACGATCCACCTGTTCGACCCCCTCCCCCACCCAACGCTTAACAATCAAAATTAAAATGAGTGGCTTATTAAAATTTTAACGCTCAAAAAGCATTTTTACTCATCATTTTTTTTCTCTCCTCAGCTTGGACAACGTATAAAGTGGGTGGAATGGGTGGTTCAGTGGGTGGGTGGTGCAAAGTGGCGAGGCTACTTTGATGTATTTTTATATTCCACTGAGATTCGCGAAATACGGGAAGGCTATGGAGAAAGTAGAAGTAGAGGGTGGTGGGATGATTTTTTTTTTTTTTTTTTTTTTTTTTTTTTTGCTTTCCCACAAGGACGAAAATAAGGACTCTTCTCTGTTTGGTCAGCAGTCGTCGTCGTCTCCACTGACATTTAAAACCCTGATTGATTTTACTTACAATTATTCTTTATTAAATCACCACCACCCCTCGTTCTTTATTTTAATTACATTGATTTTGGTTAAATGCCGCAATTGTGTTTGCCCCCTCAGCGCATTTTCCCGCTCTATTTGCACATCATTAAAATTTTAAAATTATTAAAGTGGCTAAACAAAAACTAAGACAAACAGAAATTGCCACCGAGTCAGGATTTTCATTTGGTGGTGGTGGTGGGTTTTTGCGTTTCCGGTTGGTCAGGGGTGTGTTGTTTCCTGTGATAATCCATTTTGAAGCCATAACTTGAGGGTATATCTTGAGGTTTGATCAAAAGGGATTAAAATTAATTTTCAAGTTGAGAGCAAATATCAGAGTTTTAAAAATATATGCATGAGTGGATTGTATTTTTAATATCTGTTTTTTTTTTTAAAATGCCTGGGTGTTTTCCCACTTCAAAATATGTTTTTTACAAGCTATTAAAATCATAATTTTTACTTTTTCCATACGGTTTACTTTGTTCAATAGTAATCCACCATATCTGCAGATCCCAAAGCATCCCTCTCCCATTAATTGCCATTCCAACCATCCATCCATCCATCCATCCATCAGCAATCGTCCTGAGCCGCATCCTTGTGCCCCTCCTGCCGTTTTTCCCGTTGAAAGCTGCTGGGTGGAAGGCGTTTTAAAATATTCAATTGGCTGCTGCTCATTATTTGTTAAGTGGCTTAATGAAAGCGATCCCCTTCTCCCTGTTTCCCAGACTTCCATCCACCCAACCCCACTTTTCCTGACCAGTGGCTTTAATTAAATCGCATTTTTTAATGTGTTTGCTTAACTTTTGCTTACACTCTAAAAAATATTATATGGCTTTAAGGGATGGTAATGAAATACATAAATAATTTATAAAATAATTTAATAATAATATCAATACTAATTAGAAATAATTAAGGGAACTCGATTGTTTACTATCGTTCCTGAAGTTTTTAATTTTGGCTATTATATTTCTATATTGAAGTGCAATGTGCCTTATAATTCTCAACTACTTATTCTTCTACAATATGTTTATATTTTCATGTGTATTGTTCATAGATTGAAGGTTCATATTGTAAAATTTCAATATGATAAAATAGTACGCTTATAATTCTCAACTACTTCTTCCAAAGAATGTAGATTGTTCAATGATCGGACGGTAATATGGTATTTAAATGTGGTAAAACAGTGTCCCTATAATTCTCAACTTCTTATTCCGATTCAATATTTTTGAAAATATTTTAAGATATAAACATAATAATTATATAATTCTCAACCAATTTTTTCAAAGAGATTAGATTGTTCAAAGATTGAAGGATGATATTTTGCATACAGTATTTCTTTATGGTAATACAGTGGGCTTATAATTCTCAAGTTCTTATTCCGATTCTATATTTTTGAAAATATTTCGAGTTACAAACATAATATATTTTATAAAATTCGTGTGGTATTTTTTTAAAGATTTTTTGAAAATATAGTTGAAAGATTAAATATACATGCCGGTCTTGTTGAATATTTTTCCAAGTGTAGCTGTGCCCACTTACTAACCTTGGATTCTTGCCCTCCTTCCTCCTCCACAGACAAACTGGCCAGCTGCTTTGTGTGCAAGGCGGAGGCGTGTCCGCGCACCCGACCGCTGAAGAAGGGGCGTGGCCAGCAGTACGGCATTCCCGACGAGACGATTCCGGCCGGAGCCCGCGTCTGCAACAGCTGCCAATGCAAATCGGTGCGCAGCCGCTATCCGAACTGCCCGCTGCCCACGTGCCCCAATCCCAAGGATCGGGCCCAGCGTCTGCGGAACATTCCCTCCCGCCTCTTCGAACTGGCGCCCGACATTCGCGATCCGGTGATGGCCGAATTCCAGATACCCCCGCATGCCACCCGCTGCTGCTCGGCCTGCCTGATGCGCATTCGCCGCAAGCTGGATCCGCAGCTGAATCTCACGGATGGCTCCGGTGGCGGAGCCGGAAGCGGAAGTTGTGGCGATGAGACGGATGTCAGTACCTCGTCGTGTGACGAACGGGAGCCGGGTGGTTCGGATACGGCATCGGTGGAGAGTCCAGAGAATCTACAGCGCCACAAATCCCTCACCTTGGTCAAACAGCAGCAGCAGCAACAGCAACAGCAGCTGCAGCAGCAACAACAGCAGCAGCAGCAGCAGCAACATCAGCAACTATCGCAGCCCCAGCCACCGCCAGCTCCGCAACAGAAGGCCACATCGACTCCTCGAGGAGGAGGCGACAACAGCACGCCATTGATTATCACACCACGGATGAGCGGCAAGGCGGGATCGGCGGGCGTGGCTGCGCCGGCGGGTGACAATGATCGCCTGTTGCCCCCCGCCGCCGGGCAGGCACCCAAGAAACAGAAGACCAGCGAGGAGTACGACTCCTCGGCCACGGAAACGGCGGATGAGGAGAACGAGAACTCGCCGGCCAATCGCCAGAGTCCCAAGGTCCTGTTCCATGGCCATGGCGGTGGTGGACATGGGCATGTGGGACATGCCAATAATGTGGCCGGACTGCAGCCGCCGGTGGGCAATATGGTGGCGGGAGGAATGCCACCGGGTGGAGCACCACCTGGTCAGCAGGTCAACGGACCGATGGGCATGCGACGCGAGGCGGTCAACAATGTGCAGGATTGCGTATTCTCGGTGATTGAGCGTTCGCTGAAGCACAAGGGTCCGCAGCCCAAGGGCGGACAAGGAGGTCAGCAGCAGCAGGGTCAGCAGCAGGGTCAGGGGCAGGCTCAAGGACAAAGCCAATCCCCATCCCAGCAGCAGCAACAGCAACAGCAGCAGCAGCAACAACAATCTGCCAATAATCTGGAACGCAAGGAGCTGACCATTGTGCGGGAATATCGCCAGGATCCGAATATCCTAAAGCAGCAGTCCGGCGGAGCACCGCCGCCCACCTCGGGAGCAAGTGGCCTGCCCCATGGCACCTCCGTGCAGAAGCTACCATCCCGGCCAGCTGCAGTGCCGCCACCGCCACCGGCTCATCCGCTGCCACCGACAAGCAGTAGCAACAATGGAACCAGCGATAGTCTGGCCACCCTATCGGTGGTCAACTCTCACCTGGGTGTGGTGGGTCAACTGGGTCATCCTGGGCTCATGGCCCATGCCACAGCCGCCGGTGGAGTAGGTGGAGTGGACAAGGCCACCATAACGCCGGTGGTAAAGAGCTCCAGTGGTGGATCATCGAAGAGCGGTGGCGGTTCGTCAGCCCATTCGACACCCACGCCGCCGGAGACCATCATATACAATGTGCCAACGGCGCATCCGCAACGTGGCATTCCACCGCCGCCGCAGCACTCGGTGCATCCTGCTCATCCGTCGCATGCCCAGCATCCGGCTCATCCGCAGCATCCGTCGCTGGCGCAGCATCCGCAGCACTCGCAGCTGCAAGTGCCGGAACCGGAGCCACAGACCCTCGATCTGAGCATCAAGAAGCCACCGCGCGATGGCCACTCACCGCACACGGGAGCCGGCGGATCATCCGGTGGCTCTGGAGCCGGAGGACCATCCTCCTCTTCGGATCGCCATCATGGCCCGCCGCCGCCAACGATGTCGATGAAGCATATTGTCCGCTCAACGGGCATGTATCGTGGCGATACCGTCACCGTTCCCTCGCTGGCGGCGCCCAGTTCGTATCTGTATCCCACACCGCCGCACGGACTGCTCAAGGTGCCCGGTGTGATGCCAGGCCTGCCTGGCTTGCCCGGCAGCACTCTGTACGTGCAACCTGGCTCAGGTCCCGTGCCCATTTCCATTTCCGGCCAGGGTCAATTGCCGCCGAGAGCTGGACAACCGCCACCGGCACAACCGCCCTCCAGCCGAGGTGTGTCCAAGGCGCCGCCCAAGCTGAGTCCCCACCACCTGCATCCCAGCCACGGACACTCGCCATCGCAGCAGCAGCAACAGCAACAACAGCAGCAGCAACAGCAACAGCAGCAGCAACAACAGCAGCAACAGGCGGCTGCACAGCAGCAATTGCTGGTGAAGAGCGGTTCCATCACCCATGGAACACCGGCCAATGCGGCCCAGCAACAAATACAGATCGTACATGCGGCAGCGGCGGCAGCAGCAGCAGCTGCAGCCTCATCCTCCTCGTTGCTGAGTCCCAAGTTCGATGGCCTGGTCAGGCAGACGACGCCCGAGGGTGTGGGTGCCGGAGGACCCGGTGGCCCAGGTGGCAGCGGCAAACATGGTTCGATAACGCAAGGCACACCCCTGCACCTGCCGCCGCATCATTTGGAGAGCAAGCGGGCCTACGAGAGCTATTACAAGAGCTCGCAACGTCACAGTCCCGCCCAGCAGCCAGGTGGTAATCAGCAATTGCCGCCGCCACCGCAGCAATCATCGCCGCAGGCACCACCACCGCAGGGCTATGGAGTGGGTGTGAGTTCGCCCTATGCCCGATCGCCATTCAGCGGCGTTGTGGAGCAGGCCCCAGTGCTGAGCACGCGGCAGATCGTGATGCACGACTACATCACCTCGCAGCAGATGCAGGGCCAGCAGCAGCAGCAACAGCAGCAGCAGCAGCGCAACATGTCGCGCGGCAGCAGTGCCAGCGGCGGCGGCGGAGGCGGTGGCTCCGACAAGGAGTCGCCCTCGCCGCGGAACAGCGTGGGCAGCGCCGGGGGATTCGCCTACGGCGGGGACAAGGAGTCGGCGCCCAGGGGAAGGCCGGAGTACTCCAGTCGTGCGTCGCCGGCAGATCATGCCAACAGGTGAGTGGAGATGGGAAATGGGGGGGTTTACTAGGGATCCCTAGGTTAGGCTAGGTTTGCATTCAAAGATATGTGATATAGTACACTGATAAAAAAATGTAGTAGGTCCAGAGGTTTCAGATTCAATTCAAATATTAAAAAAACACATTTTCCGCTACAATAGCTGGTTTTAATCATCTTAAACATGGAAAAATATATAGGGATTTGAAGATTTCATATTAAATTAAAATATTTTCCGCTATAATAGCTTTTTTTTATTAATTTTGTAACAAGTAAATAATAAATATAAAAAATGAAGTTAGTTCAAGAATCCAAAGATTTCATATTCAATTAAAGGATTTTTCAATACCATAGTTGTTTTTATTAATTTGAAATATGTAAATATTAAATTGAACAGTTGAAGCTAAAATTAAAGTATTTTTCAATACGATTGCTGTTTTTATTAATTTTAAATTTATAAATATTAATTGGAACAATGGAAGTTAATTTAAGAATTTAAACCTACATTTCGATATGCAATCTTTTAATCTTTTATAAAATGCTTGAAGTACATGTTTATTATTTATTTATAAAATTATGAGCTTAAAGTTACAAATTTAAGTATCTAATATTTTTAGCTTTACTCGAATATTTTCATATTAAATATAAATATTTTTTAAATTGTGTATTCAAAAATACGAAGTTTTGAACTCAAAATTCATTTAATTATATCTACCATTTAATTTTTTTTATCAGTGAGTCTTGGATTATTTTATATGAATCTGTGATATTAGACTAGATATAATCAAATTTAAATTAATAAATTATTTTATTTATTTATTTATTTATTAATTGCCACATTGTTTAAAACATATTTCCCAAGGACTAGCCTGAGCTTTTGTTTCCTGACAACCAAAGTTTGATTGCAATTTTAATTTTACATACTAATTGAATATCAATATTAATTGAATATTAATTATTGAAGTGAAAAACAAGAGAACTCCAATGCCATCCGATGTGTGGAATGTAAAAATCTGTTAAAACGCAACGCAATTAAAAGCTCTTCAGAATTCATTGGCCATCCAGAACAACATGTCAATTATGGTCATGTATAATTGTGCAGTGGGTCAAAATGGCCAGCTTAACAGAACTTGACCCATTTCAACTAATAAAGTACAGTGCCTGCTCCATGAAAGGATTAATGATGTGCCAACATACATCCCCCCCCCCCTAGTTTTCGCCATTCAAATGGCATATATAGTATATGTAGTATATATGGTGTTCTATTGAAAGAGCACTGTAGTGTGGCCTACGCACTCCACTCTTGCATATCATCATCTGCGTCATAATTCTCCACATTTGGACGAGCTGTCCATCTGCCATCGGACTTTGGACTTTGGTTAAAATCATGTTAAAGGTTATCCTGTAAAACAGGGACGCCATGCAAATGAGAGCAATGCGGAAAAAGTCGTGACTGCGAGCAGATTAAAAGCTCCCGAAAATCAGTGGGCAGTCCGAAAATATATCTTTCACGTTTGGAAAATTTCACAAAAAGCTGAACACAAGAGCTCGCTCTCCCGCACTTTCACTTTCGAAAACTTCAAAATTAAGAAGTTAATTTTAAATAAATACAAAAAGCATGCGGATAAGTAATATGTTTTTCACATTAATCATAATAATTGTTTACTGACCTTGGCGAAACAAATTGACCATAAAATAAACAACTGCAGTGTGACACCTGTTGGGAAATAACACGAATGAATAAAAGTGACATCTAAACGATGAACTAGTTTAAAAAACAATGATTTAATTCCACAAATAAAAACAAAGGCAGAAATAAACAAGTGGTGAAATTAAGCTTACAGTGAAACCTGTTGAAAAAAGAAAGCATGAAATGTTAAGCCATAAATAAATTACCTACAAATGTGGTAAACAATTAAAGGACTTCAACGGAAGAAAGGTTGCTGTGACACCTGTTGAAATTAAAACGAATGAATAAAAACGAAATCAAGTAGATGAACTACTTTATAAACTTAAATTATGTTTGTTTTTTACAAATGAAAACCAGGCAAAAATAATTAAGTAAAACTGGAGTTATCAACTTAAAGAAAAAAGGTTCTAGAGACACCTGTTTCAAATGAAAAATACAAAATGCTAAGGCTAAATTAAATAAATGAAAATGTAGTAAACACTATCAAGAAAAGGATCAAGAAAATTGATTATTAAAAATCTAGTAAAAATTTAAAATACTTTAAAAGAAAAAAAATTAAAGTGGCACCTGTGGAAAAAAGCAAATAAAAATATTAAAAGCGCCAAAGAATATAAAGGCCTTATATAATTACCAAAGAACATCAAGGTCATAAAAAATAACACATTTTATAATTATTGCACCTGTTGAAAATAAATAATAACCAATTTTATAATTATTTCTACATTGTTAAAAACAAAATAAATATTTAGGAAGAAGAATCTACAAGTATATATATAGTATATAATTTTTAGGTAACTCCTTAGTAAGTTTTGTAGGCAATATATGATAGTCAATTCATTATTATTACCCTAGAATTTGTGTATTTCTTAGAAACCTCTTTAACTTATGGATTTTGTAGGTAGTTTACCAAAGTTGACCTCCTATCTATATTTTGTAGCTATAAATACATCTGTACATTATATTCCATAGTTTTTCCAAATTATTTTGTGAAACTACAACTAATTCCT
Source organism: Drosophila suzukii (assembly GCF_013340165.1). NCBI lineage: Eukaryota > Metazoa > Arthropoda > Insecta > Diptera > Drosophilidae > Drosophila > Drosophila suzukii. The sequence goes on from NW_023496847.1 coordinate 150,911, forward strand.
TATTTTCCCTTTTATCCAGCACTCCAAGTCCGCATCGCACGCCGCCGCCGCAACGACAGGGGGTAATCCAGCGGCACAACACGGGCTCCAAACCCCCATCCCCGGCAGCTCCGCCTCCAAGGAGCATGCACATTGTGTCCCCCTATCAATATGCTCCAAGTAAGTTTGCTTAAATCAGCCAACTGGCAATCCTGACCAGAAACTAATCCATGTTCTCTTAACCATTCCTCATAGGTGGTCACGATGCCCTAGCCTCCTTTGTGGACGTGGCCGTGCAGCAGCCCCAGTTGCCGGTGCCGTCGCAAAAGGATGACAAGTCACCGGGCGCCGCTCCTCCGCCGGGACAAATACCAGGACCTGGACCCGGTCCGGCACCGCTGCCACCACATGCTGTGGTTGGCGTGGCCCAGCCACCGCCGCCAACTGCTCACCACGATCAGCGCTACCGCGATCTCGCCTTGCAGCACCATCATCACACCCTGGTGCAGCAGCAGATTGCCCAACAGCAGCACTATCGCAGCCTCAATGTGGCCGCCCAGGTGGACATGCAGCGGCACATGGACAATGCCAAGCGTGTGATGCGCCACCAGCAGCATCAGCAGCAGCAGCAGCACAACCATAACCTCGAGCGGGACAGGGAGATGCTGCAGAATCAGGAGCGGATGCGCGAACGTGATCGCGAGCAGCGGGAAAGGGAGCGGGAACGAGAGCAGCGCGAACGGGAGCGGGAACGGGAGCGGGAGCGAGAGCAGCGTGAACGTGACCGTGAGCGGGAACGGGAGCGAGAAAGGGAACGAGAGCGGCGGGAACAGGATCGGGAGCGACGGGTGGTGGCCGAGGAGCGGGAGCGGGACAGTCGTCGCATGGAGCGCATGTTCGCCGGCGGTGTGGTGAACGCGCCAGGCGGCGCCGGCGGCGGAGGACCTTCGCCCGGCCAATTCATGCGGGCCTCCGTCCCAGAGACGGGTCCACCACGCTCGATCCCAGATCGCGAACGAGACGCGTAAGTTGATTGCTAAATAAGATCCTCTAATAAAACAGTATCTTGGAAATACCATCGGTGAAAGGGATCTTTAACAGATGTTCTTCAAGAGTTCATAGCAAAGCTTGTAAATAACAGTTGATCCTTTTGATTTTACAGTCTGAGTACGAACATAATCTCAACAACCTTCTAAAGAATTCGCTGTTTTTTATATTGAACATCTGCTAAAGCGCCTTTAGTGATTCTGTAATATCAGCATATAAATAGTTTACCATTATCTTGTAAGGAACTCGAATTTAGCATGACAATCAGTAATCGTTTTATATAAGTATCTATAAATGGATTTGATTGTCTAATGAATTCACTGTTTTTCATCTTGTACATATGATAAAATGCCATCAGTTTTAGTTTTATAAATAAATGGCCAGCATCTTCTGAAGAATTCGCTGCTTTTCATTTTGAATGATTATGCGCCTTAAATATAAATGCATCGTTTTCTAAAGAATTCGCTGTTAATTTGCTTGTATGATAAAGCGCCTTCTGTGATGAGTTATTATATAATCTCCTAAAGAACTCGCGGTTTTTTATTTAATATTATAAAGCGCCTTCCTTGATATACTCGTTCAATCTGCATATTTTTTAATGACCCCTGGTGCTTATGATTTTAAAAATATTCAGCAGTTGACTAATCACGTTTCACCCCCGCAGGTACTATCGTCAGGCACACGGCGGTCCAGCGCCAGAGGATACGCCCGGACAACTGAGTGCCCAGAGTCTCATAGACGCCATCATCAAGCACGAGATCAATCGCACCAACGACGCAACCGCAGGTCCGAGTCGCGAGTTCCCGCGCCCCACCTTCGTCCACGCTCCGCTGCCGCCACGCGGCTCGGGATCGGGCGGCGGTGCCGGCACCCGATCCTCGCCAGCCAATGTCCTCCATCAGATGTATGTGCGCGATCATCGCCAGCCGCACGAGGGCGGAGCAGTCTCTCTACTGACGGCGGAGAACAATGGCAAGCCCAGCTCATCGGGATCGCCCAGTGTGATCAACATTGATTTGGATCAGGAGCGAATCTCGGCGGCAGCCGCAGCAGTTGCCCAACAGCAGCAACAACAGCAGCAGCAGCAACAGCAATCTCAGCCACCACCATCGCAATCGTCGCAATCGAGATCCGTGCATGGTCAGCTGAGAACTCCGACCTCCCAGGCTGGCGGCTCAGCTCCGAGTCCCCAGCAGATTCATACCAAGAGCATTACCTTTGGCGAGCTAACTGATTCGATCATAACCAACGACTACGTGACCAATCCCCATCTGCGTCCCACGCCACCCTTTATGGCCTATCTGCAGGAGACGCAGTCCATCCTGCCGCCGGATCGTTGGAAGCAGAATCGTCGCATGCAGCAGAAGGCGGAGGAAGCCAAGCATCTTTCGCAGCAGCAGCAGCAACATGTCCAGCAGCAGCAGCAGCAACATCACGCCCAGCAGCAGCAGCAACAGCAGCAGCAACACCATGCCCAGCAGCATCATCCACCACCAGCGCCCGGCGGTGGAGGTCAGGGCGGAGCTCCGGGCGGTCCGGGCAGCGGAGGAAGTGGCGCCGGCAGGTCCAACACGCCCGGCGAGGATGGACGCAACATTATCCGAATGCCGCAGGCGGTCAGTCCGCGAAAGTATAGCCATGACCTGATGCTGCACCATGTGATGGGAGCTGCGGCGCCGGGTGGCGAGCCGGGACAGTTCTACATACCCAGCCGCGTTGTGCTGCCGGAGCAGAGGGGAGCGCCCGGCGGTGGCAGTGGACCACCCGGCGGCGGAGGACCCGGATCGGGCGGCGGTTCCACCACCATTGACAATTATGTTAAGACTCGCATCGCCGAGGTGATGCGCGATGATATTAGCTATGGAAAGAACCGAACTGTGGAGGTGCGTTCGGATGATGAAGTGACCGCCGATATGGTGGCTCATTCGCATGCCGCCCATGCCGCCCATGTGGCGCACGTGGCCCATGTGGCCCATGCCGCTGCCATGGAGCTGCAGCACCGCAGCAAGGAGCCGCCGCCGCCGCCAGAGATCAGTGTGTCGCGCAAGACGCCCAACCAGTACGAGGTAGTTGATGCCAGTGGACGGCGCTCGGCGGGCTCTGTCTCGGTCACGGTGTCGGGAGCCAACAGTCACCACTCGCCGTATCATCCGCCGGCCGGAGCCTATGCTCCCAGCACCTATGCCTTCCCCTATAGCGCATTGACTGTGCCCAGTGCAGCCGGAGGATTGCCACCACCGCAGCCGCTGCAGCTGGCGCACCAGGCAGTTCCGCCACCAGGCCATCTGAGTGCCAAGGCCAAGGCGGCGCATGCGCTTAGTGAGCTGGGAGCAGTCGGCGGTGGGGTGTCCCTGGTGGTGGGCGGTGGATCCGGCGGTATGGCAGGCGGACCAGGTGGTGTCTCGGTCGGAGGAGGTGGCCCCGGTGGCGGCGGTGGACCAGGAGGCGGCGGTGGCGGCAGCGTTGCCCAGTCGATCCAACATCCGTCGTCGGCGGCAGCTGCTGTGGTGGCCGCTGCAGCAGCGGCGGCGGCGGCCAGCGAATCGAAGCCACTGCTGCTGTCCAAGTACGATGCCCTTAGCGACGAAGATTAGTTGTGACTGCCGGCGTCGTCCTCGGCGTCGGCGTCGCACCTGCGGCCAGCAGCAATAGCAGTAGCAGCAGCAGCACTACCGCCCGGCAGCAGCACGAGCGTGGTCTACGGCTATCCTGGCTACCGGCGACACTCCCAGCATCAACAGCAGCCACCACCACCACATCCGCATACGCATCCGCATCTTGTCCAGCAGCAACAGTCGCCTCATCGCCAGCAGCAGCAGCAACATCAGCAGCATCATCAGCAGCAGCAGCAGCTCTATCAAACCTCAGTGCTGCCGCCACCGTTGCAATCCCAGCAGCAACAACTCCAGCAGCAGCAACAGCAACAGCAGCAGCATCTCCACCAGCAGCAGCAGCAACAGAGGAGCCTCTACTATGCCAGTGAGCATTATCCAGGAGGCAATGGGAGCAGTGCTGCCGGCGGCAATCCGGGCTACTACTGACAGCAACACTAAATGCAGCAGCTGCAACACTAGCACCAGCAACATCAGGAACATCAGCAGCATATGCAGCACATGCAGCACATGCAGCTTAAGCAACTAACACATCTTGCTGTTGGACAAGAAGCCCAAGCTAGGCAAACGAAATATGTATAAAAAACAAAAAGAAAAAGGCTTTAACTAAACAAAAACAAAAGAATAATATAATGAGGAAACAACAGCAGCAGGAAATCGAAAGAGAGGGAGTTAGAGATGCTGAGGGGCAACAGAGTGGGACGGCATATGTAGACTTGACAATATCTAGTTGAAGTTTTGTCCAACACAAAATTATTTAGACATTTTCAAAACAGTTCAAACAAAACAATTGTGGCTGCAAACAAAAATAAAGCACACATATTTAAAAATTGTACAAAAAAGATTGGATTTTTGATTTTAACCTTTAGCCTTAGACTTACAATAGGACTTTATTTTAAAACTTAATTTTACCGAGAGCATCTTAGCTATGTTTAAAATTTAAAACAGACATTTTGAAATTGTATATAATGAAACCAATAGCTGAAGCCAACTTTGATAGACTAAACTAGGGCCCAACCACCTGTTTCCCCTCGAATCGTGTCCTTTATGTCGCCTAAATGTATCTTGTATCTATTGGTGTGTCCTTGTTCTTTCGTGGCATCCGTGAAAACGTTTCCTCCTCCTCACACAGCTCTAACCTCAGCACCCCGAGTCAGAACGTAATGAAATTGGTAGTGACAACAATATAGATATATATATATATACATAAAAAACTAGAAATCACACCACACACTTATATATACAATACACACCTATGATTATAAGGAGTAAACAAAATAATAAAAAACACACTGTTGGGCTGTTCTTAGAAAAAAAAAAAACAAAATAAAAACAAAAACCTAAAGGAAAGAAAACAAGTAAAACGTGAAACAAGTAAATATATATATATATTACCTATAGAACACTTTAAACATTATTTAAACGACTTTTTGTAAATTTCATAAAAAACTGCGCATAATTTTAATGAGCATCATTTAATCAATCTTATCGATAAATTTACTACTACTATTATTCGTTTATATATTTTTTTTTTGCTATTTTTATATGCAAGATCTAATTTATGGAGCATGATTGTGTTTTACCCTCTTCTTAAGCAAACGCTATTGAATTATGTACGTTTAATTGATAAGCTAATGAAAGTTTCGATGTAAGTAAAATAAAAGTAAGCCCATTACGTATAAATATATAATATGGGATATACATACGCATATTTTTTTATATAACACTTATGTCTTACGAAACAGTTTTAGTGTTTAGCTACTTTAATGTTTAATTCGTTTTTTAACTTTTTTTTTTGATATGCAAACGCAAAACAAACGTGAAACCAATTGAAAAACGTGAAAACAAAAAAATTAAATATTTTTAATACATAATGAAACTAAAAAACGAAACAAAATCTATATAGTAAATATATATGAAGTAAACACAACAAACGCTAAGACTTATTCAACAAAACAAAACAAAAACAAAAAATTGTAAAATATTAAAAGATAAACGATATATATATATATATATATACGAGTATATATGTAAAAGCTAACGATGCAGATATTCGCAACCGAAAACCGATTCAAAGCGGAAACGGATATGGAAAACCCGAAACGCAACTCTGGCCGAGCAGCGCGCAGCAACGTTTTAGTTAAGAGCAGGAAGCGTATTTTTTTTTATAAATATATATATATATATATAAAAATTAAATTAAATAAAAAACAAATTCTATATATATACAGAAAATTTTACAAAATATATAGATATATATATATATATACATATATATGATAATAAATGTATGTAAAACGGCAGCATAATAACTAACTGAATAAACAGCGCCAGGGGCGTCGAGCGGAGGGGTCGTGGGAGGTGGGGCGATTGCGACCTGGGGACTGGACGGACGGACAACAACGCCTACACAACGAAACAGCTCGCATCGCCCCCCAATCCGATCCCCGATGGCCGATCCTCGATAGAGAGCACTTTCTACACACATATAAATATATAAATGAATACTTGTATGAATAACCGAATTTTATAGCTGGGCGCATTACAAAGAACGCCAGCTGAATGTGGATTGTAAAACAAAACAAAATGTGTATGCACAACGCGGCGGCGTGCCCTGAAAATGATTTAAGCAAAATCACAAAAAAACAAATTCAAATTCGCTACATATATTGAAGGACCCCTTTATTGTTTCGGTTCTACCAACCTTCCCCCCCGTTTATTTTCTGTTGTATCAATTTCAAATCGATATAGTTGTATGGCAAACGAAAAAAAAGTAAAAACAAATTACGAGTAAAGGCGGTTTTTGAGTGCATAATGATAACAATAAACACAAATTATGAATGGATAAAAAATGAGAGATAAAAAAAGAGAGGAGTGGAGAGTAAACAACAATATTATGTGGAGTATATGCATATAATGTGCGCCGAGTCGCAGAGCTAGAGCTGATTATGATCGATACATGATAATGATGTTTAGCACTTAAGTTTTAGTTGTAACTTTATGCCTTAAGTTGTAAGCTTAAAAATAATAATATAAAATTAAATACAACATATTAAAAAGCAAACAAAACAAAATAAAAACAAATACAAAAAAATAAAACAAAAGAAATGTATAACAAAATGTTCTCGTTTTTTCTCTGTGTCTCAGGGGATTTTGGGCCAAAAGGGAGCATTTTATAAATGTTTTTCTTATTATTTCCAACGATATTTAAAGCTTACGTACCCTTGAAGTATTTTTCTTAGTTCCTTTCAATTGATTACAAAACATTTTTGGTGAGACTCCACAAAATATGCTCTTAGTGGACATTTAAAAATATTTTTTTTTAATGTATCAAACGAAATACTGATTGAACCAAGGAAGTGATCAATTTAATTTACAAATTTGTCAAAACTTAAGAAAAAATTCCAACAAATATTGAGGTCAAAAAAAATGGCAAAAAGTAATGTGTGCATCGGTTACCAAAAGCGGTTTCGAGATAAATCTTTCAATTCCTAAATATTTGATCGAATTGCAGTTTTCAAATCAAAATCACACAACTTAAACTTATTTGTGAATAAGATAAGCCGTCCAAATTTATAAACCATTGGGATCAAACTAGAACAAAAACAATACCGAAAAAAAAACAATTTTTGAAAGAAGAATACTAGAATACTTGAAAAAATTTCAAAAATGGCTTTTCCAAACTGAGCGAAGCCAAGAAACTTTAGATGAATCCTTGGCGGAATTTAAAGAAATGATAGTGTAATTCGTCAAACCAAATCTTTACTTTGTTTCTACATTTAAAGAATGTAGAGTCAAAATCCAGACTTTCGTTCCTTATAATATTACCCAGAGGGTTTGGTATCAAAGTTTCTGAAGTCGTTAGCGAGAAAAAAAAACATGGTGCTTATCGAGAACACGCGGCGAGAATGCAAAACAGGAAAGCTTTTCGCAGTTCCCATCCAGAAACCCCGACGAACGGACGTAACACCCCAAAAAACAGCACGAGGTGACATCACTCCAACGGTTCGGATAGGAGTGAGATATCGGGAGCACAGAAAACCTTGCTGCTCAAAATACTAAATACTCGATTTGAAAACAGACAGATTGTGTTTATAGTTTCATTTATTTTGTAACGATTTTGCTTAATTGCTATTTAACCTTAAGTTTTCTGAGGAGCGGGAGCAAGAAAGTCGTCGCATGGAGCGCATGTTCGCTGGCGGTGAGGTCATCGCGCCAGGCGGCTCCGGCGGCGGAGGACCTTTGCCCGGGCAGTCCATGCGAGACTCCATCCCAGAGACGGGTCCACCACGCTCGATCCCAGATCGCGAACGAGACGCGTAAGTTTAATGCTTAATAGAATCTTTCAATAAAAAGGAGCTTGAAAATACCATTAATAAAGGATCTGCAAAAAATGTTCTTCAAAAGTTTAAAGCAAAGCTTGTAAATAACAGTTGATCGTTTTGATTTCACAGTCTGAGTACGAACATAACCTTTAAAACTTTCTAAACAATTCGCCTTCAGTGATGCTATGATACTAGTAAATATATAGAGTCATCATAATCTGAAGAATTCGCGGTTTCAGTATTTCTGTAGTGAATATCACATTTTAAAGAATTCGCTGCTTTCCATCTTGTGTGATTCAGCGCCCTGCATGTGTAAATATAAATGTATATCGATTTTTAAAGAATTCGCTGTTTTTTTATCTTGTATAATAAAGCGCCTTTATAAATATTTTATCTTCTACAGACTTAGCTACATTTTATCTGGTGTGATAAAGAGGCCTTAGTGATGCTGTTATATTAGTAAATATATAAAGGGCCATAATTTACTGAAGAATTCGCGGTTTTTCATTCAATATTATAAAACTGGAAAAATATAATCAAACTTCAAATACTCGTTGTGTAAGAATATTTTTAAATCAAATACGGTTGTTAGAACATTGTTTTTTTTTTAGTTTGGAACTTTAAAGTTTTAAAATAAAAAAAAATTGTTAAAATACAAATATTTCCTTAGTTGGGTTTATTTTTAACAACCAGCAACTATTTTTTTACGAGGTCTGGTTCATAGGTTTTTAGGAATAGTCAGCATCAAATACGGTTGTTAGAAAATGTTTTTTTTTCTTAATTTGGAATTTTAAAGTTTTAGAATAAAAACAACTTAGTAAATACCTACAAAAAATGTATAAATACAAATATTTTCCTAATTGGGAACAACAACCAGTAACAGCTTTTTCACTCTGGTTCATAGTTTTATAGATATATTGAGCAGTTGACTTATCACATTCGTTTCGCCCCCGCAGGTACTACCGTCAGGCACACGGCGGTCCAGCGCCAGAGGATACGCCCGGCCAACTGAGTGCCCAGAGTCTCATAGACGCCATCATCAAGCACGAGATCGATCGCACCAACGACGCAACCGCAGGTCCGAGTCGCGAGTTCCCGCGCCCGACCTTCGTCCACGCTCCGCTGCCGCCACGCCGCTCCGGACCTCCGCTCGGGCAGTTCATGCGGTCCTCCGTTCCAGAAACTGGTCCACCACGCTCGATCCCAGATCGCGAACGAGACGCGTAAGTTGATTGCTAAATAGAAACCTCTTGGTTTCTTGGAAATACCATTGGTGAAAGGGATCTCTAAAAGATGTTTTACAAGCGTTTATAGCAAAGTTCGTAAAAAACAGTTGATCCTTTTCATTTTACAGTCTGTGCACGAACATAACCTATAAAATTTTCTAAAGAATTCGCTTCCAGTGATGCTGTAATACGTGTAAATATATAGCGTGATCATAATCTGAAGAATTCGCGGTTTCTCATTTTGTATGATAAAGCGCCATTAGTGATGCTGTTATACAATTAAATTTAAATGGCTATCGTTGATATAAATGCGACATTTATATTCGTTTTCTAAAGAATTCGCTGTTTTGTATCTTGTACATATGATAAAGTGTCTTCAGTGATTCTGTTATTCATAATTCTCCATCTTTTGAAGAATTCGCTGCTTTTCATCTTGTATATGTAAATGTCTAACGTTTTCTGAAGAATTCGCTGTTTTTTATCTTGTATGATAAAGCGCCTTTAATGATTTTTGTTTTAATTAATCTTCTAAAGAATTCGCTAAATTATATCTTGTGAGATAAATTGGCCTTAGTGATGCTTTTATATGAGTAAATATATAAAAAGCCATGATTTTCTGAAGAATTCGCGGTTTTTCATTTAATATAAAGCTGGAGAGACAATAATAAAAATCTCAGGAACGATCAACTGATTTTTTACGAGCTCTATTTCTTATGATTTTAAAAATATCCAACAGTCAGCTAATCACATTCGTTTTACCCCCGCAGGTACTACCGTCAGGCACACGGCGGTCCAGCGCCAGAGGATAAACCCGGACAACTGAGCGCCCAGAGTCTCATAGACGCCATCATCAAGCACGAGATCGATCGCACCAACGACGCAACAGCAGGTCCAAGTCGCGAGTTCCCGCGCCCGACCTTCGTCCACGCTCCGCTGCCGCCACGCCGCTCCGGACCTTCGCCCGTGCAGCTCATGCGGACCTCCGTTCCAGAGACGGGTCCACCACGCCCGATCTCAGATCGCGAACAAAACGCGTAAGTTTATTGCTAAATATAATCCTCTAATAAAAAGCACCTTTTAAATAGCAACGGCGAAAGGGATCTCTAAAATATGTCCTTCAAGAGTTTATAGCAAAGTTCGAACATAACAGTTGATGCTTTTGCTTTTACAGTCTGAGCACGAACATAACCATTAAAACTTTCTAAAGAATTCGCCTTCAGTGATGCTGTTATACGAGTAGATATATAGAGTCATCATAGTTTAAAGAATTCGCGGATTCTCATTTTGTTTGATAAAGCGCCTTCAATAATGCTGCTATACAATTAAGTTTAAATGGCTTTCGTAAATATATATTACCCATTTATATTCGTTTTCTAAAGAATTCGCTGCTTTGTATCTTGTACATATGATAATCGATTAAGGATAACGATTATCCGTCATCTTTTGAAAAATTCGATGCTTTTAATCTAAATGAGTTAACAGAAATGTCTATATTTTTTTTAAAGAATTCGCTGTTTTTTAGTCTTATATGATAAAGCTCCTTCAGTGATTTTGTTATAAACAATTCATATTCTAAAGAATTCGCTACATTTTATCTTGTGTGATAATGCGGCCTTAGTTTTGCTGTTATATGAGTAAATATATAAAGGGCTATAATTTTCTGAAGAACTCGCGGTATTTCTTTTAATATTATAAATAAGAATAATAAATAAAACAATAACATTTCAGCGCCCAGAGTCTCATAGACGCCATCGTCAAGCACGAGAACAACAAACTCCGCACCAACGCCGCAACCGCAGGTCCGTAGCTCCAGCCAATAGCTGAACCCAATTTTGATAAACTAAACTAGGGCCCAACCACCTGTTTCCCCTCGAATCGTGTCCTTAATGTCGCCTAAATGTATCTTGTATCTATTGGTGTGTCCTTGTTCTTTCGTGGCATCCGTGAAAACGTTTCCTCCTCCTCACACAGCTCTAACCTCAGCACCCCGAGTCAACAATATAGATATATATATATACATAAAAAACTAGAAATCACACCATACACTTATATATACAATACACATCTATGATAATAAAAAAACACACTGTTGGGCTGTTCTCAAATAAAAAACAAAATAAAACAAAAGAAATGTATAACAAAATGTTCTTGTTTTTCTCTGTGTCTCAAAGAATTTTGGGCTTTCAACATTTTAAAAATCTTTTAAACGTTATTTTAAACTTTAATGATTTAGTACACTTTAAATACGGTTTTTTAGTCACTTTAAATTTATTTAAAATCCTTTTTGGTGAGACTCCAATAAGATACCCTTTTAGTGGAAATCTGAAAAATATTTTTTTAAATGTATGTATCTAACGAAATACTACTTAAACCAGGGAAACAAAAAAATGCTATTAAAAAATTTTTACAACTCTAAAAAAAATAGGAATTTGCACAGAAAATGTTGAGACTCTGATCATGTGCAAAAATTCATAGTTCCATCGGTTACCAAGAGCGGTTTCGAGAAAACGGTCAATCCCTAAGTGATTGAACTGCATTTTTGAGATCGTAATCAGACAACTTAAACTGATTTGTAACTAAGATAAATCTAAAAATCATTGGGATCAAACTGGGGCCAAAAACAAAATCGCAAACATACAATTATTGAAAGAAAAAAAGATACAAGAATATTTGAGAGATTATACTGAATATATTTAATAAATGAATATTGAGAAATAAGGAACATTTTTTTGGGACCCATTTTCTCATTTTTTATAATATCGTACATCGGTTTTTTTCGGGACTCAGATTTTGGTCAAAAATACGTATTTTTTTGTGGTTTTTCAGTCGTAGTTTACCCAAATGAAGGCGTACAGCTAAAAGACCGACTGTTTTGAGCAGCTTGCAAAAATAGCTATCGATCCCTATCACTTTAAGGAACAATTTCTCATTTTTTGTAAGGGGGTACATCGGTTATTTTTGGGATTCAGATTTTGGTCAAAAATACGTATTATTTAGTGGTTTTTCAGTCGTAGTTTAGCCAATTCAAGGCGTACAACTAAAAGACCGTCTGTTTTGAGCAGCTTTCTACAAATGCTATCGATCCCTATCACTTAAAGTAACATTTATTTTTTGACCCAATTTCTCACTTTTTGTAAGGGGGTACATCGGTTTTTTTTGGGATTCAGATTTTAGTCAAAAATACTCATTTTTTGTGGTTTTTTAGTCGTAGTTTACCCAAATGAAGGCGTACAGCTAAAAGACCGACTGTTTTGAGCAGCTTTCTACAAATGCTATCGATCCCTATCACTTTAAGGAACATTTATTTTTTGACCCAATTTCTCATTTTTTGTAAGGGGGTACATCGGTTATTTTTGGGATTCAGATTTTGGTCAAAAATACTCATTTTTATGTGGTTTTTCAGTCGTAGTTTAGCCAATTCAAGGCGTACAACTAAAAGACCGTCTGTTTTGAGCAGCTTTCTACAAATGCTATCGATCCCTATCACTCTAAGGAACATTTATTTTTTGACCCAATTTCTCATTTTTTGTAAGGGGGTACATCGGTTTTTTTTGGGATTCAGATTTTGGTCAAAAATACGTATTTTTTAGTGGTTTTTCAGTCGTAGTTTACCCAAATGAAGGCGTACAGCTAAAAGACCGACTGTTTTGAGCAGCTTGCAAAAAAAGCTATCGATCCCTAACACTTTAAGGAACATTTATTTTTTGACCCAATTTCTCACTTTTTGTAAGGGGGTACATCGGTTATTTTTGGGATTCAGATTTTGGTAAAAAATACTCTTTTTTTTTTTTGTTTTTCAGTCGTAGTTTACCCAAATGAAGGCGTACAGCTAAAAGACCGACTGTTTTGAGCAGCTTGCAAAAAAAGCTATCGATCCCTAACACTTTAAGGAACATTTATTTTTTGACCCAATTTCTCACTTTTTGTAAGGGGGTACATCGGTTTTTTTTGGGATTCAGATTTTAGTCAAAAATACTCATTTTTTGTGGTTTTTTAGTCGTAGTTTACCCAAATGAAGGCGTACAGCTAAAAGACCGACTGTTTTGAGCAGCTTTCTACAAATGCTATCGATCCCTATCACTTTAAGGAACATTTATTTTTTGACCCAATTTCTCATTTTTTGTAGGGGTACTTCGGTTTTTTTTGGGATTCAGATTTTGGTCAAAAATACTCATTTTTTTTGTGGTTTTTCAGTCGTAGTTTACCCAAATGAAGGCGTACAGCTAAAAGACCGACTGTTTTGAGCAGCTTTCTACAAATGCTATCGATCCCTATCACTCTAAGGAACATTTATTTTTTGACCCAATTTCTCATTTTTTGTAAGGGGGTACATCGGTTTTTTTTGGGATTCAGATTTTGGTCAAAAATACGTATTTTTTAGTGGTTTTTCAGTCGTAGTTTACCCAAATGAAGGCGTACAGCTAAAAGACCGACTGTTTTGAGCAGCTTGCAAAAAAAGCTATCGATCCCTAACACTTTAAGGAACATTTATTTTTTGACCCAATTTCTCATTTTTTGTAAGGGGGTACATCGGTTATTTTTGGGATTCAGATTTTGGTCAAAAATACGTATTTTTTAGTGGTTTTTCAGTCGTAGTTTACCCAAATGAAGGCGTACAGCTAAAAGACCGACTGTTTTGAGCAGCTTTCTACAAATGCTATCGATCCCTATCACTTAAAGGAAGATTTACTTTTTGACCCAATTTCTCATTTTTTGTAAGGGGGTACATCGGTTATTTTTGGGATTCAGATTTTGGTAAAAAATACTCTTTTTTTTTTTTGTTTTTCAGTCGTAGTTTACCCAAATGAAGGCGTACAGCTAAAAGACCGACTGTTTTGAGCAGCTTTCTACAAATGCTATCGATCCCTATCACTCTAAGGAACATTTATTTTTTGACCCAATTTCTCATTTTTTGTAAGGGGGTACATCGGTTATTTTTGGGATTCAGATTTTGGTAAAAAATACTCTTTTTTTTTTTTGTTTTTCAGTCGTAGTTTACCCAAATGAAGGCGTACAGCTAAAAGACCGACTGTTTTGAGCAGCTTTCTACAAATGCTATCGATCCCTATCACTCTAAGGAACATTTATTTTTTGACCCAATTTCTCATTTTTTGTAGGGGTACTTCGGTTTTTTTTGGGATTCAGATTTTGGTAAAAAATACTCTTTTTTTTTTTGTTTTTCAGTCGTAGTTTACCCAAATGAAGGCGTACAGCTAAAAGACCGACTGTTTTGAGCAGCTTTCTACAAATGCTATCGATCCCTATCACTTAAAGGAAGATTTACTTTTTGACCCAATTTCTCATTTTTTGTAAGGGGGTACATCGGTTATTTTTGGGATTCAGATTTTGGTCAAAAATATTAATTTTTTTTGTGGTTTTTCAGTCGTAGTTTACCCAAATGAAGGCGTACAGCTAAAAGACCGACTGTTTTGAGCAGCTTTCTACAAATGCTATCGATCCCTATCACTTTAAGGAACATTTATTTTTTGACCCAATTTCTCATTTTTTGTAAGGGGGTACATCGGTTATTTTTGGGATTCAGATTTTGGTCAAAAATACTCATATTTTTGTGGTTTTTCAGTCGTAGTTTACCCAAATGAAGGCGTACAGCTAAAAGACCGACTGTTTTGAGCAGCTTGCTACAAATGCTATCGATCCCTATCACTCTAAGGAACATTTATTTTTTGACCCAATTTCTCATTTTTTGTAAGGGGGTACATCGGTTATTTTTGGGATTCAGATTTTGGTCAAAAATATTAATTTTTTTTGTGGTTTTTCAGTCGTAGTTTACCCAAATGAAGGCGTACAGCTAAAAGACCGACTGTTTTGAGCAGCTTGCAAAAAAAGCTATCGATCCCTATCACTTTAAGGAACATTTATTTTTTGACCCAATTTCTCATTTTTTGTAAGGGGGTACATCGGTTATTTTTGGGATTCAGATTTTGGTCAAAAATACTCATATTTTTGTGGTTTTTCAGTCGTAGTTTACCCAAATGAAGGCGTACAGCTAAAAGACCGACTGTTTTGAGCAGCTTGCTACAAATGCTATCGATCCCTATCACTTTAAGGAACATTTATTTTTTGACCCAATTTCTCATTTTTTGTAAGGGGGTACATCGGTTATTTTTGGGATTCAGATTTTGGTCAAAAATTCTAATTATACCCGTTACTCGTAGAGTAAAAGGGTATAATTGATTCGTCGGAAAGTATGTAACAGGCAGAAGGAAGCGTTTCCGACCCCATAAAGTATATATATTCTTGATCAGGATCACTAGCCGAGTCGATCTAGCCATGTCCGTCTGTCCGTCTGTCCGTCTGTCCGTCCGTCTGTCCGGATGAACGCTGAGATCTCGGAAACTATGGGAGCTAGGCTATTGAGATTTGGCGTGCAGATTCCTGAGCTTCCTACGCAGCGCAAGTTTGTTTCAGTAGACTGCCACGCCCACTCTAACGCCCACAAACCGCCCAAAACTGTGGCTCCTACAGTTTTGATGCTAGATAGAAAATTTTAACTGAAATGTAATGTTCTCATCAATACCTATCGATTTGCCACGCCCACTTTAACGCCCACAAACCACAAAACCCTGTGACGCCCACAATTTTCATGCTAGATAAAAATTTTTAACTGAAATGTATTGGTCTCGTCAATACCTATCGATTGATCCAAAAAAAAATTTGCCACGCCCACTCTAACGCCCATAACGCTTAAATCTGTATACCGCCGGTAGGTGGCGCATTTTAATCTCGCTTTGCTGCTTGCATATCTCCATTTAGCTGAGTAACGGGTATCTGATAGTCGAGGTACTCGACTATAGCGTTCTCCCTTGTTTTTAAGTGGTTTTTCAGTCGTAGTTTAGCCAAATGTGCTTGAATATTTCTCTCTACGATTTAATTTTAGTGCGCTGTTCTGACATACACACTAAATAAAGTTTTTTGGGCATATCCCCATTAAAATACCATGAATCTAGAGTTTCCAACAACCTACCTGCAACCCTAAAACGATTTTGGCCAATCAAGTAGGCCTTGGCCAACTGTCATGACATTTGAAAGCACTTGTCATTATATTCCGAATGCACTTGGAAAACCTATTCTCTTTAACGATGGCGAAGAAAACGAATTACAAGATGCCCGAGCGCAACTTGGATCTCCCTGCCGATATGGCATTCGTGAACAATCTGCTCAAGGACCTTGGATTGGAGGCGGATTCGTCATCACGTGGCGTTATCCTGGACCTGGCCTACAGTGAGTTGAAATTCGGGGAAAGATTGAAAGGCAAAGAGTTTGTGAGTGATTTGTTTTAGCTTTGGCAAGGGACAAACTGGTGGAGGCCCAACGCTTTGCCACGATGGCCAACCGTTCCAACGTGAGTGTCGAGGATCTGCACATGGCGGATCCGGAGCGGGCCGTCCCGCTGGTAAAGGTCCCGAAGGAGAGTACCGAGAATCTGGAGAAGGAGATGGAGATCGACCAGCCGGGGACTAGTGCGAAGGCGAGCCCGCAGGCGTCGAAGCCCCTGGCCAAGGAGGCCAGCCAGGACCCGGGTTCGAGCAAGGGACCAATGCAGCCCACCTCTCGCGGTGATCAGGTGGGCAAGAAGGCCGATCTGAAGCCCAAGGGCGCTGAGCAGGCCAAACCGAAGCCGAAGACCCGAGCAAGTTCATCCAAACAGGTGGAACCACCTGCCACTCCAACCACTTCCGGAGCTGGTCCTTCACAACGTACTCCTACGGTCGCCAAGAAGCCACGTATCGGAGCAAGTGCATCCAAACAGGTGGAACCACCTGCCACTCCAACCACTTCCGGAGCTGCTCCTGTACAACGCACTCCCAGGGTCGCCAAGAAGCCACGTATCGGAGCAAGTTCATCCAATCCGGTGGAGCCTCCTGCCACTCCAACCACTTCCGGAGCTGTTCCTGTACAACGCACTCCCAGGGTCGCCAAGAAGCCACGTGGCGGAGCAAGTGCATCCAATCCGGTGGAGCCTCCTGCCACTCCAACCACTTCCGGAGCTGCTCCTGTACAACGCACTCCCAGGGTCGCCAAGAAGCCACGTATCGGAGCAAGTTCATCCAATCCGGTGGAGCCTCCTGCCACTCCAACCACTTCCGGAGCTGCTCCTGTACAACGCACTCCCAGGGTCGCCAAGAAGCCACGTATCGGAGCAAGTGCATCCAATCCGGTGGAGCCTCCTGCCACTCCAACCACTTCCGGAGCTGCTCCTGTACAACGCACTCCCAGGGTCGCCAAGAAGCCACGTATCGGAGCAAGTTCATCCAATCCGGCGGAACCTCCTGCCACTCCAACCACCTCCGGACCTGGACCTTCGCAACCGGTGGCGCCCCCTGCCACTCCAACTACTTCCGGACCTGGTCCTTCTCAACCGGTGATGCCTCCTGCCACTCCAACTACTTCCGGAGCTGGTCCTTCACAACCCACTCCCAAGGTCGTCAAGAAGCCACGTACCAGAATTATCTACAAAAAGTAGGCTATGAAGGGAATCTTATTCTACCCCTAACATGTGATATTTTCCCAACTTAATAAATATCTCTAGCTATTTACTTACTAAGGAACTATACATAAGTATAACTAATTCTTGAATATATGGAGAAGCATATACACTTCTCTTAGAGTAGAGGGTATATTGTATTCAAAGAAAAGTATGTGATTCAGATTTTGGTCAAGATACTCCTTTTTTAGAGGTTTTTCAGTCGTAGATTAGCCAAATCAAGGCGTACTGCTAAAAGACCGAATGTTTTGTGCAGCTTGCTACAAAAGCTATCGATTCCCGTCACTTTAAGGAAGATATATTTTTTGACCCAATTTCTCATTTTTTATTTCTTTTAATTGGTACTACTAGATATGATTATTGTATTTTTCATTACAGTCAGCTTTTTGTATATTAACACCAATAACTTATAATAGATATTAACATTTGTTTTCCCTTAACCTATTCCTTAAATGAGTGGCGGCATTCCTGAGGATCCTGCGCTTATTCAAAAAGTTTCGAGACAGTGGAATGCCATTAAAAGTTGGAAGACACACGGCAGGACATGGGCATTCCGAACGCCCCTCGCGCCCCCTCTCGCTCTCACCGTCGCACAAAACTATCTGAGACAGACGGAGACGGAAGACAATCGCACAGGACGAACTTACAGTTATGCAGAAAAAAGCGTCGTGGGGGGGGGGGGGGGGAGTGGGCGTGGTCGTGGGCGTGCGTGTGCTGGAATATGCACAGAATTTCATTAAGACATTCGTTCGTTCGACGTTTTCATACCCTGCCAAAAGGCACCTATGATTGCCATATTATTTTCCAACTTTTTTGGATAGGTTGTATAAAGGTTTTTTATTTTTTTTACTTTTGACAGGAGTTTATAGTATGAACCTACGTAACGTAAGGAATACTTTCTAGAAATCTGAACTCCGTACCTTTAACATAGTGAGCTCTGCTTTGATTAGCAAACTTATATATATATAGAAAAAAAAACCATATACTATTTCTTTTATTTTAGGATAATATTTTCCTGTATTCTAGAGCATTCCAAGATACGGTTTTTGGAAATCCCCTTCCTTTCTTTATAAACAAGTTTGCGCATTGGTCCGCGTTTGTTGTTTGCCAATGTTTGTTCATCTGCTTCGATGTTTTTGTCGATGGCTTAGACCCCAGACCTGAAGTGCGGGATTAATACAACCTCTCTCCTAGATCAAAAACTTTTCTAATAATATCTTTTCTATGAATTCCATTTACAAAGAGAACAAATAAGTAAAAATTTTTTAATATTTTTGGTTTAATTCTTCAACAAATGGGTACATATATATACATTTCATAACAATTGGTTTAAGTCTCCAACATATAGTTTATAGTACCAATGGCCGATGCAATCTCAGGTTCAGCGGAACCGGTACCATCGGTGGGGGAAAAATACTGTGAAAACGAGTTCGATTAATATGAAAATACCAAAAATACTTAGCTCAACTGACCTAAATATAACTCTATTAAGGCGATTCCTAGCCTAGGAGTGTGATCTTCATTATGTTGAATCCTTTGCGGTTCGACTGGATATTGGAAAACAGATAGATCATGAAGTTATGTGAAACCAGACATCATCGTATGTGTTCTGGGAGCAAAGGACCTTGATTAGTAAAAATAAAAAAATAATAAAAAGGAAAAGAGGACTTACTTGTATGCCGTCAACTCAGCGAAAACGAAGAGCAATGCCATTGCTTACCGGTCAAGAAAAGCAATGGCCAAGTATGTGTGATTGGGTGTGTATGGTGTGTATGGTGTGTATGGTGTGTATGGTGTGTATGGTGTGTATGGTGTGTATGGTGTGTGTCAGGCGTGCGAGGGAGAGAGGGCATGCAGAGCCTTGTTTAGTCAAACCACGGTAGCTATGGACCTTCTAAAGAATAAAAAAATTAGTCTTTCTTCTATGAGTTTTTCGCCGATTTTTACTCACCCAAGATCATCAGACAAAATGAAATAGAAATTTAATTCTAGCAGAAAAAAAATATTAAACTTTTTTTGAACAATTTTTTTTTACTTTTTTTCTCACCTAATAACACAAATACTTGAAATTTTTTACATTTTTGGTTTGTTTCCGAAACTAGTTGTGCTCCAGACGAGCTCTGGTGGCAAACTGAATGTATTCCGGCCTGGGCCGGGCTACATGATTTTGACAGTTCATTTGTTCGATTCCATGGATAGTGTGATCTAAAATTTTAAGCCGCACAATGGTAGACGTAGGCAAAACACAAGTTACAATATATCCTCGAAACTGTATTCCACTGAAGATAACAACCAGAATTATACAGAAAATAAAAAAAATACGGGTGAAAATAGAATACACTATTGGTATTTTGATATAAAGAATGATAGTACGTTCAAGAAGTATGATTTCAAATTATTAACTATTATTATTAATGGAATAGTTAAAATAAATATCTGCATATTGAATTAAAAATTGTCTATGTTATATTTACAAAATTTATGAACACATAAATTGCATGATATTATTCAAAATATATGAACCAATGTTTAAATCATTAAATATTGTCAGTCAAACGTTTTACATTATTTAAAAAATATTTTTAAGTAACTATTATTGTTAAAATAAATATTTCCATAAATTGCATGATATTATTTAAAGATATTTAAGTCAAGGTATAAAATATTGAATACGATTTAAGTCAGTAAATATGACATTTTACGTTGTTAATAAAGGAATTCATATTAAAATCAATGTTCAGAATTTAAAAAAAAATATTTTGATTAAATTTAATATATATGTAAATAATATACATAAAAAATGCAATTTGGGGACTTACTACATTTATTATATCAGAGCAAAAATATGTTTTTTAAAACAGATCAAACAAGATTGTGTAGTTAAAATAAATACTATAGAATTTTAATTTGCTTAAATATTATGATTTCCTTCATTATTAAATACTCTACTTCATTAATTTTTTAAATTACAATTTTTTAATGTAGGTTGTGTTTAGAAATCGTTTTTTTTATCACAAAAAATAAATTTCGAAAATTCCTAAAGCCACATAAACTAATTTTTGTATTCCCCATTTAAACACTATGTGTTCGAAGAATTAGAAAGTAAAACGGGGCTAATTGATGAATAAATAAATGTTGTTGTTTATTTCCCAGTCAATCAAGTGGGTTTATGGATCTGTTTACTCAAGGACCAAGGGGGTCGATTATTTTTGGGATTCAGATTTTGGTCAAAAATACTCATTTTTCAGTGGTTTTTCAGTCGTAGTTTAGCCAAATCAAGGCGTACAGCTAAAAGACCAACTGCTTTGAGCAGCTTGCTACAAATGCTATCGATCCATATCACTCTAAGGAAGATTTATTTTTTGACCCAATTTCTCATTTTTTGTAAGAAGGTGCAACGGTTTTTTTTGGGATTCAGATTTTGGTCAAAAATACGTATTTTTTAGTGGTTTTTCAGTCGTAGTTTAGCCAAATGAAGGCGTACAGCTAAAAGACCGACTGTTTTGAGCAGCTTTCTACAAATGTTATCGATCCATTTCACTCTAAGGAAGATTTATTTTTTGACCCAATTTCTCATTTTTTGTAATCTGTTTTTCTTGGGATTCAGATTTTGGTAAAAAATATGTATTTTATAGTGGTTTTTTAGTCGTAGTCTAGCCAAATCAAGGCGTACAGCTAAAAGACCGACTGTTTTGAGCAGCTTGCTAAAAAAGCTATCGATCCCTATCACTTAAAGGAACATTTATTTTTTGACCCAATTTCTCATTTTTTATACATCGGTTATTTTTGGGATTCAGATTTGGTCAAAAATACTAATTTTTAAGTGGTTTTTCAGCCGTAGTTTAGCCAAATGTGCTTGAATATTTCTCTCTACGATTTAATTTTAGTGCGCTGTTCTGACATACACACTAAATAAAGTTTTTTGGGCATATCCCCATGAAAATACCATGAATCTAGAGTTTCCAACAACCCACCTGCAACCCTAAAACGATTTTGGCCAATCAAGTAGGCCTTGGCCAACTGTCATGACATTTGAAAGCACTTGTCATTATATTCCGAAGGCACTTGGAAAACCTATTCTCTTTAACGATGGCGAAGAAAACGAATTACAAGATGCCCGAGCGCAACTTGGATCTCCCTGCCGATATGGCATTCGTGAACAATCTGCTCAAGGACCTTGGATTGGAGGCGGATTCGTCGTCACGTGGCGTTATCCTGGACCTGGCCTACAGTGAGTTGAAATTCGGGGAAAGATTGAAAGGCAAAGAGTTTGTGAGTGATTTGTTTTAGCTTTGGCAAGGGACAAACTGGTGGAGGCCCAACGCTTTGCCACGATGGCCAACCGTTCCAACGTGAGTGTCGAGGATCTGCACATGGCGGAGCCCGAGCGGGCCGTCCCACTGGTAAAGATCCCGGAGGAGAGTACCGAGAATCTGGAGAAGGAGATGGAGACCGACCAGCCGGGCACTAGTGCGAAGGCGAGCGCGCAGGCGTCGAAGCCCCTGGCCAAGGAGGCCAGCCAGGACCCGGGTTCGAGCAAGGGACCAATGCAGCCCACCTCTCGCGATGATCAGGTGGGCAAGAAGGCCGATCTGAAGCCCAAGGGCGCTGAGCAGGCCAAACCGAAGCCGAAGACCCGAGCAAGTTCATCCAAACAGGTGGAACCACCTGCCACTCCAACCACTTCCGGAGCTGTTCCTGTACAACGCACTCCCAGAGTCGCCAAGAAGCCACGTGGCGGAGCAAGTTCATCCAATCCGGTGGAACCTCCTGCCACTCCAACCACTTCCGGAGCTGGTCCTTCACAACGTACTCCTACGGTCGCCAAGAAGCCACGTATCGGAGCAAGTGCATCCAAACAGGTGGAACCACCTGCCACTCCAACCACTTCCGGAGCTGCTCCTGTACAACGCACTCCCAGGGCTGCCAAGACGCCACGTGGCGGAGCAAGTTCATCCAAGCCGGTGGCGCCTCCTGCCACTCCAACTACTTCCGGAGCTGCTCCTGTACAACGCACTCCCAGGGCTGCCAAGACGCCACGTGGCGGAGCAAGTTCATCCAAGCCGGTGGCGCCTCCTGCCACTCCAACTACTTCCGGAGCTGCTCCTGTACAACGCACTCCCAGGGCTGCCAAGAAACCACGTATCGGAGCAAGTTCATCCAATCCGGCGGAACCTCCTGCCACTCCAACCACTTCCGGAGCTGGTCCTTCACAACGTACTCCTACGGTCGCCAAGAAGCCACGTGGCGGAGCAAGTGCATCCAATCCGGTGGCGCCCCCTGCCACTCCAACTACTTCCGGACCTGGTCCTTCACAACCCACTCCCAAGGTCGTCAAGAAGCCACGTACTAGAATTATCTACAAAAAGTAGGCTATGAAGGGAATCTTATTCTACCCCTAACATGTGATATTTTCCCAACTTAATAAATATCTCTAGCTGTTTATTAGCTTATCAAAAGTCAGTTTTGTCATCTCATGGTTGTTACTAAGGAACTATACATAAGTAAACCTAATTCTTGAATATATGGAGAAGCATATACACTTCTCTTAGAGTAAAGGGTATATTGTTTTCAAAGAAAAGTATGTGATTCAGATTTTGGTTAAAATACTCCTTTTTTTAGTGGTTTTTCAGGCGTACAGCTAAATGACCGAATGTTTTGAGCAGCTTGCTACAAATGCTATCGATCCATATCACTCTAAGGAAGATTTATTTTTTGACCCAATTTCTCATTTTTTGTAAGGGGGTACATCGGTTTTTATTGGGACTCAGATTTTGGTCAAAAATACACATTTTGTAGTGGTTTTTCAGTCGTAGCAACGCCAAGAAACCTTAGATAAATCCTTGGAGGAATATAAAGAAATGATAAAGAAATGAAAGTAATCGATCAAAGCAGATCTTCAATTTGTTTCTGCATTTCTAAAATCTGAAGTACGTAGACTCAAAATCCAGACCATCGTACATTATAATATTACCCAGAGGGTATGGTATCAGTTTCTGAAGTCGTTAGCGAGATAAAGAAAATCAGTGGCTAATCGCAGAACACACATAGTGCTAAAGTAGCGTCACATCCCCATATCCATCCGAGGTTTCCAGCGGCGAGAAGGCAAAACAAGAAAGCTTTTTCGTAGTGCCCGTCCAGAAAGCCCGACGAACCGACGTAACACCCCAAAAAGCGGCACGAGGCGACGTCACGCCGACGGTCCGGATAGGAGTGAGATTAGTGATAACCCCTGCTATCGGGAGCAGAGGAGACCTTGCTGCTCAAAATACTGAATACTCGAAATGAAAACGACAGACTGATTGTGTTTATTTTTTCATTTATTTTGTAACGTTTTTGTTTAATTGCTATTTAACCTAAAATTTGCCATAAACTAAATTGTTTTCATTTTAATTTACTATATAAAAATACGCACAAAATAGTGTTGCAATGGAAGCATAAATAGGCATGTTTCAGCATTAACAAAATTCATGTACAATTGTGTTCATTTCTAAATTATTGTTTTGTCTTTTTCGTTGTTTTTTTTTTTGTTGCTTTTTGTTTTTGCGTTTTGTTGTTGTTGCCAAGGCGGATATCTATGAAATATTATGATTTATGGTTATATAAATAACGAACAAAGTATATATAAATAGTGTATAATTCAACTGGCATTACATTTCTTGTTCTTCTTTGTTTTTTATCAATCATTCAAGAGTACCACATATAGTTTAGTTTACTAATTTATCATTTCTTAGGAGGAAGACGACTTGGGTAAGTGTTAAGTGTAAGGTTTTATTCCGATAAGGCCACACTTGCTTCATGCGGGGCACAGATTTGTGTTTGCTTTGTTTTTCTTTGTTTGTTGTACAAAGGGGAAGAACGCGTTAAAAAAAAATTATAATAATCATCATGATGATAACCAAAGCTCAGTTTTTAAGTTAGGGTTTTTGTTTTTTTCTTTAAAATTAAATAGAGCAAAAAAACAGTATAATAATATAAGTATGTTAAATATAGGCATTTTAGTAAACCTTTGCACGCTGCCGTAACTCTCCATTCTGATCAAAACAAGTGCTTTTGGGAGTGGGAGTAAAATCAAATCGAAAGTAAAATAAAATAGACATTACAATAATAATAAATAATTAATATGCCTTTGCACTCCGTCTCTGCGTTTCCTTTTCCATTTTCACAAGACTATACATAATTTGTGTTTGTGTATATATTTATATATATATATAATTTATATAAAATATTAATGATAAGGCACTTTGAGAATTATTTACCCCCCTCGTGCGCGTTGCTGCACACAAATTGATAAACACGCGTGGAATTTGCTCTTTCCTCGGCCGTTTTTTTTTTTTTTTTGTTTAAGTCATGCTTGAATTTGTTGCTGCTGTTGGTCATTACATAAATACATAATACGCCGAGTGAAAAAGGTAATAAATAGGAGTAATTAAATATTTGATTTAGTTTGATTTCAATTGCACTGTAGCAATTTTTTCGATATAAATTATTTGCGCAAAAAAAAAGTGTCTCAATAGGGAGTAGACTAAAGTCGCTGCATACAGGTTACATATTTTTAAATATGTACTTCTTTTTTTTTAGTTTTTTTAGCAAAAAGTGTGTACAAAAATAATTTACAATTTTTTTTCTTAAGTTTTGCGCATTTCTTTGCTCAGTTTTTTCATGCTTAATTTTAATTTTCTAACACTGTACTCAGTTTGTTTCTGGTTTTGTTTTGTTATCCGCTTTTCGGACTTTTCTGATTCGTTTTTGTTTTTGTTTTTCTCTTTTCCGGCACATACAAAGATCGACAATAGGTTTTCCCTACATAAATATTTTAAATAGGCTTTTTTTGTTAAGGCTTTTCCTTTGTTTTTCCGTTTTTATTACATATGCATGTACTTCAATAATCAATCGACATAAGCATAATTATAATATGGTTTTATATAAGTTGTATATAAATTAAGGGTTTCTCTCATAACACTAAAAATTATATAACTGCACCCAAAAATAGAAGAAATCAAGAAAAAGTTTGTAAAATAAATTAAATAAAAATAAAATATATATAATAAACAAAATGATCTGTCGCATATACCATATAAAAAACATAAAATTATCAATGGTCAAAATATATATATGTGTGTGTGGGTGTGTGTTTGTCTGAGTGTGTGTGTCGCATGTGTTGTTTTCATAAATTATTAACATTAATTGCATATAAAATATATCTGGTATGTTTTATGTAAATAGATGTGAAAATAAATTATGGTGTTTAAAAATCAGCATTTCCATTTCATAGATCCATTTAAATAGTACAAAGAATCGTAGTCATTCAAACAAAAAAAAAAACTACATCAAATCAATGACAGAATTCCATTATTAACTTCTCAAAACGAAAAATTGTTTGTTGCTCGTTGGTTGTTGTTGGTGTTTGTTGTTGTGGTTGTTGTTGTTGTTGTGATTGGTTGCACGAATTGCAGAGGTATATCATCAATAATATTCATATCATCATCCAAGATCATCATCATATAATCGTAATCGTAATGTAATTGTTAAATATAATTTATAAGCTTTATCAAAATATTTTAACTCTCGTATGTACACAACGTTTTCTATTACATAAATTTAGCAAAAAATAATAAATTAAAGAATTTCCTTAGCTCCGTTTCTGTCCGTTTCTATCATCTCATTCTCATTCTCATTCCGAATTGATTGATTGATTGGCTTGGATTGGAAGACATCGGATCGGATGGGATGGTATGGTATGGTATCGCATGGTATGTAACCAACTCTGTACTCTCTCCATCTAGCCATCCACATCCAGGGTTATATACAGGAGCTGTTTTTTTTTTTACATAAGACTTATCATCCAAAGTGCGTGGCGTATATATAAATATTGAACAAAAGCGACAGGTGTTTGTGCTGGGGTTCTAATGGGTGCTCTGCAGTAGTTGTAGGTTCTATAAATGCAGGAACGATATTCACACGTTCGTCGTTGGCCGTTTTCTTGATTTTGATTTGAGCAACATTCGCTGAAGATTCCCAATAGTCCGTTTCGTCCGCTCTTCGCGTCTCCTTCTTCTTTTTGTCCAGTTTGTAAGAATGTTTCGTTTAGATTTTATATTACTTTTTTAGTTTTAGTTTTTAGCATTTAGTTTTTAGTTTAAGATCATCGTTTGCTTGGATTGTTTGTTTGTCATTTACGTATCTAACTACCTAATCGTCCCGTAGTCTGGCGTTTCGGTCCTTCTCGTACTAAACGATAACGATTGACTGTCACAGCATGAGAGAAATCATATCAAAGATCGTTTCACAATTTAGGGGTAGGGGATGTGTTTATGTCCTTTGGCAGTGGCCTGCGTTTTTCCTTGGCGTATACTTGATATACACATATAGGCGCCCCGGAAATCCAGTTGCCTTGCGGGGGGAATATCTATTTTCTGACTTGGATTTTGATTGCGGGAGGAGTTTGTTGGTCCAGTTTCCATGGTTTGGTCGTTACTGAGATTTTGTCAAGGATGCTGTTATTGTTGTGGCTGTTGATGATGGAGGGATGCTTTGATGGGCGTGAGTGGATGTTGGATTGGATGTTGTTTTTTGCTCCCCTCCTTAGAGTCCCAAGTTGGACTGCTGCTGGTAGGGCTCCACCGCTGAGCTGAGACGATTGAAAACCGGCAGCCTGGGCGTGGTATCCTCCTGCTGCATCGGTGTGCTGACGCTCTTCTGCAGCAGCTGCTTGCTTGCTCCAGATCCCGATCCAGATCCACTGACCACCACATCGTATGGCGGCGGTGTGTGCACTGGCGAAATGGGTACATTTGGGCTCTCTGGCGGCGTGGCCGGTCCATGGTGACCACCACCCATTCCACCCATGACCAGGCCCATGCTCATGCCCAGACCTAAGCCAGAGGCCGAGGATGTGGACGAGGCGGAACTGTTGCTCGTGCCGCCATTGGAGGAGGCCAGGTAGCCCGGCGGCATTGGCAGGGCATCGTGGAACGGGAAGTTGGTCAGCGAGTTGGTGGGACTCAGGGACAGCGATCCAGTGGGCGATTCCCGATCGGATCCCGTGCTCATGCTGAGCGGTGGGCTCAGTGGCAGATAGAACGGGCTGGTGTTGCTGCCGCTGCTGCTGTTGCTATTATTGCTGCTCGAGTTATTGCTCTTCGACGAGAAGTTCTGGGATGATGACGACGACGACGAAGACGACGAGGACGACTGCTGCTGCTGCTGCTGCTGGGACTGCGACTGGGATTGGGATTGGGATGACGACTTGGCTGCCTGGGCCGCCTGCTGAGCGCGGGCCTCGTCCGCATTGTGGACAAAGTGACAGCGCGGTCCGTAGGGACAGAAGCCCACGCTGTGAAAGGTGCGGCAGTACTCCGTCTTGTACTTGGGATGCCGCTGCAGGTTGCGCAGCTCGTGGTATCCATGGGCGAACTGGCACTTCTCGCCGTACTTGCACTCGCCGGCCTCCTCGAATGGACGGCACAGCTCCGTCTTGTATCTGGAAATGGAAAATGGAGTTAGTAAAAGTTCTCGTGATAATGGGATTGTCTTTAAGGTTATATCAAAAATCTGAAATACAATTTAAGCTGCTTACTTTTGAAAATAAAATACTAAATATTCATGTGGTAACTTCTGAGTTATACAATCAATTTCGATTAAAGTAATACCAAAAATTGTTTAACATTTTTAAGGACAATTTAAACTGTTTTCTTTTTAAAATATAATAACAAGTCATTGTTATAGTAATTCCCGAGTAATACAAAATAAGACAAAATAAATACCAAAAAAATACCAAATAAAAATTGGATTGAATTAAGATCAATATAATTATTAATTTTGATTTAAAGAGTTAATTAATATACCTAAATCTATAAATCTAAAGGGTTGCTTTCAAAGAATTTAAAAACTTTGTTTTCTGATTAATTGTTTTTTTTTTTAAACGATTCCTTTGGCCTAATCAAAGATCAAGAAATTTACACATATGTTGACATCCATTTTTGCAGTTAAAAAACTATTTGTACTTCTATACAAAGGGATTTATTGAGCTACAACAAATACTAAATCAATAGGCCTAAGTCCACAGAAATGTTGACGTTGTTTTAGGGATTTTAAGCCGTTGGCTTCTTGATTAACAGATTTATTTAGATAATCATTTGGCTTTAATAAAATAAAATAAATATCTGAATGAAATCACTGTAAGTATAGCAATTTTTGGCAGTTAGTAAACGATTTAAACTTTTCTACAAAGATATTCCCTGAGCTTGAATAAAGATTGGTTGATTATTCCTAGATCCACAGTAATGTTGGGCTTGTTATCATGGATTTCAAGCAGTTGGTTTACTGAAATATTGATTTATTTCTAAAACGATTCTCTATGGTTGATTAAAGATCAATAAATCCCTTGATAATATTAGTTTTAGTGGAATTTATGTTCACAAATACCTAAAACAGATGATCTACGGTCAAATTTAACTGCATATATGTATAGAAACTTCAATTAAGATAGAGATGCGCTTTGGTTTCCTGTTCCTTGTTGACTGACAACCTTTATCCTTTCCCTTAAGAGTTGTTCCCTTTGAATGGTGCCCCTTTTGAAAGGTGTTCCCTTACCTGGATGTGTTCATCGGCTGCTGTGGCAGTGGCTCCGACTGCGTCCGCTCCAGCTTTCGGTGCAGGTTCATGTTGCCCAGGTTCTCGATGATGGTCACCAGACTGGCCACCGGTTGCTGTTGCTGCTGTTGCTGTTGCTGCTGCTGCTGCTGTTGCTGCTGCTGGATGAGCTGGTGCCTCTGCTGGGCCGGCTGTGAAATGGTGCGTGTGAGGGCGCCATGGAGGCGATGTGGCTGCTGCTGCTGGTGCTGCTCCATGTTGCTGCTGTTGTCCAGGACGAGATCCTGCAGTTGCTGCTGGAGAAGATCGCGATCACGTTCGCTGGCCACCTGTGAATGCAAAAGGCGAGAAACCAAAAATCAATTTCTGTGACTCTCGGGCGTATACGTAATACGTAACGAGCGAACATTTCGCAAATATCCACAATAAAAAAAAAAAAAAAAACAGAAGTATAAAATAAAATAAAAATAAAAGAGAGGACGCCGAAAACAAAGGCAAAAAGCAAAAGCAGCACAAAGCCAAAAGCCAAGCTCACTTTTACTTTTAACTTGACCTATAAGCAAAAACAGAAAAAACTGAAAAAACCCAGGCAACACACACAAACACGCACACACACAAACACACAGGAGAGGGCTAGACGACTGAGAAAAATATTGCAAAAGGCACACAAAAATGTTATAATTTTCCAGACATTAAACAAGCGCCAAGAAAAACCAGCTACCTCTCTTTTTTAGCCGCTTTAAGCCACTCCACTTGCCCCTCTTTTTTTTTTTTTACCACTCTTTCATGTCGTCATCAGTTTCGGTTTTGTTTCTTTTTTTTCTGTTTTTTTTTTTTTACTTTTTTGGGAACGCAACGTCCGACTTGGCCTGTTCATTTTCGTGCGATGCTGTAACATGTTATGCAACCAGTTAACACACACACACTCACAGACTCAGCACTTAGCCCACTCCATCAAGCGTGGCCAAAACTAACAACAACCACTACCAATTACATATGTATAGAGCTCAAGTTCAAGCCAACAACACGAGAGGCAGGCAGAAAAGCAGAAAAGCAGAAAAACAGAAAAGCTGAAGCTCAAGAGACCGAAGCTCAAAAGCCGGAGCTACGAAAAAGACAACAACAAGAGATTTTGGGGCCCCCAACCAGTCGGTAATCAACCGCCTCAGCACCCCCCCCCCCCCCCCCCTTCCAAAAACCCCTTCGTAAGCCCCCTCTTATGGCTTATAAGACCCCTCCTCTTTCCAACAACCCAACTCAATTTGCCACTCTCCGCAGACGAAAAACTGGTTGGCTTGCTCAACAAGTGGGAACGAAAGGGAGATATTGAGGGTGTGTGGCGATGCCAGGGAAGTGGGAGAGGGAAAGCACGAGGCGGTGGCGCATGCGCACCTACTAAGAGCCAGGGTTGCCAGGGTATTCCCAAAAAGAAAAAGAATTAAAAGTAAAAAAAAGGTTTAAGAAATGCACAAAAGTTTAAGAATCTAATAAAACGCTTTAGTTTTTTCAATATCACTTTAACATTGTTCAATGTTTAAAGTGATAAGTAATAAGTATACCACATACTTATGACAAATTCCCATTGGCTCTATGAACGATTTCATTTTTTCATTAATTAAATAAAGTAGTAGTAGAAGTATAATTATAAAAAACGAAAGATTTAATTTCAATTGACATTAGGGGGCATTCCAAAGGTTTATAATATAAAAAAAAAGAAGCACAACGTTGTTTACTAGAGCGGGAATTATAAACTTTATTGACCACAAATCACAGGATTTAGATTTGAGCTGGGGACCTGCAGATGTTCAACTACATATATGTACATTAATAGAGAGCCAAGCCAGCATGAGATTACAGAACGATATAGCCCACTTAGAGCGTCGTTATCTCTAGAGATTGGGTTTTTGAATGGGGTGTGGGGGAGGGGGGATGGATGTCAAGACACATAAAAAGCCAGCCAGACATCAGATGAGGCACATAACAAATAAATATTTATATATGAACGCCATGCACTTCATTTAGGTTATCTTTGCCCCGATTTCAACAACCACACAGCACATTCCTTGATATTTCATGAGTAATTCCAGAACAGGCTGAGCGGGCCCCAAACGAAACGAAACAAAACAATTTAAATGTTCAATTAATTAATTTGCCTGCCCAATCAGTTTAGAAGCGCTATATACCCGATGTTCTTGTCGTCGATCGCTTATCTTATCTCTCGTCCCATTTGGCATCGTGTTGTCTGGATTTCAGTTCTGTTTCACTTTTATTTCACCATTGGCATTGGCATTGAAGGGTAAGTACCACATTTCTGCTTGGGTACAAGGTTAGGGACAACAACTAGGAGTGGTAAAATTACAACGTCTTTTTAAAGGAAATTGAATGTGTTCTACAAAGCTGTTAAATGAAATATATTACGTTCTGTACTGAAAACTAAATAAGATCAATTAATGTTTTAGGTAGTAACGAATGTACCTATTTTTTGTAGTACCCTTAGGTACAAATGGGTTATGTAATTTCTCTTATGAAAATATATCAAAGCAAACTTCCGTAAACAAATACATTAAGATTTAGTAATATAATTATAAAGATTCTTAATAATGTTAGTAATGAAAACTCATTTAAAACTTTAAAGGTACAATTATTAAGGATCTATTGTACCAAGATTTTGTATATTTCAAAGAAATAACCAGTTATAAATTCCATCACTGGTTTTTCCTCTCGTTAAAAAAAACAGAAACGGAACTTCCTGCATTGGATCGTCAATTAGTCAGCTGACATTGACGAGCACCTGGCAACCCTGTTTCTCAGTTTCCCAGTTTCAGTTTCAATTTCAGTCTGTAACTCTGCGCAGACAGCAGAAAAAGGAAGAAAAAACATGAACAAAAAAAATAAAAACATTAACGAGCAAGCGCAACAAGTTTAGCAAACCTTTGGCGCTGTTTTACTTTTTTTTCTCTTTTTTTTTTTTTGACCAACTTCAACGCTTACGGCATCTCTGCGACTGCGACTGCGGATACGGTTGCTGCCTCCTGCTCAAGCTTTTGATTTTGATTTTGATTTTGCTTTTTGCCTTTGGCTTTGGCTTGCACCAAGTACCATAAATAAGATCCAAGTTTATGCCTGGTAATTTACGATTTCTTCATTTGAAAAGCCAATAAAAAGATTTCAGCAAAGGCCACCCTTGAAAATAATTACTCATATGTATTATGCAAGGGTAAAAAGTAAGTTATCTTAAAGTTTTACACACCAAAAAACGGACCTGATTATATATTATCTTTTTATAACCCATTAATTGGTATCATTGTATAGGATACAATTGATATGAATGTAAGTATTTCTATTGCTTCTTATAATAAC
This sequence comes from Drosophila suzukii, assembly GCF_013340165.1. NCBI lineage: Eukaryota > Metazoa > Arthropoda > Insecta > Diptera > Drosophilidae > Drosophila > Drosophila suzukii. The sequence continues at coordinate 183,561 of NW_023496847.1, forward strand.
TATGTTGATCCTTGATTATAATGCGATCTATATAGTTATTATAAAAAGTATTTTGAATATTTACATACACATCAATTGTATCTTGTACAAAGATTTAAAATATTATTATCTATTGTTTAAAAATACAGTAGAATTTCATATGACCAAACATCCTATAAGATAAAGAGGTTCTTAAATGCCTCCTTATAAGATAATAACTTCAGTTGAAGAGCAATTCTATTTCAGTCTTTTAAAAAGTCGAATTATCGAATCCTTCAAATCGAAAATGAAACTGGAACACAACCCAAATACCCCGTTGGCAACTCGAACTCTGTTCCAAAGTGAAAATCGGTATCAGTGAAGAAATCTCACTTCCGCAACGAAAAACCCAAAGATAACCTTCAAACACGACGTTTCTTTTTTTACGATTATTTGTGTGTCAATTAGTTGTGTTTAATTTTGCACAGCTGTTTTGGGGACGACGACGTTGAATTCATGGTCAAGTTATGACTCCGATTCGTGAACTGATTTCGCAAAGAGGGGTTCGCATAAACCCGATGTGTGGCGTGAGTAATGGGTGATAAAATGGGGTGGAAAGGGGGGGGCTAAGACGGGGAAAGACGTCGTTTTTTCCTTTGAAACGTGTTCGAAAAACCACTTCAAGACAATCTACCTCTCTTCACCGCTCTCTGGGCCCCTCTTTCTTCGGCGGGTTTGTGTAAAAAACAAGATTAAGACCCATTTTGGCGAAGAGGAGAAGATGACGGGGAGTACGAAGAGCTAGATCTGCGGTTCGTTTCAAAACTCTTGTTTTTTTTTCTCCTATTTCGCGAGCGTTTTTCCCGTATTATGTATTATGCTTTGCTCTCTTTCTAACGCCAACTCGCCGTCTCTTTCTCTTGGCGCTCCACACACATCTCACCTCTCTTTCTTTCCCCCTGTCTAGGTGAGAATTTCCCTTTCATTTGAAAATGAAAATAAGTTTACTTTTCTTTCAGTCATGCTTTGGCCTTTTTTTCTAGCTCTTCTTGTTTTCTTCTACTTGCTGGTAGAAGACTCTCTTCTATCCCCCCCCTTCTTCCGCTTTCTTCCCAATGTTTTCTTCTGGCCACTTGTGTTTTGGTCGCCTGGTTTTTCTGTTTTCCGTTTCATTGTTGCGGTGGGTTAAGACAATATCAGAAGATTAGACAGAGAGAGGGAGAGTTTGTGTGGGTGGGTGGAAAAGAGAGGGCAGAATGGGGAATATGCACTACTTGATTAAGAAAAGAAGAGTCAGGGTGCGGGAGTTACGGGGCTATAGATCCGAAAGACTTTTTGCAATTCTTCCATTTTTGAAATTCCAGGTTCAGCAAAAGATGTTGATAATTCCATTAATTACTTCATATATTTTATAAGTCCGAGTTCCTAAGTTGTTATCACTTTAATGGAAGGGAATAGACTTGAATGGAACATACACGTATCGGATTTAGTTTTATTTTCTAAATAAATCATCATCAATTTTGAGAATTTCAGATCCTACAATACTATACATTTCAGTCAAATTTATTAGAATTAGAAAGTCTAGGTTAAGTGTTGGATATATAATATAACAAAGAATTTTAATCTGAAAAGGATTTAGACAAGTCTATTTTGTGAAAGTAAATTAAGATTTTGAGTATAGAAGTAGTGATTCTTCTAAGCCCAAAATGATATGCAGATACCTTTCCCTAAGAAGTATAGTAGGTACTATCATTACTTTCAAACTGATTCGTATATTTCTTATGGTTACATCTGCAAGCTTAATTTCGGAACTTTGATCGTAGCATACTACATTAATCTATATCTTAAACCATTCCATAGAAACCATCAATCCAACAATCTGCAAGTATATTTGCCACCCAGAAGATTTCGGTTCTTAATCGATTCGATATTAGGTTTTTGGTCAACCCATGGGGGCTTACACATGCGAAACATTTAGTTATGCAGATGTGTATATATTTCTTATCGAGTGTGTGTTTCAGGTCTTGGCTCACGACGGGCTGTTAGGTAAGATCGGCGATTGTTGTTGCTGCCGCTGCTGCTTACTTGTTTGTGTCTCATAAACACGTTCACACAGATACTTGCTGAGTGTGTGTGTGAGATGCTGAAGACCTGCTGTTGTTGGTTTTTTTGTTTTTTTTCGGTTGGACTAACTGGTTTATAAAGCCGTACCAATAAAAGCAGCAACAACAACAACACAGCGATGACGACGACGCAATATCCATAACCTCGATGAGCTAACACCAATACAATGGTAAAATAAAATTAAAAAAGAAAAAAAAGAGAAAAAACAAACTCACACCCAGACAATCTTTATTCTGTTCATATATATGCGAATTGAAAATGAATACAAAGTTATTATTGAGTGTTATTTATAATACCTGAACAACCTGCACGAACGGCTAAAAAGAGATGGAAAGAGGCGAGAGGGGGCGTGGCGCTACTATATATATATATATTATGTATCTCTACAGCGGCGGATCAGATAATAAGATACAAAAACTTAGTGAACAGATTTTGTTGTGCAAGGAAAATGGTTATATCTTAAGTGAAATATTAACATATTTCTAGTATATTATTTAAATCGATTATTACTATTATCTTGCCCACCACTGTACATGTATAATTCTCATCTATTAATCGCCTGCCTGGGGAATATCATTAGCAATTAAAGCTGGGTATTTTACATTTAGCTAGGGATGGGTTTGGTTTATATAAAACGCGATGATCGATCGAAGCCCACAGATAAAGATCTGATAAATATACGCATCTGATTTCCATATTTACACACCGACAATCTTTGCGGTTCAATTAAAGTTCAAGGTGAGCGCCTCAAATTTTCTATGCAAAGTGCGAGATTTCTTTTAAACGAAATTTGATTAGCAGCCAGACGCAGATCAAATTAAATAACATTCAAAAATCACAAGAAATCGTATCACTTTTATCCCTTCTTGTTGTTTTTTGTTGATTGAGCTAAAAAAAAAAAAAAAAGAATACAAAACAAAACCTCGCATCGATTTTAATTGCTGGCAAATTTGAATTGGTAATTAACACATGCGGCTGTCATGCGAGCTTTTCATTGCTTTTCATTTTCATTCTCATTCGCATGCATTCCATTTCGATTTCCATCTCGATTCCCATTTCCATTCCCATTTCCATTTCCATTTCCATTTCCATTGCATTTAGCATTGCATTTCCCCCTTTCCCTTTTGCGCCACTGATCACTGATCACTTTTGATCGATTGATGGGCTGAAAGCACACAACAAAACAATCTAGAACAGACGATCCCCCGGCCCCCTTTTTTCTTCTTCTTAAAACCCCACACGTAACCCCCTCCAAAACACGATCTACAACTGATAAAGCACACAAAACAACGTGCTGCACTGAGGGAAAACGATTTGAACTCTACTTTTGTAGGTTGAATTAAATAGGAATGAAATATTTTTAAAATTATATAGTGTTTTAGGAGATCATTTAAGATCAGAGATAAGGTTATAGGTTATAGGTTATCATAAACAATATAATCGATAAACTAAAATATGGATCCAAGACAAAAGTAAATAATAAATTTATAAAATATGAAAAAACATTTTTTAAATTTAATAGTAACTCTTCTTTTGTAGGTTGTATCAAATATGAATGAAATATTTTTAAAATGATATAGTATTTTAAGCGATCATTTAAGATCAGAGACATGGTTTTAGGAACATAAACAGTATAATCAATAGACTAAAATATGGATCCAAAATAGAAGTAAATATTAAATATATATAAAATATGAATAAATATTTTAAAGATTTAATAGAATTGTAAGCAATGTTTTAATATCAGAGAAAACGTTTTCAAAATATAAGCATTATAATCATGATACTAAAATATTGATCCCAAAATAAAAGTAAATATTAATGGGTTACTTTTTCTATTATAATAGATTATAACGTATTAAGAAAAACACTCATTTGAATTAGAACGCATACATATTAAAGTGTAATTGAGCAAGTCTTTAGCAAAAACTAGTTAAAATGTTTGCATAACAGAATAATGGATTAATAAACAAGGCATGAAATTGAAAATCCGACTTTACGAGTTCCAGGCCAACCAAAGTTCTAACCCTATAAGAACCTATTACGCTTGTTTCGTAACCCCAGCTTGCTAGCTTGTTATTTAATAATACCAATATGTAACAGATCACTTAGTTTCCTACGATTAGGGAAACTAAATACATAACAATTTACATAATACGTGGTATCTTGGCTTTAAAGGTAACTACAAAAGATACAAAAACAATTTAAAGTGACTTGGCTTTGGTTAAACGTTTTTGGATTTTCGGTTATTTGGTTATTTGGTTATTCAGTTTTCGGTTTTGGGTTTGGGTTTGGGCCATCCATCGATTGAGGTCTAGGTCGAATCGACGAATGGAGCATTTCACATTTCGTGCCGTTTGCATTGTCCATCCGTTCGCTCGTTGTTAATATTTGGTAAGCGAAATAACAAAGCATAGATAGCGAGAGTGTTTAAAGGGCGTGGGGGTGGGGGGTGGGGGGTTGGCAGAAAAGCAGAAGAGGAGGACAAAGAGGAAGGAGGAAGAGCGGACAAAACCAAGACGCATGCGCAACTGCCGTGCCAGTTTCGTTTCGTTTCATTGCCAACTGTCCGCCGTTTGTCTCTTCCTCTTCTCTTCGCTTCGTTTCGTTTCGGTTTTATTTCTTCTTGTGCTTTTTGTTGTTTCTTTTCCTTGTTTTTTTTTGTTGAACCGGCTCACATAATAATAATTGCAACAACGAAAATCACATAATAAAACACAATAAAAGAAAACTTCACAACGACTTGGCCTTGCTAAATTCGGAGCACAAGAGCCATAAAAACAAAGCTTAGCAAAAAAAAAAAATATATATATATAAGAAGTACAGTGAGCACTAACTATACAAACTTATTTCTTTAATAATTGTCCCAATTCAACAAAAAAAAATCCTAAACTTTTAAGATCCCTCAAAAAATAATATCCCCTTGTCTTAAAATGAATACTAAATTAAATAAAGATTTAAATATATTCCTAAAAAGATTTTCTTATATACAGACTTTACTGTACAAGCACAAAATCCGGCACAGACATCACAACAAAAACAAAAAAACCGAATCCCAATCACAAATCGAATTTCGTATCCAAGAGAGTTCCGTCTTTAATCGATGTGCATAAAAATAAAATAAAATAAAACATAATAATCATTTTCCTCTTCTTCTTTTTCCGCTGTCGCAACGCGTTGCGTTTGCGCAGTTTTTTATTGCTTTTTCTCTCGTTTTTTTTTTTTAGCGAAAAAGAAGGGAAATACATATAAAATGTTGCAATTGCCGTTTTTGTTTTGCTTAAGCAAACCAGTCAAACAAATGCAAAATGAGAAAAGAGGGGGGTGGGGGGGACTGAAAAGAGGTAAAATGGAGAAAGGGAGATGGATGATGGAGACCTTTTGCACAAACACAGAAACACACACACACAAGCAAAAAGAAAAAGAAGGAGGGAGACGGAGAGAGAAAAGCCACCGTTATGCAATCGAAATGGAGAGTTTCGAATGGGAGCAAAGTGGGAGGGAGACGAAGATAGAGATAGTGATAGTAGATATGTATCAGATAGTAGAAAGAAAAAGTGGTAGGTATCATTTTCAAGGTAATCTTAAACGCAAAATTAGCTCATGTTACCCACTGTGTAACATCCAAATACAATAGGAATCATGGGAAAAGTATAATTATAAAGACAACGCAATCTTTCAATGTTACTTATGGATTTGTTTCCAACTTTTGTAGGAAAAATTAAGTATAACAATTAAAATGCACAAAAACGCCTTGCTAAATTAAGGAAATTGGTTTCAAAAACACTAAAACACCAAAAAAGATCGCTCAAATAGTGATTTATGGCCAAACAAAACAACCGGAAAAGTGAAGTGCATTTCTGTACTTCCTTTTAACGACCAAAAACCAAACTCTCCTCTCCAATTACATATTTCGATGGATTGTATTACCCATTTCCCAGTTTTCCAAATGGTTTACACGAACATCTCTCACGCCATACACAGTGGTATTATTGATCCTAACAAAAATATTTTCTTACAGTGGGGATATGGATTTTCCAGTTCCAGGAGCTAGACTTGCAGAAGTTCCGCCTATAAAAGGTTTTTCCCTAAAGAAGCTCAAGTTTCACACGTTTTTTTTATTGAATCAGAAGTTTATAATAATCACTTCGAGTTCTGCCTATCTCGACGAATTCTAGATAGCAAATTGTTTGGTTGTTCGTACAGATAAACAACAAATAAATGACCAAATGGTATTTGCTTATGGTGCACACAATTGTTCGTTTTGAGAATTTATTAGGCTCGGGAAATAATGTAGAGCCCCAGAGTGGTTACTATCACACCAATCCCGATCCCGATCCCGACCCCTTTGCCCTTGTCTCAACCTCTGCTCCGTTCCAGTTGCAACCCTCTGGCCCCTTTAGTGCTCTACTATATCCCCCCTTTTCCAGAGAACCGACTTGGTACGCCTTATCAGACGACGGGGTGTCCAGAGCGTCGAACCTTATCGGGGGACTTGTTTTCGGTTGGGTTCCCTCTGATTGTTGAACTGTATGTGTGTGTGTGGAGTGGAGTGACTTGACCTGTCCCAGCCCCATTTCCCCAACTCCACATATGCTTGTTTTTCCCTTGGGGACAAACGCCATAAAATAAATCCCTAGCTGCGACCCGAGAACTCGATTAAATACGATCCAAAACAATGCGATCCGCTCCGATTCGAGAGCTGAGCTGAGCTTTAATATGTGTGCCGGGCAGCACAAACATTTCGAAATTTATTTGTGTGTTTTTTACTGTTCCCATATGTATAATGACCAAGTTGAGAAAAACATTTCATGGTTGGTGATAGGAAAATGTTAAAAGGGGCATATCACCGAGTCATAAATCAAACTTTGGCGGGCAATAGGTATTGCTCCAATATGGATACTATATTTTAGGTTGAAGTTCCTATAATATGTATACGCTTTTCACGTTTAAAAGAGTAATTGAGGAAAGCATGATGAAAATCACCTTAGCACGTCGAAACTGTCACTTTAGTGTGCCCGTTTCCTGGCATTGTTTACCAGTGTGGCTGTGCTCCTAGATTTATGACGTTAAGTAGGAAATGATGAATATCATCTCGTGATAAACTTAAGCCTAGCAATTTCTATAGTTGTCGTGTGCACAATTCTCTGTTTTCTGTGCTCTCCACTCTCTCGCTGTTCTTGGGCGCTTATCAATCGGCCCGGCAAATGCCTGCCTGTGTTTGCGCTTCTGAGCACATGGCAGTGGCAGTGACCCCCTCCCAATCTTTCATCGAAAACCCCTCTCAACCTCGCCTATCTGTCCTATGCACACTTGTATGTGCTCTTTTTTCTCAGTTTCACCAAGTGCAGGGCAGGCACGTAAATCATAAAAAATAAATGAAGGAAAAACACACATTTTAAGTATAGATTGAAAAGAAACGACGCTCTTTCTCTGTTGACACACGCGCGTTCTAAAGTGCAGCTATCTGTGTGTGTGTGTGTGTGTGTGTGTGTGATTTAATGTGATAAGAATACTTATTATTGGGTTAGTTAGTTCATACAGTATAATAATCTTTCACTCGCTGCTGTTTTTGTTGCCACTCAAAAGTGATAAGCAAAGCGAACAACTGATATATAAGTACAAAGCCAACAAAAACTCAACCAACAAACGAAATACACAAATCATCAACTAACAAAAACTGCATGTTAGGCAAAAATAAAACCAACAGGGACAGCGAAAGATCATCTTTATTTCCAGCTCATAACACCGGCGATCAGTCGAAAATCGGAGATTCCATTTCACAGGCAATAGGAATTTTCCAGAAGTTACAATGAGACGTCAGAAAATAATGATTTGATAAGCCACAACTAAGTATTCGCGCGGTAGTATTCCATTTGGCAGATTTGTTTGGATCATTAAAAGTGACGGTATTAAAAACAATCTAGTAAACAACCAATAAATAAACATGTTTATATTTTTTATAGCTTTTAAAGCTACTTGATTGCTTCACAAAGGTATATGTATTTTTTGATAAAAATCTTTGAAATGGTTTTGATTTTATTTTACGAGTCTCTAATAAGAGGGGTTCGATTAAATTTAGTGATAAGTTGTTGGAATTTACTACTTTTAGGTAGTTTATATGTTAAAAAAGGATGATATGGGGGTAAAGATAAAAACGATCGGTAGGTCCAAAACCGAAAAACAAACCCCTCATTTATCTCTATTCGTACTTCTCTACCTTCTTTTTTTTCAATCCCCTTCCACAGGTTGATCCCTTTTGATTTTTGATACTGCTTAACCCACCCTTCTCTCCACTTTTCCCCGACTCTCTCTCTTCTCATTCCCTTTTCCTGCGCCAATAATTTATCGGCTATTTGATAACCCGCACAAACAACACAAAGAACAAGAAGCAGAAAGCAAACAATAAGGTATGCACTGAAAATAAATGTAATAGAAAACCGCATTTTGATTTGATATTTATTCAATATACCAAAAAGAAAATATACAAATTCATTTGGTATTTGAACCCGGGGTTCTCACGTGAATTCATCTTGATATCACATTATTCGCTTATCAGCGAAACCTGAGCGGTATTTTTTTTTGTGTAGAGTGTGAGTGAGAGGGCACAAAGGATGGAGAGCGAGAGATCAACATGTTGGGAATGTGTTGAACACGTGGTTGTGGGACTCTCAGAAACCCAAATCCGATCCAAATCGTGATTAAAATATATCAGGGGTTGCTTAGAACAGAAGAAAAACAACAAAAGTGGAAAAAGGAAAACTCACATGTGTTGTTGCTGTTGCTGTTATCTTTGTTGTCCTGTCAAACCAGTTGTGTGAGTGGTGTGCTAGACAGAGACAGCGCTAATGGGCAAAACCCGCAAAACAAAAACGCAAAAGCAAAGACACAAAGACACAAAAGCAAAAGCAAAAGCAAAAAAGCAGGCGATCAAAAAAAGCGACAGTAAATGTGAATGGAAATCTACTAAACAAACGGGGTTCTCTGCCAGCGTCGACGCCGACTGCGCTGCCGCATTCGATCGCGACTTTATTATATAATAGATTCGATTGGATTGGATTTTTTTTGGTGGATTTCGTTTTTGTGGATTGGCAATCAGAAAAAAAAAAATAATAGAAAAAACATGTTGCAAGCCGCAACTTTTTGTAGGGTGGCCCGCATGAAAAGCGTGAAAAGCAAAATGCCAGCCAGCATAATGGAAATATTATTAACGAAATTAATAAGCGAAGCAAACTGCAAACAGGGAGATATACAGGCTGCTATATATATGTATACATATGTATCGTTTTCTGCGAATAACAAGCCTTAGATAATATTATTTTCCACACATTCCCAGAACTCGGGGAAAAATCATGCTTAAGATCGATTCCAAATGCAAATAAAACCGCCTTCAAACACATAGAGAAAATAAGGGAATATCTATAATCAAAGAGACATGATACTTTTAAAGTTTTAATACTATTTAAATCCAAAAGAGCTGTCTTATAGTCAAAGTCCGAGTTCGCATCCCACTGGTAACCAATAAATGTTTATATGTATTTGTTTTCACTTACTATGGCATCATTTTATTATCAAATATATTATTTCACAATATCCAATTTGAATCAACACTTAGCAATCTCCGGTCTAAAAATATATGTAAATTCAACAAATTTCATTTCTTTCTGTGCATGCAAACAACAAACAAACCGCGATGGGGGCGAAAGGGGAGGGAGATGGTGGGGAGGAGCGAGGGAGAGGCGAGATGTACTTTGGCACTCAATTGAGCGGCCATTAGCAATAATACCAACAACAATGAGTGCGCACCGCACAGCCAAGACAATTTCAAGATTACAACAATAGCAACAGCAGCAACAACAACAGCAACAACAGCGACAAATGACAATAGAATATGAAGTGTCTTTGCCTCTACATTCTCCATCCCGTTCTGACCAATGGCAATTGGGTCCCAGTGCGCACGCCTGCCTGGCTCACTCGCTCTCCCCATCTCTCGCTCTCTCTTCCCCCCTTTTCCAAAAGCAAAGCCAGGCGAGAGCGAGAGAGCTGGAGAGTGGGGGCCGTCAGGCCAATGCGTTGGTGTGGGCGAGATAGCAAAGCGACGACAAAGGCGAGAGAGCGCGGCGAATATCCCACACACACACAGCACAGGCACACTCACATACATATGTACATGCTGTTTTTTATTTGTACTTTTTTACAACTGCACGATAAGAGGACAGGCAGCAGCAACAACAACAATAATACTAATAATAATAATAATAAGCAGCCAGTAGCACTCCGCACGCAAATAACTTTATTTATAATTTATTTTGTTCGAGGCGGGGGAAACAAAGAATGGAAGAACAATTAAGTTTAAGTAAATTACTTTGTAGAAAACGCATTATTTTGAAAACTATTTATTGCAATAACAAAATACCAATTAGACAATCATATTCGTAGAATCTAATTTCTAGAAAACCAATTAACTCCCCTTTACAACTGCAAGTTCATAATAACTATACCATATGAAAACATTTAACATTAATTGATTGTCTTTAAGGCATGATTTTTAAGAATTAGTATTATTATTTTTAATACAACCGAACTCTATTGTATGTTTCTTTTGCTTGCGTTGAGTTAGGAACAAAATCGTTTTTGAAATGCGTCGGGGTTGTGATCCTCAATTTCAATTTCAACCCCCATCGACTAATAAACTCTTGACGAACTGAGGATCCCCTTCTTCTTCTTCTACTCCTTCCACCGGCCCCATCTTCCCTCTCGCTCACTCCCAGGGCATCTCAAGGGTCAGCCAGTCAATATGCTGACAATGTGTTCTTGTTCTTGTTGTTGCGGTCGTTGTTGTTGTTGTTGTTGCTGCCCCGGCCTCATGTCCTCATGCGTTTCATGAGTTTAAGTGCCCCGTTGAGTAGTGAGTTTAGGAGAGGTGCCCACTCTAGCCTTTTTATAGCCAAGTTGTAAAAGAAACTTGTGAAGTTCTAACCTACAGGAGGTCCAACATTTTATTTTCTTTTTTTTTTTTTAGAAAATCAACGTTTTTAAAATTAGTGTTCATTAGTTTTGAAAGCAGAAAACGTTAAGCGGAAAACCGCAGAGGTATGTATGTATATATTGTCTTATCAATAACATAGAAAATTTTAGCCTTTTTATAGCCAAGTTGTAAAATAAGCTTCTAAAGTTCCAACCTATAGGAGGTTAAATATTTTCTTTTTCTTCTTGAAAATCTCCGTTTTTAAATTCGTATACACTACTTTTAGAAGGAGAAAACTTTAAACAGAAAACAGCAGAAGTATGTACATATATATTGCCTAATCATTAAGGCATAAAATTGAAGACTTTTCATAGCAGAGTTCTATTAGAAAATGTTGGAGTACCACACATGAGCAGGTGTATTTTTTAGCTATTTTTGAAAAGCGTAGTAAATAAACTCTTTTGAAAACATTAAAAACATAGAGTAAAGGTTTTACAAATAAGAAAAACATATAAATTAAACCATTTTTATCTTAATCCTATTAAAGTAAATTTTAATATAAAAATATATCCATAGGTATAGATATTTTAACTAATTTTCAATACAATTTGGGTTTGGCAACACTGTCGCTGCGCTTGCATTGTGCGTCAGTGTGGGTGAGTTAGTGAGTGAGAGGTACGGGGACTTGAGCCTGGGATTTCGATGGGATGGGGCATGGGCATGGGTAAATGCGGTATTGGACCTGGACTTTGGGGATGGGGCTGCATATTAATCGAGTCGAGTCGGATCGAATCGAAATGAAATGACGTTCGGCGGAGTTGAGGGTTAACCAAGGAGGAGGAGGTGGGGGAGGAAAGGAGGGGGAGAACAAGAGGAGGAGGAGGAGAGTGAGGATTGAAGATTGAAGAGTTGCCTTTTTTTTTTAGGTAGGTAGCGGTGGTCGCTACACTCGCTCTTCTTCTCCTCCTCCTTGCACTCCTACTCCTTCCACTCCTCCACCTCCCCCACCACTCTGATTCTTCTTCTTCTTGCAGCAATGGCGTCGGGACAAACACACACAGAGGAAAAAAAACACAGATCAAAATAAAACGACGACGTTGTTGTTATCGCCTTGGCAGGAAATGGAATTATATTCGTAAAAAGTAGTCGCCGTTTGTCGCTTGTAAGTGTAAGTGAGCCTCTCAGCAGGAGAGGGTAGCGGAGAGCGGGGGAAGGGGGCAGGGCAGGGGCAGTGGAAGGAGAAGGTGAAGCAAAGAGCGGAGGAGGGGGAGTTTGTTGAAACGTAATACCGCTGATTACGTACGAGGATTTCGATATAACAAACTAAGCACATTTTACACATTTTACTTTTCAGCCTGAAAACAGAGAAGCAAAAAAAAAAACAAAAGCCAAGCAAAGAGACGGGCCAAACAACTACAGTGAACACACCCTACACTAACCTATTGAATAAAAACTAAAGCATTTTTATTGCATTCTATAGAAATCAAAAGTTCTAAAACGTATCCATAAATCAGAATGTAAGAAATTAATGTTGAAGTTATATTAAGAAATGAATAGTTGCCATTTCTCACATGAAAAAACCACAAGTTATAATAAAAATTTCAGTCATTCTATAAACACCAATCGTTTTAGTTGACACCCACTGTATCGAGTGTGAAGTGCAAACTGCATAAATGCACACATTGTAATATGTATAAATTTCATAATAAAATCAAGGAGAAGCCAAGAAAAACGAGAAATTAAAAGTTATGCGAAAAAATGAATTTTAAAGTTGGCGCTCCCTTCTCTCCTCTTTCGGTCCTCTATTCTCCATTCTCCCCTTCCCTCTCCCCTTCCCTCTCCCCAAACCATCGCAGTTTCCAACCGACCAAAGTGGCGCAAGCAATGTAACAAAAGCCCAAACACGGACACCATACAAAATGTTTTAACAAATTCACAAGCACTAAGATTGCAACACTTTTGCAGCCTGAAAAAAAATGAGGAAACAAACTATTTTTTTAGCGATAACATGAAATTGCCTTTCCATCTTTGAAATCCATTGCAGCGCATCCGACAAAAATAAAAAAAAATTACCTTTTATATTTCACTTTATTTGTAATTATCAATTAGATAACCAAAGATCGAGTTCAAATTATAGTAAAAAGTTATTCACATTCAACAATATACCTATATATTTAAAACCTGATTTCTGCTTCAAATCACCAGTTTTTTTTTTTGCTTGCACAACGATTGCGACAATTTTGTCGCCTGGAAAAAGTTGCGCTGCTGCAGCAGCAGTTTCTATGTGTGTGTGTGTGTCTGTTGCGCCCTTTCGCTTTCGGCAGCAATTTGTTGTTGCCTTTGTGGCTGTCGAAAAGCAAAAACAAAAAGCGCTGCGTAATGACAGCACACAAAAACAAAAATCAAATGAATTTTCCATGCGAATAATCGCTGCTGCCTGTCGATAATCGATAACACGGCGGCAAATGCAAAGTTCATTCAACAAGTATTGGCAACTTTATCGGACGTCAACCTGCCTTGGCCCTATTTTTGTTGTTATTGTGTGTTTTTCTCCCCCCTCCACCCCCCCATCCCTTTATTTTGTGGTTCTACTTGACCCTTTGGCCCTGCATTTTAGTTTACGCAAATTGGCGAAAAGCCGAAGAACAAGAAAATCAAAACAAAAGTGCCGCTCTCTTTTTCCCTTTCGAGCTCCACACTGCTCCTCATTCCTCCTCTCTTTCTCCCCCCTCTCTCTCTTTCACACAAACTTTGCACGTAACCGCAGCGCAGCAGCAGAGCTCTTTGAAAAAAAAAACTGGGCTCATTTGAGAGCAGAGCAACTTCCAATGCGGACACAAAAAACAAAAAAATGTAAAAGAAATAATATAAATAATACAACAGAAATCACTAAAAACACAAAAATCCAGCCAAAGCAAACCCGGAACTTGAGTTAATCGAATTTGTTGTCGATCAACAGCTGCTCTGCCGACGTCGCTGCCCATAACACGCACACATATACAATGTTATGTATGGCATATACATACATATATACAAACAGTAAATGATCACGAGTGGCGTTATTGTTGTTGCTTTTAATGATGCTGCTGCGATGACGCCAATTGTAACAAATAAATGTGAGGAGAGGGGAGAGGGGGAGAAAGAGATAGAGGGAGAGGGAGGGAGCAGGTTGCCCCGCCCCCTTCTCCAATACACTTATCAAAAATCCTTATCAGACAATTATTTAGTCCACTTTACACAGTCTGTCGTTTTTCGCTTCTTCGTTTTTTAGCTGTTTTGTGAGTTGACAAACCGAAATAATAATTATGAATCAGCTTTAATAATGGGGAATAACAAACAACAAATGCAAGTGTAACGAAACGGAAATATAACGAAAAACAAAATGAAAAATGGAAAAAAAAATGAAAAACAAGTTAACGAAATTGAGCAAACGATGCACATATTGCTTTTCACGACACACACACAAAAACTCGCGCAAAATGCAACTCCGTGAATAAATAAACCCGAAAACAAAAAAACATGTGGTTTAGGCATGTTTCAAGTTGACGACCTAAAAATATTTTAAGTGTTTTTCACTCGAGAGACACAAATTGATGGAATGATTGTTTTCAAGTTCTTGAGATTTTGTAAAACCCAACTAACTATTAATAATTTAAAATAGGGTTTGCAAGAACCAAAACGATCAAAAAATGTATTTCTTTTAAGAAATTCGATTGAATAACACAAGATATATGAAATATTTGGAAAAGTTTATGGCAAACATGAACTTAAGTTTTGTTTCTTGTATCCAAAAACAAGAATTTGTAATGTTTGCGCCGAAATCCACGAAAAACAAAGGATTTACAATTATAAATCCCTCTGTATTATTACAATATCTTGATTTCTTATATGAAAATTATTTATATTTAGAAAATTTCTTGCGAATCAAATCACGTCAGGTCTTTTTTTCAATTTTACTAAAAATTTCTATGCACTAAGTTCGTATTTCAGTTTCCAAAAAATTCGTGCTTTGGCAGAGAATGTAATTTTTCTTAGATTTCCTGGAAATCCAATAACGACTCCTTTTAATTTTACTGGAAAACGAAAAAATAAATGTGTCATAAAACTTAAAAGAAATACACTGTTGAGGGAAAATAAAAGCTTCAAAATGAAAATGCTCAGGTTTAAATTTAAATTTAACTCTAAATTTTGATGTATGACACATTTAAGTATCCTAATTGTTGTGCTTTTCCCTAGAAACCCATTTGGTATTTTACCAAAAGTAAATGTTAAATATTACTTTCCTTAACAATAAAAACTAATGGTAAAAAATACCCCCAGAAGTTAAATTTCCTTTGAAACTGGGGGCATTTTTTTTTTTGGTATATTCTTGGAAAGGACTTACCGTTTCGAAGTGGACATAATCATAATTAGCCATCAAAGGCATTTTGTGGTACTTTTTTAACAGATTTTAAATTTGATTTTGCCGTTGTTGTTGCTTGTTGCTGTTGTTTTGCTATTTCCCACTGGACAATTTTTTTTGCTATATTTTGCTTTTTACTTTCTTTGCTTTTTTTGTTGTTGTTTGATTCGTATTTGCTTTGCACTTGAATGTTGAGTTATGTGGTGTTGTTGTTGTTGTTATTGGTTCCGCGAATATTGCATTGCAACAATAAAAAAAATCAGCTAAAAGAGTGAAGAGAGCGTGTGATTAGCAGCGAACGTAGGAAGACGGAGAGAATAAAGAGCGGCGAGAGAGTGGGAGCAGAATTACACGTGCTTGTCGTACGAGCGTCGAAGTGTGTGTGTGTGTGTCAGGACATTTTTCACGCACATGTGTGAGGCGAGGAAGAAGAGTCTCTGTCTTTGCTTTGCCTTGTTCCTTTTTCCCTTAGTTTTTTTACATTCTTTTCTGTTTGTTTTTTTTTTTGAAACAGCAACAGCCGATGTCTGTTTCGTGTGTGTGTGTGTGTGATGTTTGCTTTGCTTTTATCGTCTTCTTCGTTCGCGTTCTCGAAAAGCGGAGAGATAAGCTTGCGCTTCGTCTTCGTCCCTTTGCCTTCCTTCCTCTCCCACTCCCGCTCTCTCGCCCTCTTTGTTTGTCCGTGTGTTCTGTGCCTGTGGCTGTGTGCGATCTCTAGTGGTGGTCGTATCTCGAATGCGCCTGTGTGTTTGTAATTTATATTTTATTGCTGCGCCAGCAAACTCAAAAACAACAAAAACAAAAAAATTAAGTAAAAAAAAGGGCAGCGATTGCGATTTCGGCCTGTTGCTTCGCCTGCTTCTTCTTCTTCTTCTTGAGGTCCTTGCAACTGCACACATGCGCACACAAAACGAACCGAATGTTTGCTTATTTGAACTTGCTGTTCCTTACCGCAAATTACCGTTTCGCTTTTACTATTTATTTTTACTTTACACCTTTAAAAAAAATGTTTACAAAAAATGATATTTAACTTTTCTTTGCTGCTTACTGTTTTTTTAAAATAAATCATCTACATAAATGTTTTCCGGCACTTGCAAAAAAAAAATATATATCACCACTTGAACGATCGCACAAACATCGCAGAAACACACGGAAAAACACAATTTGAATTTGGTTCGCTAATTACTTTGGATACGGGCGCAGAGGTCCTGTCGCTCTTCGCTCGTTCGCAAAAAACACAACAAAAGAGACGCAGCACGTCCGTCAGACAACCAAGCAGATCGAAATTGAAACTTACACTCGCACAAAAAGGTCGTGTTTTTTGTTGGCTGACTGCTAGTGTGACCAGTCGTTGGCTGGCTGAAAATGCCCGCCAGGTGTGGGCATCTTACTTTTGGCTGGTTATTATTTAGGCACTTTCTTTGGCGCTCTTTTTCGACGGCATTTGAAATCGTATTTGCAAAATATAAAACTCATGCTTGCGTAATTTTAAATATTCAGAAACCTAAATAGCTGGTTTACCTTATTTCCAATCAGTAGGTACATTTTCCAAGGGTAGCTATTTATTGTTTAGTTATTTAATTTAGCATCGATGGCAATTTAGCATTGGAAGTTCGAAGTCAGCACCAGCCAATGTTAATAATTGACTGTGTTATTTGTATGAACGCAATAAAAAGTAACAAAGCGAAGGGGGGGAAAATATAAGGTACAATTATAATTCTAAGCCATGTTGCCAAAGAAGCTATATGCCAAAACCACTTGAAACCCTTTTCCGCACTAAATAAATAAATAAAAAATACATTTTTTTAAAAGTGATGAGGAACGTTAGCATATTTAGCAAGCTGCTCAAAACAGTCGGTTTGTATGCCTTGATTTGGCTAAACTACGACTGAAAAACCACAAAAAAAAAGAGTATTTTTGACTAAAATCTGAATCCCAAATAAAACAGATGTACCCCCTTACAAAAAATGAGAAATTGGGTCAAAAAATAAATCTTCCTTTAAGTGATAGGGATTGATAGCATATGTAGAAAGCTGCTCAAAACAGTCGGTCTTTTAGCTGTACGCCTTGATTTGGCTAAACTACGACTGAAAAACCACTAAAAAAGGAGTATTTTGACCAAAATCTGAATCACATACTTTTCTTTGAATACAATATACCCTTTACTCTAAGAGAAGTGTATATGCTTCTCCATATATTCAAGAATTAGTTATACTTATGTATAGTTCCTTAGTAACAACCATGAGATGACAAAACTGACTTTTGATAAGCTAATAAATAGCTAGAGATATTTATTAAGTTGGGAAAATATCACATGTTAGGGGTAGAATAAGATTCCCTTCATAGCCTACTTTTTGTAGATAATTCTAGTACGTGGCTTCTTGACGACCTTGGGAGTGGGTTGTGAAGGACCAGCTCCGGAAGTGGTTGGAGTGGCAGGAGGTTCCACCGGTTTGGATGAACTTGCTCCGATACGTGGTTTCTTGGCGACCCTGGGAGTGCGTTGTACAGGAGCAGCTCCAGAAGTGGTTGGAGTGGCAGGAGGCTCCACCGGATTGGATGAACTTGCTCCGATACGTGGCTTCTTGGCGACCCTGGGAGTGCGTTGTACAGGAGCAGCTCCGGAAATGGTTGGAGTGGCAGGAGGCTCCACCGGATTGGATGAACTTGCTCCGATACGTGGCTTCTTGGCGACCCTGGGAGTGCGTTGTACAGGAGCAGCTCCAGAAGTGGTTGGAGTGGCAGGAGGCTCCACCGGATTGGTTGAACTTGCTCCGCCACGTGGCTTCTTGGCGACCCTGGGAGTGCGTTGTACAGGAGCAGCTCCGGAAGTGGTTGGAGTGGCAGGAGGTTCCACCGGTTTGGATGCACTTGCTCCGATACGTGGCTTCTTGGCGACCCTGGGAGTGCGTTGTACAGGAGCAGCTCCGGAAATGGTTGGAGTGGCAGGAGGCTCCACCGGATTGGATGAACTTGCTCCAATACGTGGCTTCTTGGCGACCCTGGGAGTGCGTTGTACAGGAGCAGCTCCGGAAGTGGTTGCAGTGGCAGGAGGCTCCACCGGTTTGGATGAACTTGCTCCGCCACGTGGCTTCTTGGCGACTCTGGGAGTGCGTTGTACAGGAGCAGCTCCGGAAGTGGTTGGAGTGGCAGGAGGTTCCACCGGCTTGGATAAACTTGCTCGGGTCTTTGGCTTCGGTTTCGCCTGCTCAGCGGCCTTGGGCTTCAGATCGGCCTTCTTGCCCACCTGATCATTGCGAGAGGTGGACAGCATTGGTCCCTTGCTCGAACCCGGGTCCTGGCTGGCCTCCTTGGCCAGGGGCTTCGACGCCTGCGCGCTCGCCTTCGCACTAGTCCCCGGCTGGTCGGTCTCCATCTCCTCCAGATTCTCGGTACTCTCCTTCGGGACCTTTACCAGCGGGACGGCCCGCTCGGGCTCCGCCATGTGCAGATCCTCGACACTCACGTTGGAACGGTTGGCCATCGTGGCAAAGCGTTGGGCCTCCACCAGTTTGTCCCTTGCCAAAGCTAAAACAAATCACTCACAAACTCTTTGCCTTTCAATCTTTCCCCGAATTTCAACTCACTGTAGGCCAGGTCCAGGATAACGCCACGTGACGACGGATCCGCCTCCAATCCAAGGTCCTTGAGCAGATTGTTCACGAATGCCATATCGGCAGGGAGATCCAAGTTGCGCTCGGGCATCTTGTAATTCGTTTTCTTCGCCATCGTTAAAGAGAATAGGTTTTCCAAGTGCCTTCGGAATATAATGACAAGTGCTTTCAAATGTCATGACAGTTTGCCAAGGCCTACTTGATTGGCCAAAATCGTTTCAGGGTTGCAGGTTGGTTGACAAGAACTCTGGATTCATGGTATTTTCATGGGTATATGCCCAAGAAACTTTATTTACTGGGTATGTCAGAACAGTGCAGTAAAGTTTATCAAAACCATATCGTTCACAGCGAAAGCAAGCGCAATGTTCTTGAATTGAGAACATTTGCTCTTAAAGCCCCTGTAGACACATTTTGAGTTTATTGTTCTCAATATCAGAACAAAATCATGATAAAAAATAAGTTAAATTCCACGCGGAGTTCAAAATAAAACAGAAAACACACGATTAGAATTCAGATCAATACCCTTCATAAAGTTTTAAAATGGTACCACGGCTACCAACACTGGGATAATAGATATACTACCGGTAGTCGATCACATCTTGGATAACTTAATGAAGAGGTGGCTAGTCCGAAAGTTCAACAGGAAGTTCCATTTCGTTTTTTTTTAGACACCGATGATAAGTTCGAGAATCCAAGCACCTTGTACTTTTGCATAGAAAATCTGTATAAACCAGAAAGGATATATAAAAAACATTGAAAGCAATTACATAGAATACGTCCAAAACAGCCATGTCAAACCTCTGGTCTTTCACCTGTATTCGAAATTTCTTAGTTCAGCGACAAGATAATTACATTAATTATAATAAACTAACTTTTTTATATTTTTGGTTTCGGGTAAGCCGTTTTCCCGCAATCGTTACCACCGCAGGGTACTTAAAAACGTAGTGGTCCAGTAGTTTCCCTATAGCTCCGTTACTTTTAAATTAAATGAAATGTCCAAATTATGTTTATAAACAAAAGCCTGTTCATAAAATGTTTTAATAATAGATATACTTAAGTTACTTCTTTTCGAAAATTAGGTTGTTGTAAAATTGGTACAATAAAATTAGGTACCATCCGTGGTACGCCCAGGTGGCAGCGCCGTAGGCCAACAAACATGTGGCAACTCTTTAACATATCAACGTAAAAATGCGGTTAAAGATTATTTAAATTTTGTTAGTTTTCTTAATTTTTCTACATTTAATCAATGAAGTAACTTTCCTATTATAATAATTATTGATCTATGTCCGTCCCTTTTTACATCACCTACTTTTTGGGTCATCCTTCTGTATTAATTATAACAAAAATAAATAAATTACCATCATATTATATATACCAAACCAACTTTTTGTACACCTGCAAATAAAAAATAAAATTATTTTTCGTTAAAAAAGCAATTAAAATTAAGCTAACGACTTTTTGGAAATTCCAAAAATGTGGTAACGGAATTTAAGCATAAAAATTAAAGGAAAGTGTTTACTAAAAATGAATTAGTAGACTTATAGTAGTTTTAGTACTCATTTTATAAGTCATAAGTGTACTTGTTCTTATCAGCACTGCAGTTGGACCTCCAATCAGCGCATTTTGCTTGATGGCGATGGGTCAGTGGCGCAGTGAAAATCCCATCGTAGTTAATAAATAATAAAAATCAGAAGTCGTACACGGACAGACGGCGTACGTGTCATTAGTCAACGATGACGAACAAACAAAGAAATCAAGAGGGTCTAATAAATGTATTTCCCATGCGGGTTGCAAAAGACGTCAGCTTAATTCGGCTTAGCTCCTAAAAAGACCACCTGGAAATTAAGCAAATAATTTTTTGTTTTTGTAGAAAAATATTAGCTGAAATACCCTTAAAGTCACCATTAACATTGAAAAAAGAAGCGAATTGAAGCATTATTGAGCCATATTATATCATTAATCCTTTATATTGTTTAAAACGTTTAAGAGCAACTTAAGATTTCGAGGTTCCCTTCTTTTTTTTTTTGATTCCTCTAATATAAATATCAAACTGGCCCGTAATCAAACTAACTATATCTAATATCAACCATGTAAATATTTGATTACCAGCTTGGTTTCATTTTTTAAGTTTTTGCTTTGTAATTACTGACCCAACGGATTGTTTTTATTACCTGGGACTATGATTTAAAACACCCACTACGAAAGTGTACTTATATATATTTAATTATATAAAATATTTGAAAACTTTGATTACAACCAACCAAAAATTTGACTTAATTCAGTCGAAACATATCTAACGCCAATAAAAAATTATATCTGGGGTTTAAATAAAACGTGCCTTTTCAATACATAATTTGTAAAAATTTTTTTAGTTTAATAAAAAAAAACTAAGTCTATGCTACATCATTAAAAATCAATATGTATGTATAATCTTTAATAAACAAGGCAAAGGATTAGATGAGTAAATACATTTTACTGCTCTTCTCTCCCTTTCTGTCGCCCCATCTCTGTCTAATGCAGATGTGAACAGCTCCGAGTCGAAATTTAATTTCAACATATTTATTGATGTAATTCAAAAAATTAAATATAAGTTATGTTTATAATTATTACTGCTTACTATGCAAAATTACTTTGCAGTTTTGCGTTCTGTTGTTTTGTTTTCCTTCATTATAATTATTATTATTATTTGTTTTTTTTGTTTACTCTTGTTGCTGGTTGTATTTTATTACTTTCCCCCATCTCAGTTGGCTTTGCTTGGTTGTTTCTCCTCCTCCTGATCCTCCTTTTCTTCCTCCTCCACTATTCTGCATAATTTTTTTGTTTGCTTTTCTCTGTGTATTTTATTAATTTTTTTTTATTGTTTATTCTTGTTTTTGTGTTTCTTATTTATTCCATTTTAATTAGTTATTGAGTTTTGCTTCGCTCGATTCATAATTAAGCATTGGATTCGATTTGACGTGAATCGAATGGGATATATGCATACATATATGGTGTTTATTCGCTTATATATATACATATACATATATATAGGTTTAGTTTTCCTCAGCATTACTTCTCTTTGCTCCTCCAACATTACCATTATTATTTCTTGTAATTTATTAGGCTAAGTGTTGATTTCTTTCTTTTTCTTCTCTTTTTTTTTTCGTTTGGGCAATGATGTTTGCTTGTTTTGAGTGGGTGTATGAGAGTGGATTGGATGTGTTGTGGGTGAGTGTGAGTTGTGTATGAGAGTGAGTGTGTTTGGATTGCGAATTGATTTGATTTGAATCGAATTGGTTTCTTATAATTTGTGTGTGTTGCTATCGATCGCAGTGATTCACTTGTGAATCACATTTGCTGGGGTATCATTTTATATTATTATAATGTGTTGTTTGCTTGTTTGCTTGTCTGCGCTGTTGCTGTTGCCTTTGCTTTTGCTTTTGCTTTTGCTTTGCTGTTGTTCCTTATTTGTTTAGTATTGAATTTAAATTAATATTAAGAAACATCCTAACGCTCGCTGCTAGCGATGCTGAATCCTTCTGCTCCGGCTGTTTCTGCTCCTCCGTATTTTCTCCGCTCTTTTCCTGGCCTTTCGCCCACATCCACATCCACGTCCACGTCTGCGTCCGCGACGGCCTCCGTTCTCCTCCTCTTCTGATGCACTCCCCCAATCCTCTTCAACCTCGCTTCAAAGCCAATCCCCAGCTTTTAGTCCGCGATCAGGGGCTTGCCGTTCTGCTTCTCCTTGTCCTTGTCCAATTGCTCCAAGAGTATAGCTGGATTGGGCTGACCCTGGTGGGTCTTCTGCTTCAGCATTGTCCAGTCGTAGATGTAGTCATACTGATGGTTCAGCGTCCTGAACAGTATGCTGTTTTTGGGAAAGAGAAAGTTCGGATTAGTCTACCATTAGATCATCGAGCATTACATTAAAAATTATGAATAAAAGACACATAACAAACTACTAATAAAATCAATACCAGTATTAAAACGTGCTGCACTAACGTATTAAATAAAACCAGTTAACTTCCTATATTAATCGACAAGTAATTATCAAAGTTATAATATAAATTGTTATTTAAGAGATAATAACCGACAAATAGCTATAACACTATTTTCAGTTCTTAATGGCTGATAGTGAAAATATAAATAAAATGTTTATTGAATAAGTCATTGGACTTCATTGAAAATCCAGTTCATTAAAACAAAAACTGAAATAGTTGCTAAAATTATTGAATATTTGGTCGAAAAACGCTTATGAAAAAGACTAGCACAATATGTAATGTTTGTATACTTGAAATTAATCCTAATTAACAGCAACAAAAATCCTACAAGATAAGTTCTATGTGCATGATCATTTTAAAATAAGATAATTGGACAAATCAAAATCTGATAATGAAAAACCAGCTCACTACAGTCGCACTTACCGGAACAATTGACGTAGGTACATGTAGTCCGGCTGCTCCTCGAAGCGCAGGCTACGACAATAGTTCAGATACATGGAGAACTCGGCCGGCGAGCCCTTGCAGAGGACCTCGATGGGCGTGGACATCTTCTTCTCGGAGATCTTCTCGTACTTCTGCTGCTTGGTGTTGGCCTTCATGCCCTGCCAGGGCAGAACGCCGCGATTGAAGTACATCATCACGTAGCCGAGTGACTCCATGTCGTCCCGGCGCGACTGTTCGATGCCCAAATGGGCATTGATCGACGCGTAGCGGGCGGTGCCGGTAAGGTTCTTGTCCTCGCGGTACAGGATGTGATGACGCGTGTGCGGATCGCGGAACTTCTTGGCCAGCCCGAAGTCGATCAGGAAGAGCTTATTGCAGTGCCGACCAATGCCCATGAGGAAGTTGTCCGGCTTAATGTCACGATGGATGAAGCACTTCAGATGGATGTACTCCAAGCGACCGATCATCTGGTCGACCAGCATCAGCACTGTCTTGATGGTGAAGTGGCGCGTGCAGAAGTTGAACAGGTCCTCGAGCGAGGGTCCCAGCAGGTCCATGACCAGGGTGTTGAAGTTCTTCTCCTTGCCGTGGTGACGGATGCGGGGGAAGCCCACGCCGCCGCTCAAGATGCGGTACAGCTTGGCCTCGTACAGCAGCTGCGGATGACGGGCGTGGGCACTCTCCATCTTGATGGCCACCTCCTCGCCGCTCTGGATGCTCATGCCCAGGTAAATGTCGCCGAACGAGCCGCTTCCTGTGGGTTTTTCATAGTGTTAAGAAGGGGATTTACTGTGGTCTATCCAATCCCGACTGTTTACTCACCTATCTTTCTGATCACCCGATATTTGCCACCGACGATTATCTCGGGGCGACTTTCCTTCAATATCCGCATCTTGTCCATCTTGGCTAGCTGCTCCTCCACCTAGGGGCTTCTCGTTAAAAGCAGTTGTGCGGGATCACTTGAAATACTGTAGAAATACAATGCAAAAATGTAATCAAATGGTTTATTTGATTGATTTAAACAAAATATTCTCTTCAGAAGACCTTCTGAGCCCCAATCACTTTTGATTCTATGAAAATCGATTGGAATAAACTGACAGTTGGCCCCACATAAAGTAACAATCTTGATATGATACTAACAATAAAGGGTTTTTCGATGAAGTGCCACGTAAAAGGGATCTATTACAAGTCAAAAACAGCTGTTAAGAATGCCTAGAAAATCTGAGATATAGCTTTTGTTTATGTTTTGGTCAACAGAAAATCGTGTTCTATTACAACTTCAATTGTTTATATAAGTTTGTTATTATTTATGTATTGCAGATGTTTAATTTAAGGAACGGGTTACTTGATCCTAACATTAGAAATGTGACATTTGATGTATATTTGTAAAGGAAATTTGATATTGAACACCGCACAAAAACTACACCAGATTTAACATGGACTATAAATTTTAAATTTGTATTATTTTTTTAGTTTAGTTTTTGATATAAATATAAATGATATTTTTATAAACTTGTTATAGAGTTGTATTATTATTCCTGCAACACTGAGGTTACTTTTTAGTTTGGCAATTTGTGGATTACTTTTTTTTAGAGAGTAGTACAAATATTATGGATTGTCTTTAGCGATATGGTTTATATATTTTTTTAAGACCTGTTTTAGTGAGACTGTTTAGAGAGTTTTAGATAGAGCCCTCAACAAAAACAGAGACGATTAACATTAATAACAATCGGAATGAGATTTACGGACCAGCTGACTTTTAACTAAGGTTACTAGATCTGTTTTTTTGTCGTCCGCTCGGGTCTATACTTTCTTTTCCACCTTTCTTCCTCTTCTTTCGGATTTGTTTTGCTTTTTTTCAGCAGCTTGCACTTTACGTGTTTTTCTACCCAGTAGTTCGTCCAATCGATACATCTGCATTATCGATTACACTCACCAGACGATCCACATTTTGGTGCAGGGTTAGGGGGGGGCGGGGGAGGGGGATTTTCCCTGGGGTGGGGGAGTAGGGATAAATAAACACAGACAGACAGACATCGATAAACGATAGATTGGCGACAGGTACTGCTTTCTCTTCTTCCTTACCCCGTTGGAATGCATATTACACACACACACACTCATTGCTATGACGCACAAAAACAACAACAACCACAGCAGAAGTCAGAGTGATACACACACACGCACACAACTGCAGTTGCACCTTACAAATGTTTTACACAAAAGAAAATTTCGAAGGCACACATACACGGGCGCGCATACACACACACATGCATCGCTCAGCGAGACACGCACACTGGCAAACAGCCCACCACACACACGTTTGCATATTTAGCACGCATTTGAAACTGGACGAAATGGGGGAAAAAAATGAAAGATCCTCGCGGATATTTAACAAACACATTTTTCCCACTGCCAGCACAATATAATTCTTACCCGCAGACGAGAAAACGAACAAATTACTGCCCTGCTGGGTGTTTTTTCTCAAGGTTGGGGCTCTTTTTTACAAATATATTCGCTGCTTTTGCTCTCGGCTGCGCTGCTTTTGCCTCTGCTGCTGCTTCTGCTGGTGGAGAAAAAAAAAACGGAACGGGGAAAATTTCGTCGCAGATCCGTTTTCTTTTCTTTTCGCTTTTTCCTTCCACTCTTGCGGGCACTTCTCAGTTCGATAAATATTGCACGTCGGACGCGAGGCCTTTGCAGCTAATTCGTACGCGCACAAACGGAACAAAAAGAGAGGAAATATATGTATTTTATTAACTAAAATAAAATGGTAGACTCCAGCAAAAATGCTTTTGCATTAGTCTAGTGTGGCCAGATCTGCGCAAGGTCCGTCTGTATGCGTGTGTCTTGGGTATTGGGGTATATATGGCGATAGTTTTGCCAACTATCGACACTATCGATTGGAATCGTGGTGGTTACTGCGCGCCGCTTTTCAACACTGTTTCGTGACCGCTATTTTCAAATTGGCAAATACGTTCTAGTCGTGTGTTTTTGTTTGTGTGGAGTTCTTATCTGACAGAAAAGTCCAATCAGATTTGTTTTACAAAAATGGTTTTAATTTTTATTTATTTTTTAATTTTAAACGGTCTTGTGGTTTAATGTATTTTCGTTAGCCAACAGTATCTAAAATATGGTAAAAATGCAATAAATTGATTAACATTATTAAATTTCTTGATGTTGTAAATTTAAAATGTTTTGCATTTAAAAAAAAAAACTTCTTCCTTGCCGATATTAGCTTCCCTTCTGGTTTAAAAAATTCAATTTAATTAAATATAACTAGCAATCCAAATACAATTTCCTAACAAAATGTTTTTTTTTTATATATTTAAGTATGTTTCCAAGGACTATTACTTTATTTTTCGTAGAAATAGTTAGTAAATGACATAGTTAGTAAATAAATATTTGGTTGGAAGAGACATGCACCTTTTACAAATGTTTGAAGTTCAGTATCTTCTGAAAATTATATTGATTCACGGAATTTAGTTCCAGTTTTATATCCTATTTTAAGAAAAACTAGCTAATCTTAGGATCCATTTGGATACGTAACCGACTTACATGTTGGAAATTTAGGCTGTTTACGATTTTCTGTACTAGAGTTTTGTGAATTATCTAAATAATTAAAATAAAAACTAATGTCAGATTAAAACATTAGAAAAGTAACAAAATATTATGGAGTCATAGGTAACAATCAGAATTTAATTTAGAAACAAAAGATGAAAATGATAACGACGATAGATGAGCTTGACAACTGCGGATATGTATATTTTCTCTGGCAATGTTGCTTTAAGTTACTTTCTTACCCAATTCTTCTTAGCATTGCCCATATTAAGGTTCCCCAAATCAAGCCCTTCTAGTTTGTATCCCTTTTAATTTCTAACACTCAAAAGTAAAACAAACGTTTAACCATTAATCAAAAAATACGCCATAGTGCCTGTTTTTTGGTCTATATATTTTTATTAAAAACAGTTTTTTTTGGTTGGTTTTTCTCTTTCAGTTTTTTTTGTTTTGTGAATTTTCGGTTTTTGTTGATTTTTTTTTGTTGGTTTTCGGTTTTTGTAAATAACGTGACGACTTGAAAACAGAAATTAAATAAGTGTACTTTACTCGTAATGTAGTAGAAAGTGTTATAAAAGCAATATTACAATAACTGTGGTAGAATTGGCTCCTAAAATAGATATTTTACAACTGATACCACTTCTTGTCTTTATATTTAAGCATTAATTGATGCGCAGTGCCGCTGAAATCTTGAGCAGTGTTGGCCATGCGCTCGGCGCGCTCCTCCAGCAAATTGAGCTTCTCGCCGCGCTCCATGGCCAGCTGGTGCGCCCGGCTGATCTCCGATGCGGCGGTGGAAGCCCTCTGGCCGAGCTGCTCCAAATTGGGCCCGGGTATGTGCCGGGCCACCGATCGATTCGCCCTCCCGCTCTGCTCGCCAACTATAAAATATTGAAATATTGATCATTAGTTTTATTTTTGGAAAGTGTTTCTTAGGGGCATCTACTCACATAGCTCCTCACGATCCAGGAGCTTGGCGCCGCCGCCAAATAGACCCTTGAAGAAACCCTCCTTCGGCTGTTCGGGCATTTCGTGTACCGTATACAGCTCACCCATCATCTCCAAAATAAATTGACTGCAAAAATAAGTAAATTCGAATTAGTATCATCATACGAAATCCAAATAATTGATTTTATATGAACAAACAAATTATTAATTTATTTTATATGAATAAATTAATTATTCATCTATTTTAATTGAATAAAGTTTAAGTAGAAAATATTATTTACTAAGCCCAAAATTAAATATGAATTTATTTATTAAATTTATTTTTGGCTCAAAAATAATACTATAAAATGGATCTTTTTCTGCATATAAGGCTAACATTTTAGTTTTTGTATGTTTATTTAAGATAAACATTTTTTAAAGTGTAACACATTTAGAGATCAAATAATTTATAATTATTTCACTACTTAATTATGGTAATTTATATATATTATTTGATTAATAGACATTGGTTTCCGAAATCAGTCGTTTTGTTATTGAATTTTGATGGTATTTTTCAGTATTTTTTCTGTTTTCGAAGAATCGATCTTAAGTTTATAGGCTTACCAAAATTCCGATGATATCGTGAATTTTTGAATTTCGGTGGGCGATGCCATGTACAATCCATGACCTTTATGACTAAAGCAAAATATTTTTGATATTCTGTGGAAAAGAAAGAAGAAAAGTATAAAGTACAATCACATAATTTAAGGCCCTAAGACACTGCCTTCATTTTTGACTGACTGACTTGACATATGTATAAAGTCATGGCAACCTAACAATATTTTATTTAATAATATATTAAATCATATTTAGGAAGCCACGACTTAATAAATAAAAATCCAGTCAATTAGTCAAAAACCAAGCAAGTATCATAAGGCCTTAAAGCCTTCGAACCCCCAAAACATACAGAGTTGTATCTTCATGAACAATGATCTGTTGACCCCATATCGAAAGCATTGGATCCACAATTCCCTGTTTACATTTTGTTTGAAAACTAAGCAAAGGGCAGAATGTTAGTACGGGGGAAAAGGGGTAACTGAGCTTATTAGTTGCGACTCACCTTAGTTCCAAGAGCGGTAAGAAATCAGTATCCAATAACAGTTTTAGACTAGGAAGACTATGTACCATTAGATGGCCATTCGAAAGATAGGTTGCTAAGCAAGAGCCATCTGAAATGAAAGGAATGTTGATTAATGGATTAGGTAATCAACTATTATTTATATAAAAATTCTATTATGCTACAATTCTCATTTAGGTTTGTGTTAAAAATATAAAATAGTAAAATTTGCATTAAGTTGAAATTAAAGTAGGTTTCCACACAGACAAAAAGTATTAAATTGTAAATAAAATTAAAACTTATTATTTTTTATATTTTGTATGGGTGTACTCAATAAAAAGCCGTTCATAGACGCCGCTGCATCGTTTAGACCCAGCCAAACTCCAAATAGCCGGTACCTTTCATCGTGATAGTTTCTGCCTTGACTGCAAAATCCATTTCCGATAGTTGTATGCGGTTGATGCAGCACTGGTTGGCCACATCGAAGACTTTTGTTTGCTTCTCGCTAGCGATAACGATGTATTGTCGATCGGTGAGAGTTTCCAGGCCGGTGCTCACACTTCCGCTGATGCCGCTGCTGCTGGCGCTGCTGCTGCTCATTCCGCCGCCGACGCCGCCGGTGGCCGCTCCACTGCCCCCGGCCGCTCCCGCCGATGCCCCACCACCAGCTGCACCACCACCGCCGCCACCTGTTCCGCCAGCGGACGCTCCGCCACTTGCCGCACCACCGGCAGCGCCACCACCACCGCCGCCGCCGCCGACAGCTCCGCCGGCGGACGCACCACCCGCCATGCCGCCAGCGACCGAGGTGTTTGATATTGTATTGGCAGTTGTCGGTGTGAATGTGGGACTGGTGCGGCTGCTGCTCTTTGTGGGTGTGCCTTTATAATATGGTATATAATGGTATATATAGGGATTAGTCAGGTGAAGGGCAACGATTGTAGGTCGCCTGGCTTACGGTCTTTGTTGTCCCTCTTCTCGTCACGCCAGGTCTCAAACGTATAGGGTATGATCGAGCCGTATGAGTCTAAAAAAGACATGGAAGTTATGGATCCTTTGAGTCGTACCACGGGGCCACCTGAAAGAATATAAACATATGTTTCATTATAGATTACAGATTATATAGGTAGCTTGGAAGACAATTCACTTAAATCGACCAGATAAAGAAAGTTTCAATCAAATCATCGCTCTATTGTATCATTTTTTAAATCTCCAAAAGGGTTTATAAAATGTTCGACTATAATGTAAAATTTACAGGCGAACTTAAATTAAGCTATAGCTACGTGGCCTTAAGTATATTTTTTTTTTTTTTTTTTTTTTTCTTTAGATCCATACAATAAAATTTGAAATTATTGGATGCTATAACGCCCGGTTGAAATAATGCCTAGTGAAATAACGCCCATGTTTAGTTTAATTATACTTCTTTCGTAATTGTTGTTTTTTCTTTTATTCCCATGGGCGGTATTCGATTTGGCTTTATTTCATTGGGCGTTATTTCATAGGGCGTTTTTTTACTGGGCGTAATTTCATAGGGCGTTACTTCCCTGGGCGTAATTGCATGCCCACGTATTTTTCAGCACTCACCATTTATTGTTATCAATACTGGCTGAGATTTGCGCACATCTCGCTCCGGCATGGTGATGAACAATGTCAGTATCGAACCGAAACTAGTTCCAATCCACAAAGTAGGAACAAGTGTCAAAATATCTTTATAAAAGAATACAATACATTTAATTTATATCATTAAAATTTCAATTGGCACCGATTAATCTTACCATTTCGTTTTGCATAACTCTCGATAAAAGCTAAACAGGTAACAGATTCAGAGGAAGACATATCAATGCTGGACATTGACGATGATCTGGATCTTGAGAAAGTTCCATCCAATTTTTCTGTAATTTATTCGGGTTTGGTTTTGGGGATCAGAAATTGGTTTTTTTTTTTGGTGGATGGCATATAGATAGGAGAAAGAGAGAGAGAGATAAATAAACGCGAGTTACATCAAAATCGTTAGATATTTTAAAAAATATTGTGAAACAGAGACAGGCGGATATAGAAATAGAGAGAGATAGAGTGATAAAGAGAGATAGATAGAGAGAGAGAGAGAGAGTAAAAGCGGCGGGCGGTAGTAGGCAAAACTTTTGCTTAGATATTTAATTGAATTTTTGCTTTGTTTTCTAATTAAGTTATTTTAATTGCGATTTTTGCACTATGTTGTTTTTGCGCTGCACAACACTAAATTTACCGCTAGGCTGCCTAATTATTGGTAGTTGCTCTATGTGTGAATTGCATGTGTATGTGTGTGTGTGTTTTTTTTTAATGTTTGCATCAGCCGCTCGCTTAATTAAAATATTATTTTATTTGAATTACCAAATGGCACTGGAAAAGCAGTTCATGTTATTCATAAAGCTAAATTTATGAAGCAAACTTATTGTTTATAAAAATAATAATTGAAATATCGACTAACTTTAAAAATATTAAAAATCATAAAAGATTATTAACAATATTCCGCATTTCTGCGGAAAGTTAGTTATAGCACATCAGCTTTAGAAATTCAGGTTTAGGTTCATACAAAATTTAAGTTCATTATCAAATGTTTATACATGTGTAAATAATTTACATTCATAATTTAATTAGTAGGCCAATTCGTTTTAACAATAATTTGATTTAATTATAATTGTTGAAAAAAATTGAATCCAGTGCTTTTAAGTGTTTTAAGAAGGTTTTGAATATTTTAATGTGACCGTATTTTTTGTACACAAGAAATTTTTTTTGGTTTTATATAGGCAAATAATTTAGTTTAGATATAGATGAGACTCTCAATTTTTAACACCAGCGAGCGACTATTATTTCTTACATTTTTTAATTGACTTTTCTATTCAGCATTTTTTTTCTGTGGTGCAATTTAGAAAGCTGCAGGCGTCTGACTAAATAACGAAAAAAAAACTCAAAAAAAAAGGACGAGTGAAACTTTGCTTGCATGTGTGCTCAGCTAGGCGTTTGTATGGGTGTGTGTATATGTGTGTGCTTGTAACCGTATGCAGTATGTGTGTGTGTACTATGCGAAAGTTTAGTTTTTGCCAATAAAAAATCAGATCTTGTTGTACTCTTTTCCATATGTATCTATGTTTTTATAGAAATCCGGTTAGTCTAATTCTTGGTTTAGTTATTCGGTTTTAACGTTCATATTTCTGGTTCAAAGCGTGCCAAATGCAAATACAAATACCGAGAGAGAGAGAGAGATAGAGACACAGAGCGAAAGAGACAGATATAGTGGGAGACAGTAGCAAAGAGGTAGAGGAAAAATAGAGAAAGTAAGAGTATAGAAAGAGACAGCGAGCAGAGAGCGAACGAGCGAGCGAGTCAGATTGAGAGAACATATTTATATGCACTGTTATTACTAGATTGTTTTCTAGGGCTAGAGAAAGACAGAGAAAGAGAGAGAGAGAGAGCGAGCGAGCGAGCGAACGAGCGAGAAAAAGACAGACAGCTCCAGCCATCGCCCCCCCTCAAAAACCCTAATAAACAAATGACTGAAAAAACACAAAAGAAATCAAAACAAAATGTACCGAAAATTTCCAAAAATTCCAAATTCAATACACACACACACCAAAAAACCCAGACAGACACGCACACATACAGAGAAAGGGGGCGGGGCCACAAGCAACGTGCATCGTCTGCTGTCCATATTTACGTGTGTGTGTGCGTGTGCTTGGATGTGTGCGTATGCGGTGTGTGTGTGTGCAAAGAGAGAGGAGAGAGAGTCAGCGATACAGTCGAACTTCTGATATTCCGCAAGGCTGCCGCTTCACCGTTTACAACCAGCTTAAGTCCTTTCAAGAAAATTCGAGTTAATGACTAAGATCCGCATTTCCATACTACATTGGCAATAACACGTGTTGCTATGAAAACTTTACAAAAGGGTCGCAATAGAGAAGTTCAACTGTATATAGGATGTGTTTGTGTGTGTGGTACACTTAAAAAAATGCAATTTGGTTTTCATGACTAGAGGTGCAATCTGTTTTCTTTGTTGGTTGTTATTTGTTGCTGTTTGGTATTTTTTTGGTTGCTGTAGTAGTTGTTGCTTGTATTCATTGCAGTTATTTGTTGTTGTAGTGGTTTGCTGTTAGCTGTTGTTGTTTTTTCTGTAGTGCTCTGTTGTGCTCCCACCTTGTGATTTGGACTTTTTTAGGGACTCGTACGATGTCACTGACTGCTGTTGCTGTATAACGGATGTTTGATGCGGATACGGATGCGGATGCGGATACGGATGCTGATATTGATGTTGTTGCGCACCTGCACCGCTAGCACCACCACCACCGCTTGCACCACCGCCGCCGCCAGCACCGATAGTACCAATAGCACTGCTAGCACCACCACCGCACTCGCCGCCCCATGGATCACAAGACGCCTCAAACGATTGCTGCTGTTGCGATTGCTGCTGTAGTAGCTGCTGTTGCAACTGTTGCGGCACCTGTTGCTGCTGTTGCGGCTCAGCCGCACCACCAAATCCACCGCTAATCGCACTGCTAATACCACCAACACCAACACCGACACCGCCACTAGCAACACCCGCACCTGCATCGTCTGCACCGTAAATCCCGGAGGATCCCAATGTTGCTGCTGCTGCCGCTGCCGCTGACGACGATGTTGCATGATCACCAGGATCAGGGCCACCACCCATCGATTGTTGCTGCTGTTGCTGTTGTAACTGCTGCTGCTGTTGCTGCTGTAACTGCAACTGTTGCTGTTGCTGCTGCTGCTGCGATACCTGCTGCTGCTGTTGTTGTTGCTGCTGCTGCTGCGGTGTTGCAGTTGCAACTCCGCTGCCGTTGATCTGGGCAATTGCAAAATATACATAAACAATAATTGTGGGAGACACGGGAGAGAGAGATAGAGAGATACACACACATAGTCAGAGATAGAGAGAGAGAGATAGAGAGAAAGACAGAGAGAGACAGAGAGATAAATGCACTAAATGATTGAATGGCCATCTCTTTCACATTTCGTTGGTTTTTTCGAGTTTGGTTTCCGTTTCTTTTTGCAATTTCTTCTGTTGTTCTATTTTGTGCCGAGTGGGTAGGTGTATGTGTGATATCTGTGTTGGTGTGCGTGTTAGTGACGGGTGTGTTACATACTTTTCAGAGACGCTCAACATAAAGGTTAACGAAACTAGTGTGCAAATAAGGACAACTTTTAGTGAGTTTATGTACAGTGAAGGCTGGCTAACTTTTAATTTGATAATATTCAAATAGATGTGACCCAAAGGACAACTTAAATAGTGTTTATAGTTTGATTTACAGTTATGAGGTTGGGAGTTAATTAAGTTTTAAAGCGTCTCCCAAGTTTAACTGAAGATTTTTTAAAAACGTTATAGCCATATGCCTTTTTTCTAAATGAATTTTTCAAACGTTTTTACCAAAAATTAAGTTTTGAATAGAATTTACCAATTTTCAACCTAAGCTACAGCCAATTTTCTACTGTATTAAAAAGAAAAAAGGGCTATTTTTTTTTTAATAGTCTATTTTCTCTACATTTTATATCCGTCAACTTAAAATGCGTTTAATACCTTTAGTTATGGATCTTCTAGTACATACAAACTTAACAAATTTTACGACTTTGATTTTAACCCTGTATTCGAATTAAATTATAGTAAAATGAAAAACTTACTTTTCAATTTGATCAGTAAATCAGTCTTTTTTACTCGATTTTTATTTGATTGAAAGTTCTTCTAGATAAGAAAAGTTAAATACACATAAGCAAAACAGATTAAAATAAAATAAAAACGTAAGCATAATTCGTCCTGAGTAGCAAGCGATCCCTGTAGTTTAGAGTGCGTGTTTTGTTATTTGATCAATTTACAATAGTGTCCACTAATCGTTTATCGTTTGTCGTTAATCGTTTCGTTTCAGGTGCAAAGCAAACAAGATGTAATAGTTTTGATTGAATTGTGATAAATACAAAAGCGTTGAATGACGATTAAATTTTGGTGATCAGTGCAATTTGTATGTGTGTTTACATTTAATATTCGCTTAACAAGTTATCGATTAATCGAGTATTCGATCACAACACAAATACGGTTACACAGCGAGAAACGGAGGCGTCGTTGCAGTGGTGGTGGGTGGGTGACATTGATTGGGTGGCTTGATTGGCAGTGATAAACATAATACACAATAAGAACACGATAATAATTATTTAGGTGATCATAGCAAGGATAACATTGGAGTAGATTATTTTTGGCAAATGTATGTTATGTTATGAAATATGTGTAAGTTTAACAAAAGTACGAGCGAGACAGAGAGATAGAGAGAGATTAGACAGATATATAGAGCGAATAAACGTTGGTGGGTCTCAGGTTAGAACGAGAGGTAGACATATATGTAGGTAGACATATTGTTATGTAGGTGGATATATTAGCTGTTGATACAAATGAATAATCGATATAAAAGTATTTAGTTATATATATATGTGTTTTAGCTTAGTTAATAGATTTCTCTTCATCACTTTTCAACATCTTGAATTGGTTGGTATTGTAATTATGTACAAGTGAGATATTGTAAAGTTGGGTAAAGCGCTAAGCAAAATCGGTAACGAAAATAAAGGCATAAAGGCAACGGTAAATTTGCTTATCGATAGCCAAAACACACATTCAATGGAACAATCGAAACGAATATAATTTTTAACAGAACGTAGAAGAAAAATCATGGAAATAACCTAAATTATCGATAGCAAATGGACACGGCCATCGATAGTAGAAAATACAACCAGGGGCGTTGGGGCGTGGGTCTTGAGGGGGCGAGAATCGGGACTGAAAACATCGATGGGAGCACAACATTGGAGCTTAACCTTACAATCGAACTTTGTCAACAAGTAGTTCAAAGTGGCATCGATCAACAAATTGCAACCAGGAGACATTGAGCAAATAAATTTACCCTCACTTAATTGCGTACTGATTTATCTTTCAGTGTGTTTATGTGAGGTTATGTTCGAGTGGTGACCTTATAAACTAACACGGGTCACAGTGGTCAACGTACAACAATCAACATTTCGTTTTTGGGTTTTTCGATTTTGATTACATTTTCAATGCACTTTCTCTTTGCACAGTGCATACATATGGAGTGTGGTGAGTTTTGTGGTGTGGGTGATTGGTGAAACTTTCAGTGTGTTGTGTTTGGCCTACAGCACCCGCTTTACATTGATCTCTTATAACTTATAATGTATACATATGTGTAATGTGGTGTTTTTCTTGCATACTGAGTAGTTAGTTAATTGAGAGCTTTATAGTTACACTTTGTATGTGGGTGTGATGGTGCTTGTTAGTGGTGGTTGTTGTTGTTCTTGTGTTTGGGGTGACTGGTGAGTTGTGGTAGTGATGATGGTGGTGGTGGTGTTGTTGTTGTTGTGGTGGTGGTTGTGGTTGTTAAATGATTTACCAAAGAACTTCCATACAATCACATACAGGCAGTTGTATTGCAGCTCTTCTGCATCCGACGCCTAGGTATTGAGGAGAAGAAGAAGCATAGATAAGAAATTTTTGGCAAAAATTTGTACTCTTTGTAAGTTTTCTATTTTTGTTGTTGTATTTTTTTCGGTTTTAGTTATTGTAATTTGTTTTGGTTGGGTGCGTATGTGAATTTGTTGTTGGTTGCTGTTGTTATTGCATCACGTTGTGGTTGTAGATTGCTGTTCTAGTTGTTTTTGTCGGTTGGTTTTACATTTATATATTTACTATTACTTTTACTTGATTTTAGTTGTTGTTTTGATTAGCTAACTCTCTACAAAGTAAGCTCTATACACAAAATGCAATTTTGGTTTTTGTTTTTGTTTCAAAAATCAACAAAACAAGCATCATCGGATTC
Organism: Drosophila suzukii; assembly: GCF_013340165.1. Classification (NCBI taxonomy): domain Eukaryota; kingdom Metazoa; phylum Arthropoda; class Insecta; order Diptera; family Drosophilidae; genus Drosophila; species Drosophila suzukii. Next base: position 220,509 of record NW_023496847.1, read on the forward strand.
TTTGTTATTGTTCGGTTCTCATATCAATACCCGATTTTGGGATATGCACATTTCTAGCTGCTTTATTTTAGGGGGCAAGGTTTTGGGAACAGGGACGAGTGGTCAAGGGAACGGGGGTGCTAAGTTTACAATTGTATCTCATTTGGTATTGCTATTTTCTACAGCTTGCAGCAACTAAAAGCAACAAAAAGCAAAGGCACAACACAAAACGAAATAGAAAGTGAAAAACCCAAACAGAAACGACGACAGAACGCCGATTTTCGGGGGAGCGGAGAAAGTGAGACAGAGGGAGGACTGGGTGGGAGAAGGTTTTAAGAGGAGAGAGAGAGAGAGAAGATATCACTTGCAACGTCGAGGGCGGAAATACTGCGCTTATGCGGCACTCATTATGCGAAACCCTAACCCCTTAATCTTAAAAATAATCCTATTATAAGGTGTTTAAAATCTGCATGTCAGAACATGATTTTGTTTTGTTAGTCACTGATTTTTGTAACCCTAAGTGCTGTATTGGAATTTAAAGGTAGTAGTATCTTTAAAAGTATATTAAAACTGCTGTCCTTGCCCAACATGAGAAGCCTTTTCGGGCGCCATCTGTAAGATTCCGCTTTAACTACAAATGCGCCCGAAAACCATCGCATAAACGCAGTAAAATCTTTGTAAGATGGGACAATATTACAGTTCCGATCCTCCGATTCGGATTCCTGATTCACTTTCTGTCTGCCTGCCTTGCGATCACTCAGTAAAAAGCTCGCTCGCTCGCTCTGCATAAACATTTTACGGAAAAGGGGGGGGTTGGTTAACTGCTGCCGTTTAGATATTTTAAGCACTCTCTTTTTTGGTTAAACGGGTAAGAGGGGCTTGTGATCCTTCGCTGGGGCCATACTTACGTATCTTCTTGCCTCCAACGCCGCTCCCACCAACTCCTCCGCTGCCGCTGGCAACGCCACCTCCACCGCCACCGCCCATCAACGGCGAGACATCGTTCTTGAGGGTGCGCACACCGCCGCGCAAATCGCGCGGCTGATACTTAATGTTCGGTACGGACAATAGCCGCTGGTCGCGCGACTTCTCCTTGAACTTTTGGCGGGCGGGCTTCAGCGGAGCAGGTGCATCCGTCAGGGGCAAATTATTGGGGCGCTCCACCTCCATCGCAGCCGGCTGTTCAAAGTCAACGCGACGAATGCCACCGGTGGTGGCGATGGTGCTGCTGCCACTAGCGCCCTCGTCTGGCGAATCGGTGGTGGAGGATCGAAATTTGCCACGAACTGCCGACGATGGTGAAGGTGCTGCTGCTGCTGCTGCCCCTGCCCCTGTGTTGGGCGCCATTTCAGCGTCATCCAACGACTCTTCCTCTCTGCCCTCCGGTGTCGCCTCCTCTTCAGTCGCCGGTGGCGTTGCACCCTCCGGTGACACCTCCTTGGGTGTGTAGAAAATGGAGTTATTCTTTAGTGACTCCATATCGGTGTTGACATTCAGACCACCAATTTTCATATTGACTTTCGATAATTGACGCTTCAAATTGAACGTTTTCCAGGACATCGACTTGCGTCTGTCCTGCAGCTCCTTGGGAGCCGCATCATCCCGCTGGGGACTCTTGGCCATCATGGCCGCCGATGCTGCTGCAGCCGCCGTCGATGCCGCCGATCCGCTGAGCAGTGTTTCACGGGCACTGTTCACCACCATTGGATCCGGTGAACCGGGACGTGAGCTCATCGCCGTCGCCACGCCATCGTTGCCCGTTGATTCGCCGGCCGCCTCCGGTACAAATTCAAGCGACGGACTATCCGGACTGGTCGTGTCGTTCAGCTAGATGAAGATCGGGATTTTTTGGGGGTAGGGGGCAGAGTTTTAATTTTCGTTTTTGTTTCTGTTCGTTCAGGCAACAATAAGAAAAGTAGTGGTCAGTTTCGACGGAGAAGGAAATTTGGGGGGCTTTTGGGGAGATTAAGGGGTTAACATTCACTTGTTTTTTTTTTTTTGGGTTACTGGGTTTTTTCTTGTAGGTTTTTGTTTTGGTTTCTGTTTAATTTGTTCCCTTTTATTTTCTGAGCAAGTCCAAATGTGCAGAAATATAGCAGCAACAATTAGAGGGATGAGTAAAATGTGAACGAAGTTGAAAATAAAAGTAATTAAAAAAAGATCACAGCACAAAATTGTGGTGTAAGTAATTACATCATAGCTTTTTATACAATTGTTCATCAAATTTCTGATGCATATAGTCATAACCATTTCTTCATTAGTAGTGCCCAAAATTGTTCCAAAGTAAGCTTTCAGTTGCTTCATTAGTAGTTGGGAACCAAATAATTCCGTTTAACATATATTATTAATAAAATTAAATGGGTCATGGGCTACTTTTGTGAGGGAGATAGAGAGTTTGAGTAAATATTTAAGATTTGCTTTACATTTTTTAACTTGGATTGACTTGGAGCTTATATAGCGACATTTAATCCATGTTTGGGTGCCATATCTGATGTTTTGTTCGATCTTTCTCAGGTCCCGTAAAGCAGTATAAGATATATGACTTTATTTACAAACAGCTCTAATTTTAAAGTTCAAACTGAATGGCAGTTTGAAAAATGTATGGAACCGTCATGGAAATCTTTAAAGATTTAACAAAGCCTGTATGCACAAGCTGCTTATTACAGTACAAATACTATGTCGTTCGTGGCTTTTTTAAATTGCAGATTGAAGTAGGTCATGAAGTATAAATCATGAAAAGCGCAAAAGGCAAAGAATGAGTTCATGAAAGAGTGGGAAATAAATTTTAACATGCTTGGCCGTTTTACCCCGTTCCATTTTTTGAATTCAGGGGGATGGAAGCTGCGCATTCTTGTTGCTGCTATTTTGCGTTTTTGGTTTGCTCCAATTTTTCCTTCTATGGAGTATGTTTGGTATGTATTTTATTTTACAAGGATAAACAGGGGCTAAACGGGGTTTATTGGGGTGGCTAAGAGGATATTTGGGGGATCAACAATTTACAATTTAAGCTTGTTTTTTAGTTTATTTGTTTTTTTTTTTTGGGCTAACAAACATTGGATGAGGGTTTAACTTTAGGCAACAGCTTAGTTAGATGTCATACTTGAGTCGTATAACAATTTTGATGCTAGGTGTGGGTGTGTACAACAACACACACGCTCACACATTCACAAACACATACGCATTGGCAAAACTCAAACACAAACACACACACACACGCACAGGCAATACAACGATTTTATGTTCGGATAAGCATAGATTTGGAATATAAATTTTAAGAAATGAACTACAATCAATTATATGTTCGAATTAGGTAAAAAATGTATATCAAACGTTGGATAATTTGTTAGCTGCATTGGTGGTGGTGGTGAGTGGGTGGTTGGTTGGTTATGTTACAGAGTGTTTTTAAGATAGGTGACAAAGTAAAAGAAAATAACACACATCATACACATCATCAATCTTCTATCAATCAATGAGTTAGCACACAAAGACAGAGAAAGGGAGACAGGTACAGAGAGGCAGAGAGAGGAGGAGAAACATATCTTTGTTGTTGCTGTTGTTAATGTTGTTTCAGTTGTAATTGTTTCTTGGGTGTTCGCTAGGCTCTTGTTTTTCAGGCACAACTCAGATTAAATCAACGCAAATCGAACCGAATCGAATCGGAGGGAAATCAGTTTAAATCGGTATCGGATCATACCACACATTTACATGTACAACAATCAAAGCGATCAATCGTGTCTATGCGATGGTCTTGGGCAAAGAAGCACGAAAAAAACACCAATCCATCCAAATCAATTAATCAATTCATCATATCGTAGGCAAGCTTCGTGCAAACTCATAAAAAAAATTTAACATCAACGTAAATATGATTTTTACCATGCTGCACTTAGTGCGTTCACTTAGAGAGAGACAGAGACAGATATAGACCAGGAAACGGAGACAGAGATAGATAGATAGAGAGAGAGAGGGGAAAGTGTGGCCAGTTTTAACTGGACAGAAAATACTAAAAGAAAACAATGAAATTTAACAGCCAATTAAAGGTTAGAGCGGGATCGTTAGTTAGTGGTTAAGTTTGGAGAAAACTATAGCAGTATGGTATAGAGTTAGAGCGGGATGGCTAGTTAGTTGTTTGGAAGATAGAAGAGAGATTATTTGCTGGGAAAGAGCTAGTTTATAGTACGTCGAAAAAAAACTTGATAGCAAATACCAAGCTATACTATAGCTATTTGTTTATAGTTTCTTATTCTCTTAGATATTCAGCTATATGTTGGTTATATTTGCTTGCTTGCTTGCATGTGGGAGTGTGTGTGTATATATATATGGACGGGGATCTAATTACTGGTGTGGGATTCAATCGGATTCAATACGAAAATGCCACAAAAATGCAATAAGGTGACAGCGAGACAGATATAGCGATAGGTTAACTAAAGGGAAAACGAAAACAAAAAACACAAACCAAAACAAAAGTTTCATTGGCTACAATTTTTTAAAGTTAGCTCATACAATACGAGTATGTTTAAATATATATATAGATTATAATGTATATATCAATTTTGTATTTTTTTGTTAGTATGCGATACGTAATTAAAATTTCGTTCTTTATGTAATAAGTAAATATCGGTATGCATATAAAGTTCAAATATATGTAAGATGTCTAGAAAAATATTGAGTATGTAGCATGTTCAAATGAGCTGAGCACTTGTTGGTCGGTGTGGGAATGTCAGCACACTATGACAGCGTACTTTTCGGTCTGTCAGTGTTCTCAGTGTTGCTGTGTTTCAATTCAAATCAATTGCAAATTCGAATTATCTGGTCTGTCTGTGTTTTCAGTGTGGTTGTGTTTCAATTCAAATCAATTGCGAATTCAATCATCTGGTCTGTCTATGTGTTTGTTCTGTATGGGTTCGAGTGTATGTTTGTAGGCGCGGTTCACTGCGATTCGGTTACAAATAGTTAGTCTCGGTGGCAGAGAGAGACAGAGAGACTGACAGACAGAGAGATAGAGAGAGAGAGAGAGCGAGGGCACTTACCTGATCTGAGCTGGGCGATCGGCTTTGCTCCTCTTTGTTCTCAATGCGTTTTGGACTTTTTGGTGTTCGCGAGTAAGGATCATGTGCGCCATACAGATCGGGGCATGCAACACTCAATAGGCAAATTTTTTGGATTATATCAATTATGACAAGTCCATATTCGGTACCATAAGCCATTCTAAAAACAGAAAATATTCATATATATTTCCAAAATCAACTGCATACAAATCAACGTCACAAAACAAATGCGAGAAAACAATTTTTGTGGGGATAAAAACCAAAAAAGAAACCAAACAAATTGATACAAATAAAAATGACTAAAAAATAAATGTAAAACTGAATAATAAAAAAAAATATTTATCAAATTATATGAAAAAGCTGTATGAAATACCAAAATATCAATCAGATATGCTTTTCTTTCAAAAATACTACAATAATGCATTAAAGTTTTACTATTTTTTTTACTCTATTAATTTATGGTATTTACTAACAGAAATCTGCACTTAAGTGGTTATAATATATTTGAAAAATACTAAAAAGAGCATAAGAAGTGTGCATAAGAAAAAATGAATACAAAAGCAAACTACAGTGCTTAGCTAAAGTAAAATAAATTTCAAAAAATACCAAAATACTAATTAGCATTAATTCAAAACGAAATTTAAAGTATATTTTTTTAAAAAATAAACAATAATAATAATTACCGAAACACAAAAACGAAACCTTTAATAAACGAAAACTGAAAGACAAATGAATTATTTTGATGCGCATCATCACTCTCACACACGCGCACACACCAGGCACTAAAATACGGATCCGTAAGTCAGTAAGATCATAAGTCAGTCTTGAGTTCGTTGCTTTTAAGGCAGTCTGGTGGGAGGGGATACGGTTTTTAAGTCCAGGAAGACAAGAGGGGTCAAGGGGTCAAGAGGTCACCAATCTGTCCAGGACTTTGGGTGGTTGTAATTACCAAGGGACGTTGGTTTTTGGTTAGCAGTCTGCTTGCAACTGTTGCATACTACGGAATACACAACGCAAACAAATTCAACAAAAGCGGTGCTCCTTTGGGGGGGCTGGGCAGAGGCGTAGGCGGGCTGGAGAGGGGGGCGTGGCAGGGGGTCAAAGGGCGAGCTAGAACACTCGTCGAGCGTTAGCGGCTACGTCTCAGGCGCTTTTCAGAGAACGTCATGCATATACGAATACAAACTAGACTACGTCTAAGTATTTTTTTTTTTGGGGCAGGTTTCTTGGGAGCTAGTATCTTTTAAGTCCGCTTTCCTGTGTCCTTTGTCTGGTGGGTGGTTGGGTGGCTTGGCTCTTGGCTGGTTCTTGTTGGCGGTGGGGGCAGCTAGGTGGGCTTTTTTTGGTGGTGGTGTGTGTACGTGTGTGGCTGGATCGATGGGCAGATGGATCGCTGGATGGTCGGATGGATCGAAGCGAGTGTCTCGGGGATGATGGGATAATGGGATGACCGGTGACTGGATGGGTGTCAACAGCAGCAGCATGAGCAGCAGCAGCAGCAGCTACACTACTTACAGGCCGTAACTGGAGCTGATGCACAGCGAGGTGACCTGCACATTCCGGCGATTGGGTCCGGTGGTGAGGCAGACCAGCTGCGACTGGAAGCCCGGCGGCTTGCGCTGCGCCCCAAAGCGCACCTTCAGCGAACACTCGGTTGTCTGTGGTGAATAAAAACAAAAAGATCAAGAAGTTAGTAGGAAACTAAGTAGAAGGGTCAACCTAACATACCTTATCCGAATCACTAGACTCCGCCTTCTGCACTTGATGGCCCGTTAGAAAATCGCACTCGGGACTCGTCCCATAGATGTCATCAAAATTCTCATAGAGTATGGGTATCTCAAGGACCAGTACCTCGGACGTGGACTCCACCTTGCGGAACTTGAACAGCATCACCTGTCCCATGGCGCCGGCCACACAGAGGCGTCGCGACTCCGAGCAAAGGAAGATGAGGTGCACCGCCAGCGGATTGTCGCTCTCCGGATGCGAGTGGGCGACGTGGGAGCGCGGCTTCTCGAACATCTTGGCCGTCTTCAGCTTATAGAGGATCTGTAGCGTGCCGGCACCGGAGTCCCAGAACTTGAGGCTGCCGTCCTGGTGTCCGGTGATCACGATCTCCGAATAGCTGCACGACGCCGGCGACCACTCGCCACCGGATATCGGCCATTCGCGCTCCGAGAAGCAGCTCTTTTTACTTGTCGTTGTGCGACCAACCTGAGATTGCCATAAAACACCAAGGTTATTCAACTGATAAAGGTTTACAAATGGCAGTAAAAACTTACTGAATAGAAAGCAGGAACCAAATCCGATGGGCAATCGGTTAAATATGTGCAACATGTAACAGGTGATTCGTGTAAGTCCATTGGATAAGGCGATTCAAAACATGGAAAACCGGGTGTTAATAAGTCTATTAATACTAAGTCGTATTGCAGCAGCACGGCAATAGCATACGGCTCCTGGGTCTCTGAAAGGGTTAAGAAAAAAAAAACCAAAATCATGGTTAGTAAATCATTACAAAATATGTAAACTAGAAATGAAATCTAAAATACTATGATATATGTATATCTGTAGACAAGATACTTCTTTATAAATGATGGCATTATTGTCTACTTTGAATAATATAATTCTGTATTTCTATGCTATTATTATTGTATGCTATTTATTATTTAATTATGATGTTTCTTTTGAGTCCTTAATATATTTTGTTTTTTTACATTGTATATTTTTTATTCATGTTATTTTTTGTATGTTATATTTTTTATATAATATTCTTCTATATATAATATATTTTTAAATTTGTAATTCTTGATTTTAACTATTTTTCTTAATACATTTTTATTAATACTTACCGCAGGGCCACGGATTCTCGCAGAGTGTTATGAAATCGCATACGGCGTGCTCCATCTCCAGCACCGTAGTGGCCTTGCCCACCATCACCGTGATGCAGTTGGACTTGGAGCCCTTTTCCGAGGGCATGCCGCCCGAGAAAATGGTAAAGGTTTCCCTGAAACAAACAAGAGAACATTTTAAATTGGTCAAGTTTTAAGTATTCATTTTTAATTATCAGCAGACAGAAGCACCATAAGTCTTATTGTTCGGATTTATGGTTATTACTCAAAAATAAAGATAAAGGCATTGGAAAACGTTTAGCTTTCTACCAGATACATTATAAAAACAATTAAACAATAAATGTTACAATGCTGATGACATATAAATGGGAGTGCTTCGCCTTACTCACCCAGTCGCGCTGGACTTCAAGTCAACTTTATAAATCGGTTTGCATTTCTCCGCATTGCCATCCTTGTTGATTTTAGCTGAGACACACAAAAGGCACACAAATCAAATGCGGGTTTAATAAGGGTCCAAGAGATGGGGGACTTACCATGCGGACAGACCTGCGACTGCGGCTTAGCCTGCGGCTTCGTGGGCCAGGAGCAAATGGAGCCATCCGTGTGCGAGGACACAAAGTACTTGCCCTCGTAGTGCCAGGCCAGGGACTTGACGGCCTCGGCAGCCTGCCATCGCAACTCAGCGCATTTCGCCTTCAGATCCCACAAAACAAGCAGCCCGCACTCAAATGCAATAAGCAACTACACGTGGGGGAAAAGAGGCTCATCAGTCTTCGGAAACCATATATTTAATATAAGGGGGGGAGACCACTTTCAATAAAGAGAAACTTAACTTGAGTGGTTTTCCTCCCCAGATCAACAGACTCACCTTGTTTGCATCCAATGGATTATCACATAACGCAATCACAGCACCTGGATGACTAGTTCTAACCCTGCATTTAAGGGTTTAAACACATTATTAGTATCTAATAGTAGGGGTTCGCTACGGGTCGAACTGGACTTACACTTCAATTGCTTTATTCCAGTTAATAATATAACCACTAAGTGCAAATGTATCTATGTGAACAACGTGTATGTTTCCCTTCTCGGTGCCCACGTACAGCCATTTGCTGCCCACGGGCAGGTGTATGCAAGTCACGCTGCAAGATAGACGGGGATTATGTCATCAGGAGATATAATTGGATGTGCTGGGAATTAACCAGAGTGATAACCCCTTTTAATCATATTTTTATGGGGACATTACATCCATTTAGGACACTAGCTATTAATTTGTATCATCTTTAATGGTCTTATTTTATGTTTGGTTTATCTAATGTTTGGTTTAATATGTTTAGAAGTTTAGTTAGCCAGTAAATCGTTCAAACATATTGCTCTTTATATATATATTTACACCACATCTGTACTTGATGACCCACAAAAATGTGTAATAACTCCATTAAAATGAAATTAATCTTTAAAAAGGTTGGGTATCAAGGTCTTATAGCTTACCGCTCCCTCTGAAATTTCAGACTTTGCACAATGCGCGGTGTCTTTTGGCGAATACTCCACAAGTGAATGGTGTCATCGGCGGTGACGGTGACCAAGGCGCCCTCGTTGACCAGGAACTGGGCAAAGAGCACGGCGCACTCGGATTCGCCCTCGTGTTTGGCATGGGCATCGACGCCAGGTCGTCCCAAACTAAAAAGTACATAAAAAACATAATATTAATCAGAAGTTCAGAGACAAAATTTCAAAAAAAATCCACACTTACATGCGAATGTAGCCCGATTTGTCGCCAATCGCTAGTAGCTTTTGTACAGGATCGAAGGCAAAGGATGTGGGCGAGTATGGAAAGCCATGGCGAAAGGTCTGCGATAAAGAAATATAATGGATTAATCAAAGTTCCAATAAAAATTCATTTCTTAAAAACAATATAAGCCCGATTATCACACAAATCTTAACTAATTTTTAAACAACAGTAAGGTGTCGCTTATTAACTTATAAGAGTTATCACTTTCGTCAAACTGATAAGTACTATCATATCATTTTAGATCACTAGACACCTAAATTGTGGTTTTAATCTCTATTAAGCCTCTTGAAGTACTTATATTTCATATTTTAAGATATCATATCATATCTGAATTTGATTTAAAAACAAAGTTGAAAGGAATAGTATTATTTTGCCAGTACCACTGGTTTCTTATGGGTTTCTTACCCTATAGACGTCTTCAAACATCGGTTATAGCCGCGTGTGTCTTATGATAGATTCAAATCATTACAGCTACCAAATAAAACACCCGCTAGCTGCAACAGATGCCTCTGAGTAATGACACTTTCTACATACATATATAGAGAGAACTTAATCCGAATCGCAGGATAATGATGATGATGCTTACTTTCTTTAACGTAAAATGGTCGGCCTTGAGTTGCTCCTGGATCTCCTGCTCCTGTCGTGTGGCTTGGGGCTGAACGCTTTGTCGAAATCCATCTAGAACTCCTTTGAATGTGAACTTTTTCATTTTTGTAACATGAGTCGTCCTCGTGCTCCGGCTGCTCTATCCACAGTTATGCGATGGTGCTTCCTCTCGAAAATGCTCTGGCCCAGGAGGAATAGTTTGCCAAATAGTTGTTGTAGGTTGGTTAGTTAGTGCTGGGAGTGACGGTGTGGACAGAGTGGCAGCGTGGCAGAGTGGATGGTTCTACGGGGAAACGGTGCCGGGGTCGGGAAGGGAGGGGGGTCGATGATCCTGGTCCGAGGAGAACCGAAAAGTGTGGGTATTGGTTGCTTCCTCTGCCCGCGGCGAGTCTCTCCCTCGAGTCCTTGGTAGTATTTGTCTTTAAGTAGTGGTAGAACCGTGCGTAATCGATGCCAGAGGAGCCAGCGCTGCTCTGAACTCGTCCTTGTTGTTTGATTTATTTTTGAGATGTGAAACTAGGTTAACAATTGTCGAATTAATATCTGCAAACAAGAAAGCAGGGAGAAACAAAAAGGACATCCAATTAAAACGAATGGAAACCAGTTGAAAGCTTAAATTACAATGTTCTACACTTTGTACTGTTTCCTAAGTGCTCCCCAAGGTCCTCTTACGGCACACAGTACTCACATGTGTTTTATTTGATCGAGTTTTGTACACCTACGAAGCAATTTAGACACAATCAAGTGTTCGTAATGAACATTGAGCTAATAAATGAAACATTTTGAATGCTTATTGACCTCTCTTCATTTAAAGTCTTAAAAATAATGTACTTTCCGTGACTGAAATATTAATCAGGATCAGTAATATAATTAGTTTAGAAAAATAAATAGTAATTTGGTTTTTTTTAAATAGTGGCTTGTTCTACCGAAGTCAGAATAGGTCATTCAAGCTCCTAAATAAAAAATGTTGCATACTTTTTGACACCTAAAGTTAAACACTAGGCAAATGGTTAAAAAACTTGAGTGATTAACAAATAAAATATGTTATCAATTGGATGTATTTAACTTTGAAGAACAGCGGGCTATATATTTACACTTTATCGATTTTTAAAATCTTTAAAACTGTTCATAAAATTACAGAAAAGTATTACCAATTTTATTACTTTCGAGTGCTTTACTCGAATTCGATTTTATAAATGGAATACTGAGTTTAAAGGCATTTTTCTTAGAGAAGTGTTGTAATAATCATCTAATTGCTATAACAATGCAAGTGATATAACCAAATGTTTTCTGAATTGTATACAAAACGGACTCAAAGTCAAACAGACAAAAATTTCTCGGAAGTAAAACTTAGTGGTCTTAAAAGTTGTTTTCTTAGAGAACAGTATTTAAATAATCAGCCTCTAAAAGGGATTAAAAAGTTATCCAAAATGAATCAAAAAAAAATTATTCAAGGTCATTTCTCGGAAGTAAATATCAGAATAGATCTGTTTGCAGTTTTCAAAGAGATACTGGCGTAAGTTCCTTTCAACAACCCACACTTACAAACCCTTTCTTGTTTTCGCAGAATCGTTGAGGTATCAAGTTTAGCATTAACCAGTTAAGATATCGATAAACGCAAACACTTTCTTGTTTTCCCAGAAAAGTAGGGGCCTTAAGCTTAGCAATTCGCCTTTAACCGTTTAACCATTTAACCAATTAAGATATCGATAACCACTGCCAATTGTCTGGACTGCGATATGAAATCGTTTTTTGTTTTTTTTTTTTTGTTTGTTTGCAATTTTGCCAGCTTTTGTTTTGCTTGCCTCTTGGTTTTTTCCTCTCTTTTGCTATTTCCCGTTATTTCCATTTCTTCTTTTGTTTTCCGCCTGGCCTGGGGGATTACATAAACCTTGATTTCTATTCAGCCTTTGACAATGGCACACGTAGATTAATTAAGAGCCATCAACTCAATCCACACCCCACCCCCTGCTGCGACTAAAAGAGAGAAAGAGAGGGGGATGGCGAGAGAGAATCAATCTGTACAACGGGATATTGCGATTGCAATGGCGGATGTGAAATGTTAAGCGATTGTTTCATGTTAATTGAAAATCGTTGCTGCCACATTATGTTGCACAACGGGGGGTGGGGGTGGTGGTAATGGGGGGGATATATGGGGATATGGGTTGCCTATATATGCACTTTTTGATGGCACACAAATCGATTTTTTCGCACACTCGCACATTGCAAATGTCGTGTATGGTTCGGCTTTCCTTTTTTTTGTGTGTGTTCTTGTTTTATTCTATATTTCCTTCTTTCCTTTCCTCTTCCTCTTTTTTTTGCTGTCGTTTTTTGCTTGTTTTATTTGCAATTGTTTACGCTTTGACAACGCTACACACATGCACACAAGGACATACATACATACACATATGGGTCGTCAGGACGAAAAGCGCGCAACAGTGGGGCACAAAAAAAAACAGTAGGAGTAGGAGGTGGAGGAAGTGGAGTGGGGAGAAGGACAAGCAAATCGTTGGCATACTTTAAATTTAATTCCCGCAAACAAACATTGCAGAGAGGGGAGAGGGGGTGTATGTGTGTGTGGTAAAGAGAGAGAGAGAGAGGGAGAGAGCAATATCTAGGGTGGCGCCTGCAGGACAACGGGAGGTGTGTCTCTCTATGTGTGTGTCTGTTGATAATGACAGTGTGCCGTCCCCCTTCCACTTGTCCTAATGATGATTAAAATGCCATTGCTTAAAAAGAGTGCGGGAAAGGGGAGTGTGTGTGCGAGAGAGGGAGAGTGCTAGATGGAGTCGCAGGATGCTGCCCAAATCTGTGTATGTATATATATGTACGTAAGCTTTCTCTCCCCTCTCCCCCTGCATATACATACATATATATAGCTGCTATATGTGTATAGATAACCTCGATTTACAGATTTTTCACACACATAGGCACTGCTTGGCCCTGCTTGTTGCTACTCACATGTTAGCTACATCTTCTTATGCTGCTGCTGCTTCTTCTTCACTTGAACGTATGAAAAATAAAAAAAAAAATTTTTTTAACTTTGAATTTTCTTCAATTTTAAATAGAACATAGTTTATTTGTTAATTGTTAAACTTTTGTTTTTTCACACCATGACACACACACCGAAACACACTGGCGCGCTTTTTAAATGTCTAGGGATTTTAGCCATAAATTTGCACACTTTTTTGTCAAGATTTTGTCAAGTTTTGAAAGGATTTTCGGATTTTTTTGTCAAGGGAACAACAAGAAATATGCTAGTGCTTGGCTGGTCAGTTGTCGACTGAGCTTCTGCTGCTGCTTCAACTGCTTCTGCTGCTGCTGCTGCAAAAGGCAGAACGAGAGCGCCAGAGAAAAAGAGCAGGCGATGCTGCTTCCTAGGACATCTATGAGAGTGTGTACGTGTGTATGTGCGTGTGAGCTTTGAGCACATACACTCACTCACTCACTCGCACTGCTTGCAATTTATGCTTATTGGAAATTTAACGGGATCAATCGCTGCTCCTTTTTTGCTTAGCCTACTTCAAGGCGTTCTGCTGATTTCCCTAGGATTAATGCGAAAAAAATCTCGGCTGGCATTTATACGCGTGTGTGTGAGTGTGGACAGCTGCCATGTGAGCGACTATTGCGCAGGCTTACGCTATTTCGCCCCCCAAAAAAACGTTTTTCGCGTACACGCTGGGTATCCTGCAGCAGCAACAACAACAACTGCTTGGGCAAAAACAATGCAAAATGTTTTGCGCGCGCGGTCACATGACACGAGTTACACATACACACACACATGTACAGCCCTTATACAACGGTAAAATTTGTTGAGGCAGCGCAGGAGCAGCACACATACTCATACAGCCTTTAAGGATTTTGAAAATTTACGAAGCTTTTCTTTTTTGATTTACTTGACCGTAACATCTGGAAGAGATTTTCCCTGGTTATTTATAGATCCTTTTGGATTTTTTGCACAAATTTTGACTATTTTTGTAAGGGATTTTTTCTTTTTGTTTTCTTTAAGGGGGGAAAAATCAACGCGTGCGAACGCGTCGAGTGCTCTGCAGCGAAAAACTGAAACTGGGCAAAACTCATACAACTCAAATGGCAAACGACCGAGTTTTCCGCGCAGTTTCCACGGCACGTGTTATACATACACGGAGAATACACACACTTGCACGTATATCCTGGTGGTTATGCAAAGCAGCGAAGAGTCGTAGGGTTGTCGCTGGCTTTGATTTTGATTTCGGTCGTGGCGAGATGGCAACCCTGGTCGAAGTTTCCCCCAGAAGTCAATACTTGTTGTTGTTGTTGTTGTAGAAGGGGGAGCCTTTGTTTTTTTTAAGGAAGGGAAGTAATAATTCCACATGCGAGTACATACTAAAAAATGTAATCTGCTAAAATGTAAATACTTGCATACTCCCACAATATATATTCCCTCTCGCTCTAGCACCCAACAAACACACACCCACACATATATGGGGTGGTATAAAATTTGCATGGTAATGAGCTATGTGCCGTTATGCTTTATCCTTTTTGTGTGCCCATTATCAATAACTCAGCAAAGCAGGCAATAAAAAGGAGCCCCCAAAGAGAGAGAGAGAGTGAGTGGAGGAGGAGGGAGAGTGAGAACTCTTGCGTCATGTTGGTTAATGTAGTCCAATAAGAAACTTGTTGGCCAAAGAACAAGAACAATAAAGATAGAACAGTGACTTTCGCTGCTCTGATAAGAATCTGCTTGCGACAGAGAGAGAGGGAGAGGAGCAGAGAGCGAGTGAGAGCCCAAATGATTCATCTGGAGCGAAACGAGCAGCAACAACAAGTTAACGGTGATGTGATGGGATATGGATACCAGCAAGCAGTTTGCAAATGCAAACATGTTGTCATTCCAACGCACTCACACACAAGCCGTTAGAATTTGCATTTCGACTTGACACACTCACAAACAACGGGAATGGGACATAACATCATCGTCAGCGCAGCAGCAGTAGTAGCAGCAGCGGCAGCAACAGAAACAAAAACAAAGGTGGCGCACATTCCGCTAAACCCACATCCACCCACAAGATACCAATACCAAGCAACCCCCCCGCAAACCACAAAACCCCGCCCACCTGTTTCATGGCGATTTCTCCGCTGCTTGTCACACTTGTCGCGCTTGACCAATCCAATTGGATCGGCGCTTCAGTTCAACACGGGGCGCGATAAACAAAAAACACAACGCAATGTTTAAACAAAAAGCACGGCAAAACAAGCGACAATTTCCCAAATGGTTTCTCAACTGTTAGAGCTGGAAAAACTTCGGTGACTGCGGACCATCGATGAATTGTCTGCTGGCAAAATATCGATATGATATTCCGCGATGTTTTTCCCATCCCTATCACTGTGACGAAGTTCGCTGAAAAAAATACCACAGACCAGAAAATACTAAAATACATATCTTTGGGGTATTCCCCGTTCTGTTGAATTGCACACTTCTTGAAATATGTATTATTAATATTTTCCAAATAAAATAAAATAAAAAAACACTATTTCATTTTCTTTATTGCTACTATTCACTACATCAAAGTTATTAGAATCCTTAAATTAATAACATTTTTTTTGACTATCTCTGAGATTATAATCGCTAAATACATATGTATGTACATATGCATGTACTTACATATGAACATATGTAGGTCTTCACAATATATCTGTGGTTAATTAATAAATTAATTATCAGATCAATTAATATCACTCATATTTAAATAAATATTAAGCTATTGGGGGGTTCCAAAAACTGATTCACGCTATGAATTTCGTTAACTAAGAATGCTACCTGAATTTCGTAGTTCCTGAATTATAAATTAATAGATTAGATTTTTCATTTTACTATCAGCGCAGATTTATGCGAATCATTCGGCCAACAAAGTTTTCTTTATGATGAAATCCTTAAAAATTAAACATAAGACCCTAAATTGATTATTAAAAACGTTAGAAATATATATACTTAGTTTTTAAGTTTGCTGTAATAAGTTATTCCATTTATTAATCATTAAAAAAATCAATCCCATGTTTCAATTAATATCAGTTTATTAATTTTACATCACAATTGCATTTGTGGTTCTATCAATTACAAAGAATACCTGTTTGTCATTGTCATTAATATTTATAATAAATATTTTTTAAGTTATTGATTTTAAATCACAATAGTAACTATGATATCGGGCCCTCTGATTAGTCAGTAATCTCCGTACCACGTCATTATAATCGGTCTACTTGGAATGGTGCATCTGTGAAAAACACCCAGCCCAGGCTCATTGGCATTTAAAATAAATAGTAATTCTCTAGTGGAACAGGTGGGGGTCACGCCTCGTTCTTGGGCTGCAAAGCCCCGTGGAGCAGCCACTCGCGTCCGCCAGGCTGCTGGCATCGTTCCAGCAGCTCCTCCAGACGCTGAGCCTGCTCGGCCAGCTGCTCCTCCTTCAGAATCCCTGCTATCTCTTGCAACAGGGCATGGCGCATCAGCTCCGGCTCATCCTCGGCAATGTAACGCCTCACGCAGGCCACCAGCTCCTCCAGGTGCTCGTCCACGGCACCGGGAAAGAGCTGATCCATGGCGGTTGCCAGGTTGAACAGGTACTCGCGATTGGGTCCACTGGGACCAGCAGAGCTGAAGATTTGCTTAGCGATGCAGGGCACTTGCCAGACATTGCCGGCATACGAGTCGTTCGCCTGTGTGGCCACGTACATGATCACCTGGATGGGTTCGCCGTCGCCCCCGCCGCCGTCAGCGGAGGTATTCGAATACTCGTGGAACTCCAGGCTGCAACGCTCGTAGCCATTCTTCTCCCTGTAATCCAGATGATCCAGCACTGCACCCTTCTGACTCGCAGCAATGCGATATGCCACGCCGTAGACGCGATCCTGATTGGGATCGCCCGGCAGCAGAGTGACCACGCGCCCAGGACGCTCTGGAATTCCACGGTGATCAATGCTGTGCTGGTAAAAGCGGCGCTTGAAGCCCCAAACAAAGCCGCGCCGGCGGTCTATGTACGGGAAATCGGCCTTCCACACCAGCGACCCGTAGCCAAAGATCCACACATCCTCATCGGTGGCCGCCGGCGGCTCCAATTGATTGCTGCTCTCCGTATCAAAGCTGCGCAGCATGTGGAATCCTTGCGTTTTTTCCTGATCCTCCGGCTTGCATCCATTTTCCCTGACCGCCTGCAGGATGTCCGCGAAGAACTCGGTGTATATGTCGGCAAGCAGTTGGTTCGCCCCGGATCCGCTGCCTTGCAGTGCCTGCAGAAAGCCCAACATTTCAGCTGCCATGCTTCGCTCGCCAAATAATTGAAAAAAAGAATTATTAATTTAGCTTGACAGTCTATCGATATGTGATGAGTTCGCAGTGATAAGTTATCGCTGTCAGCTGTTGGAAGCCTTTAAGGGTTGCCAGGGTGTTTGGTGGTAATTTAAATTTCTTTTTAAAAATAAATCAGCACTTTCAGCTTCTTAAGGCTGAAACTAACTTAATATGCATAAAAAAAAGAAACAAGTTGTGATTAAATTATTTGGTATGTCATTTTTACAATGCGTTGATGGTTTCATTCTAGTTGAATAAATTAAATTTATTTATTTTCTTAGCTAATATTTATTTATTTAAATACCCAGCTTAAAAGTGGTCAACATTTTGTTAGCTGTTGACAACCCTGATCTCTGTGAGGCGAACAGCTGTTTGTGGCTATCTCCATCCCACTCGCTCCTGCATCGCCACCACAAGCGTAAACAAACCGATTTTGAATCGGAATTACTTGAGAAATAACACCCCGGAAACCACACAACCCCTACCAAAATGTCCGGCAAGGACGATCGATCCAAGGAGTAAGTGTAACGTAACAGCGATAGCCAGTCCAGTCACTCTAATTCCTTTTTTTAAATCCCCTTGGCAGGAAGCGCAGGAACATGAAGCAGTACAATCATCACCACAAAAAGGATCAAGGACGATCTACCACCTCGTCGGGCTCCCCACCGCCCACCTCGCGTCGCAGCATGGTGGATGTGGCGGACTCCAGCGATGAGCCAAGGTTTCCTCGGCGTGGCAATTGGCAATCCGGTGGCGGAGGAGGCGTAGGAGCAGGTCGCTCATCGTTGGCCCCGCAAAGGAATCGGGATCTGCTGGACACCTTGCCCAGCGACACCGACGATGTGGAGCATCTGGGCCTGGACGGCGCACCCATCGACGAGAATGCCCGTGCCCAGCTGCGTGCTGGTGACTTCCAGCAGTTGGCCCAGTTTCCAACTCTAGGCGGCGGGCACTTTGCCTTTGGTTCGGAACGCGAGTGGGCCAGCGTGGCCGAGGGCCAGACCAAGCTGCACACCAAGGCCGCCAGTGGCTACTTCACCCTAAACCTAACCCGCCTGAATGCGGGTCTGCAAACGATTCCGTTCTACAAACGCATGGATTATCCAGCGTCCATGTTTACAAGGGCGCAGATCGTGGCCCAGGAGGAGGCCGCCGAACGAGCCGAGGCTGTTTACCAGCAGCACATCCTAAAGGATTCAAATGGCGGCGGCTCCAAGTCCCGAGTGGCCTCAGCTAAATCGAATAAGGAGGCAGCACCTGCAGCGGCGGAGAAACCAGCTGCAGCTAATCCCTCTGCTGAACCCGATGAACTGGACGAGCTTTTGGCCATGACCAACAAGCAACTTGATATGGGCTCTGGCATAGGCCCCATCACCATGCCCATGCCCATGCCCATGGTGCAGCCGGCCACACCTTCCTCGGCGGCCAGCAAGAACGAAGTGGAGCAGTGGCTGGACTCCGTTTTGGATGAGTAAAATCTCCTGGATCCATTGCTAAGATGCAGGAGATGATTGACCTAATAAGCGAGCACCAACCGGATTGTTTCCAGAGCATTTTGAGCTTACGCTTACACGAGACTTGAAAATAGCTCAGTGCTTGCCCTTAAAGAGTAGAATTGTTATTTGTATCACTTAAATCTAGTAAATCTATAGTTTTCCAAGTAAGTTTTGTATCAAAAGCTAGAGCTTTTTTACTATACACATTAAAATCACCAAATGCTTAGCTTTAAAGCATAAATTCAGATTTTTATTTAAGGAAACTATATTTTTGTATTACAGAAAAAACTGGTTAGCAACTAATACTACTTTAAAAAAAAGAATTTTCTTTTATGCTTATAAAAATGTCATGCTGACCATCGAATGAAATGACATTGTTGTTGTATTTGTATTTTTTCTGCCATCCTTCGTGCTAATTTAGGGTCAGATCTTGTTTTTCTTGGTGGCACTTGACCAAATGGCCATGCAGGAGTTGCATAAGCTCACATATGGCCTCCAACAGCACCAGACGCTCATGCAGGTGCCCCAAATCATCGTTATCCACCATTTGGGGACGCAATTCCTCAACGATAACGATTAGCCAGCGTACCAGAATCGAAGAGTCCTCCTTGGCCAGTTTCATCAGGTCTCCTGGCACCCCGGCCTCCTGGCAAAGCTGCTGGCCATGTCCACCGAGGGGTCCAACCAGCAGGAGACTGGATATCAGGCGGACCACCAGATGCAGGGCATGCAGATAGGACTGCACGTAGGTGCGGGGATTCACCACTGCGACGACGAGTAGAAGAGTCCCAGCCGGACGCAAGCGGTGCGAGTCCAGGCCCAAGTCCGAGAGGTGATCCAACATGGCCCAGAGCAGGCAGTTGCCCACCACGCGGGCCATCGTGCTCAGGGGACTGGCCACGCGACAGCAGTGGATCAGATTGAGCATTACGCTCGAATTGTTGGCATTCAATAGGCTCAGCATATAAACGCATACCTGGTGGATCTGTTGGGGGAACAGGAAGAGCAGGGGATTTAACTAAAATATAAAATACTTATGTAGCTTGCATTTTAATTCTTATATGTTTGGATAATCTAAAAATCTAAACATTTTCTAGGTGGGTTTTGTAACTTTTGGACAAGCCTATCTTAAAAAACATATATTGCGGAAATTACTGTATAACATTTATTTTAAAGTCTAGGTCTGTCATACTTCTATATTTTAAATATTGATTTTCTTATGGGAGCTATAAGAACAAGTTGTCCGACTTATTTACTTTCCCCAATAGAAATAAGACTTTTGGGAAGGCTTTATCCTGATAGCTTTAAAACTGAGAGACTAGTTTGCTTAGAAACGGACAGACGGACGGACAGAAGGACGGACAGACGGACGGACAGACGGACGGACATGGCTAGATCAACTCGTCTATTGATGATGATCCAGAATATATGTATGTACATATATACTTTATTGGGTCGGATAAGTGATAAGTAAAGTTCCTCGATTCTGAAAATGTAAACTTTAAGGATAAGAAAACACAAGGTTTCGAAGCATGTCAAAATTGTTTATATTCAAATAGTTTCAAGGTCCTAACTAATTAGTGTTAATTTTATTTATTAAAAGAATCATTCAAAATTTTATAGTTAGAATTTTGGAAATTTCTGATTCAAAAACCAGTCAACTTACATGGGTTTCCTCGGTGCAGGCCATATAATCGAAGCATCGCTGCAGGAAGAGGGTTCTCTTCACCTGGGTGGCCGCCAGATCCTCGTGATGCAGTAGATACACCATCATCCCGGTCACATAAACCGGAGCAAGGTGCTCCGCTCCAAACTCAATCTCCTCCCGGTTGAGCAGTTCATTGAACCCAGTAATTACCTAGACGAAACATTTGATACCAATCCCTATGTACACCTCAAATCACTCACCTCCAGAATATTGGTGGTGCCATAGATGAAATAGCATTGTCCCCGAATGACGGAGTGACCCAGAGTCTGACGCAGTTCCTCCAAACTGAAGCCCTGGGGCCGCACCATATGATTCATAGCGAGTTCCTCCATTTGATTTGGACACAAACTGGAAAGAGGATGTGTTACTTATGGACAGGAAAAAGAGGCCTTCAACGATATCCCTCCTTCCCGGAAAATTAGTGACTGAAAGACGTGTGCAAATGGCCAACGCTATTTTAATGAGCTCCCCAACATTTTGACATGTTTTCCAAACTCACTTGGCTCCCGACTGAGCAAGACAAATACAGTGAAACCCAGAAAACGTAACTTTAAATTATAAATTAAAAATATTTATTAAACGTAAGAAATATGATTATAGGCTATGAATATCAATTTTTGAAAAAAAAGATAATGTATACTTATAACTACATTTAAAGGAAATCGTTTTACTATTTCTGGGATCAGGGACGCTGGAAACTAGGGGGCAGTATTAGCATTAAAAAATTTTTGGTGGCGCTCTGTCAGGGACTTTAAATAAACTATTGATCAATGTTTTTCTAAGATAGAAAACCCCTTTAAGTAAATATTCAATATTAAATGTTAAAGAATTTTATATTTACTCACAAAAATGTGTCATAACCTAAGAAAGCAGTTGAAAATAAACTTAAACTTTAAAACTAATATAAATCGATTTAATCGATATTTACTGTAGTTAAGATTTTTCATACGTGTGTGTGTGTGTTTGTCCGCTTGCTTTTGCTTGTGTGTGTGTGTGCTTGTCCTTGCACTGCTTTCGAAAAGGCTGGCAAAATGCAAATGCACGCGCGATGTGCGCATTTTAGCATAAAAGTCACCTGGCCTCCGTTTCCGCCTCCTTCCTTTGCGCCTGCCACGCCCACTGCCGCTTGAAGTTTCTTGCGTACTTGGGAAATATCTGCTCATTATGCATTCATATTTCATATTTCGCAATTACTTGCACACACACACACACACACACAGAAAAACAGGCGGTAAAAAGCGCAAAAGGTGAAAGCGAGATGGCCATAGGAGCAGCAAACCGTTAAGTTGCTGTGTGTGTTTGTCTCCATCTCTTTAGCTTGGTCTTTTCTTTCCTTTCTTTTGCCTTTTTATCGCCTCTTTTCCTTTTTTTCTCCCTATTTATTTTTTTGGGGCATTTTTTGCAGAGATTCCCATTGAAATTTCCATATTCACATTTTAATTATGCGTCGGCATGAAAAGATTAACAACTTTTTTAGCCAAGACACCGTTACCTTTGTGTGCGTGTTACGCTTTTATTTTTGTTTTTAATTATGCACATGTATTTGTTTCTACATATAAATGCAATGGCAAAAGGTAGCCAACCTAACCTCTCTTTCTGCAACATAACCTCACTTTAGATTAACGAAGAAGGTTATGTTGTTAAGCAGTTTTAACTGCTTGGTGTGCCAATTATCGATAACGATCGGCAATGATCGGATGCCAAAAATCAGCGACAAGTGTAAAAACACAAATTTCTATCTCCCTTTAATTAAACAATATAGAAGTGCTCAATTAGCGAGGGTTGGTCGACAAGTTGAAGGAAAAACGGGGCTCAGGCCAATTACAGTAAAACAGCCCTTGATGAAATATGTATTTTTAATTTTCGATAGGATTTTGTTAAGAATGATGTTATATAATGTTAAATGTTATATTATATATTAAACTGATATCAGCATAAATATGGTAAGTATTTAATATCTTACAAATAGTATAGTATAGTAAGCCTTAATCTACGTTCCTTTGCAAAAATAAACTGTACAAACCAATACTAAAGCTCAATTGCAGCCCATTCCGTCTTATGGATGTTCAACTGTGGTTATAAATACTAACAATCATTTTGGGTTCGGTTCTGATGACGATGATAATAATAATCTAGATGATGATGACAAGTGGCGAACAGCTACCCTTTAATTTTTGGGGTGGACCGATCTGATGAGTCGCTTGTGTGCGGTGTTTGCAGCCAATCTGTGAATTTTACGCCTAATTTAAGGCAAATTGTCCACCCCACTTTTCTCAACACTTTTCCAACCCACCCCCACCAAACGCATTTCCCATTTTTCGTGCTTTCAGGCCGCGGGGCCTGACAAAAGCCAACAGATTTTCATGTCATTATTCGCTGATTTGTGGCATTTGAAAGGGAATCGAGTTTTTGGGTTTTAGATTCGGCTGCGGATTTGGGTTTTATAAACATCCACCCCTACCACTCCTGTGGGCGGTTTACTTTTTGTTTACTAATGAAGTTGTTGTTTACACAAATGCCAAGTATAAGATTTGTATGTAAATGATAGCCGCAGCGCAAGTGAAATCAGAAACGATCCACCCCACCAATTATAACGAATTTCTGTCATCTGAGCAATATCCATATCAATGAGTCGCGACTGAAGAATTGGAGAAGTTATTGATAGGAATAAGATGCTTTTAAGGGCATTTTTTTGGATTGCTTTTCAAGCAGAGAGAAACTTAAGATGGAATTTCTAATGTTTAAACTCTATAATTTAAACACTTTATACCTACATAACTATTTACACATGATTTAAAGTGTGAAAAGCACAGTGTGAACATACCTAGAAAATCGCACCGGTTCAAAGTTCGGTTCCTAACCTCAAAAAAGTTCGAAGTGGTTCAGTTCCGGAATTGTCGACTTGACAGCAATGCCCTTATTATTTTACATTTTCCAAAACTGGTTAGCCGAAATCTCCGTAAAACATTTTGCAAAGGAATTTTCTTGATTTCCTGGAACTTTAACAGCAATATGAGGGCTTTAAGTGTTCGACGCCTATTTTACCCCTTTGTGAAACGCACTTTCCTCGCACAATTCATGAAATATTACAATGGTAATGGGAATATAATCAAGGTAAGTGCGCGTGCGTAACCATGTGATACATCAACCAGCGGGACAAATAACCAATCCCAATTCGGAAATGCAGCAGGTAGCTCGTAATTTTAGTATTCAACTCCGGGGATCCGCCTATTGGGATCTCGACACCGTGCATCCGATGTTGGCCGGACTCTGCATCTTCGTCTTAGTAGAACATAAGCGGACGGATCTCCAGCGAAAGCTTCGCACCAAACTAATGGACCGGCTTTTGAATATCATCGAGTGTGTGGATCCCATGACTGTGAGTAACATATGTACAGATGTACATACATATGTATATTTTAAATCCAAGAAAATACATATCCCAGCAATAGAATCATAGATTTTGGTACAAAAGAAAATATAAATATATGTATAGGTTATACCCCATCCACTTGGTATATATATAGAATTCTTAGAATTCTCTTACAATTTTGTTCAACCGACTTGAAATACATATGTATAAATTTTATAAACTCTATGTCAAAAATGACAAACTTTCAATTTTAATATTTGGGTTCATAAATTTAAGATGGTCTATGTAGTCCTACAATTGTATAAATATTTATTTGATTTGTTTCCCATGCACTTGGAATGCACTTTTCTTTTTAATTCCTTAACTTCATATTATTTTTCCCGATGATATATCCTTAGGATTATTTTAAGTATGTATATAGCGTAAAATGATTTTCGGAGAACTATTAAAATGGGATCTATCTTTCTAACTCGTAATATGATAATAAACTTAAATATTTCTTATTTATGAGTAATGTAAAGGCAGTGACACTCTGTAGTACCTTTCCTATAGATTCCACAGAGATAAAGAGTATAACATTGTGGGCAAACGAAATGCTAATGTATATTTAGGATTATTTCAAGTATATAGTCTAGGAAAAACTCCTATTGAGATGGGATCTTTCATGATATCTCGTAATATGGTAATAACCCAAGGTTTAATCACCAGGTGCACATTCTGGTCGAGAAGCTGCTGACTGATCTGGAGGAATCGAATGCCTGCCAGGAGCGGAACCTCTTCATATTGGCCTCCGTGTTCTCGAAGTGCTCATGGCGCGGTCGTCCTCTGGCCGTCTGCCTGCTGTGGGTAATTCTCAGTCGCAGAATACCCGCTCTAGAGGTCACCATGCATCGCTACCGGGAGCTCGAGGAGCTGGTAAATGCTGTGGATCACCTACCGACCCCCGAGCCGATCGATTGGGGCTGGGCTGTTTTGGACGAGGCTAGGCAAGAGAAGTTGGATGGGCTAATCACTTTGGTAGAATCGGTCGAACTGCTGATTTGCCTCATCATGACCGATAACCATGAGCTCCTAGAAGCTGGCTACCCGGAGCACTTCTTTCGAATAAGCCAATCCGACGCCATAGCCCTCAAGAGCTGGTTTCTCGAGGTCACCGAGCAGATGCCTTTGGGATACTGCGAACATTCCGAAAAGGTAAATCAAAGCCATAGCATACATGCTGTCCAGAACTATCTATACAAAACTATTTATCCCATAACTATATTAAAAAAAAAACCCATTATAACTTAATGAAATTTAAAGGTCGTTTGGAAATGCAATATCCAATCTTATATTTTGCAAATTGTATATTTACATATCATACAAATTGTCCAGAACTTTCTATTCCGAATAAGTTTTATTCGAAGTCCAAAATCTATATTTTAAAAAACTATTATCACTCAAGAAAAATTTAATGGTCGTTGATGAATATAATGTTATATATAAGTGGTCCAGAACTATCTATTCCGAATTTATTTTGTTCACCGTCCCAAATCTACATTTTAAAATGTATACAACTGTCCAATCATTGCTTTTACAAATTGCATATTTAAATTTCCTATTCGTTACCATTGTAACTATAGAACTTTTATTTTTGGCAACTTGCACATCACAATTTTCTTAATGCAAATATTATTTTTATATATATTTAAATAAATATTCCAGCTAACTGCAATTATCGGCAATATGATGTCAATAATTTAAGAGGTTACTTGTAAAACCTTTCAAAGTATTTACGATAAATACAGAAGAGATGAACAGTACGCCAAGAAAAGTACTGAAACCATGTGATATTGAATAGATCATAGTTTAATAATATGGTAATAATTCCATGCACTCTGCAAACCAAATAATCATAAACTGGAAGACAATATATGGGCGGTGAAAACACTACCTTGGGAACACATACCAGCATGACCCTCAAAACGAAGACATTTCAAAACCAAACTCAAGATCTTTAGTCTTTTAAGATTTTACACTCGCATGAAAACATGATTTATTTCAAATATTTCATATTTAATAATATGGTAATAATTCCATGCACTCTGCAAACCAAATAATCATAAACTGGAAGACAATATATGGGCGATGATAACCCTACCTTGGGAACACATACCAGCATGGCCCTCAAAACGAAGACATTTCAAAACCAAACCACTCGCATGAGAACATGATTTATTTCAAATAAAAACAAAAAGCATTTAAATAATTTGTTTGTAATATCATATGTACCTTAAAGTCTTTTCTTTAAAGCTTTCATAAGGATTTTTGTATGTATATTGCAAATGCAATTATGTGTAAGGGTGGTATTAGAAGAAATAAATCTACATACCTATTATTTTTTGTTAAAATTAAAGGTGTATTGAAACCTGGTCAATCAATTAATCAACAATTTATATTTATAATAAAATATTATTAAAATATGTCAAAATTCAGGTCTGGTGAATATCGTTTTTGCTTTCAGTAAGTATTACACTTGTGTAGTATCGCTAAGCTTTAGTTTTATTCCACTCACTGATCCACTGACCGTTTGTCCCACAGATTGCAACTGATCGGTGGATCCAGACCTCGACTTTCCCGAGGGTTTTTTGGTGAGAGACAACCTGTTCGGCTCGGTTGGGGTTCGAGACAGTGGGCGAGATCCCATCGCTGGTTCGATGGCCGCACAATGGGACACAATGCGGCAATTAGGGATAAAGATGCCCAGATAGCGATGTGCCTGTGGTATAAGGACGAATAAACAAGTGTGGCACGGCCCGCGGCACAAACACAATTTGTGACAATTTTCCAACCGGATAATGACAAACATTTTAATCACAAAATGGAACTGGAAGCTGCCGGAAACCACCCACCACCAATGGAAGCGCACAACACAAATTTTCACACAATATGGCATAACCCCCTCCCCCATAAACCGGAAGTCAAGTGTGTCGCATCCTCTGAGTCCTGTGCCCATCCACGATGTCATAATCGCCCCTGATCACAATCATTATGTCGAGTTGCCACTGCGGTTTCCCGGCTTCTACTCCCCCTTTTTTTATTCCTGCCCTCCGGCAGGGCCACAGCAGGCAAAAATTTAAATCGAAATTGGGATATAATGCCACCGAGTTACTTTCAGTTCCTCCCCTGTACAAAGTCAAGTGCCTTCTGTGGAAACTTTATTATTTTAAAATACTTATGCGGCCCAAGACAGTCATTTCTTTCGCAAGTCGAATTTCTGTAGATCTTAAAATTAAAGTTCAGCGATTTTATATATTTATTGTAATGTTGGGTGTATTCAAATATGTCTATCCTGGTATATTTGGCCTTATATGGAGTTGAAGGCACAGTTATATATTAAGACGTTTGAGTTAGGATATAGTGTTTATACAGATGTTACACAGATGTATTAAAATAAGTAAATCCTGATGTACAAGTATTCGGCCTTATAAGAGTTGTATTAAAATAAGTCTATCCTGATATATTCTGCCTTATTTGGATTTGATGGTATTAAACTAGATAAACACGTTTGAGTTATGTTCTATATACTTTCAATATTATTATTTTGTTTTTTAAAAATTCAAAATAGGCATTTAAACAGTTGTATAAGCTAATAATATAACAAAAAAATGAATTAGAAAGTAAAAAAGAATATAAGCAATATATATTTGTATCACTAATGTGATTAAATGTTATTTTTAAAATCAGTTTATATTCTTTCTCATTTATTTATTGTAATGCGGAATGTGCCAGAAAAAGTCTGTCTGATATATTCGGCCTTATGTGAAGTGGATGGTATCAAAATAGATCAAAACGATTGAGTTAGGATATACAGTTTAAAGAGTAAAGTAATTTTCTTAAATACTATTATTTTGTTTCAAAAAACTCAAACTAAACACTTACTTTTAACATTTGTTCAAGTTTATAGCACAAAAAAATGTTTTTTAAAGGCGTACAAGTAGCATACAAGCAATATTTATTGTTTTCACTTCAATATTAGTGACATATATATCTTTATCAATTTAGGTACATATATCTTAATCTCTTAAAATGTTTTTTATATTTTTCTGTTGAAATATGAATGTCTTAATGCATTTTGTCCACATTATTGGAATTTTATGAAGTGAGATTTAAAATCTTAGGTTGACTTTCCTATATAGTATATGCTTTTTCAAATATGTGTAAACTAAACACAGCATTGTAACATATTCAAAAACACTAATACTTAAATTAAATATATTTTATTTTAATATAAAAATGTATAAATTCGTCTAATAAGTTCAGACAGTTAAGCAACTGTTTTCAAATACACCACCTCCAGAATCACAAGAAAACGAGCGCTGAAAAGTATAATACACTTTTTTCTTATAACCATATGACACGTGACTTTCGCCCGTGGTTTTTTGGAGCAGCAAATTATGCAAACTAGTTTCATAGTTTTCAGCCTGGCTGCATGCAAAAGCGATGAGTTTTCCCTACCCCTGACCACGATTTCCTCGCTTTTCATGTTTTAATTGCAAAGTTGGCAAACGCCGAGAGCTTAATGCAATTAATAACTCATTAAATAAATACAAATCAAAGTGGATGGCCGGCTCAAAGGAGGAGAAAACTGGAGATGGAGGATCCTTTGTGCTCAAAGGATGGCTGCGTAAAATGTACCAATTAAAAGCGCCATTCAAATCTCAATGGCTGCGCAAATGAACCGCATGAATGTGAGAATTTGCAAATGGAAAAAAATGGAAAAAAAAAGTTTGTGAAAGGGCCAGAAAATGTGAATCCATCTATCTGCAAGTGGCTGAGTGATGGGGGTTAGCTGCAATTTTATTCATTAAATTACATTCACATTTCATAGACAATTTCATGGCAACGTTAACTCGCTTTTTTTTCGCCTTCCATTTCCGTTTCCCCTTTGCAATTCCATTTCCATTCTGCCATTTTTCCTCTATATATATATATATGTATGTAGATATCTGTATTTTCTTTGGCTTTTCCGTTTGTTTCCGGTGGCTCCTTTCAAGTATCTTTTTAATTAGCGTTCTGTGCCGCTCTGCACCACTCGAAAACTACTCTCCCAGATCCCCAGGTCCCCATCTCCCTCGTCTGCCCCTATATCATTCCCACATCCTTCGGGGGTCTGGCAGGGGTATGTCCCTCTAGGCCTCTCTCTCGCTCGTTAACTCACTCACCGCAGATTCAATTTGTGGCTAAACATTTCTCCTCCTTTTTGTGTACCGAGCTAAATGGGCATGAAAATATAACTGTAACTACAGGTGTTACTCGATGAGGTGAACATAGAGTTCAAACACTACAGTCCTTTATGAGAATATTACTGGTGTGGAAAAAAAAATTTGTGAATTTAAGATTCGGTATTTTCCTGACATATATTGACACTTCTAAAATTCATACACACAAAAAAAATCCTGGTTAGATTTACCAATATAACAGTAAAATGGCTGCAATCCATTTCATTGTCAATTGGACCAATGAAGTAGTTACACTCACAAAAGTAAACCAATCAAGAAAATACTCGTTACTTTTTTAAGTGTAGTAAACTTTTTTATAGTTACCTTATTAACATTATTGGTCAAGTTTACCATATAAATTAGTTGTGGCTAAGAAAAACTAGAAATTTGCATTACCAGGGATTTTTTTAAGAAAGTGATGCATTTTTTTCGCTAGAACATATTGGGAATTATAAATACATAGTGTAAAGTAGGACCTGGGAAAATGTCTTATAAATTAAATTTGCTAAGAAAAACTAGAAATTGCACTACCAAGGAATTTTTTAAGAAAGTGATGCATTTTTTTCGCTAGAACATATTGGGAATTATATATATAGTGTAAAGTAGAACCTGGGAAAATGTCTTACAAATTAAGTATTATTTGCTGTATATTGCCTGTTATATGTTTTCTGTTATATGTTAAGAGCTCCTGTTCCCGTGTTCCTTGTTTAATTTTGAATGCTAAATGTTATGGTCATCTTAAGTAGTTTCCAGTTTGGCTTAGCGAATGTCCACAGTATATGACGTCGCCGTCGCGTCCTCAGTCGCATCCTTCGTTGCCTGGACGCACTGTTGCCATCCCTTTTTGGCGCACGCCCCCGCTCATGCGCGCTCTGCGCTCCGTTGGCCCGTTATAATTGCGGGCAGAGTTGTTGCTTGTTTTCCGGTTGGCTGCTTTATCCCTGCTCTCTCTTTCCTCTGTCCCTCTCGCTCTTAACCCCCCACCCCCACATTCTTTTTTTTTGGGTCCATGCGAATATTATATGAATAGAGTGGGTCTATATACAGACAGATAGACGTGATATCCTGCCGGTGGGTGGGCATATGTCGCGGGTTATCTGATATATAGCGACAAATTGATAACGTTTTGTGCGATTCGCTCAAGTTGATTTTCAAGCATGACTCACAGCTCACCGATTGCAGATTTGCAAATGGGCGAGCGGCATTTAAGCGTTATGTTCGTTATGATTTTATATTTCCTTTGCACACAATTAAATCGAATTTAATGGTTTTTACCAAAATAAAGTAATCGATAACTTAAAGTTGATCAGTTGATTTAATCGATAGATATAATTTGATTCGGACTAACGTCTGGCTTTCTGTTTAACAATGATGATTAAATCAGAGATAGTATCAAACCGGTTTAGCCTTTTAAAATACATACCTTTACTGTTAACATAATATTTGGAATATTGCATTAAAAGATATCGATACACAAATAGGTGCGATAAATTATTATTACTAGACCCTATCAATATCCTAAGGTTACATTATGTGGAATGAAATACTTTGCCATATTTAAAATGGTTTTGTGAGTAGTAAAAATAATAATCGAATAATAGATAACAAGGTACCAATATTGCCTAATCCTAAAATGTAATACGTTTTCCACCTCCCAAGAAAAAATACCTCAAGGCTTGCAATTAAGTATTTATTTTGGCCAAAAAAAAGACGTTCATAGAGTGCGGCGAAAAAAAAAGATTTGGTTGTTGTATATTACAGTTAATTCGACTATGCTTAGTTTATGATTATATCGATAAGTACGTATAATATAATATCGGGTACGCTTGGTAAATATGAGCACATCGCTGCTATTTCAATAATTCATCCCGATCGGTTATTGCACAAAAACTGTTTTCTTTATACGTATTATGTACATAGGCAACTGGGAGGAGTGGAATTGGAAGTGGTCTGCTTTGTTTTTTGTATATTTTTTTTTTAAGGGAGACCAGACTCCTACATGGGACATCCGTGAACGTAGCCGACATTCCGGAAAATGGCCGCCGCTGCTGCTGAAGTGAGAAAATTGCACGGATTGCTGGCAGCCGCAGCGGCGGCAGCAGCGGCACTAAATGAACTGCTCAGTCCGCTGGGACAACATCCCAGACCGCCGGCACCGCCGCCATCCTGCACCACAAAGTCCTTTTCCATGGTCGCCTGATGACGCAGCTGCTCAAGGCGCAGTTGATTCTGTCGCTTCCATTTGGTCCTTCGATAATAAAGAAAACATATTTATCGATTAATTGGCGTTGCCACATTGTTACGATCGATCACTTGGGCGAAACTGTACTGATTTTAAACTATTTTTTGACAATCTTTTAAAAAGCAAAGATAAATTAATAGTAGGTTTTCTAATTTATAATATAGCATCGACCTAAATGTTGTATAAACAATAAGGTTTAACAAAGCTTGGAGTTGCCAGATTCCTGCTATCGGTCAAATCTCCTCAAGCACAACTGTACTTATTTGATTTCATATCAAAAATATATCTGTTCTAGTTTATGAATGATTAGCAATATTTATATTTTAATTATTTTAGATATATTAAATTCTTCTTTAGGTTTGTAAGGATGCTGTTTTAAAAACCATTTAAGTATTGAACTGAATTTAGTTTTAGATTATTTCTTTCATATTTTGTTTGCTGTAACCTTTTTCTAGGTTGACTTTCAGTGTACTCACCTACGGTTCTGGTACCAGGTCTTCACCTGCGTCTCGGAGAGATTGAGCGTTTCGGCCACATCGCTGCGATCGGCCACGCTCAGGTACTTTTGGCACCGGAACTTGCGCTCCAAGTAGGCTAACTGGGCGTGGGTGAAGGCGGTGCGGCGGCGTCGTGGCTTCCGGCCGCTCTTGCTCAGCTGCAGCTTGTGCTCCGCATAGCCGCCACTGGCTCCTCCGCCCGCTCCCGGCCCACTGCCTCCATTGGGATCCCGATCCCGATCTCCGCCTGCATTGCTGGCCGCCGCTGCCAAGAGACCAGCGGCCACGCCCGCCGCCGCCGCAGCTGCACTCAGTCCGCTGGGAACTCCACCTCCAGATCCTCCCCCCGATCCCGATCCGGATCCTGGGCCCCGGGTGGCCGACAAGCAGGACTCCACACTGGAGTCGTCGTGGTGGGTGAATCTGCGGTGGTGGTGAGACAGCAGGAGATCCTGCTGGCAGCCAGCGGCAGTAGAGTCCGGCGTGGATCGATCTTCGATGTCTATGTCCGAGTCGTCGTTGGATAGCTCGAGTTCTGAAAAACAGGAGTATTTCGAAAATGATTTAGAAAATTACCATTAATATTTTAATATTTTTTGTTGTGATGTTCTATCCTAATATATCACCGAAACTAATCCTAATACAAACTTATTTAAGAAAAGAGTGGGATATATATTTTGGGAATCTATTCTAACATTTACTATCCCTGATTGGTTACGAAGTTTCTTACCAAACCAAAATTAGATTAGACTTATATCTCATTTTGTTTTATGAAAACATTTTTTAATCAAAAAAATAGGGCTGCAAATAGTATTTTATGAAAACGATATCACATAAAATACGACGTAAAGCTTATAATACCCATTTCTAGAGTACCCATTTAGTAGAGTAAGAAAGAAATGTATAAATAGGGTTATAGTAAATAGATTTATAAATATAATACTCGTATATATGTGATATTTTTAAATTAAAATCATTATTACACACAGCTAATGGTTTACCTTTCAAATGTTTAAGCTTTTGAGCTCCATATTTATTGCCCAAATAAATATGCTTTAAAAAACTGACAAAGTACTCACATCAGATACTTATGGTTTATTACAAAAACCCCTAAAAATCTGCATTTTCTGCTTTAGAATTTAAATATGAGGCTGTCAGTTATCAGTTCTAAAACACACGCCAGAAAGGGAGGGAAAAGATTTTTAAAAGAGCATATGTAAGAATCATTTTTGAAGGGGTTCAATGCTTCGATTGACCTCTTGAGAGGATTTAAATGGACTGGAGAGTGAGGTTAAGTGGGCGGTGAAATGAAATAAAGACACTAGCATTAAGACACTGTTGCCTGCTTTTAGGCGCAGCGTGGCGTTAATGCGTTGTTCGTCCGTTTCCTCTTCCTGTTCTTGCTGTTCTTCCTCTTGTTCAGCGCGTGCAGCCACTTCCGGTCGAGAATCGACCCGGGGAACTCATTACCGCATTGCATCCGGCAATAGACAACGCATCGAATGAGATCGGATGGCATAGGATGGGTTGGGAGTTGGGCGCATCAAGTGGGCGTTGGTCCATTAGGATGACGGGGCGGCGAATCGGATGAGTTGCAATTTGCAGCAATCAACGTGTTATTTATATCCGCCGCACATATAACCCGAAGATCCCATTCCAAGGACCTTGTTCCCCCACAAAAAGATATCTAAATCGGACTTGGCTTCGGACGCCGCGGGCTGCCTGATTAAATTCACGTGTCGTCGAGCTCTCAATTGTTTCCTATAGGAATTTACATGGTCTGCTCCACATTGCACTGAGAAAAATACATGGTATTACAAGTAAATTTGAGTTTAATTGGAATTATGTTGTTTTATTGTTTAAGCAAAAAATACATACGATTTAAATCAATTGGTAATGCTCTAGGAACGCGTTTTTACAAAATATTACAAGCCTTAAAATGATATCAGTTATTTGGTTGTACGACATTATAGCAAAAATTGTACAAATAAAAAGTTTGGTATTTTAATTATTGTGGTATTTTAATTTGTGTGGTATTTTAATTTGTGTGGTATTTTAATCAGGGTTTCCATAGTTTCAAGACTAAGTATTTTATTTTAAAAAATATTTAAAAAGAAATAAAATAAAATGGTTTTTTATTTTTAATTTGTTTGATAAATCAAATTAGACTAAAAATAAAAAAATAAAATTATACAGTAAAATATTTTGTTATTTAAAATGTATTTAATACGTTTTTGATGTCAAAAAATGTGGTAGATATTTCCTAAGTCCATTTTTTCTCCGAAAATATGTAAAAAAAATTCATTTGAAAGTTCTCAAAACTTTGGCTTGTGATTTTCCCAGTGGCGTTTACTTAACATTCAAGTCTTTGGCAGAACATCATCTTCGATTCTTCGCCGCAGGAGCTCACGTGTGTCCGCCCAGCAAGGATTCCTTTTTTTTTACATTCCGCCCACTTTTCGAGTGCCAACTGAACGGGCGGAAATTATTTTTATATTTGTGTATTTTAACCCCAAATGGGTTTCGACTTCTGATTCTATTTATACCGACTTGTGCAGACAAGACGGAAGGGTAGATGCCCATGGTGGGTAGGATATGCGATGGGATATTCAATTATCCGAGTGTGTGTGTGGATATCCTGGGGAGCGTCTCGAGTGAGTTCTTTCTTTTTCCTCGAAAAGTCACGTCGTATCAATTTGCGGCACAATTGCCATTTAATAGGCACTTGAACTGTGAGACACACATATAAAAAGAACGGAGAAATTGGGAAATGGGTGGAGAAAGCTGGAGAAATGTACTCGCATGTGCCGGCAATTTAGACTTGTTTAAGAATGACGTATGCCTGTCCTAACGTATGTCTGTCTTTCAAAGAAGTCTAAAAATTCAGGCAGATTCCTATTTCATTCAAGAAGTTTTTTTTTTAATTTTGAAATAAGTAAAAAATATATATCTACATAATTTATTATTTACGCAAGAAAATGAAAGCGGTTTTTTAGAAATTTAAAGACTATTGCAACATTGTTTTTAATTTTCTTTGAGTGAACCCAGTACAAAGAAAATCTATTTTTATTTAAGGGTTCCTTAATAAATAATAGCTTTAAAAAATATCCTTTGTCATTATAAATATAACATTTTGTATTTTATTTGCTTGCTTACGTTTGTATATTTATTAAAACTTAATAAACATGTGTGGTAAGTATAACAATTTCGTAATAAACCCCTCATCGCTGTCACCAAAAATAATTCTCCATTTGAGCTCAAGTAAATATCGAAACTAAAAGCACACTTGTAGTAAAAGTTTAACTTTCTCTTTCCAACTGTCAGCAATTAGCCCCTAAATAGTTGTAATTGTTGAGCTAAACTTTATTTAATGTCATGCATAATTAGAAGAGAACACATGGCTCATGTGGTTGGCTCAAAACCAAAAAACAAAGCATAAGTAAGCGGGCACCTGAGGCGATACACTGTGAAAAAAATAATGGTGAGTTTTATATAAACAAATATTTATTTAGTAATAAAATATTTCGTTAAACTTATAAGGTTTTAATTACTCCTCAGTTTATTTTATTGAATATATACATATATATCTTTTAAGAAAATTTAAAAAATGTTTTATCAATCCAAAAGAAGAGTAGATTAACCTTTAACATTGTTTTTAAAACAGTTATTCCGTGACTTTCCTATTAATTTAATTATATTTGTCTTATTTCCAATTCTTTTCAGAGAAGAATTTTTGCAAATATTATTAACTATTATTACTATTTTATTTTACATCTAAAAATTAATGCTTAATATTATAAAAACTAAGGTTTAGAAGATTATGTGTAAAACCACTTTTTAGTCGACGTTTTGTTGCGATCCTTGACAATTTAAAAATGTGTTTTATAGAACTATAGTAGGATAAAGGTTAAAGTGAATTCTAGTTTTATGAAAACTATTCAAAACCAATTCATAATTAGGAAAAATTGAATGTTAACAAATGTATTTAACATCCAATCCAACTTCTTATAATAACCAAAGAAATTAACGAATTAACTTGCTGTGTACTTGGGCGAGGATGCGAAAACATTTGACATGACTGAGTTTTCAGTCAGGATCTCAGTCCCATTTGCATTTCCATCCACCACGTTATTTTCCCTTTCGGTTTCAGCTCCCCTGGCTAAAAACAATTAAAGTGTTCGTGTTCGTACGTGACAAATTGCTCGAGCGCAGGTTACGAATAAAGCAGTGTCAACAGCAACAAAAATATTATTTACGCCCACACAGGGAAAAAAACTTGGAATTAAAAAAAATTTAATAATTTTTTCCTAGAAAATGTTATAAGTACTTACTTTATAATAATTAATTTCATTTTATTTAAATTAATTTTGTATTAATTTTAAACTTATTTCTATACCGTTCTGTTTTAAAATTATATATTTACTTTAAAAAATAACACATTTCTCTTATATTTTTTTTGGAAATTCAAAATTTTAGCTTGTAGGCTATTAAACTTTAATATTTGAATAAAATAAACTTACTACTTTTCTTTCAGTGCAGGCAAGCAGTGCACAATTAAATTACTGCCCAAAGCTATGGTTTTGTTTTTCAGCCCCTCTCACTCTCTCATTGTCTACCCATCTCCCTTGCTCTTTCTACCCACTCCCTCTAAAAGTTTTGTTTGCGATAATTGAGCAAAGTGTGAGATTTAAATGCCACGGGCCAGGACAAATTGGGGGCGTTAAAAGTCGAGAGTGAGCAAGGCAATTTGTCAGCGGTTTTAACCAAAAACCCCCATAACTGTCAACAACAAAACATCAAAGAACGGGACGAAGGAACAAAGAACAGGCTAATTGGCCAACAAAGACGTTTAATATGTAGGAAATTGTATGTAATTTTGATGACATGACTGAACCATAGTGTCAAGATACATCAAAGGGTAGTCTGTATCTTTTTGTTTTCATTATTTTTAACATTGAATACAAACATTTTGTATTTTATAAGTATTTTATAATCCTTTAAAAGTCCAGACCAAATATTATACATATGTAAATCTATGAAAATCCGATAAATTGTTTCTTTGATTCGATTGTAATGTAAAGTTAGCTATAAAATTACAGTTAGTGAAGAAAATATTAGTATTTGCTTTTATTTGTAACTCAATAATATACATTTTTAACAATTTACTTATTTTTTGTTTTATATTATTTTAAAAATTAAAATTTTTTATATTAACAATAATGTTTAACCTTTAAAATGTCCAGAATTGAAACAAATATTCTATGGAAAGTCTATGAATTTATCCAGTTGTTTCTTTGATTTGAATGTAATGTAAAGATATAAAATTAAAGTAATTGAAGAAAATATTTAAACTTGTTTTTTTTGTATTTGTAACCCAAAAATATATATTCCTTTAAATTTTATTTTTGTTAAAAACAAAAATGTTATCGACCTTTTAAGATATCACATTTTGTCAATTATTTATTTAACAAACTCCTTTATCATTTTGAAATATATATAGGATCCTTCAATTAGATTTTTTAGAAGAGATTTCGATTTTTTCTTGGCTTCAAAGTACAATTACTTTATAGTTTTTAGATATTAACTACGTTGTAAAGACTTTCTAATCTATAGATTATTTATATACTATATATATAAAGCTATCCACTCGAAACTAAGAATCAACGTTCAGCGAAATCAGCTAAAGAGAGAATAATTTTATAAGCTCTTATATTGGAATTTATTTAATCTCTCAGTATATTGTAAATCAAAAAGGACTTTAAACTCTTTGGATCGTCCTTCTTCAAGATAAAAGGTAACCAAAACCCATGATCTTAACCCATAATATAGACTTTAATGCTTAAACATAAGGATATGATTTTTTCCAAAGCTTACCCGAATCTGTTTGTCGTCGATTGATTAAATCCCCGAGGAGATCGCGTATTAAAAAGGATTTGGAGCTCTGCATTTTGATGGATGAGCAGTTCTCACAGCTTGTTAAGGCTCTAATGGGATTTTCAAAACAGTTTTAGGCCAGGTTTTGAGGTATTTGCCCCATTTTGAACATGATGCACTTGGAACTCTGGTTTAACAATAACAAAAATCGTTTTTTTTCAAGAACTTCTATGTTTAATTTTTAATTTTTATAAAATGGTATATGGTTTTTTAAATTGTTCAACTACCGACGGCTTTGATAAAAGGTTGTGATTATCCTTGGGCCAGGATCTACATATGTTGTATATGTTCTACGCGTAATCAAATTTTCCAGGACGCAGCACGCACACACACACACAGACAGTCGGACAGATAGTAACTGTAACTGAACCGCTAAGCGCCGAGTCAAATGAACAACTGAAATGCGAAACGTCGAACGTTTATTAATCCTTTTAGCGAACATCGCCAGGATTCACCCCCTCACACACACACACACACACGCACACGCGCCAACACACACAGGCAAGTGAATTACGCGGATTTGTTGCTGTAAACGGGACAGTTTAGCGCCCACGTCGACGTCGACGTCGGCAGAGGAAAATCCCAAATGGGGAAAAAAGCGAAAAAAAAATATCGCTACAAAAAGGAAACTTTCGCAATGGCCGCTGCCATTTAACCGTTATTTAATCAGTTGCTTTAGCATCGCCCAGCATCAGCAGCATGCCATCCCGCTCGCTCACCCACTTCCGCTGTCCCGTTAGCCATTTTGTTTACCGTTAGTCGCAAGGAGAGCAGGATGCCATAGGCTAGCCGTCTCTTTCTCGGCACAGAGTTGCCGCCTCGCTATTGGCTATCATTTTGGTTTGTTTTTATTTATTATCGCAACTACCCCTAATGCCCTGGGGAAAAAAGCATCCCTTAAAGCTTTCTCGCCACTTTAGCCCAGTACGATGCCGCCTCTCAGTCGTGAGAGTTACGAGCTCTGAGTCGCACCAAAGTGGCAGGTAAAAAGTCCAAGGACCAACGCAAAAACATTTGTTAGCGAAAGGATAAGCCCAATTTCCGTCGGCAAGTTGGCAGCCCTGCTTAATGGGAAGTACTTTAAGATTTTTTCCTTAACTAATTACTTTTTATAAACGTCACAAATAAAATAATTGGGCTTTCGAAAATTGTAAAAAATATCGTATCGATGACTTTTTTTGGAAAAAATATGATAATGGTTTTTTAAATACCAAGTTAAAATATCGATATATTCGATATAGTTTATTTTTTTTATTTTAATGAAAAGTCGACTTAGTGCTGCAAAGCATGGGTAACCAGGTATCGTAATGCTATTTTAAAAATATGTTATATATATATATAGCATGGATTTAATGTGACCAATTAAAAATATCACGATATAAATATATCATTTTATAAAAAAATATCGAAATATCGATATTTTGATATATTATCAACAACACTATAAAATAATCCAAACTTTTGTGTATACAAATCACTAAAATGGAAAATTTCAATCAACTTTTTTCGGTCCCAGAATTCAAAAATTTTACAAATTATAAAAAACTTATAATGTATAAAATCATATGTAAGACACATTTATTATTATACAAAAATCTTTGCTTTATAATATAGGTAATCTTGCACTAACTACTATGTTAATAATAGGTGTTGCTTACAAATGGCAGATAATTATTTCACTTATTTATAAGTTGCCTTGTCTGCTTTGTAATGGAGGATAATATGTGGTATAGGATATAACATTTATAATGTTTTTGTATATTTTCATAACATTTTAAAGTCCGAATAAGTGATGTAAAGTTAAAAAACTCCGGGTTTCGGGACTGTATGAATAATTATTCTTATGAACAAATAGGATAAAATATTTGTTTTTTTTATACTTTCATAACATTTTAAAGTCCGAAAAACTTAGATAACTCTTGATTTCAGAATTGTAGGACTGGGCTTAGCTACAACTAAATCTTATCCTATACTATTGTCCCCTGTTTCATTCTGTAATTAAGAACTCTATGAATAATTCGTCCTATTACCAAGTAGGATTAAACGATTCTAGTGATTTTGTTTTTTTTATAACATTTTAAAGTCCGAATAATCTGGATTTCAGGACTATAGGACTGGGCATAACTAAAACTAATCATATCCTATCCTATTGTCTCCTGTTTCGCTTTGGTTTTCAGGACAGTAGTAATAATTCGTCTTATTACCAAGTAGGATTAAACATTTCTAATGTTTTTGTTTTTTATAACATTTTAAAGTCCGAAAACGTGATGTGAAGTTAGTTAACTCTGGATTTCAGGACTATAGGACTGGGCATAACTAATACTAATGATATACTATACAATTGCTCTCTGTTTCATTCTGGATTTCAGGACTGTAGGACTGGGCTTAACTACAACTAAATTGTATATAAGAGCTTATCAATTATTGGGAAATAAATTTTGTATAGGAAGTAATTGATTTCTGTTTCACTAGGAATGTAAAAGTCAGTTCTGGGATTCATCGATCAGGTCTAGGGCACTTATCGCTGCACCCAGTAGGTGAATGGAACCGGTGACGAGGACCTCAAGCTGTGCGCCGTTGTCCGTTTGGGGAAATCTTCGCCGGATGGCGGCGAAGCAATCGGTTAGCGTGTCGTACACTTGACCCTCATCCTTTTGCCCCTGCCTTTTGCTGAGGTCACTCCATTCGCCGGCAATGGTTCTCGCCCGCTTCAATTGCATCTCGGCACTGAAGCGAACCATCACTTGGCTGGGAGCATTCGGTGTGGAGGTGGCCAGATTGGGCACAAAGCAGACCATGTCGAAGGCACAGGTGCGATTCAGTAGCTCCAGCAGGGGGGCAAAGCCAGATTCTCCAGTGCGATTGAAGATCAGGATCTTTGGGTTGACGCTGAAAGAGAAAAAAGAAAAATCAATTAAATTAAGTTTTTACCTAAGCAATAAATAAATTTTTATAAAATCTACATAAACTCCAAAAAAAAATGCACATATTTCATCTTTTTTAGTCTAATTTCCAAGTAGCTTTTTCGCTGTAAAAGTGTATTGCTCTATAGATAATCATATTTTTCCACTTAAGCTTTTAAGCCCACTAACTTTGAGCTCAAGTCATATATAACTCCAACTGCCTTTAGTTAAGATTTTTACTCGCCACAACCTTAAATTTTTGTTGTCAATAACTCTACAATTGTATGATAGATCTTTATAATGCACATTTTTTCATAACGTACTGAAATTACAATTTGTGATCTAGAATGATTACAAACGGTTATGAAATCGGATATTACTTCGGAATTTATCTACACAGACAAAAACTCTTCGGTAAAATATATCAATATAAAATAAAATAGTTATTTAATTATTATATTAATTATACAAAAAAGGGTAGAATGGGCTCACCCATCTATTGTAGTTAAATGACTATTTTGATAGCTATCCAGCCTTTAAAACATAAACAGAAAACTCTTTTGACAGTAAATAATTATATAATGATACATTAACATAGATACGTCACTGTAGCATAGTAACTAATTTATAAGTAAAATAATTTTCATTTTCAAAAGTGAGTTCACCCTACATATTAAGAGATATGGCTTGCACATTATTGTTGCATACTTTCACATGCAAGTTTTTAGGTAAGGGTAACTATTTTTGATAGTTAAATAAATATTTACTATGGTATAAGTATAACAATATATGTATAGGAATTAATAAAAATGGATGTTCTATTTTAGATATTAAAGTAATATTTTTAATAGTTACAAAACTATATGCATTGGTCAATTAGATTTCTTCTATGGTTTATTCCAACCCAAAGGCGTTCCCAAAGGTGATCCCAGGATCACCTGATCCCTTGACTTGACTTACCTGTTCCGCACGCTCTTCTCGAACCAGTCCGTGCACACCGCCATGCTCTCCAGGGTGTGGGCTCCGTCCAGATGGAGCCGCATTCCATGCCAGTGGACCAGCTGGCAGCGACCTGGCCAATGGGTGCTGACCAGTGCGCGCAGCAGCTGTGGATCCATCCTCACCTCGTTGGGCGTGTGCTCCTGCTGCAGGGGACTCCTCGCCTGCGACAGCCAATCGCAGGCCAACTGAATGGCCAGGGAGCCATTCAGACGGATCATATGGCTGAAGCTCTTCCAAATCGGAGCATATGCCTCCGATCGGAAGTAGTCCTCGGTGGGCGGGACTTCGTAGAGCGTTGCTGACTGCTCCTGCGTCCGCTGGCGAATCACCTGCAGACAATCCGGCTGCCTGACATGGGTGAAGACATGTGATTTCGGCTTAATGATACCCGCCTTCTGCCACGCAATTTCCGGCAGTGTATGCCCCAACAGCTCTGTGTGCTCCAATCCCAGCGATGTGATGCCCACGGTGCGCACATTTCTCACGATATTCGTGCAATCATGCTCTCCACCGATTCCCACCTCCAAAACGACCACATCCACCTTCTCCGAAATGAAGACATGGAATCCCAGAATGGTCAGGAACTTAAAGTAGGCGGGCATGTCGTGATCGTGCTCTCGCAACTTCCACAGTCGATTGTACACCTTCCAGAACTGCTCCGTGAACTTATCCTTGGCCAGCAGCTGGCCATCGATGCGGATCCGTTCGTTGGTGGACAGGATGTGCGGGGAGCTGAAGAATCCCGTGCGGACGCCTTGGTGACGCAGCAGGGATTCGGTCAGGGCGCAGGTGGAGCCCTACGAGGAGATATGAAGGTATCAGTAAGTTTACCATTGAAACATATATAAAATATATGAATTTACCATATAAAATATATAAAACTTCTAGCTATCTAATATAATAAATATAATTTTAATACAGTAACCGCGTTGCTCTTAAAAGTGGGTAAGTATATTATAAAAATGTTCTTATAAATATATTAAGTATAAAAAATGTAAAAATATATTAAGTATAAAAAACCAATGAAAAAATTATAAATACAGATGTATACTAAAATACAAATTGAAAGTACTTGTAATTAAAAAAAAAATACTTAAACAGGAATTTGAAATTTTTAAGAACCTCTCTGATAATAAAATGAAAATTACTTTTTTTCGTAGACCAAAGAAAATTTCAATATAATATCTCATGCAACTAAAAATACCAAATTTTCCATTAAAAAGTTAAGTGTAAAATAATCAGAATTCTAGTCCACTCGGAAACCGTTTATATCTGATTATGTTTGTTATCTATGGACGTGTCCTACTAACAGTACAAAAAAGTGAAAATATAAACCAGTGAAGTCAGAGCTCAATCATGGCCAAATGGAACTGAAAACAAAAAAGTTTGGAAAGTAAACAAGTTTGGTATTTGGACAAATTGATACTCCCTAAATAATATAGTGCAATACCTATTATACAAATTGATACTTCTTAAATATTTTAGTTTAGAAAGTTTTGGTGAAATTTGCATAGCAAGGTCGATATAATAGACCAAGTGACTCTGATAAGACCGATTCTTGTGAAATAACTTCTATCAGTAAGTAGATAATGAGTTTAATCACAGTTCTTTCTACACAATAATAATGTTATGTTCTATCAACCTGAAATAGTTTCAAAGCTAATAATAATAATAATAGTTTCAAATGGTAATAAGATCTCAACTTAAGTCAATGTAATATGTTCTTATAGATATTAGATATGTACTCAAAATACCCGATTTATAAACTCATAAGGGGTATCAAGCACCTTAACAGATCCATCAATGAAAAAAATATAAAATTGGAAGCTAAACAAATCTTATCAGCAAGTGAGCGATTAGCGGCCTTAAAAGAGAGGCAGAGAGAGAGTATTCTGATTGGATGAGAGAGTGGTGAGTAAATTGAGAGAGGGAGAGCTAAGCCCAAGCTAAAGTTGATTAGCCTAACTAGAAACCAGCTGATATTGGTGCAGCATGAAGAAAACCTTAAAACCCAAACAAAATGATGAGAAACAGAACCCGAAAACAGGTTACCGATCGTTTGGCTGACCTTGCCCTTGGTACCGGCTACATGGATGAAGGACAGCCGCTCCACGGTTTCCAGCGGCAGACCGCTCCGCTCCAGGTACTTAATGGTATCCGCCTTGGTATCCACGCGGGCA
Organism: Drosophila suzukii; assembly: GCF_013340165.1. Lineage (NCBI taxonomy): Eukaryota > Metazoa > Arthropoda > Insecta > Diptera > Drosophilidae > Drosophila > Drosophila suzukii. The sequence continues at coordinate 264,697 of NW_023496847.1, forward strand.
TTGTACATCGAATTCCTTATGGCAGCATCGTTCGACTGCAGGAAGTTCAGCTGCTTGATGGCCTCCTAAAAATGGCAAAAAATTATGAAATTATAATATATTATATCAAAATGGTTCGTTAAAAAATTCACATTTTTACTCTGTAAAACCCAAACTTTGAAAGATATTACTTTCTGTACTGAAGATGAAACTTTTGTTATTGCAATTCCAACTTGTATACCAAATTTCATATCGATCGGACAATATACATATGCACATAAGTAGATCCCATTAAGATCCACGAATCTGGTGGTTTTCAGAATTAAAGTTTCAGGTATTATTATTCAAGAACTTTATATGTTAATTCTATTTACAAAACCATATTTGTGCTTTAGTACTTCAGTAAAGAATTTTTAAATATTTTGTTTTTAGATTTCTTATTAATTTTTCAAAACCAAAATGTTTAAATAATAATTATTAGTTACAGCATTGGTCAATAGGAAAAATTTACAAAAAGCATAAGACCACAAAACATTTTAAAAGTTTTAGGTTAAAAACTTCTTATGTGATCATGGAATATTGAAAGTAGTCATATTAATATATATATATTATTATTAAATATGTTCAAAATAAGCACACAATAAGTCAAATATCAAATTTAGATAACTACATACATATGACTTTATAATGTGATTTATAAAAATTTTAAAAATTATTATGATATAAATAGTGAGATTTTCTTCGCTTCTTAAAAGGATACAACATACTAAAAGATAGGGGGTACGTTGATCTGCTTTTGAATATCTGTGTAGTAATAATGGGTGTTTCATTGGACCTACCTCAAAGGCGGCATTATCGGCCTTGTTGTTGTTGTTGCTGCTGCTGGTAGAACCATTACCCGTACTATGATTTCCATTACAACTCTGTGAAGGGGGATTAAAGACGAGCTCGGCCAGGCTACAACCCGAACCCGATACTGCCAGGGACTCCATGCGTTGGATGCTCACTGTACTGAGAGTGGTCGCCGTACTGTAAGTGCTCACTGTACCCCTACTGAGGGAGCTCACTGTACCCGAAAGATCAACGGCTAGCGATCGGACTAAGCGCCCCAGCTGGCGAGCAGCCATATTTATAGAGCCGGAACCGTAGCCGTAAACCTCCGCCGATCGGCGAACCGCTCTCCGACCGCGGCTGCCTCTCTTTCGGTGCCAATCACAGGTGCTTTAGCGGTATCTAATGACAAAAATGGAAGAAACTGGTAAATAAACAAGACCAATTAAAGCATAGAAACAGTCTTAACGTGGGGGCAAGAAATAGATATGTTGAAAAAGAGTGTGTGTGCGTGGCTTGTAAATTCTAGACCATACCAATTGAACGATAAGATGCTTGCTTTTATCAGCATAGCACAAATGGTAATAAGTAAATAAGTCTTTGTTAATGCGCATATTCAAATATTGCGCCAGATAACGGATAACGATTGCGATAACTGGATATGCGAGCTCGATAACAAGCAGTGCAAATCTATCGCACACACACGTGCTCGGTACACACATACACACTATTGCAGCACAGCAAATAAACATTGAGTTTGGTCTACCTGGAATTGCAATAAACAAACTGCAATTTCATAGGTTTCCAGGTAACTGGTCGCACCCAATCGCCGGCCAATCTGTTTATTTAGCTTCAGATAACAGTATTGAGCTTTCCAAGTATGTTATTCCACGCACAATTTGCTTTGCAATGAAATCAACGTAATCGCAAAACCACAAAACGCGCCAACACAACAACACAAAATAACATGTGGACGGCAAACAGCTGATCAAGCGACCGAGATGGCGAGTTGGCTATTTTCTAGCAGAATCTGGCTAGCATTAACAGTCTGATTGAAGGTTGTGATGGATTCATCTTTATTTATATTTATTACTTACAACATAGTACTTAAGTAATCTACGGAACAGACTTTTGATTGGCAATGATTTCAAAGTGTTTTGTTTAATTTAATATATTTATTTTTGTATAATGTAATGTAACAATTTGTATAAACTTGACAATTTATAAATTGAAATATGAACATGTATTATTGTTAACTTTCATAGTTATTCTATGATGCAAACCTTTTTTTAACTTTTATACATACGGATAACTTTAATAAGTATTTGTTGAAGAAGTTAGTTTGTGTATAACTTAAAAATCCTTATTAAAGCCAGACTTGATTAGCTTTGGAGATCCTACCTCAATTTCGTTATCACTTCTTTTCAAATAGTAATAATATATTTTTGTATACTTTCGTAATTTATATATTGTAATTTTTTGTTTTATTCTGAAATGCAAGTTTTATTTGTATTTTATATATTTGTAAATTTTTGTATTATTCTGCAATGCATTTTTTATTATCAGGGTATCCAAAAAAAACATTTATTACATCGTGTTCGGAATTTTTGTAATTTTTTTATTAATCTGCAATGCATTTTTGTGTTCTTCGTATTTAATGTTTATACACTACTCTATTTTTTAAATCTACCATTTAGCTATTTTTAAAAGCTAGTTTTTAGCTAAGCCCTGGCACTCAACAGTTCGCCAGCACTTTCAGATGTAAACAATGGCAACACGCGGCTTCAGTTGGAATTTAAATTAACATATGATGGCAGCGGAAACAAGCACTAAGACCAGGTAATGCCCGATTCCTAGCCCTATAAACCAGCATTATATCCCTTCAATATCCCTTAGCACCCTTCGTTTGGGCATGTGTGAGGTGTGCGCCGCGAAGGAGGCCCGCTACGCGTGTCCCAAGTGCGAAGTGAAAACCTGCAGCCTGCCCTGCGTCCAAATTCACAAGAAGGAGCTCGGCTGCGATGGCCAGCGGGATCGCACCAAGTTCGTACCCCTCAGCGAGATGACATCGCGGGAGTTCATGAGCGACTACTGCTTCCTGGAGGAGTGCACCCGCTATGCGGAGAATCGGAAAACCGATCGATGCAAGCGATTCACCCACGACCAGAGGAATCTCCCGGTGGCCCAGCATCGCATGCGAACGGCGGCCAGGAAGCGCAACATCAATCTCCGCCTGCAACTGGAGAACTTCAGCCGGCACAAGGAGAACACCACGTATTTGAACTGGAAACTGGGACGTTTCTATTGGCGCGTCGAATGGCTCTTTGCCAACATTCCCCTCGAGGCGCAGCATACGCGGGATGTGGCCCGATTCGTGGACGATCGGTGCGATGAGGAGGTCACCCTGTCCGATCTGGTCCTCAAGTATGTGGATCTGCAGCAAGAAACTGCGAAGGATCATCGCAAACTGCTGGCAAACCATCAGACCGCCGGCATTGACCAGCTGAGTTTCTGGCTAAGAGCCGAGGGCGTGCGACGCAGCTCTACGAGATGCTACCGCCTGCAGGCGACCAAAACGCTGGGCGAGAATCTAGCCGGCAAGACCATCGTGGAGTTCCCCACCATCTTCGTTACCTACGAACCGAAGCCACCAGGCGGCTATGAAGCCATCGACAGCAGTAGGTTTTCCTTAGTCACTTTAGGAATATTACTTTTTTTATTTTAGGAATTTATTAGGACTTGTTGGTCCCCCATTTATAATCTCAAGTTAGTTCTTTACCGAATAAGTTTTTAAAAAATGTTTAGAACTCTTAAATCTTACTAATATTGGATTTATTACATTTAAGTAAACAAATACTTTTTTGGCTAGGGATTATAGAAGTCCCTTACAATTTCCGTTCTTTTAAGATGTTATACTCAGCTTTTTATTTAACATAAAATTATTTAAAGGTCTGAAAATATTTTCATTACTCGATTGGATTAATAGTTTAATTGCTCACTCAAAAATTAGAAAGAAAATCGTGAGCTTATCTATTATTATAAAATGTTTGACTATAGATGAGCTTATTTAAATTTTAATTGTTCCTTATATCAAGCTAAGCTTATAATAATAATAACTTAAAAACCTTTTCCTAAATTTGTCACACATTTACAACAATTTTAGGTGATGAAATGGAGGATGAAGAGCCAATCATAACCAAAACCAAACCAAGTGCAACTCCAATTGCAGAGGATGCAGATGAACCACATGATGTCTACCATGATCTGGCTGCAGCTTTTGCTGGTGAAGATGTCAGTGAACCTGAAGACGACGAAGAATTCGAGGCACTCTACAGAGAGCACGTGGAACTGTAGAAGCGAATCCAAAGCCTCAAGGCTTTTCAAGAAGTCAACAGATCACAGGATTATAGGGCTAAGGGCATTAAGCCTGCCCAAAATTGGTCAGCATTAATAAAGTGGAACCAAGTAACCTGAAAGGCCACCATGCCAACCATAACCACTGATAATTAAGTAAATAAAACAAGTAGCTTTTATATTTTTACATAAATGTTGTATTTTCTCGTACGCATTTGATTTAATTTGTATTTTAGGCTAATTTAAACATAAAGAATTCATACCACACTTCGTTTCGATCTAGTTCCGTCATTGTCAACATCATCATATTACCAATCAATCATGATCATCATAATATTATGTATATATAAAGAAGTTTGAAAAATCAAGTTACAGAGCCTTGGGGGGTTAATCGTAATTTGTGTACACATTTTGAGTACAGAGTTTGTGGTCAATGCACAGCAGTTTGTCCCTACTTGGAGGATTTCTATTTTAATTTTGATATACCAATTAGCATTTCGATTTGTACATAATACATATGTGTGCCAGTATATTCCTATATAATTTCATTATTTTACTTTCTTTCATTCCTTCCATTCCTTGCTTATTTCTTTTTTTGCCTGCACCAGTTATTTTTTTTTTGTATATTATTAAAATTAAAAATTAAAGCATAAACAAACAAGTTCTAACAAATAAACATTTTAAAAATGCATTTTCAAATTCAAACAAAAAGTAAAAAACAGAAAAAACCATTTAAATTGTTCTAAAGATACATTTATAAATATATATATAATTGGAATCATTTGCATATTTCACACCAATCGTATAAGGAGACACAGAGAGAGAGAAGAATACATCGAGAAAGGAAATCATTTGCTTCTCAATCGCTTATCAATGCAATATCAATTTTGTAGTTCATAGAAAACATACAGATAGATCAGTTATACATATATATAGTATTTAGATGTGGGAAATACAGCAATGCATAATCAAGGTGAATTCCGAATGTCTGACCTCCTTCGAATACATTTTCATACAGCTAAACAAAAAATAATCATAAAAACTATGCAACATACAAAAGAAACATGTATATAAACAGAAATCGGGGGAGAAGGTGGATTTAGAGGGGTTTCGGGGAATCGGGGGGGCGTATAGTTTACATAGAGAAAATTTACATATATAATTCGCTAGTCGTACATAAATCGCTTTCTTCATCGTTTCCTCAATTAATCATTCACTAAACGTTAAGACACCGATCGCACACTCACACACACACAATCGCATGCGCATAAAATGGTAAAATTAGGTGTTTAATTAAGAGTTTGGGTGAGTTAATTTAGTAGAGACACACACACAAAGATAGGACAGACAGACGACAGAAGTTTAACAAACTGTAGGAGCTTGATAAAATCGAAGGACAAACTTTTCCCCTGCTGGAAAGTTGCCTTTTCTCGTGTGGATGCGTGTGTGTATATTTTATGCATGACTGTGTGTGTGCGTGTGGTAGCGTTCGTTGAAAAGGTTTTTCTTTTTTTTTACGTAGTTTCGAAGTGCTGCTGCAATGAAAGAGTAATCCAATCAATCAGGCATCATCCGCCATCATCCGTCTCAACTCACATCTCGTTGGCATTTGTGGCAGCCCTCTGCACATCCTCCCCATCCTCATCCTCCTCCATCATCCATGCACACCTGTTGCTGCTCCTGATCCCGAGGCTCCTGCTCCTGGTCCTGAGCTAGCTCCCACTCAGATCCCCTACTGCTGGTGCGTGGGCGCCGCTCCGGGCACAAAGAAACCGCCTTGGGGCACCGCTGCCGGCGCCATTATGGGGGCCAGCACATTTTCCGGCGCCGCCGACATGGGCGCCCCCGAGGGATTGAACACATCCACGTACGAGTTCTTCAGCGCTGCAAAGTAAAAGAACAGAAAAGGATTAGTAAAAAAACGACAAATAAATAAAACCTTAATGCATTTCTTAACTTAGAAAATGAATAAAAATATATGAAATAATAATTCTCAAGAATTCGCGACCCCATTATTTTATATTTACGATTTTAGACTTCGTAATAAACATATATACAAAATATAATTTACTTCTTAATAATTATTCGGATCTAGAAATTTAAAATTGCCTTTTGAAAACCCAAAATTATATATGCGTATATTGACTTATGACCTTTAAATCCTGGACAGATTTTGTTAAAAAATGATAGGCAACTTAGTGCGGTTGCGTTTCATCTTTAGCATGTAGGACTACCTCATTGATTTTCTTAAAAAAAAAATGAATAAGAATTATTTCATTACACTTAATTGAAAAAAGTTTTTAAAATTAAGCTGAAGAATTCGCGAGTCAATTTTTTGTATCTTTAGAGCTTTCATATTGGACTTTATAAATATGTGTACGTGTACTTGTTAATAGTAATATGGATCTTGAAATTTAAAACCGCATCTTGAATTTGTTTAACTTCCTAATGAGTATTATTACACTTCCCTTGAAATTTTTCAAATGAATCTCAAGAATTCGCGAGTCAATTTTTTTTTATATCTGGGGTTTTAATTTTAGACTAATATATGTATGTGCAATGTACATATAAAAAATCTACTTGTTGCGAGTAATTCGATTTACATCTTAAAACTTGTATATAAGTTCAAATCCTACACAGATTTTCTTTAAAAATGGATGACCAACTTACTGCGGTTGCGTTGCATCTTGAACATGTTCGACTGCAGCTTGGGCTGGGGTCCTCCAGGAGTGGCCGCAGGATTGGGCGCCGCTGCCGCAACCGCTGCCGGTGCAGGTGATGGGACAGGCAGTGGCGCCGGCGATGGAACCGTGGGTATCATCTCGGGTGCAGCCGGAGCAGCCGTGTAATCAATGGCACTGCCGTACATTTGCGGCTGCACCGGAGGCTGTTGATCCATCAACGGTGCGGCTTGGTGGCCGCTCAGAGGATTGGTGGCCATTGGCGGTAGCGCTGCACCCATGCCCATGCCCATGCCTCCTGGAGCTGCGGGTGGTCCTCCCATGCCCAGATCACTCATCTTGGGCGGCGGCTTAAAGCTCTCCACCTCTTCGCCATTGCCCTCGGTGTTTGTCCAGCATTTGCGCTCCTTGTCCCAAACGATGGTGGGATTCTTGTCGTCCGGCAGAATCATTTGGTTCTTCGGCTTCAGCGACAGCTTGTTCCAGAGGCCGCCAAACCAGCCAGCATTCTGATTGCCAGGTGCACTTTAAAACGAAGAGAGAAGAATTTGTTTTTAGAAAATCATCATATCACATCATATCTAGTTATAGCTCACCCAAGATCGCCGCCGGAGTTGGCCGGTTTGCCCGATGTCTGCTGTTTGCCGGCCGCCTCAGAGGAGCCTCCAAGCGATGGTTTCTGGCCAGGATGTGCCGCACCCGCATTACCAGCTCCACCATCGTCCTCATCCCCATAGCTCTTTGACTTGGGCATGGAAATGGCCGGGCGTGCCTGCTGCTGCAGCTGTTGTTGTTCGTTGATCGTGATGCAAAATTGAAGTTGAAGTTAAGAAATAGCATTGGATTAGTCTACTGCGAGAAGCAATCGGTTTAGGCATAAGTCATAAGTCATAAGACATAAGTCATAGTGTTTAGGTTGGTTAGTAACAGAGAGTAGTTATATGGATTAGTCAAATCGAATCGAATGAACAACGTAAACATGGCAAATAAACTGGCGCAGTCAAAAAACCTCTTGCTCACAATTATCGGTAGTATATAAGGCTTAGTGATTACAGATTGCTTAGGGGCATTATAGACTAATTCTAGATTTAACAGCTAACAGGTTAAGACAAGCTCCAGGTACTGAAAGCACCCAAAAAGAGAAAAAAAAGCAGCGTTGCACTTGCTCCTCTTTTTCTTTTCTACCCAAACTCTTGGGTTTCATAAATACTGATCTTTAGGACATTTGTTTCTTTTTTCAGTGAGTTTGTTTTTACAATTTCTTCTTAGATCTAAGAGTCAAGCCAGCATTTGCGGATGTGCCGCTGCTGCTGCTGCTCCGATGACCCCTTCGCGTGGGTGCATCGATGTCGAAGGTGCGCACGGGGACTGCCGGCGGTTGCATCTGTTGCTCCTTCTTGCTGTCCAGATAGTTCTCGAATCGACTCAGGCTGTGCTCCACCTCGGAGCACATTTTCTTGTAGTTCAGTGGTATGGCCGGATTGGCTATCAGCTCCTCCATGGACCACACATGTTGCGGCTGGGAGGCCGAGGAGCTGGCTGCCTCCACGGAAGCCGGTGTTCTCTCAGCCCTTCGTCCTCCGCCTCCTCCTCCTCCGCCGCCTGTCTCTTTGCCTGGTATAATCCCATACTTGTTGAGCAGCTCATGGGTATAGTAATCCCCGTCATCAAAGCTCTCATCGTCTTCGGGGTAGGGAAAGAGATCCTCGTCCGCATACTCATCCTCCTCATCTTCGGCCTGCTCCTCACCCTCGGCATCTTCATCGATCACATAGTCATGAAGCATGTAGTTCCTATAGCGCTGCAGGTCACCACGATCTGTATTGGCCTCTGGGTCGTAGGAGTTGCCCTTGAGTTGGCTCTGCCCCTGCAACAGGGGCATATCAATGGGATAGGTGCCATTGAAGACAATGTGAGGCTTCCGAGAGAGATGTCCACTTGGTTTGGCCTGCGCCAAAGCCATTGAATTACCCTCCTCCTCCTCGTCGTCGTACCCAAAGTCCAGTTCATGTTCGAATTCCTGCTCCGATTCGGCAATAGTTGAGGGCAGATTAAAGTTAACCCGCTTGGTGGTCACTCCTCTGGCACCTGGAGACGACGTGGTCGTCGATGTGGTGGGCGCTGTGGGCGTGGCTGTAACCGTGGCTGTTTTGGCGGCAATAAAACGCGTGGGCGTCGTAAGCGTTTTGGGCGTGGCTAAGTAATGGCTATTTTGGCTGTTAGACTTTCTACAACTTAGTGATTGATTAGGAAGAGTAGCTGCTGTTGCTGCTTTTGTTGCTGCTGTTGCTTTGTTGCTGCTGCGATTGTTGCTGCTGTTGCTGGTAGCTTGATGTCGTTTATTTATGTTCGAATAGCTACTTACATCATTCAAATTGAATGCCTTTGCCGTTGATGTTGCTGCTGTCGTCGCTCCTGCTGCTGCTGCTGCATGTGTTGCTGGAGTTATCTGGGCAATTGCTGCTGCTGCCGCTGCTATGGTGGCTGTTCTAGACGCCTCTTGCCTTTTTCGCAATGCACTGCTGCTCTTTTCCTGCTTCAAGGCATTCGATTTGAAGCGATTGTTGCTGTTGGCGGCGCCATTGCTGCGAGTATGTTGCTCCTGTTGCAGCTTGGCCTGATGCAACTGTTGCTGCTGTGCCTGCTGCAATATCTGCTGCTCATCCTCCTCCTCCTCGTCCTCCTGTTCCTTTAAGGCAGCTTGATTCTCATTTGGCTGCATTTCCATTCGAAATAAAGCGTGTTTTTATTTTTTCGATGTTGTGTGTGTGCGTGTGCAATGTGATAGAAACTTGTTAGCAATTTGGCGAGTCCTACTTGTTTGGCTATAACACAAGTTCAAGACAGATCAAAACTTAAGGCGTAAACGTAGAAACCATAAAGTACAAAACTAAAACATAATATAGACAATACAACTTATACACATAGATCAACTTAAAATAAATGAAAAAGATAAAGAAGCAAACAATGAAACCCTCTGTAAACCAATTAGAAAATAAACTTATAGTTAGGATAAAGCTATATTTAACTCAAAATAAGATAAAGTAAATCTCTTAGCTAAAAAATGGTCATTGTAAATGCATCAAATGGGAATACAGAGGGTTTAGGGATGGCTGGATCCTGGACCTACCTCATCGCCATAGGGTGGCTGCTGTGTGCCCGACCAGTAGTCATAACCATAGCTTGGGGGAACAGCAGATGGATCTGCAGTTTGACCTGGTTGATAGGCTTCAGCGGCAGGTTCTACTTGGCCATAGTTGCCAGTCGGTTGCTGTTCATATTGATGGTGGGCCACATTCGGATCGTATTGGTGCTGCACCGCATTCGGGTCGTATTGCAGCTGCCCCGAATTGGGATCGTAGTAGGGCTGTTGTCCCTGGCCATAGGGATCCGACTCGGCCGGCGCTTGAGGTGCTGGTGGCTCATAGTATTGTTGTGCCGGCTGTTGGTGCGCTTCCGGCAGAACTTGCTGCACTGGCTGCTGTTCCACTGGCGGTGGCACTTGCTGTTGCAGCGTATTCTCCAGATTGCCACCATCGTATTGCATGTTCAGCTCCCGGAACTGCTTATTCACCTCGGCAAACTGCTGGTCGATGTCGTTCTGCTCCTGCTGGATTTGCTTTTCCTGCTGCAACTGTTGCAATTGCTCTGGCTGCTGCTGCTGCTGCAAGGAATGTACATCGCATTTAGATACATTTACAAGATGGTTCCCCAATGTTTAACCCACCACATCGGTTAGGGATCGCAGCTGGCGCAACCAGGCCTTTTCCTCGGGAACTGCGCTATCCTTGTTGGTGGCATTCGGAGGACTCGCAAAGGACACACGATTGATCAGGATGGGATCATGGTAGCGTAGGCGTTCGGCCAAACCCCAGACCTGCAAAAAGAAATATAAAGGTTAACAAGATTCCATATAATACTAATCAAAAGAATCCTACCCGCTGGATGAAATCGGCGTCGTAGCTCTCCGGCTTCAGTTCAATGTGCTTGGCGATTTGCTCTAAGTAGTTGGTGCAGCGGAAGTGCTGGCCATAATCGAGGATCCTGGTGGCCAGCAGGAACTTGTAGTGCTGGAAGTGTGCAATGCTGAACTTGGGATCGAACAGCGATCGTGCGTACTCGTAGATCTCCGTCATGATAATGGCCTCGTTGCTGGCGAACTCATTGAAGTGCTTGTAATGCGAGGAGCCCAGCAGGATAAGCCTGTCAACGAAAGTGAGATAAGTAAGGGAGTAGAAAGGAGCTAGAAGCGCATCTAACCTGGGCACATTGGCTGTCAAGGTAGTCAGCTCTGTGGCAGAGCTATCGTAGCGCCCGAACTCCTCCTGGGCCACCAGATAACAAAAGTGTGCTGCATAGATATCGCCCCGTTGGAAAAGCGTGTCGCCCAGCGCAACCACTGAACTGCGATCGTACTCTGGCTGGCGACTCTTGTTGGTCACCAGAATGGATAGATGTGACCGCCAATCGCCCCATTGCTCATCTCTCAGCTGGCTGACGCACGCCGGCGTTTGGCAGCTCTTCATTTGGTAGAGCGTCTGCAGCGGATCATTGCCCTTGATGGCGCGATTAAGGAACTTCTGGGCCACATCGGTGAGGGCATAGCGATCCTCGTAGAGGGCCAGGAAAAAGGCATGCGTCCACAAGCCATTGTCGGTGGCCCACTGCAGGGCCTCCTCCACATTGCCGCGCAGCACATAGCTGCGGAACTTGTCCGTGGCTGCCTGTTCCGACAGAGGTGTCTGTCCAGCTCCTCCAGCTGCAGCCGCTGCAGCTCCCACATTCGCTTCATTGGACGAGCTAGCTGCTGCACCCACGGCAGGTGTTTCCTCTGGCGTAGCAGCTGCTGCCGGCGATTGGCTATCTGAATCTGATTCCACTGCCTTCTCCGCTGGAGCAGCAACATCCTGCTCAGCATCCACCTCTGGCTCGTTCTCAGCTTCGTACTCGCTGAGATCGTAGGGATACTCCTGCTGATTCTCCAGCAACAGGTCGCCCACATCAGTGTCGGCAATGTACTGAAGAGATGGAATACAATGAATACCACTTTCCAAATGGAAACACCTGGTCTAAACTTACCCCATTCTGGCGCAGCAGCAGTATAAGCAGGTTCCACATAAGGGCATGTGAGGCACGGTATTTGACCACGCTGCCCTGTGGCTTCTTCTGCGTGGCATACAGCGCAGTGCAACCCTTTGTGGGTCCCAGTCGTATCTGTTCCTTGCAGAAACTGATGATCTTGTCCTTGTGCAACTTGCGGCCCTGCAATGGACCCGGATACATACGCAGCAGGCTGCTCGTACCGTCTCGGATGCGTGGTGGTGCCACCTCCACGTCGTTGCGCAGACGTCCGCGTCCAGCGTACTTGGGTTTCACCTTCAGCAACAGACTCATCGCATACGAGGCCACCAAATGCGGCCGGTTGAACTGCAGGGGAGTGCGTCTGCGCGGCGGACGAGCCACCGCGGTGGTGCTCACCGTTCCAGCGGTGGCCACTCCACCATAAGTCGATGGTGCCGCTTCAGCAGCAGCTCTGCGATTGATCACAAAAACATAGGAATTAGTATCAGAGGCAAAGGTAAATAAACTTTTAAAGAAAGAAATAACCAAAAGATCATGCAAAATCGAAAAGGGGAATTGGGGGTTCAGATCAGAGATGGGGTTTTGGGGTAAGGTAAAGGCTATATAGTGGAATAGGGGAAAAAGAACCCATCGGCGAAGTAGATTTCAACAGTTCCCACTGCATGCCACTTAAAGGAAAGATTTCGACAGGCACTTTAAAGTCCCAAGCATTTTTATCATATTTATAGAGATGATAATACCTCACTCATTATTTTCAATGCACCTGACCTCTCTAATTTTCGGAAATATCGTAACTATCACTTTAACTGGTTGTTATTTTTCCAAATTTGTATCAGTGTATGCCTTTTGGAGCTAATTTATCCTCATCGCTTATCATTGATTACTTTTAAAAACAGTATAACTACAACTTCTAAGATCTTCGTGTTAGGTTACTAAGAAATTTTACCCTTTTCTTGATTACTAAGGTAGCTTTGCCCAAAAAAAAGGAATACAATTTAGTAGTCAGTGATACCAAGGTGTTCCAATAATAATAATAATTCAAAGATCACAGACAATAATACCAAATCGCTATAATTATAATCGTAAATATGTTTATTTGTAACCATAATAAAACTACAAAAGCAAGTTTCCTGAACCCAACCATCCAAAAATGTGTGACAGAGACAGAAATCGAGAGATCATCTGTTCTAGACAGAGACAAAGCGAAGAAACGATTTTCCAAAGCAGCAGAAGAGTGAGTGCGACAGAGATGGAGAAAGTGGGTGAGAAGGACAGGTGGTTTGGTTGATTTGAATTTTGCCTAGATGATAGCGCAAAGCTTCGCAGGAGAGTAAGAGAAAGCGAGAGAGTGGGTTTAGTTTTTTGTTGGACAGCAGAATTTTTCAGTTTGTTTTTTTTTGTATACCCTTGCAGAAGGTTTCTTAATTTGTATGGGTAATTTTGGTGTATTACCATTGTATAGGTAATGTTTTTTTAAGTGATACAACATACTATATTCATAGGATTCAAGAAATTTGAGTTCCAAGTTCCAATTGTTAAAGCATTGTTAATATTAAAAGCTGGCCATTTACATTTTGATTAATATCGTAATATTATAACGTATTGTAGTGCTATGCCTGACAAACCAATATAATATATATTTAAATATATATTTTAATAAGAAATCCAATTGCTGACTAGACTTTTTAACAGTTTGAAGGAAATTGAATTGGTTAATAATAGGAATATTATGTTCTAATTAAAATATGGCCTATTAATGTGGTAATTGATGGTCTTATTATAACCAAAGGACCAAGTTTTGGTCATTAGCAAACTTTTACAACTGTTGTTGGAAACAAAAATTGAGATACGATCATTCTTTTAGGATGATATATAGAGTTCATGCAAGGGTATATATAAACTTTGGCTTGCCAAAGTGTGGGTCCTTTCTCGTTTTGGTTGTCTTAGCATTCTTTTTTTTTTGACCACCTGATATCGAGACCGCACTCGGAACCAGCGTAATACGGTCCGGATCGGGAATTGCGTCCATCGCCGTTCAGATTGCTCAACGAGCGGGCACTGGAGAGCGGATATGGATGGTATTGGTTATAGATGGATCCTCCACGCGATCCGTATAAACTGGCATTATCCTCCGTAATGTTAAAACTGGAGTTAAGATCCTCCCTCTGAAGTTGATGTTGTTGTTGTTGTTGCTGGTAGATCAGCTCTTTGTATTGGTGGCGATGGAATTCATTGGCTTGGGTTATGTATGCGTGTGTATACCTGTATTGTATAATGTAAAGGTGGGAAGTTGGGCAGATAGCACAAATGTTGTTGTTGTTGTTGTTCGTTTTTTGTTGTGCATTTGGTTGTTGTTGTTGTTGGTTAGAGACGAAAACAGTTTTGCTGTTATTTACGAATTTGCATTAGTTTTATTTTTGTTGGGGATTTTTGGTGTTTTTTTTTCACTTAATTAGTAAAACACGTAGTACACAACGATCGTCAGACGGGGAACAAATTGGAAGTGGAACATGGTATATGGCTGGGATGGTGGAATCCAATTGGAAGGTGTAATATGTAAATGGGTACAACGCAAGGGAAAGAGAAAGCTGCGAGAGAGCGAGCGAGAGAGAGACCTCGATTCTAATCACTAACTACAAAAAAATGAGCAATTTAGTTTAGTTGATAAGATTAAAAGCCCAAGTCCAACCTCAACATTTAATGGGGCAGGGTCAGGGTGTAAAAAGGGAAAGGGGAGGTGGGATGGTCCCATTATTATGTTAAACAAACTAGGTTAATCATTAGTTTTTAGTTAGCAAAAAGCGAACTAAAATAAACGAGTAAGAGAAAACCAACAACTACTTCAAGATCAAAAGGTTAGGAGCAGGTAAAGGGTTCAGGCTAGAGGTTAAGGTTAAACTAAAGGAACGGTGGCAAAAGAACACGATTTCGGAATAACCGAAACATTATCTTCCAAAACTTGCAGAGATTTAGGGTTTACTTTTCATTGTAGTCCACGGTCTGAAGCAAGATAGTGACTAGTTCAGGAATAACATGCTATCTAATTTAACATGCTATCTAATTTATTTAATCTCTTTCTAACGTCTTAATTTTATGGATCATTATAAGAGATTTAACACGCTCAAGTCACGAGTCAAATTTCGTCACACTAATAAATAAATGCATAAGGAAATCGTTTTAAAAAGAACCAATCCCGGAAATTATGGAATTTATTTTAAATACCAATACTAAATAGTAATACTATTTGTTGACAAAGAAACTTCAAATAAACCTACGTATGTATGGGATAGTTCCTTCATAGGACTAACAATCAATTAAGGAAGGCTCATTATTTAAGATTTTAAAACTGTTTTTGACAACTAAAAAGTTGTTTTATGCAATTGGTTTATTTTAGGCTAGATTTTTTTTTAATTTCTGAGCCAAAACCCATAAACCTGATCTCTTCCAAAAACATATGTTCTGACTTCTTAACAACCCATAACAACAATTTTGAAAGGCTCATTATTTAAGATTTCAAAAATGTTTTTGAAAACTAAAATGTTTTTATATTCGTTTATTTTAGAATAGATTTGCTATAAATTTCTGAGCCAAAACCCATAAACCTGATCTATTCGAATAATGTGTTCTGAATTCCTAAAAACCCTTTCCAAAATCTCTGCAAGTTTCTGGGAATGCCCTAAAAGACCAATAAATCTTTCAATTTAAAAAAAATAAAATCAAAGCATTGTAGTTTCGCTACTAACCTTTCTCGCTCCCTGAGCATGGCGGCTTCACTGCTCCCGCTGACACTGGCTCCACTTGTGGCGGCCACCAACTGGGCGGCACTCACCGGAACCGCGCCGGGCACCAAGCCTGGTATCGCCGCGGCACCAGGAACTCCCGACTTCGAAGCAGCCGCCGACACAGCGGCCGTCATCGAGTTGATCATCTGGCCATAGAACTTGGCGTACATATCGGCATAGGCATGTGGATTCCGCGACATTTGCTCGTACATACTGTACGGATCATAGGCACCGGTAGACACGGCATACTGATCGTAGTTGTTGCGACGTTTGCCCGAGCCGGAACCACCGGCTCCTCCGCCACCGCTGGTGTTTCCGCCATTGATGCGCTCCTTCTCGAGATCGCTGTTGCGCGAACTCTTCCGACGGTACTCCTCATAGCCACCGTCCCAGTTCCGCAAATCCTGATGACGTCTGCGACCATCCTCCGGTCGACCGCCACTGCGTCCGTGATTCTCGTAGCTTCGTCGTCCGCCGGAGGAACGCGATTTGTCAGCCGATGATTGCGTTTTGGTAGAGCGTCTGGAGTACTGACGATCGCGTTCGCGTTCTCGTTCGTAATCGTCGAAGTCCTCCTCGGCGGCGCTGCGTCGCTGACGACCGGCTTTACTGCTCCGGCCACCGCTACCGCCGGCTCCTCCGGTGCTGCCATCGAGCTCTCCCTCGCCCAGATGATTTATCTCCGGATTATCCGACTCGCCGTCATAGGTGCTGTTGTTGAAGCGACGCGAGTGATCATAGGAACGCTCCTGATCCTCGCCGCCACTGTGATACTTGTTGGATCGTCGGCGCCAGGTTCGGTCACGCTCCCTGTCCCGTTCCCTCTCGCGCTCCACCTTCGGTTCCTGGGGGCGACGAGAGCGCGTGGAGTCGTGATTGCGCCTGTGTTGCGTTTCCCTCAGGGATTTGGTCTCGTGGTGGGCAGTACCGCGGACGGAGTCCTCCGTTTCGCCATCGTAAGTGTAGTGACCATGGCTGCGTCCACGACCCTGTCTCTCGTCCATCAGATCCCTGCGCTCACGCTCACGATCCCGCTCCCTTTCGCTTTGCAGGAACTCATCCGACTCGTCTTCGGTCTCCAGATCCAGCGAGGCATTAGCCCGACGTCCCACCGCCGCACGCTTCTTCTCCTGCTGGCTTGGATGTGGCTGGTGTTGTTGCTGCTGCAACAGTGGTTGCTGCTGATGAGGTTGTTGGGCATTAAGTGGGGTCTGTGCCTGTGGCGGATTGTTGTATTGAAGCTGCTCCGGCTCATCGGGCAGAATGTTGTGATGTACTGATGTCGGGGGAAGTTCGGCCAGAGCTGGTGGTGGGATAGCTTCGCGATCCTCCAGATTTTCGCCATCTAGCACCACTTCCCGCTGTTCTCTCAAGGATGGGGCGTTTGTCTCTACACCAGTAACTACGCGACGTGGTGGCGTCTGTATATTACGCACTTGCTGCTCCCCATCAGAGGTGTCCTCGCCATCCGCCTGACGCTCCTGCATATGCAGTGCGGCCACCTGGGCGACATTGAGCGGTGGCTGTTCCGTGGCTCCGGTGACAAGGCGTTGCTGCTGCGAGTCCAACTCTGGTTGGCCCAAGACCAGACGGGAAAGGCCCGGCGGCGGTAGCAAACCAGCATCCTGATCCGCTTCACCTTCGCCCAGCTGCTCGGATAGGTGACTTGTCTGCAAGTACTGAGCACGTTCGTCATTCGGAGCGGACAACACCTCCTGGTTGTCTGGCTCCACGGGCTGGACAGGCTGCAGCAGTGGTGGTGGTGCATAGTACGACGCGGTTGGTGCAGGAATGGACGCAGGTACACCTAGTGGAGCTCCAATTGAAGCCTCAACAGGTGGTGCCGCCGATAAATTGAAACCATCTCCTTGAGCTTCAGCTGGCAAGCCATAGAGCTGCTCCGCTGGTGGGGCTATTGGAGCTATTGGTGCCGCAGGAGCAACTACAGCAGGTGCTGGTGGCGAAGGAGCTCCTCCCGCCGGATTGGCCATTATGTTAACACGTTTGTTGAGACCCGTGGAGCGTTTAAAGGGATTGCCAGCAGTAGGCGGCAGGGCAGCTGGTGGTGCAATGCCAGCAGACTCCGTTGGTGGTGCTCCCATTGGAACCAAGGGTGCGGGTGGTGCTCCCACTCCGGCAAGAGGCGCTGGAGGAGCTCCCACCGCTGCGAGATGTGCTGGAGGAGCTCCTACAGCAAATAGCGGTGATCCTACAGCAGACGGTGGTGGGGCAAATGAAGCCAGTGATGTGGGTGGTGGTGCTACAGCCGCTGGTTGGTTTTGGAAAGCCTGAGGAGGTACAATGGCATCCAGTTCGGGTTCCTGGCCAAGCTCTGGCGGCGATTGCGGCTGCTGGTGGTGCAACAAAGGTGTCGATTGCTGATGCAATGGCTGCTGATGCAATTGTGGTGCTTGCTGATCCGTTGGAGGCGGCAGCTCCACATTATTATTGACATTGTTACTGGTGGCAAAGGCTTGCCAGCTGCCTGGCGAAGACTGCACATTAAAGGAATCCTCTAGCAGTTGTCCCGATGGCTCCAACAAGGCCTCGTTGCTGTTGCTAATGCTGCTGACGCTATTATTATTGTTGCTATTGTCGTTCCAATCGCCCCAATCACCCCAGCCATCGCTCCGGCCACCACCACCACCGCCTCCACCTCCTCCTCCTCCGCTATTATTGTTGTCAAACGAGTCCAGAGCGGGTTCCGCTGGAGCCGGGACTTGTGGCTGCTGGTGAGTGGGATAATACAGTTGCTGCTGGATAGTGTGTTGCTGTTGCGTAGGCTGTTGATGTTGCTGTTGCTGCGGTGGCAGTTGCTGCTGCTGCAAAGGATGTTGCTGCTGCTGTCCCGTAAAGTAATTATTGTAGTTTAGCGATGGCTGCTGCTGCTGCTGCTGGTGCTGCTCCTCCGGCCAGTAATTTGGCTGCTGTTGCTGGAACATTTGGCTGGCATAGAGCTGCTGCTGCTGGGCAGGATGAGGTGGCTGCTGTTGGGGCGTTGCATGTTGCTGCTGGGGATTAGGATGTTGCTGCGGGGCCTGTTGCTGCTGCTGCTGCTGATGCGGTGGCAGCCAGGGCGCATTGTTGTGCAACATAATGGATCTTTAAAAAGAGAAACAAAACACATATTAACACGTATTAAATAAGCAAAAGAACATTTCAAAAGACACATATACATAAGCCTACTACATCTAAATACTATATATAGTTATAAAACCAATATATCCATTATTTTAAATCGTATAAAAGTAGGGTCTCAGATTTGTAAGTTCTTTCTTAAGAAAGTCAACTGGGAAGATTAACTCTGAAAATTTGCAAAATTTGGATATAATATTACGCTTGTATTGTAAATTCTTTGTGAATTCTCATTATCTGTGTTTCAATAAAATGTTATGTTTCGATAAGGAAGTATGGTGAAAACATTGTTTGAACCGATAAACTCAATATCAGTTCGTTCTTATAAATGTTTTGTAGGACCTAGTAAATTCCAAACAAGATTTTAAGATTATTTTTAAGATTACTAACTCAAAATGGTGTTGTATGGGAAGTTTCAGTTCTATTAAATTACAAAGAAGTTAATCGCTAGTAAAAAACGTGTGTGACCTTTCAAAAACCCTTATAGTTGGACCTTCATCTAGTATCCCTTGAGATATTTAAAAGGTTTCCAGGTGTTATAAGGATTTTTCCGAGGAGTTCGCAGGTGGTGGGTGGTGGATTTTGTGGAGCAGTTCAATGAACCAAACCAGTTTTGATGGAAAATTACCCGTTTCGACTGATTTTTCCTCAATACCAGCTGGGTGTTGTGAAAAGCGATGGAAAATACGCAAACCAATTTTGAACAATATGGAATAAAGCGTATATTATAAGGCCACAATGAGCGGAAAAGCAAAAGTTAAAAGTTTACGTGGACGTTTGCCATATATTTCCCCTCTCCCTCCCACACTCTTCTGCGCTTCTTCTTCTTCTTGTTCGTTTTGTTACCACCGTTTCGCTCTCTTACTGTTGTTGTTTTTGTTCTCTTGACGCAGCAGGTTTTTTGCTGCATTTTTTTTACCTTTTTTTTCCAAAGCCACTGATAATTTTTTCATTTGAGTTTACTATGTAACTTAAAATAAAATCCCAATTTGCAAATGTTTGTTTTTTTATATTTTGCTGTGCAAGTCAAAAGTGAAAACACTCTCTTGGGGGAAAAAAATTGGTGCAGTGGTTGAGGGAGAGAGAGAAAGAGAGCTCTCTCCCTCTCGGCAAAATAGAACCAAACGCAGGGTTGCAATCCGGTGTTCCCGTGCAAAACTTGACCACACAATTATTTTTACTGGCCATAATAAAACGAAACAACACTTGGCAGTTGTCTTTGTCAATTTGTTTTTCTTTTAAAAATAAAACACGGCCAAAAATTACGAGACTGAACACACACACATACGCACTCAGGCACACACACACACACATGGAGAGAGAGAGAGAGGGGACAAGTGTCGATGTCCCTTTCCATTTTCTCTTCTAATTAGCTTACGCTGCCTGCTGACTTACACAAATCGCTTGTTTATTTACACGCACTTGGTACTGTTCTCTGGCAGTTGACGAAACAATACATTTACTTGTTTGCTGATTGCTAAAGCAGTCGTCTTGGTTTTTAAACAATTAACTAGGGAATTTTTTCGATCCGAACACAGCAAAATCTCCCAAATGCCAACTCGACTTTCGTGGCGTTGCCAGACTGGCGAGCGGACGGGACAGGCAGCCAGGGTGGCCAGACTGGGCGAGGCCTAGAGATGGGATAAAAACGATGCGGTTTATTTTGTTTATTATAATCCAATGAAAAATAGCTATATTGAACAACAAGAGGATAACATTTCCGGAACATTAATTATTATCACTTATCACTTTATTAATAAACTAAAATTAATTAATTTGTAACAAACTTTAAGCCAAATTTTTGATTGGTTATAAAAAAGGTAAATTAATTGTACTTTTATTTTTTATTTAGTGGGATAATAATATACACGAAAGGGAAGAACCTTACTTACAAAAAATATAATGGAATTTTCAATTTTTAATACATAAATTTTAATTATATGTCCATATACCTTGTTCCCTTTCATATTGTGTTTTCTTGTTTTATTAAGATACGAACCGAAATAAACTTAACTAAATGTTTTAATATCAAAATAAAATAATTAAAAGACAAATCTTATTTTATATCGTAATCTTTTTATATTATTCCTGTCCTTGAATATGTTTTTCGTCTTTTAAGGGCTTACGTTAGTTTTTTATGAATAGTTTCAATACAAAAGGTATTACTTATCAATAAAATATATAAAAGACTGGCAATGAATTTCATGAAATTCAAAATACTAAGAATTAAAAAAATGTAGTACGAAAAAATCGGGAATCCCCTTTTAACAAATATCGATACCTTCGCAGCTGCCTATCGCTGGCCATATGCGTGTGTGTCTGTTTGTGCCTATCGCCAGCTGATGCCTTAGCGCTTGCGTATTTTGTTGATATTTGCAAGCCACGCGAGACGAGAAGAGATGCTGCGCCTACTCGTGTCCAATTGCGGCAGGAGCAGCGATTTGTACAGGTAGGGTTGACCGTGCGGGGCCAGGGACTGCGATGCCCGATCCACCGCAGCCAGCAGCTGCTCGGGAAAACAAAACACCCCCCTTTGCCCTCACTCGGGTTATGTCATCAATCTATCAATGGCAAACTTATTATTAACCGCCCGTTTTTCCCACAGTCGCCACCTGCTGCAGCCCTCGCAGCAGCCACTGCCACGCCTCCAGAATGCCGCCCGCCTGATGCGACAACATCTGCGCGGCACGAGCGCCAAAGGAGCTCCACATCCGCCCACGCCCCCACTGCCACCCACAAACGCCAGCCGCCTGCTACACACGACACGCCTACTTTTGTGGGGCGGTGGAAGCCTGACCATCGGTTTGGGCGCCCGCTGCTGGTGGGCGGGGCACCGCGGAGCGTTGGTCCACTGCGAGGGAAGCCGACTGGCCGTTCGCAAGGAGCAGGAGGAGGAAAAGGCGGAGGAGCAGCACTTCGACTGGCAGCGACTGTGGGCCTACCTGGAGCCACATCTCTGGGAGCTCATCGGGGCCGTATGCGTGAGTGCTTCGTTCAGACATGGAAACCCTTAGTAGTGTCCTAAGGCAGGAGAGCAACAAGTTGATAAGAGGAGTGTCCCAAGGATCAAGGGAGCAATGTAATCTATGGACACTTTTAAGCTCTAAGATCAGTGTCTGCCAGGAGAGCAACAAACTAGGAATCCATAGGAACACTTAATCCTAGACCACAGACCATATTTCAGGCGACCCCACGGGTTTATTGTAAGCCAAGTTAGGAAACATGCATATTTGCACTATTATATGGTATAGAAGCTACTCAGAAACATTTCAAAAGTTGCAATTCCAAAGATCAATAGACAGATAGAAAGTTAATACGCCCAATAAACAGGAAGATAAGAAAAAGGGGAAGTAAATTATTAGATCTGGGGATTAAAGCAATTGTAATATACCAAATTAGGAACCTGATAAATTAAGGGCTTATTTGAATTTAATTTATTTTATAATAGGAATTAATCGGAGGCAGGCATGGGTTTCTATCTTATAAAGTACTCCTTTTTTGGTATACGTGCTTGCCTAATATAATCATATTTTCAGTCTGACCTTTGTTCTTTAGTAATCATTATTAAAAAGGGGGTATAATTATATTTTTACTTACAAAAAGCAAAGTAATCTCTAAAAAAATAGATATACCATTTATAAAACCTGATAGATTTAAGATATATTTGGTTTCTTTAACTACAGAAATGGATAGAGTTGGGATAGATTGCTATCTTGTAATTTTTTGGTATTTGTACCTATTATAATCACATTTTCAGTATGAACTATGTTCTTTTGTATTAATTTTTAGGAGGGAGATCTAAATATAGTCTTCTTTATATAAAGAAAAGTAATTTTTAAAAGAATCAATAAGTACATAGGCAACTTCGAGCATGGCAGCACTTATACAAATATTGTACTAATTTAAATCCCCTTATTCGCAGGCCGCCCTGATCGTGGCGTACATCAACATCCGCATACCCAATCTGCTCGGCGACCTGGTCAACACGCTGGCCAGATATGCCAACACATACGTGACGGATCCCATCAACAACTCGTTCGTGAAGGACGTGAGCAAACCGGCCGGAAATCTGATGAGCCTGTACATGCTGCAGTCGGGATTCACCTTCATGTACATCTACCTGTTGAGCCGCGTCGGTGAGCAGATGGCGGCCAAGATGCGGCAGGATCTGTTCACACAGATCGTCGTCCAGGACATTGCCTTCTTCGATGAGAATCGAACGGGTGAGTTGGTCAACCGACTGACCGCCGATGTGCAGGACTTCAAGACCTCGTTTAAGCAGTTCGTGGCCCAGGGATTGCGCAGCGCTGCTCAGCTGATCGGCGGCAGTATATCGCTCTTCATGATCTCCCCGCACATGGCAGCCATTGCGCTGGCCAGCGTCCCGTGTGTGGTGATGTTCATGTCATATTTGGGTAGAAAACTGCGCTCGCTAAGCAAAAGCTCACAGGCGCAGGCAGAACGAGCGACGGGAGTTTGCGAGGAGGCACTGTCGAACATCCGGACGGTTAGATCCAGTGCCTGTGAGTACCGCGAGATGCAGCTGTTCGAGGCGGAGACCAATGAGGCGGCTCGCCTGGCGCAGGAGCTCGGCTACGGCATCGCCATCTTCCAGGGCCTGACCAACTTCTTCCTCAACACACTAGTCCTATCGACGCTCTTCATGGGCGGCCATCTCATGTCCACGGAGAGCCTGTCGCCGGGTGCCCTGATGGCCTTCCTGGTGGCCTCGCAGGGTGTGCAGCGATCCCTGGCCCAGGGGTCCATCCTGCTGGGCACCATGATCAGGGGCATGACGGCCGGCAGTCGGGTCTTCGAGTTCCTCTCGCTGCAGCCGCAGGTGGAGCTGCTGCGCGGCTACATCATCCCGCAGGAGCGGCTGCACGGCGAGATTCGGTTCGAGAACGTCTCCTTTGCATATCCCATGCGGCCGGATCATGTGAGTATTTGTGGGGTTTATACGCTAGTCCTGTTTCCTTGAGGGATAACTTACATTTTAACCAAGTCTCTTAAGTAAATCAATGTGGTATTACTTAAAAGCTGGTAATTCATTTTTATGTAATATTTACCAGCTTCTTATCGCTTCCGCAAATAGATAACCAGTTTATAACGGCCACAAACGTTTATAACTAAAATGTACGACGAAGGGATAAAAAGATTACCATTAGACCAATACAAAAAAGTAATTTCCTTCCTATGCGAAAACTGCTATAGAGCCATACATATATACAGATTAAATACAACCAATTGTTAGTGTATTCTAACTAAATAGTTAATATTCAGTTTGATTATGCTTTAATTTTCTATATCCTAGAAAACCTTAATAATTTTGAAGTAAATATTACGAGGAAAACAATCTTAATAGCAAGTATTTTTCAAGTTTTGAATGATTTATACCATTATATGCTAAAACCCTTTTCTAAACAACCTCTTTTAAGGATTATATTATAAAATATATGAATAAATAGCATGTTTATACAGGAAAAGCAACTCTGCTTAGAATCAACATTCTTCCAACCAGTTTATTTTATAAAAAATCCTACTGACCCTTCCAATTTCGATTCTCCCCGCAGGTGGTGCTCAAGGACTTCAGCCTGACGCTCCGCCCGGGCCAGACGGTGGCCCTGGTGGGAGCCAGCGGATCGGGCAAGTCGACAATAGCCTCGCTGGTGGAACGCTTCTACGAGCCATCGGCGGGCAACATCAAACTGGATGGGTACAAGCTTTCGGACATCTCGCCCTATTGGCTGCGATCCAATGTCCTCGGTTTCATCGAACAGCAGCCGGTGCTTTTTGGCACCTCGATATTGGAGAATATCCGTTATGGCAAACCGGATGCGGGCGAGGAGGATGTGTATGCGGCTGCGCGACTGTCGCAATCGCATGACTTTGTGACCGCCCTGCCCGATGGATATGCGACGCATGTGGGCGAACGGGGCACTCAGTTGAGCGGTGGCCAGCGGCAACGCATCGCCATCGCCCGGGCGCTGCTGAAGAACCCGCGCATCCTCATCCTGGACGAGGCGACGAGTGCCTTGGACGCCACCAGCGAGGCGGAAGTGCAGAAGGCACTGGACACGGCGGTCAAGAATCGCACCACCCTGGTGATTGCTCATCGGTTGTCCACGATACGAAACGCAGACCTCATCGTCGTCCTTGACCAGGGACGCGTCGTGGAGGTGAGTTGGACTTTGGTTACTTATTATATCACGGATTACATGTAAAAGTAATGGTTTGCAAACCATGCTACTCTGATTTGTATCCCTATGCTTGCCAATTCCTTTATTACAATTCCAAGCACTGAAATTTAAAACGCGAATTCTTTAGATTCTATTTTAAAATTACTATTTAAGCGTGTCGTAATGCTTACATGAATAACATTCATTTAATACAATGTATATTAATAATCTTAAAACTCCCATTTCATACAAATAATGTAATGTTTTTATCTTCTATTTTGTAGACCGGCAAACATGACGAACTGATGGCCAAGCGGGGCCTGTACTTCGAGCTGGTGCGTCAGCAGGAGCGACGGGACATCCAGGAGCAAGTTCAGGCCGTGGAGGGCGTGGTGGCCGCCAAGGAGCAGCAGTCAATTGCAGCAGCGACAGTGAGCAGCGGTTCCGGCAGCAGGATGAACACTGCCCAAGGATGAAAGCGATCGTAGGCAAATTGATGATTCCCTGTACACTTAATTTATTAGAACGATTTGTTTTCACTTTTTTATTTCCAACTGACCAAAACCAAAAAAAAACTGGTGAGAGACGCTAACAATAAGTATACAATAAAATAAACGCTGAAGACAGTATTGTTTTTGTTATAAAAAGAGAGTATTTCATTGTCATTATCAAAATGTTCACCGGGCTCCATTGGAAAAGTATGGGGAGTGTTAATATTTATTTGAGATGCATGAGTTTAAATAAAGTTTATTTACTCATAAAATGTGAATATTTATAATTTGAAAAATTTCCAAAATATTTTAAAACAATGGTTTTTTTAGCAAGTACACAGGCCAGCAAAGACACACACCTCCTGACCTTTTAGAGTGACTGTTTTTGCCATACTATGTTATCGATGCTTCGAGTGCTTCGATGACATTGATCTTGTCATCGATGTTTATCCACCACTAGTATTTTATTTTGTGTGGTTTTGTTGTTGTTTTGTTTATTATGCATTTGTTTTTTATTGTTTGAGTTGGCGAGTTTGTGCGTTACATTAAATCCAGTCCATTTCGGCAGTTGTGGTTCGCAAACGCGGTTTATAATTGCATGGCGGGAATTAAAGTTAAATAGAAAAATGTGCGACAAGTCAATAGCAATACAAACGAACAATTATGTAAGTGTGTGTGTGTGTTTTAGTTTAGTTTAGTGTACAAAAGCGACAACAACATTGAACTAAAACAACAACAAACTGGTAACAATAGACGCGCATGTTGGTAAAACCAGTTGTTGTACTTGTTGTTGTTGGATCTGCTAATGTCGTTGTTGTTCCCGTTCCCCCACACAAATTTTCTAGCAGTGTATGTGTGTGCAGCACCTGTACGCGTGTTCGTGTGCGCCTCCGGGCACGTGTGTGTGTGTTGTGCTTCTGCCTTTGCACAGTGGGCAAATTGATCAGTTTTACTAGTCGCAAATATACAAATTGGCTCAGTGAATTAATTGCCTTAATTAACATAAATTGGAGAGCAAGTTATGATAGCTACAGTTGATCAAGCGGAATAAGTATATATTACGGTTAATTACTATTAAGTTTAACTATTCTGTGTGCTTAACGATAAAAAGCGTCATTCTTAAGTGGAGAATATTAAATTTTGTAATAATTGTATTGTAAAGTTGTGATCAACAGGCAAAAAAAGAACGAATTTCTTTAGTAAGAACAAAATGTAGTTCTTTAAATAATGGGTTGATTCTACAAAGTACTGTTATAATATAAAATCATGACGTATTATATATTTTTAGAAAACAGAATAAGCTTGAGTTCGTCTTTCAATCCCAATCAATTCATATATTTGTACATATAAATACGTTCTTTTAATATAGAACTGAAAATGAATAGCCAGCATTGTGTTTAACAATAAAAAATTAAGAGGATACATATGTATAAAAAAAGCCTGCGGCTTAAAAAGTAATTAGAGGGACATTAACCCTTAATGGAGAATAATTCAAATATTCAAAGAAGCTTTAAATGAGCCCACTGTGCCGGCATGCAGGTGTGAGTGCAAGCGTGTGTTTGGATGGCGCATTCGTCATTCATTGCCTAAGCTTACGCGGGCGGGAGCGGGATGGCAAGCACAACAACTACAGTTAGCTCAGCTGAAGTGCAATTGCAATTGCAAAGAGCCGCGATTGTTGTTGCATCAACTCCGTTTTCACGGTCAATGTTGAGATATATACATTTGCCCACTTTACATACTGTTCACTGTATGTACATACATACATACATATGCAATATTTCGATCATCGACTAAATCAGGCGGTCTCTGCATTCCAGTGGAAAAACTGACTCAGGATCGCAGTCTTTATCGCGGGTGATCCATTTCCTCAAGTGAACCCTATACGTATGACTATCAAGTCACTTATTTTGTTTTGTTTTGTTTTTTTATTACTTTAATTGTGAATGCTTCTGAAAATATTTACAGTAGCTACCGATTTTGGAAGAAATTGAACTATGTTTGCAGTTGTTTAAAGCACATCATTTAAGATCTCTCATCTTATAGATAAATATATAATATAGTATACAAAATATACATTCTTAAGATACGATTAGTAGATCCCTGAAAAACTACGGAGTGATTTAATATTTTTATTTTTTAAATACTACCTAATTAATTAAATGTAATTGCTTTAATATTTTTGAGTTTAAATGCGATTTTTTCCGAGATATCTTCAGATAACCTTCTTTGTCAGTAGGCTTATATCTACGCAATGCTAGAAACGGTTGGGAATTTT
Source organism: Drosophila suzukii (assembly GCF_013340165.1). Lineage (NCBI taxonomy): Eukaryota > Metazoa > Arthropoda > Insecta > Diptera > Drosophilidae > Drosophila > Drosophila suzukii. Next base: position 292,489 of record NW_023496847.1, read on the forward strand.
AACGGAAAAAATATTGTTAGTAAGAATATTAAAGAATCGATTAATTTTAAAGAATCTCCAATTGTCTAATTTTATAAAGATGGATATAAAGTTTAAAAAATATATTCCTTAGCTGTCATTTCCATATAACAATTTAGTTATCCTTAAGAAAAATAGTCAGTATAAATTGTGATATCTTCCTATTATACGGTTTTAAAAAAGGTTATTATGTATCTTATCTTTTTCTCAAGAAAATGACATTCAACTACACTGTCTAAAGAATATTAAACCCAATTTACACAGCTGTTTAAAATAGTATTGATTGTGTGATTACGAAACAAAATTTTCCTTAACAATGAAGTTAACAATTCAAATCGAAATCAAAGAAGTGCTTTGAAGCACCAATTGAATTTCCTGATATACTTATCAAATTTTCCCGTAACAATAATTGATTGATATGTAAGACATTTGTCTATTTGTAATAGTACATTCACCTATGAAAATATAGTTTTACTGCCCTGTTTACGATTATGGTTATTTTTAACGTGACTATTGGTCTATATTTACTTTATGTACTATATTTAATACCTATTCCGTCATTCGCTAATATCTATTCCAACCACTTTTTCGTTTTTTTCCACAGTGCTAACGTAATCGGGCCAAGGCACAAAAACATTCCATGCATCATCAACAGCGCCTGCGGGCAAATGGTGGACGCAGTGGATCCGGATTGGGTTCAGGATCGGGAACGGAAAAGGGAATGGGAACGGGAGGACATTCGCCCCTGTGCGCCCATTGCCGGGGTCAACTGCTGCCCCATCCGGAGGAGCCCATCGTGATGGCCTTGGGTCAGCAATGGCACTGCGATTGCTTTCGCTGCTCCGTTTGCGAGGGCCACCTGCACAACTGGTACTTCGAGCGGGAGGGACTACTGTACTGCCGGGAGGATTACTACGGCCGGTTCGGTGATGCCTGCCAGCAGTGTACGGCTGTTATTACGGGGCCCGTCATGGTCGCCGGCGAACACAAATTCCATCCAGAGTGCTTCTGCTGCACGGCATGTGGCTCCTTCATCGGCGAGGGTGAATCCTATGCGCTGGTCGAGCGATCGAAGCTCTACTGTGGCCAGTGCTATGGCAAGCGTTCATGCCAGCCGGCGGATGCCAAGGCGAGGATCACGACGGCCGGCAAGCCGATGCACTCCATCCGACTGGTCGAGATCCCCAAGGACGCCACCCCAGGCCTGAGGGTCGACGGAGTCGCCCTGGACGATGGCTGTCCCACAGTTCGGATTACAGAGTAAGAAACTCCCTGAAATTTGACCAAATCACATCATCATCCTCGCTAAAATTCATCATATATCATGATTCAATATGCCCTCTATGTTTTGTTTTTAATATTAAAGGTCCTATGACACGTTCTTTGTTTTTGACTATATCATGATATATCATTATTCAATATGCCCCCTATTGTTTGTTTTAAATATTTAAGATCCTATGACACGTACTTTATCTTTGACTATATCATGATATATCATGATTCAATATGTTTTTAATATAAAGGTCCTATGACCCGTTCTTTATTTTTGACTATATCATGATATATCATGATTCAATATGCCCTCTATGTTTTGTTCTTAATATTAAAGGTCCTATGACCCGTTCTTTATTTTTGACTATGTCATGATATATCATAATTCAATATGCCCTCTTTGTTTTTTTTTTAATATTAAAGGTCCTATGACACTTACTTTATTTTTGACTAACTGAATGTTTTTATTTTAAAAAGCTAAACCACATTTTATAAACCTATTATAAACATACGTTTCATATATTTTATAATATTTACGTTGCCATTAATTTTAAAAATAATTTCAATCAGTCATAAATTAAGAAAGTGTAATAAGGCCTTAAGAAAAGAATATTTATTGAGAAATCTTCTAAATCATGGAAATTCAGAAACGTCCTTAAGAACAAAGTCATAAAAAATGGCTCATTCAAAGAACCTTGACCAAAATAAACTTTCTACTTTGTATATTTTTAACTAGATAATAAATAAATAAATAATATTTGATAAATAGTATTCTCATAAAAAAAAAAAATGCAAAAGACAAAATATTTTTGTAACTTTAAAAATCTACATAAGATTTGTATATTTTCTAACGATCTAAGTGCATTTGCTACTTCTGTCAATGTATTTTTCAAAAGTTAACCCATAAGGAAAAAACAAAAAACTTTTTTTTTTTATAAAACTGCGTTTATAATGTTTTGGTATTTACAACAATTTGGCATTCAACACGTGTAAGTAATGCATAGTTATTTGCATTGGAAAATCAAAAATAATTAACATAGAGTATTTGCATTAAAAATGCAATTCAATTACATGCTTGGCTTTTACCCATAGTTAAGCTCTATTATAATAGCATTAAATAAACTGTCCTCTTTTTGGTATTGATTTATTTGTGACTTACTTGCGGTTTTAATATGAGTTATTGGTATATAAGGTCTTTAGCTTCAGTGAAGCACTGCTCATCCCATAATCTCCAACTAATTTTGTCCTACGCCTCTTTCTGCATTTACTTTAAAAACATGCTTAACTAAAATAAACGAAATTGGGAACAGCCTGTTCTGTAACTTCTTCTTTTGGCTGACCTCGATGGCGGAACAGTGCTGTGGGGCGCCATATAGGTAACACTCCCCTGGAAAACCAAACATCTAAGCTAGAAATCACCCAAAGAAACCACTCTAATCTCTGTTTTATATATCTTTTCCCACCAGGATCGATGTTAATCTTACGAATTTGCACATTGGCGATCGCATACTGGAGGTAAACGGCACGCCCGTTAGTGATTCTTCCGTGGAGCAGATCGATAAACTCATTCGCAGCAATGAGAAGATGCTCCAGCTGACGGTGGAACATGATCCGGTGCAAGTGTGCCGCTCCTGCAGCCAGGCGGACATCCAGAGGGCCATGTCTGCATCGACTCTAATCCTGCCGCTCAGCACTTCGGCCTCCAGTGTGGAGGTGGGCAGAGAGCGACTCTACAAGACGCCGGGTGAACAGGGATCGAAGGCCAGGAAACTAAGGCAAGCCACCAATGTCTCAACCACCATACCACCACCACCATCCTCCGCATCCGTCGCCGCAGGAGGAGGAGCCATCGCAATGACGCAACTCAAAGAGAAGGAGCGCTGCTCCAGTCTATCCAAGTTACTCGATGAACAGCATCAGGCGCAACAGCATTCAGCCCATCCGCAGCTCTACGATCTGTCCAGAACGCAATCCTGTCGTGTGGTCCAAAAACCCCAGCGGATCTTTCGTGCATCGGATCTTGTGATAGGCGAAAAGCTGGGCGAGGGCTTCTTTGGCAAGGTGTTCAAGGTTACCCATCGGCAGAGTGGCGAGGTCATGGTACTCAAAGAACTGCATCGTGCCGATGAGGAGGCCCAAAGGAATTTCATCAAGGAGGTGGCCGTCCTGCGTCTCCTGGACCATCGGCATGTGCTCAAGTTCATTGGTGTGCTGTACAAGGATAAGAAACTGCACATGGTCACGGAATATGTGGCCGGCGGTTGTCTCAAGGAGCTTATCCATGATCCAGCTCAGATTCTGTCCTGGCCGCAGCGCGTCTGCCTGGCCAGGGATATTGCCTGCGGCATGAGCTACCTGCACTCGATGAACATCATCCATCGTGATTTGAACTCGATGAATTGCCTGGTGCGCGAGGATCGTTCGGTTATAGTGGCGGACTTTGGTCTGGCACGCAGTGTGGATGCACCGCGTCTGCCCGGTGGAGTGGCATCCACGGATCGAGGTGGCAATATGACGCCGGGCGGTTATGGTTCAGGAGCTGGCAGCGATGCGGCCATGTCGCCGAGCGGAACTCTGAGGCGGAGCAAGAGCAGGCAGCGCAGGCAGCGGTACACGGTGGTGGGCAATCCCTACTGGATGGCGCCCGAGATGATGAAGGGCCTTAAGTACGACGAGAAGGTCGACGTCTTCTCCTTTGGCATCATGCTGTGCGAGGTGAGAATGAGCTCTTATACTTGAAAGCCAGAATGGATGGGTTTTGCACCATTTACCAACTTATTAAATATATTTTGTTTAACAAATCTCTTGCAGATCATTGGCCGCGTGGAAGCCGATCCCGATTTCATGCCCCGCAACTCGGACTTCAGCCTCAATCAGCAGGAGTTTCGCGAGAAGTTCTGCGCCCAGTGTCCGGAGCCGTTTATAAAAGTGGCCTTCGTGTGCTGCGACCTTAATCCGGATCTGCGTCCTTGCTTCGAAACCCTGCATGTGTGGCTTTTGCGGCTGGCCGATGATCTGGCCGCCGAGCGTGTGCCACCCGAGCGCCTGCTGCACGAGATCGAGACCTTTCAGGAATGGTATGCCAGCTCCGAGGACGCCCTGTCACCCACCTCCCAGCGCAGCTTAAATAACCTCGATGAGCTGGTGAAGATTGCGGCGGAAACGGAGATTTCCAGCGTGGAAAAGGAGAAGGAGAACCTGGTAATCAAGCCGCAGGATATTCCCAAATCGCCGCATCTCGGCAAGGATTTCTCGCCGAGTGGTGAGCGATTGCGTGACAGTATGCGGGCCAGGCGTCGCCAGCGCTTTTTGGGCGCCCAGGAGGAGCGCCGTAATCTCACCCCCGAGACCGAGTCCAAGGAGCGGGCTTTAAAGAAGGCCTTGAAGAAGTGTCGCCCCTTTGGTGAACGAGGTTACCTGGTGGACCTGCGACCTGGGGCCGAACTGCAGCTGCAGGATGTGAGGGATCTGAACACCTATTCCGATGTGGATTCCAGTTGCGATACGAGTTTGAATTACCATGAGGTGAACAATTTGCCAGCCCCGCAGGAGGACGAGAAGCCAGTCGTCGACCAGGTGGCCAAGGAGGAACTGAACGAGTGCACAAACAGCGCGGATTCGCAGCATCATCGCCTAGCCATCGACGATATGCGCAACCGGCTGCATCAGTGCCGCAGCAAATTCGAGCATTTGGAGGAGGCCAGCCGGCGGAACTTCAACCAGTCGCAGCACTCTATGAGGAACTTTTTTAAGACACCCCCCGTGGCCCTGAAGATGTTCCAGCGTTTGGAGCACGAGGCTGCCGCCTTGAATGGTGGCAACAATTGCCCGCCGCCGCCACCGCGCACTCAGCGCATCAATCAGACGCCCATATTTGGAAGAAAGAATCCGCCCGTATCGATGGTGGGGCAAAAGCTGCAGCATGCCGAATCCCTGGAGAACCTGGCCAGCAGCGGCGTGGGAAAACAGCTGGCCACACCGGCGCCGAAGAGGAGCAAGGCCACGACGACAACGACAAAGAACCAGATCAGTAGTGGCACCAGCAGTAGTACCAATCCGCCACTCTTCCTGCCGCCCACTTTGAATAGCAATGGCAATGTGACCACCACCACCACCACCGCTAGTTGTACACCAACCGCCTCGGATTGGCTGCCCAAGAAGCACAAGCTGACGCTGCCACTGCCGCCGCCTCAGCTGCCAACGCAGCGAGCGAGCAACAATCATCGCCTGCCCACGAGCAATGGCAAAGGGAAGCCACTGAAGGCGCCGCCAAGTCGCCAAGCCCAAGGAATCCCCGCCAGCAACTGCGTCTCGCCCACCAGGAGTAACCGGCCCGGGTCGCCCAGCAAGCATCTGGCCCAGAGGCACACCGCCGCCACGGCCCAGCGATTGACAAATGGTAAAGATTTTAATTAGACTTGGGGTTTCAATAAGGGTATATAATATTTATAAGTCGAAAAAGTAGCAATTAATGATTTGTAAAAATTGCATTCATTCATGACCTATATTTAATACATAGAGTTTTAGGAACGTATAACTTAGATCCCTTCGCTAAAAGACTTACAAACTTAGAATGCATTTATCCCGAAATGCTATTTTTTGAGATGTCACTATTCTAGTAGCTTTTTCTATAATTTGTAATATCTATAAGAAAACTGTCACTATTCTACTAGCATCTAGTATACCATCATTTATGATATTTGTTAAAAAACGAGAAGAAAGTTTTTTAAACCATAACTGTTTCAAAAGACTGACCTTTTTTTTCTCTCTCTCCAGCGGTGGCTGCCCACCAGCAGCAGCAACAGTCCTCGAAGACGACGCGCCTGAACATCCTGAGTCCGGAGAAGGTGCATCGCCTGGGCGCCCGTCTCAGCGATCAGAAGCAGAAGATGCGCGAGGAGGCAGCGGCGACAGCCTCATCCCTTGGAGGAGTGGGAGCAGGAGCAGGATCTGTGACCTTGCCAGCGGCGGGAACTTTGAATGGCCACCTGCAGGGTCATCGAACGGGGGCCTCGGGATCGGCGAATCCGGCGGGCGGGGAAAGGAGGAGGCGGGCCGCACCACCGCCACCCGTTCGCACGCATTTCAATACGCGTTGCTAGCCCTGGATATTGGCCATGCTCCATATAATCTATATACTCGATTGTCAAGTGTTGTGCGCAGTTTATTGTTCTACTCAGGAAGCTGTTGTTTTACTGACTAACTGTCGTAATTAGCCCAACTTTTTTCACAATGTAACTGTTGTAAGTCGTAATAACGTTCACTTTTGTACTGTACAGAAAGAAAGCTAACCATATTCCTAGTATACACCCCTAAATTTCTGTAAGATTTTTCCATAATCATTCTATATAACGTGACATTTTGTATAACTATGTGTAATGCCTTTTGAATGTAAATAACTTAATGAACCAGTGAACTGTTCCGCTGTTGAAAACGCAAATGTTATATGCACATGACGAAATTCAATTCATTCCAACAAAAGTGTTTTTTTTTTATATTCTAACATTTGATCTTAAGTTTAAGCTAAACGAAGGTTAAGTGCCTGTTGAGAAAATGAAAACCGACAAGTTGCAATATTTACCTAGATTGTATAAACCAAGCGAATAATTATAGTAGTTAAGATTACAGGGTAACAACTGTTCCGACTAACCTAAAGAACTCAACTAAAATGCTAAGCAATTAATTGTTTAACCCACTATTGTCTGACATAAAGTTATAATGAGAAAGAGATAGAGAAGGAAGAAACTTGTGCCATGAAGCTGAGCGAAGAACGAAGAATCTGAAGAATCTGCGAGGAGAGGAGCCCACCCACAACAAACAAAAAAAAAGACAAAGGAACGAAAAGAACTTGAACTAACTAGACAAATTGTGGTTTAAATATTTTTTGATATACACCATATATAAATGTATTTATATATATATATATATATTCCATAACTATATAGTTAAACGTATTCCAAGTTAGTGCTTAAATCTAATTTATTATTTATCGAATTTCCACCCATCCATCCATCCTCTCCATTCCATGAACAATAATTAACAATGCTAAGAAACCACTTTTTTTGTATTTTGGAGGAAAAGTCTAACTTGTATAATGATATAAGAATGTTTTTGCTCAAAGGCAATTTTAGTGTTAAGTAATACACACACACACACACGCTAACTGTTATACAAAACACGCACACGCTCAAGCCTAATACTGTTATACTGTTAAACTGTGTACTTTATATAGCCATTATATACATAAACCTATATTTAGGATCGAAACGCTTTGCAATTAACAGCTTCTATAAGACACTTGAGCCCGGCCACTGTTATACGAACGTATGCCAGTATAACAGTGGCTCTGCCCAAACGATCTAGCATTTAAACTATCTATATACAACTGAAATATGTGCGATATTTTTTATACGCTGTTGCTGTAATCTGTTGTATTTTGACTCCACTCCACATTGTAACTACGTTTATACGCCCGCTATTCGAGGTTTATGAAATATTTCAAGTACTTTCGAGTGCCTAACTTAATTCGGTATACTCTCTATACCATTTAACAGATATAATCAGTATAGCAACATTTTTCTACCCATTTGTAAATAAGTTTACTAACTAGTAATGTTTTTGTTGCCTAGTTTTTTGGGTATAAGAAAGATTTGTGTTTTCAAGAAAAACTTAAAAGCCTGCGTATAAACGTAGTGTATGACTCTCCTTTTAATTTAATTTAAATAATTTTTTTGTTAATAAAAAATGCAAATTGGAAAAAATAAATAAACAAACCGAATACTTGTATTTTTTATGGGATAGTAAATACCACTTTGGGATTTTATTCAATTAAAATTTGTTATTGACAATAATAGGAAATTAGGTAAAATCGACTGTATATGATTATGTATTTTATTGTTGCATTGGTTACTATTTAATATCAAAACTACCATTAAACGGTAAGTTGTGTGTATTTTGTGGTTGGAAGAGTAACTATTTCGTTGGTGAAATTGATAATTCGATGGTTTGGAACCAATTAACTATTATGTTGGACAATTTTACTTAAAGTTTTTTGTGTGTCCATATCAAGATAATGTACAACAAGAAAATGAGCTAAGTTTCTATACCCTTGCAGTTCGTTTCTATGGGAGAATTGTATAAACATACAGAGCTTTCCAATTTATAGAAAACCATAAAATTATTACAGAAATATTAAGATAATATTTAATTGATATTTATAGTAAACATAATGGTCTTTGTATTATTTTGTCATTTATTTTTCGATCCTTCCTAAGCAGCTATATGATGTAGTAGTTCGACTTTTATTAAATTGAAAACGTAATTCTGAAATATTAAAAAATTTTAAATACCGGAGTAGAAGAGAATATGATCAAAAACGAGACTACAATTATTTTCGTGTTATTTTTCCATTATTCGTTATAGCATTTTGTTCGAAATTCTGAAATATTAAAAGGATGGTGTTCCCAAGATTAGAAGTCAGAAATATACCAAAGTTATAATTTTTTAAAAATTTTTTTAAAATTTTTTTTATCATTCCTATGGGAGCTATAGGATATTGTTTTTCAATCCGGATCGTTCCGAAATATAAGACTTTTAAGAAGGTTTCATCCCGATAGCTTAAAACTGAGAGACTAATTTGCGAAGAAACGGACGGACAGATGAATATGGCTAAATCGACTCGTCTATTGATACTGATCAAGAATATATATTCTTTATGGGGTCGGAAACGTCTTCTTCCCTCTCCAAGGGTATAAAAAGGAACTTTCATTCCGAGATTTTTAAAAGAAATTACAAAAGCCGAGTACAGTTGTGCTTGGGATGGGCCTAAACATATGTCCTGGACTGTGACGCAGTTAAGAAAGAGGGGGCGATAAGGTAGGGCCCCGTCACGAGGTCCTGTTCGTGTTTATCTGTATCTGGTTGCTCCTTTTCCGCATTGCCCTTTTGCAGGATATACGCACAGATATGGAATTTGTCCCAGACCATGGTCGGGAAATCGATGCAGGCCAACAGCCCAGGACAATACGAGCACCGAAACGTCTATATATATACATCCTTGCAATTCTTGGTCCTGCGCAGTCCCTTCCGTTTCCTCTTTTTTTTTTGCTAGGAAACAGTCGGCTACAGCTTTTAATTTCATTAACAGAGCTCTGCTAAGTCAGCTGTTCGCCCAGCGAAAGAGACGGAGGATACCAGATTCAAGGTCTACTTTTCTGTATCCTATGTATATTGGGGGTATACATAAAATGATATACAAACGAATATATATAGGATGTGTATCCAGGCAGGACACGAACTTTACATGGTATACTTACTGACGAACTTTGCCCCCCACATTTCGGGGGGGTGGATATCGTCACTGGATTTTTTTCCTTGATTATGACGTGCGGGCACGTACGCAAGCAGGGACGTAGTGAAAAGTGGAGTGGGGTTTACGAGTTGAACCCCAACTATTGAAATAAATGAAGAATTTCTTGAAACCAACTATAAAAACTGTTAGTATAGCAATGGTTATTATAAAATACTTGCATATTAGCTCAAAATATTTCTAAAACAAAAATTATTTAAAAATATATGGAAAAAAACCGAAATTATATTAAGTTTAAACTTTTAAATAGGATGGGTACCCCATGGTTTGAGTCATAGCTGCAGGTTTAGCAAGCTCTACAACCCCTGTTTGAGTACCCGCAGAGGTTTGAGTATTCGATATTCAGTATCTAGTTTAGTATTTCTTTGGTATATACAGCACAGTGCAGCGGATTTTTTAGCGCATTTCAGCCGGCTAACAAGTATATTTGCACATCCCCACCAAGGTCACTCTATCAGCGAGTTTTGTGGCGTCCGGTTGATTTTTCCGTTATTCGCTGCGTCGCTGCGTTCTCCTCGTTCGTTTTGTTCCTCCACGTTTTTGGCGTCGTCGTACGTTTACGTGTCCCGCTCTCACTCACCATCTCGCTCTCTCTCTCACTCTTTCTCTCTCCCACTCTCGGCTGGCGCGCGGCTCTCGCGCGTGCCCAAGTGTGTGCTGTGTGTGTGCGTGCGTGTGTGTGTGCGTGTTTGTTGGTTTGTCGGTGAGCAGCGCAGCGCAATAGAAAACATTAGTGAATTTTTTTCGGGTGAAGCGCGCTGTGAAAAATGCGTGCGCGCGTGTGTGTGTGCGTGTGCGAAAATCAATATGAAAACATGAATAACATAAGCTAAAAAGGAAACAAACGGCACAGAGGCACAGAAAAATACAAAAAATAAAGAGAAGGAAAACGAAAAAGCCAGAACAGTTAGCCATAGCCATTCCAGTGAGTGCAGCAGCAGTCGCAGCACCAGCAGCAGCAGCACAAGGAGATTTCCAGGCAGAGATCCCAAAGCAGCAGCAGGTTCCAGTTTCCAGCTTCCAGCGCAGGGCAGGTTCCCACTGTTCCACCGTTCCACACACACACGAGATGTCGCTGCAAACGAAAAGGCAGCACTGCTATCTGTGCGACCTACCCCGCATGCCCTGGGCCATGATCAATGACTTCTCGGAGGCGGTATGCCGCGGCTGCGTCAACTACGAGGGCGCCGATCGCATCGAGGCGGTGCTGGACGCCGCCCGCCAAATGAAGCGTCTCCATCCCGCCAGCAAACAGCAGCGTTCCCATGAGAACGGCGAAGTCTCTGCCGCTGCCGCCGCCGCCGCTGCAGCCGTTACTCTCCATCAGCAGCAACAACAGTTACAAGTGGGCCCAGTTCCAGGACCAGGACCCGGTTCCCATCGCAGCGGTGGTGGTGGCGGCGGTGGCGGTGGTAATCCACCTGGCGGTGGCGTTCCAGGACCCTCGGGTGCCGGCGGACCACTGAGTTCGCTGGGCAATGCTGTGGCCGCTGCTGCCGCAGCCGCTGCCGTTCATCATCATCATCAGATGCCCTATCAAATGCCCGTGCCGCGCATTGGTCCGCCTCTGGATTATCCCGTTAAGCTGGAGGATGCACCCGGTGGCGGTGTGCGTCCCGTTCGCATTTCCCACATGACGCCGCACCACCTGCCGCCCAATGCAACGCGCGGTGGCGGCGGCGGGGGTGGTGTGCCCACAGCGGGTGGCGGAGGACCCGGCAGCAATTTACCGCCCGCACTGTCCGTCAACCTTAAGCGACCGCCCAGCGAGGATGTCGACGTGGATGTTAGCCAACAGCAGCAGCAGCAGTCGGGACATGGTTTGCCGCCAGATGGCGTCTCCGCCGCCTCTGTTGTGGGAGGCGTGGCCGGCGGCGGTCCGCCCGGCATTAAGCGCAGCGCCATGGAGGATCCAACGGGCGGGGGCGGTCGGCCGCCCTTGACGCGCGGCGAATCCCTGCCCGCAGCGGTCAGCTATGTGCCCGAGCGGCAGCTGAGCAGTCTCAGGGATAAACAGCAGCCCGTCAGAGCGCCCAGCTTTGATGCATCGACCTTCAAAGCAGGTGAGCCAAGAAAAACAAAGGGAGCACCCATTAAGGTAGTGATTACAGCCCAAAAAGCTAATCAGAAGAGGGAGAAATCATACTTTACAGTAGTCACTCGTGGAAAGAACTCAAAAAAGTGATGGATATTACAAGATTATAACTTTACAGTACTTACTCGGGAAAAATAACTCTTAGAGACCAATATAAGTAATACCAGATTACAAAATTCATAAGTGGCTGGACCTAAAGTCAGTATTATATCAAGAAAGATGGATATCATAATAAAGTAGCTACCTACTTTTGAAGGACTTCATCGTGATATTAAAATATTAAAAAGTTTCATATACAAAATAGTCTTTAGAAGTATTCGTTTTTGATTAGAAACTACTAAAAAATTCAAAATCGTTAGAAAATAAATGGGTATTACAAATTCTAAGTAGCTAGATTGTATAAAAAAATCAGTACTATATCAAGATATCCAGACGTTTCAAGATAAAACTGTGCGATTTATTGGAAGTGTGCACCCATTAACTACAAACCTGAAAATCCACGAAGGTCTATCAATCCATACTAGTTACGAAAAGATGAAGATAATCTGGCAAAGATATATCAATAAACTATATGGCCATTAACTAACCTACTAGATATCACTGAATGCCCAAGGCGCTTGAACAGAGTCCACCCTTTGGATCTCCCTTTCAAATAAATATTATTAACTTGTTCTATTGCCGTATTTTACTAAATTGTATTATCAACATGTCAGTTAGTTTATGTGTATTTATAAAACTTGGTGATTGTCCCAAGGACAGATTCTAAATGTGCCAAAAAAAAAAATATAAAAATAAAAAATAAAGATTGATAACCATCATATTACAGTAGCTTCTTACTATAAATGAATCGCTGCCTTTTCAAGCATTTCATTATGATATTAAAATATTATATTAATATATGAAACTATACAAAATAACCCCCAGTAAACACATGGTAATACTGTACCATAAATACATACATACAAGTATATGAAACATAGCATTGGACTTTAGAATAATAATAATTCGTTTTCGGTTGGAAACTACCAAAAATTCGAAATCGTTATCAGTTCAGGATGAATAATCATTAGCTACAGTAGACATTCATTGAAGAGAATTCTTGTAGAAGTACTGAAACCGGCAAATGTGAGAAAAATGCATTAAAACTTAAATGTTTAGTTCAAAAATCGAAGAAGGCACTATCAAGAAGTCAAATATCTAACATATTACGATAGAGATTACTTATAATTACAACATATATTATCAACTACGCCGGCAAAGTTAGGGGAGAACAGTTTGTGGGATAATCCCCTATCAATGATTTCTTATCACTTGAAGTGATCGAATCGCCAATGGGAAATATGCGATATGAAGTGGGAAATAGAGTGGCAGGGGAGAAAGGAGACTATTTCGTATCAATAATAGTGAATGGATCAGTCTGGGTGAACCTTTCAGTTAGCCGAACTCTGAAGAAATTAGGTTGTTATCAAGAAACAGTGATCTCTGGTCGAATAGGAACAACTCTATTTGTCAAATGACATTTTTCAACAGGAAAAAAATTTTATAAAATACATATTTTAACATTCAACAATGTTTTATATAGAACATTTAAATCGATAAAAGTCGTATAATTCATCGTACATTCAACAATGTTTTATCTAGAACATTTAAATCGATTAAAGTCGTACAATTTGATTTCTTTACGTTTTAATTTGAAGAAAACTGGGTTTCTAGGAATACTCCAATACTACTTAGAAGCCAATAAGATACCTTTGGACCCTCGATAGGTGTTATTTGAGTTTATTTAGATGGGCAATACCGGGAAGAAATTCCAGGCAATTAAGCGTGAAGAAACTGTTTAAACAATTCTGTTAAAGGGAAGAATTCGTTTATTTAAAGTTTCATGTTAGAATTCAAGTTAAAAATGCCAATAAAATGATAACAATTGAGGTTTACCTGGAATTTGTTTGGACCTTAGTTTCTAATTTTTTCCAAGGAGGGGATACAAATTGTTTAAATGCCCAGGGTTTCAATTAACTGGCGCCCACTGTATTTGTTTACCGTTTTTTGAGCGGTGATCGCGGGAGAGCGAGTGAGCGCGTGCTGTGCGTCTCGCTCTAACCTGGCTGGGTGTGGGTGGGGGGAGGCGTATTGGAGTGGGTGGAAGGGAGGCAGCGATACAGATAAGGCAGGGCAACCAAACTGGCACACATACAGATATTCAGGCCAGAGTGAAACGGCGTGATTGCCTGCCAGCTCCTTATCTCTCCTGGCTGGTAGGCGAATAGGGAGGAGAGGAAGAGGGAGTCTACGACTATACGTATGAATGTATGCACATATTTGTGATAAGAAACGTTGTGTTGAAGATTAGATAACGCATTTGCTTATCAGTGCGGCCTTATCTCTTCCCCATGTTTATCTATGTACAACGCACACACATATGCACACCTACAAAAACGGTAGAAACGCATTTTGCAACCCTCTGTGGAAAAAAGGGGCTGCCAACCCTTGCCATTAAAAGGCATGCGCACATGCCAATATACAAACCTATATGGCCAATATATACATACATATGTACAGCACGTATGTACATATATACATTGCTACGTGTAGCCAACAGTCACATCCACGCTCGCTTACATGCACGTACGTAACAGTCGTAATGCCAAAAACAACACACAAAAAAGCGCAAAAAGCACACGAAAAGGGACGCAGAATGTAATAAAAACAGAGACGTGCAAAAACCAACGACGCTGACGTTGTAATGTTCTCGCCTCTATCTTTCTCCCTCTCTCCTCCTCCTCTTCTCTTTTCAAACTGGTTCCGTAAATGTTTCTGTGTTGTGTGAGTGAGTAAGTGTGTGTGTTTTTTTCTTGGCTGCGCGCGCAAAACGTCATTAAACTTGTTTTGGTTTTCGCTGCTGCTGCTTCTTCTGCTGTTTCTCCTTTTTACGCTATGCGATAACAAGTTGCACGCACACACATCCATACACAATCGAACCAGGGTGTAGATAAATTTTAGTTGGTATACGAATTACGGAACGAGCTGCAGTGGAAAAAGCACTCCAAAAACGAGATAGAAAAAAAACAAGAAAAAACATTTTCGCTCATACCGATGCCGTCATCAAACAGTGGAACAAAAGTAAACTTTCTTGCTAAAAAAAATGATGTGCCAAGAATTTTAACCATAAGAAAGTAACTAGTAATCTTATTAGCAATCTGATTCGGGATTGGTCTTTAAAAAGCTTTCAACCTCTTGGCTATTTTTAAACAATTTTTGGTATTTGCACCATATTGCAAAGAAAACCCGATAAGCTTTATTTGTGTATTTTCGTTCTTATCTCAAATATATAAGCTTTATCAAAAAAATAAAAAACTAAATCTTTTGGCAATGCCTTATGGATTCCATAGTTTACGAACAAATGCGAAATGCAAAATGAACTTGCGAAAAAGTAATCTCAATCAAATAATCATACATATATATTTCTGGAATTTCCCACTTGACACCCACTGTGCTAATTTCGTTTGTTGTTTTGTATTTACGTTACGCTTCTGCTTCTTCCTTCCTGTGTGTATTCGTTTCATTACCAAAAAAAAAAAAAATACCAACTCTGTAACAGCCACATGCACATATTTATTGCGTTTGTGTATATACTAAAAATATAACAAACATATTCTTCTGGGTGTACAGAGGAAAAATTGTACAAGTGTACATACATATGTACGTATGTATGCATGTATAAAATGGAACGGCAACGTGCGCGCGCCACCCCCTCGCCCATCCCCCCACTCCACCCACCACCTTCTTTCGCCCACTTCACACCCCCTTTTCGTTTCGTTTCATTCAGCGCGTCGTGTTGCCGGCTAAGTGTGTGTGTGTGTGTGTATCTGGTTCGTGTGTATGCATTTACTGACTGACCATTCCAATGCGTTCGCCAGGAATTTGTTCGTGCCTTCCCTTCGGCAGGAGGAGAGCGAGGTGCAGCTCCCTCTCCCTCTCTCCTGCGCTGATAATTAGGCATTGCGTGCTCGGTGCAACTGCAGTTGCAGCAAGTGCAAGCGAGATGGCTAGCTGGAGTGCATGGCCGCTGTTAACCGTTAAAACACGTGAAGCAGCGAAGGCGCTGCCGATGATTAGACACAGCTGTGGTCACAAAAATATATCAATGTTTTTAAAAAAAAAAAAAAAAAAAAATTAATTTTATATTTACAAGAAAAATTATTCTCTGAATGTCCTAGTTAGTGCAAATGTTGTTTTCTAGGTTACAAAATACGAATTTTGTAAAAATCCTTTGTTAGTACGCACCTACGAAATATTTCTAAATTTCGGTTTTCGTTTTCAGATTTATAAATCTATTTTTAAAATCATTTAAAATTAATGAAAAATGTATTTTCCTTAGTTTTTTTTATTGGTATTTTAAATTTGTAAGCAGCTCAAAATAAAAAGGAAAACTATTCATGTTTAATTAATTTTCTAGAATGTTTTTATGTTGACTGCCATTGTAGATGCTTCTAGAAGATTTTCTTGTGTCGCTAATATTTGGGAATAGAACCATAATTTTGATTGCTGGCACAGGTTTTTTTGTACAGTATAAGTATTTTATTATTTTTAACAGGGTTTTGCATTTCCGACCTTGTGGACGATATATGCAAATGTGTATGTACATATCTGCATATCATGTGTATATTTTTTGAACCAAAAATAATTGGCAGGCTAAATTAGACCTATCAAGCGGTATAAAAGATTCAAGAACCTTAAAAATTTCGTATGTATGTATATGGTTAGATACTATAAACTATATGTGTACTCATTCCATCAAATGGCATTCAAAAGTTAATTACAATAGATAGTAATGCAATATAGACGTTTTCTTATTTTTTCTGTTCAATGTCGAATCAATAAATTTAGATGAATATAGATTCCCTGGAAAAATAACATTTGTAAGGGTATTTAAATCTTTCCTTACGTAGTTCATTTAATAGGTTTGGCACTTGGTCTGTGTGAAGATAAGCGATTAACTTATCGGCGCAGATTGCGCCATCAACACCATATCTTATCATATCTGAGGGACCCGACCATGTGGTTAATTGATAAGCCAAACAACTGCTCGATAAGGAGCTAAGCCCCAAAACATGGGACCCATAGAACAAACAGACGAAAAGAGCAGCGGCCTTAGTAATGTCGGTAAAAGCCAGATAACTGATCGAATTTTGATGGATAGATGCCGGAATCGTATTATCGCTTAACAACAGTTGGGGAATATTTATACCACATTTGATGATAATAAATTTGGGGTTTTCCCATTGTTATTTTTAGATTAATAGGTTTTTACGATTCAAATGGTTCAAGTGTTAAGCAAAGTTATTTAGAAATAATAAAAATTTAAAATTTTAGAAAACATTTCATAGTGTGTTTGGTAGAAACATGGATCAACAATTCTTGAGAATTCATAGGAATATTTAAGATAAGGTATTTTTAACTAACTAATCTCTATAAACTCTTAATGGATACTTTATGTATTTCCTAGAACTAAACATTATTGGAAGCCAAGCTTTATCGCCTTTTCTTTTTTTTTTGATTTGTGTAAGCCCTCCAGTTTCTTGATCTCTGCAGTGAGATCATTCCGATTTTATGACTGTGTTGATAAGCTCTTTTCCGACCGAAAGCCGACATGGAGATAAGAAAAGAAACCATCTAGACGGATTCCGGGGGAAAGTATGTACATACATGTGAGTTACGAGGAGTACAGGGTACACAATATACCGCTTCGATTTCATTTTAAATTCCATTTTCACTTCCATTCCACTTTCGTTTGCTCTTGGCCGGTCTTAATACGTTATACACACAGCTGTTTTGTGTATCTTATCTAATTGTTAAGTGGACTGGTCGATGGGGTCCTCAGCCGCCTATCTTATCGACTCCCAGCCCAGCCACGGCCAACTTTGACTGATAGCGCCGCATTGTACCGGGTCGTTTTAATTTTTTCGTAGCTCGATTTATTTGAGTGGTGGTGGTGTACCGTGAGATGCACCCTGTAACACATTTGTTTATTTTTCATTAGATCTTCGGCCTGTTGTTAAAGTTTTCTGTTTTCCACATTAAGCAAACACAAACAAACGATTGCCCTTTGAAGATGTGCTTGCGGAAATCAATCGATGACGATTGAATCCACTTAAAAGTGCTCCCACTTGGGTCAATATTCCATTTTATTATATCGCTGAATAACATATAACATGGCCTATAAGTATACATTAAACAGTGAGGGTCTTATTTTTAAAGGAAAAAATAAAAAATATTGGTATGAAGTAGCGAATGGAATATTTTTGGACCTGGTCCGATAATTTTAGAAAACAATATATAGTAGTTTTTATAATAAGTCTTGAAATGAGAATTGCTTATCACAAAAACGGTCTTTGAAATACTTCCAAAACATCTTTTGATTATTATGACTCTTGCTTTTTGTAAGTCACGTGGTTTGATAATTTCAAGAAACCGTTTGTAGATAAGGAGTACTATCAACTCAACATTATGTATTACTTATTGGGTTATTATGGAAGTTGTAGGTCTTATCAAATAAGGTGATATACCTATTGTTTTGGAGTTTGCTATTAGCGCAGCTCTGATAAGCAATAAAAACTTGTTGAAAATATCAAGCAACGATTTCCTTTGAAGTAAATAAAATATGATATAATCAGGAACGCAGAATGTTAACAGCGATAATTTTGATTCCGCTCGAATTCCTACAGTTCGTGTTTCGTTTATTTTGCCAGCAATTGCTTTTCTTTCCCCAGGGAAATCTCATCAATATCCGGAAGAATATGTGTAGTTTCTAGGGTTGCGAAAAGCGAGAAAGGCGTGGGGGAGGGCGTGGCTGCCGCCCACTGGGTGTGGTGCTGGGGCGATTCGTTTTCATTCATTCGAAGGCGAATAGTTTCTATTCCACAAATAAACACCATGCACAATATGGTTACTTTTCTCATATACAACATTGTATAAATATTTATTGTTTGTGTTTCTCGCCCCGGTTTTTTCTTTTTTTTTTTTTTGTAATAAATTGTCAAATGATTCATTCTAACAAAGTAGTGCGAAAAAAGAATCGTGGAATATCGAGAAAAATATTCCATAGCCAGGCAAAATGTGTTGGACGGCGGAAAACGTAAACTAATCTATAAATAGTTTCATATTCGAATACTAAGAAGGGAGATCACGCAAATTTGTTTGTTTTCAGCTCCGATGATTGTATGAAAAAACAAATAAACATTGAGGAACATATATGCACTGTAGCACTAAGATACATAATACATCTGTGTGCGTTAATAAAAAGTCGTTTCAGAAATAGATTGCAATGAAGTTGCAGTCAAGTGAAGTTCGAATCGAATGCAGTAAACTGAAACTGATTACAGTGGTTCCTTGGAATTAGAATGCCTAATGAATAATGCTGAGAAATGTTAATGATCTAGAACGAAATTAGGTAGCTTAATGGGTAATTCACTTAAATTGTTTATTGGCCAACGTACTAAAGTGAAATACCCGTAAATCTCTGAGGCAATAAATCAGACATACATTTAAGTTTTAAAAATCTCAACAATTTTTCTTTCAATTAAAATAGGTAAGAAAATATGCATTAAATTTATATTTATCGTATTTTGTTTTCTATTTTTGAAATATTTTGTCAAAAACAATAACCAAAGTTGCTATACACACATTTTGTTTTCATTAACTTTTGGTTTTTTAAGTCTTACCTAAAGTTTAAACATGTTCTATCTTAAAAGACCTTAAGAATAGGAGTTAAAAATAACCTAAACTTATGTTTTCTTTTTAAATTCACTACTAGGAAAAGGAAATAAAATAACAATATAAATTAAAAATTCGTAGCTTAAATGTATTCTACGTTTGAAAGTTGCTTAATGGAAATGAATAATCCTTGATTCATTCACATTTAGCATTCACTTATTTGCATTTCGCCCACTGTGCGTGGTACTTGCAACTGTATGTGGCAGGCCTGCTGTCTCGCTCTGTCGCTCGCTATCTCCGCATTCTTCTCAATGGGCCACGCACATGCAACTGTGCAAGTGCAGCAGTGCGAAAGGGACGGCGAATGGGGGATGGGGGAGGAGAGCGAGAGAGGGCTTTCGCTTTGGCTTTTATTGCTGTTGTTCTTCAACTCTTGCATGCAAAATATAAACAAATGCTATAAATACACACGCACACGTACGTTTTGTGAGTGTACGTGTTGGGGCCACACAACATGCACAATGTCTTCTCCTTCGTCGTCTTCTTCTTCTTCTTCTTATTTTTTGCCTCCTTTTTTCACCTCCTCCTTTTTGCCATTTTCCTCAGCAGCTTCTTCTTCCCTTTCTTGCCAATTTAGCCAGCGTAAGCAATTTAGCAAAAAGCAAAAGCAAAGAAGCAACAGTTTATCAAATAAATAAACATAACAGCACACTGCGCTCGCCCGCAGATGTGTGAGCTTAATTTCGTATGCAGCCCACTGTGCGCCGCCGGCAAACTGACAAGCGTCGACATTTGAGCAATGTGCCATCGCCCGTTGGGCATACAAATTAAATACGTTTTTCCATTCGCTTGTTGTGTATCAGCTTCTTGTCCAGCTATTGTTTTTTTTGTTGCTTCTTTTTTATTTTCAATATCAAGCTGGTACGCGTGCGCGTGCATTGCATACGAAAAGAAGAAATTAAAATGTACATAAAGCCAACAAGTTAACAGTGCACCGCTAACAGCGGCGTAACAGCGGGCGAAAATAAAACACGAAAAGAGAGGACGACGAAGAAGCAGCAGCAGCGCAGTCAAAACAAATCGGCAAATGTATTCGTGTGTGTGTGCGTGTCTGGTGTACATACACATTATTGCATGCTGGCATGCAAAAAAATAACAAAACGAGATGGAGAAACCGGCAGCTTCTTCTCTCCCTCTCACTCTTGCTATTTATTCGTGCCGTGACGTATGCGCAGCAGCAGCAGCAGCAGCAGAACTCGTTTCGTTTCATTCCATTCATTTCGTGCCTTCTGGCACTTTGCCAACAAGAAAAAGAAAAAGGAAGAGGCACACAACGACGACAACGGCGAAGAAACGGTGAAACAAGAGCAACAAAAACAAAAGGGAGAAAAAAAAAACAGCTGTGTGCACTGCACAGTGGAACAAGAATGACACGCAAACGTATCGTGCCGCTGTGACGTCACATTCGTTGGTTCGCCGGTGAATGAAACTTGTTGTTGTTGTTGCTGAGCCGGCGTTGCCAAGTAATAAATGAATGTATAATTGTACATACATATGTATATACAATTAAGTACATGCATAAATATGTATACATATGTACACGAGAAAAAATATAGAAACATGTTTCGTGCCAAGTTCTAAAATTACGCAGACGAAATAACAACAACAACGAGAAAATAACAAGCCTCAAAAACAACAACAATTTCATTTGCAATGAACTAAGAAGAAGAAGAAAACATGTGATAAACTTTTTGTTTGCCTTAAAAAAAATCGAAAGCAGAAGTTGAATGAAAATGGTTTGTTCTTCGACGAATTCTGCAAAATATTTACAAATGTACAGCGCACAGTGGGGTTAAAAGAAAAAAAAATGAGTTTTACAAAAAAAAACCTACAAAATAATGTGAAAAAATTTTATAAATGCATTTATAGAAATGTGTAAAAATAACTTCGGTAATAGACTTTTATTTCATAAGTAAAATCGCACTTTTTTTAATTTTCCATCGGTTTCTTAGAAAAAACGAACATCCAGAATTCGCCCATATAAGCAATACAATTTTGAAATAATTTGGGGGGTTGCTTTTTTGACACACCCTCTCCGATGTCAACGTCAATTATGTATAATTTAGTACGAACTATAGGATGAGCTCTTTAATTATAGGCTGCCAGATGTGATATTGTTAGCCCCATGACTGTATGGATAGTCGTTTGTGGTTGAGTTGACAGACCTACATATGTATACACTTGTGTACGTCAGTGTATAATCTTGTGACGAAGTGGGGCCAAGGCCCATTGTACATTGCACTTGACTCACGAGATCACGAGATCCCCAGATCACGAACTTTAGTTGGAACCATTAAATTACTATCTACTATCATGGTCAACAAAGCTTTTATATATTACTTTTATTTTATCGCAAAAATAAAATAAAACTTGAGCAGAATTTTAATTAAATATTGATAGATATCTAGATATACAGCCAATCGGAGTTTTGGAATATTCAAATTTTTTTGTATTATAATATTAAAATTATTAATACTAAGTACACCAAAAATATATCTATACTTGCGGATACCATATTGATATCTGGCTGTTTTTTTTTCTGTGCAGCCAATCCGATTCTTAATCCGATTCCACACCATCTTCATATTGCAGAGCACATGTCCCCGGCCAGTCGACGCAATGGATCGAGCCCGCCCTCGGGACCGCTGCCCCCGCGCAGCGTACACTCGCCGAACAGTTCGGGTTAGTTTGCAGCAACATTTTTGGTTTCGGTTAATTTTTAATTTAAGTGTCAGCTGCATGATTGTAAACTATCATATAGTATCTAAAAATATTTTTAAACCAATTTTAAAGACTGTACTAAATGCAAAAAAAATAAAAAATTGTATATTATTGTTTAATATTTGGCTTATTAATTGGTTTAATTTTTCTTGTTTGTTTATTTTATATATTTGCTTATATATTTTTTTCTTCTGTGGTGTCGGAAAGTCCTGGGGAAAAGTTATCTCCTCTACTTGCTAAGAAAATATGGTTCGAACCCTACCCCTACCTACAGCTCTAAGTATATATTTATTTTTATTATTGGAGTATATATATTGTCCATCTTTGCATTGAGTTTCTAACAGTCATTCAATTTGTTTTTTAATAAATTTTTTTTCTTGTTTTACATTTTTATTATTTTAAGATTACACGAGTAAATAAACTTAAATGTATATATAATAAGCATTACATTAAATGTCTTTGATTTTATATTTAATTTTTAAGTTGTATGGTGTTTTATTTACTCTTTTTTTATGGAATTGATGTGTTTTTTTTTATTATTAAAATTATTTTAGTTAATTTGTGGGGAACTCCCCTGATTTGTATTTACTCCACAGTAATTAATTCATATTTTGATAATTGCCGATTTCCTTGCAGGTTCCTCGTCGGGACGTCGTTCATCCGGATCCCGTCACGTTTCCAGCACCACCGTCACCAGCTCCGAGGTGGGCGGCTCGAATCCGGGCCAGGCGGTGGTGGCCGGTGGCCTTGGAGGCGGTGGCGGAGGAGGAGGACCCGGATCGAATGCCGCCAGCGGACCCCTTGGCGGACCGAACGGCGGCAGCGGACAGCTGAGTTGCACTAGCGGCGGACCAGGTGGACCAGGTGCCAGCTCCGGAGGCGGTGGCAATGGAGCCATAGGGCCCGCCTCGATGGCACCCAATTCGGTGGCCGGTGATGGAAGTCCAGCCGGTGGCAATGGACCATCCGGCAGTAATGGCAGCGGCGGTTCCGTGAATCCCGGTCCCGGCAGCAGTGGCAGTCAGGGTGGTGGAACACCGCTGGCCAGCGGCGGTGGTTCGGCGGGCAGCGGCGGTCTTGGAGGAGCTCCCGGCAGCAGTGCCGCTTCGAATTCGGCAGCTGCGGCGGCGGCGGCTGCTGCCCAGAATGCCACGCTCAAGTGCACCCTGTGCCAGGAGCGATTGGAGGACACCCACTTCGTGCAGTGCCCCTCGGTGAACCACCACAAGTTCTGCTTTCCCTGCAGCCGCGAGAGCATCAAGCGACAGAATGTAAGTGGGGCGAAACATGGATACCACTTCCTCTACAACATAACTCTCCAGCGTAGAATGTATCTCTTGTTTTTTTTTTTATAAATAGCTAACTTTTCTGTTAAGTCTTTGAACTTTTTGAAAATCGCCTTGATATAAGAGGCGCATTTTTAAGGTGTTTCGTTTAAGGAAGTCAAAAAAAGTATTATTCAACCACAAAAAAATTTTAAATTGGATATTTTTTTTAATAAAATTTTGTATAATTATTTTGTTATCCTCTAGTAATATGAGGTACATTTTAATAGGAGTTTACTAAGTACATTTTCACAAAGAACTAATTTTCTAACCACAAAACAATTTAAAAGTGGAATTTTTTAAACCAAATTATTACAGAATTTTTCTTTTTTAAATACTCTAGTTATTAGTTAGATATTTTAATAGGAGTTTTTCAAGAACAAACTATTTAAAAGTCACGTTTTGTAAAGCCAAACAATGCCAAAATTTTTTTAAACCAACAAATTTTAGAATTTTCCTAATCCAACATTTTTTTAGAGTTTTCATTTTTGTAATCCCCTGGTCTTATATGGGATATTGTTTTTGGAGTTTCGTAGAACTAAGTCTAATACAATATTCAATATTTAATTTTTATTCTTTTTAGAATTTATTTTTTTTTACAAAAGTTTCATAAAGTTTTAAAATAATCTTATAAAGATTCATTCTGGTGAAACTCCAAGCATTCCTAAGTTTTGTCTACCTCTAAAAATAATTATTGTTCAAAGGAAAGTGATTTCAACTATAAATTTTAATACAGCTCATAAATATAAATCATCTATTAAAGAATTATTTTAATATTATTATTTGTATAATAAAATTGATAGGTATATGTAGTATACATTTTTAACAGCTGGAAATGTATGTTGTAGTTGAGTTTTTAGGTTCCAGTGAATCCTGAACTAATTTCTTTTCTTTTATCGACAGGGTCTGGGCAACGAGGTGTACTGCCCCAGCGGCGATCGCTGTCCGTTGGCCAACTCGGTGATACCGTGGGCCTTCATGCAGGGCGAGATCACCACCATTCTGGGCGAGGAGGTCAAGGTGAAGAAGGAGCGCGAGTCTTAATGTCCATTTTACTGTAAGAAGCTGCGCAGGGCTTTGGAGCACTTTTGAGAGGCGGAGGCGACCACTCCCCGGATAATATCTGAATATCTGAATATCTGGCAACTGGCATCCAACTCTCGACACTCTCGGTTGGGTCACTTGGTTTAAGATTGGGGGGACATTAAGGAGCAACCGATTTTTTTGGCCACGGCGGCGGCATCTCAACAGCAGCAGACATGAATATAATGCTCTGTATTTGTCCATGACGACCGACCAAGCAACAACAACAACAACAACAACAGCAACAGCAAAACCACATTTTTGTAGGCGTAAGCAACAACAAACAAAAAAAATGATAATGAAAAATGCAATTTGTTACCAGCAAAAGAAGTTTAAGAAGAAAGTGAAAACACCAAAACGCTCGCAAGTGAGAAAAACAAAAACTGTAAGCGAAAGCGTTGAAAAACACATTTTCGTAGCATACTTATAGACGGGCGTTGGAGAATTTGTCCAAAAGAAAAAATATAACACCAACCAACAAGAAACTTCTACAAAAATGCATACGTAGCCAAGTGAAAAGAGAAAGAAGAAAGATTTTCGAACCGTCAAAAACCAAGGAGAGAATTTTGAAATATTTCTTAATAACAAAAAACAGTAAACTAAAATCAACCTAATTGTAGCAAAAGAAAGCGGCAAATCACAAAAAGGAATATACACTTGCTGGCATTAGATATATAAAATCCTTTTTTTTAATACGATTATACATAAAACCCTATACATTATACGATAACTTAAATTCTGTTATGTAGGCGAGCGATTAATACATAAGTTACATTTAGTTTGTACTAATTAATTAATTTATTTCTATACATGTTGCCTAATTTACAATCTACATTTTACCCCTTCCTTCCCCTCACACTTACGTTTTTTTTAAATATTATTTTTATTTTTATAAATACCATTTTTTTTGTAAGTTTAACTAATTTAAAAACAACACAATGAAAAAAAAGCGAATGGAAAAGAAAGAGAGAAAAACAGTTATTATGCTAAAGAAAATGTACATACGTATGCATACCACATAATCGGAATATAAATATATACATATATTTAATAATATAGAAATATATTTGATGTTGAACACGAAATTGGCGGCAGACAACAACAAAAAAAAACTGGCAAGACCCCAAAAACGGGGTTACAGTGGAATTTTAAACGAGACTTTTTAACCAAAGCGAATTCCATTCGCTATCAAAAAAATTTTAGCTACATTTTTGTGATTTCGAACGAGGCAGCCGGCTCATCTGGGTAAAAGATAGCTCCAATCGGGCATCAGATTGTATCAGATTGGCAAATGTTTTTTAGCTATATGTATTTAGGGTGTGTATAGCCGGTGTCGCTGGGCAAGAACTGCTGAAAGAAACACACTCCGGACCAACCAATCGAAAAAATCGAAAAAAAGCACAACAAATCTCGGTATCGGTTTGGAAATTGCCAGCAATACATATTTTTGCAAAGCGGCCAAATGGTCGCGATTTGGGACTGCCAATTGTCCTTTTTGCAGTTGCAACTCAAAACTAATTTACAAATACTGTCTACTAGAGGGTTTTTTACTAGGCACGAAAGGAAATCCAAATGGAGAGCGAGTATTAATATAAAGAAGGAAAAAAGTCAAGCGAATCAGTCATCAAATGCAATTTATATATGCGAAAACACACGTAGGTGTATATAAATAGAGGCACATTGGGCCAGGCGTATTCTTGCTATTTACTTCAACGTTTAACAGTTCGATAAATAAAATTTGTAGATTTTATTTGAGTCCATTAACGTATTATTTAAATACGATCTTTATTTCACTTGTAGTTCCAAAACATATTCCTTCCCATTCAATAGAACAATCAAATCTTTATTTCATTGGGGAGAATTCGGTTTTCTGATAAACAACTCAATTGAAAAATGGTTTCGATAGCGGAATGATGCATTATTTCGATAGAAGCATTAAACAATCGGTGTTATCGATGGCACAACAAAGTTATATAAATGAAAATCGTAGGCTTCGTTTATATCTATTTAGCGTATTTTTTGAAGACGATCTTTGTTTATTTTTTAAAGACCCAAAACATATTCCTTTCTATTGAGTAGAACAATAATATCTGTACTTCATTTTGAAGAATTCGTTTTTCTGATCCACGACTTAATTGGATATGGTTTCGATAGCGAAATTTCGAACTATTTAGATACGAGCATTGATCAATCGGCGATTTTCGATGGCACCAAAAGTCTACAAGGCGCTTTATATAATACGATCTTTATTTTTTGAATTGTAGTTCTGAAACATATTTCTTCCTGTTAAGTAGAACAGTTTGACCTAAATTGGTAAATAGCGAAATTTTGCACAATTTCGATAGAAGCGTTGATCGATCGGCGATTTTTGATCACATAAAAAGTTCAATAAAGGAAAATCGGAGATTTTTTTAAATCTATTAAACGTTTTATTTTAATACGATCTTTATTTAATGTCATATAGTTCAAAAACATGTTCCTTCCTCTTGAGTAGAACATATAAATCTGTATTTAACTTGGCAAATCAATTGGAAAAGGGTATCGATAGCGAAATTTTGTACTATTTCGATACGCGCATTCATCAATCGGGGATTGTCGGTGCCACAAAAAAGTTCGATGAATAAAAATCGTTGATTTTAATTACATCTATTAAACGTATTGTTTAAGAACGATCTTTATTTCATTTTTTGAAGTTCCAAAACATATTTCTTCCTATTGAGTAGAATAATTTGGTTTCCTATCAACAACCTAATTGGAAAATGGTATCGTTAGCGAAATTTGGCACTGTTTCGATAAAGGCATTGATCATCGGAGGTTATCGATAACACAAAATTTGCACAAAATCTAGAGAAACGAAAAAGTAAGTGGAAATGAAAACCAGCTGAGGAGTTATGCTTATATATGTAAATCTCAAATTCCCCATTTGCCCTGATTTTTTAAATCGATCATTCCTTTTCCTCAATCCAATGATCCCACACTTTATGATTTCACTTCGAGCGGAAGAGAAGTTGCAAGAAAAACAAAAACAAAGAAAAAAAAAACACATTTTGTGATATAGCCTAGCAAGAACAACAAGAAGAAGAGCATGAAATCCTGGAAATCGGAAAATCGAAAATGGAAAATGCATAAAACGCAAAGAAACTAAGAAAAAATTGAAAAGGCTCTGCACTTCGGCCAACCAGAAAACGATCTCACTTTCTTAAAAATGAGATTTGCAATTGAAAAAAAAAAAACAAAAAAACAGAAAACCAATTTATATTGAAATCATACAATAGGCCAATACCAACGTTTTAGCAATCTAAGTCTAAGAAGAAAACTAATCGAAATTTTCTTTACAAAACTAAACTAAACAATAACTAACGTTTGTAAACCTTGTGCGTGTGTGTGTAAAACAGTAGTGCTATCTAAATATAATACAGATCAGATATCGCATTATGCATCAAACCTTAAATAAGTACGAGTACATACATATTAAAAAGAAAACCAAAAAAAAAAAAGAAATGAAAAGGAATATAAACTATATTTGTGTGTTTGATGTCAGTCAACTAAATGTTAAAGTCAACTAACGATCACGTAATTGTATTGCACAGCCTACAACATTTTTTGAACGAAGCAAACCAAGTCGATTCGATTTAGCATGAGTATCAACTTTATACTACATATACACTTAACGACTAAAGATAGATATGTGGTACAACTAAGAGGCGAAGAGGATGAGGATGAGCCACAAAAACGAAAACGAATACCAAATCGGAAGCGGAAGCTGGAAACGATTAATTGATTGATTTATTAATTGATTGGATACTTTGATGACGGGCAAAACAATTAAAAATACTATACAAAATCGAAAAATCCATGCCAGTGTTTTTCTTGTAGTTTTGTATCTTGGGTGGACTGGTGAACATATTTAGCAAATAAGCATTTTGAGCAAAACTATACTAAGCGAGTAACGGGTATAAGAAAAAGGACTATGGAAAAAGTATTGCCTTTTTATCAGATGCTGCCCAGCACTTTCAACAATTTTGGAGTTACATTAGCTTTTAGGACTTTACTAAATTTAATAACCTTTTTATAAAATTGTTTAAAATAATAATCCAAACACGTAGTTCATTGCCTTAAAAAGATTATTGGTTTCAGTTCATAAAAAATAACAACACTGCTTATGTGTGATACTGATAGAAAATAATTTATTATAACAGATTTTTTTCTCATTTCCCATTTATTTTTCTATAAAAATATCATACATAATATCATCTATAAATATCATAGGAAATCTCAGCTTCCTTAAAACAGCATTTGATATTTAAAAGAATATTTATGCAAGAATATTCAGGCAAGCAAAGTTGGCATATTAACTATAAACATTTAATATAATTTGAACGCCAAGCTAAAAAAATCTATTTTCTTTTGATTTTTAAAGATTTTCTATCTGAAATCCTTTTTCAAGGAAAGTCTTTTCTCAGTGGGGACTACCAAAGCGCCCTCTGTTGTTTCGTTATTTCATGCGACTCATTTTTCTCGGCTTTCTTTCTAAGTATATACTACCAATGCGCCCTCTTTTGGTGTTAGATACATAAAACCATCGATAGATTATGCGATAGGATAGGCTGAAGAATTCGCTTTGTTTAATTTAGAATTAAAGCGGTTACTTTTTCAAGTCATCTTTTGTTATGGAAAGTTAAGCTTTATATCGTTTAGCATATATCACCAAAGCGTCCTCTGTTGGCTGTGCATCAAGGCGACTTATCGATAAGGGAGGCGATGTGAATGTCCTTCGGTTGCGGCAAACGCACAACAGATGTCGCCTTGCTGCGCAACCCAGCCAGCGAGAGAGCTCTCTTTCTCCGGCTCTGCCTCTCTTTTTAGCCCGGCTCCAATGTTTACATTTTAACGACCTGAAATCCAAGCGGCTGAGTCTTCGTTTCAGCTTCGGGTGGGAATAGCCCTTCGGCTGGGCTCCTCGTGTCCTCGGCTCTCAGCTGCTGTCGCTGCCTTCACAGCCGCTGCTTTTGCCACAGTGGCTCTGTTATTTGTGCGTGCGCGTTGCCAATAAACGGGCAGCGGCCTCTGCTCTCGTGTGATAAAGAAAATGTGGATTCCTGTGAATTCCGATTGATCGTTTATCGTTAACCGTTAACCGTTGGCCAATTAAGCAGTGTGTGTGTTTCCAAATTTTTAACCGGTATTTTAAATTCGCTTTAATGCGTCTGTGTGTGGGTGCGAGGGTGTGTGTGTGTGCTGGCCCCAAAATGTAGGCAACAAAAAGTATCAAAACGGTTAAGCAGGCTAGGCAGCTTCCTCCCGCTCTCTCTTTCGCTCTTCCGCTCTCTGTGTGTGGATTCCTCTGCAGCGCAATGTGTTTGTATTATACACAGGACACGGTTACACACACATACACGGCCACGGGACTGGATACCGTAACTTGCCTTGCGCCCACGCACGACCACATCCACATCCTTTAGCGGCAAGAGCGCACTCTCTCCAGCTCTCTCGCTCTCTTCCGCCATCCCACTTTCACGCTCTGTGGTTTGCACAGTGGGATAAGAAAGAACACTTTTAGTATGAATGGATTTATATTGTTATCAAATTTGAAATCATTTCTTAGGGCGTCTAAAAGTAGGCAATAATAACAAAAAAATACATTATGAGAAATTTATTCTTTGGACAAAACAATTCAGCACGTCAAAGATATTGTATTTAGTGGAAAATGAGAGATTTTCACGATATTTTCAGTTATTTTAGCTCAGGAGATTTATACGACCATTCGAAAAATTCGCGTGTCGTTTTATTAACGATTGATATTTTATCTATCTCGTTATGTTTATTACATTTTTAATTACGACCATTTGAAAAATACGCGTGTCGTTTTATTAAGTTAATTTTTCGTATGTGGATCATGCTAGTTTCTACAATTTTGTTGTATATCCATAAAAATATGGTCAAACTAATAAATAATTGAGTTATGGTACTTGAATAGTTAGCCTAATTTGTAAGTATAAAATCTAAGGAGATTGCTTGTTGTTTATTATTTGGTCCTATATCACACGTAAAGATTCTGAATTAAAAATTGTAACATACAGTTGCCCAATGTGTCCCACTGTGCAGAGAGACAGTGTCCCTGTTTTTTTCGGCTTTTTTTTCGGGTGAACTAAAATGATGTTGACTCAACGTGCCAGCAGCCAGCCAGGCGCTAACGGTAACAGTAGCAGCAACAACGGGAACAACAACAACTACAGCAACAACCTGACAACGGGACAACAACTGCGTTGTAGCTGTGGAATTCGCAGTATCTAATAAGTGTGTTTTCCACGCTGCTTGGCAAATAACTAACGCGAAATTACACAAATTGTGTGCAAAAAAGTGAGATGTTGAAGGTGGAACAAAGTGCTATTATGAAAACTTCATAAAGTGTGTGCTGATAACGGGAAAATAACGTAACTCTTTTGAGTAGGCAAGAGAAAACGAGAGAGTTGGCAATAGAGCGAAAGAGATAGAACGAGAGAGAGAGAGAGTGAGAGGCGGTGGAAAAAATTCGTCATTCATTCACAAGTGCAATGTGAAAAACAACAACAGCAACAAAGGGGCTGAAATAGAGCGGCTTAGGCAACAAATAAAACAAATAAAAAAAAGAGGAAATGAGTGAAGCGCGTGCTTAACCTAAAAGTGCAGGCCACTCACCCACACAATTACACACAATCAGGAACTCAAACAGGCTAGCACATACACACATAAGCATAGATGTGAAGTCCTACACTCAAATTCATGCTCTTTGTTTTCCACTTCCGCTATCCGTAGACAACAACAACAACAACAACCGCAACAACTACAGCAACAATCGAAATAACAACAACAATGCATAGTTCCTGCTGAGTAGCTTTTTTTGTATAATCGAATGAGTGTCCTTTTGTGTATTTGTATGAGATCCGAATCCAAGGTAAACCAAGATGAAATCCAATCGAGCAACAACAAAAACTACCGCAACAACAACTAAACACTGCCGCCTACAAACAATAAGTTAACAACAAACAACAACAACATCAAAGGGTAAAAGAAAACCCTGAGGACGGAAAGAAAAAGCTAAAAAATAGACGAAGGAGTGTGGCCAACCCTTGTAGCTAGCTTCAATTTCCCTTAGGAAAAAGAAAAACCAAGAAAGCAACCCAAAAGAACAACCAACAACAACAGCCCACATTATTAAACTATAGCAAAAACTTATAGTAATCGCTAGCAAGAACAACAATCTGCAACAACAAACGTCAAGAACAATCTCAGAAAATACCAACTAACAACAACTGCCAAGTATAACAATCTTCAACAACAATTGACAACGATATCCAACAACAACCGAAACAACCAAAACTTACAACATCAACAGTTTTTATACTATGTTTTCCCAAAAAAACCTTCAACAACAAATAATATATCAACAAATTACAACAATAACTATTAAAAACTAACAACTTCAACAACGAAAAGGTTAACAACTAGCTGTTTATACAAATACTTTAACCTTCCCAGCAAAACATTTCAAAAAAAACGAAAACAAACAACAAATTATAACAAAGTGCTTACCAAAATTATCATCATTAAATCTATAGGCTTAGTTCATATTAATGGCAAACAACTAACAAAAACTCGCACTAAAATTTAAACTGGCATAACATTTTAATAACAACTAAGAAGGCTTGAATTTTAATAATTGTTGTGGGTTAAGCAAAACGACATTATCTTAAAACTACGGCTTCCATAAATTTAATTAAATAAAGTTAACGACAGTGTTAATATATGTCGAATAAAAAAAAAATACCTAAATAATACGCTAATCATATTACATAAAGTCACAAATTTGTTAAGCAACAATTCACAAAACGCACAATTACATTTATCAACAAATTATTTTGGACCTATAAATAATAATAACAAACAAATAAGTAGTTTTATAAACAAAACCAAAATTATATAAAATTGATTGGAAAGATTAAAGTTCAACAACAAAAATACACTTTAGAAAAGTTCGAAAAGATAACAAAGATGTTCAACAATCATTTTTAACAACTCACCAATTATTCAACAACGAACCACCATTACAAAACTAGCAGATTCTACAAGATGGAAAGCATTTGTCATTAACTTAGAGAGACCCCTGACAATTATTAATTAGTAAACTATTTGTTGGGGTATAGCGCATAGAGTAATGGAAACTATAATAAGCTAACAAAGATATTTCACCAATCATTTTCAACAACAAGGCCACATAGCAATTGTAAAAGAAATCCAGAGGATTTTTCAAGATGGAGCGCATGTGGCGAAAAGTGAATCACAGTTTGCGCAACAACACCAAATCGCAACCACAGCAGCCAGGTGGCGAGGCAATCGCGGGTGGTGGTGCCACCATAGGAACCACTGCAGCCACACCCCAATCCACGGATACGATTAGTTCGGCGGGTGGCTTTGGCGATGGTCAGCTGGTGGTCGCCGTTCAGGGATTGGCCACCGGCGGTGGAGGAGGATCAGGGATTGGCGCCACCGGCGGCAGCAACGCAACGGGCAGACGCCTGGCCAGCAGTGGTGGTGGAGTGGGTGGCAGTTGCAACAAGTCCCTCAGCCAGCATGTCCTGCAAACGCGTACCGCATCCTCGGAACGCCGCAGACGACGCAGGCGGAAGAGTCGACCGCGACGCGGCGGCGGAATGGGAGTCACCAGTTGCGTCGGGGATCCCGGCGGTGATAATATGTCGTAAGTTCAAATTTCTTTTATACAAACCTAATAGGTAGTGCTAAAAAATTTTAAATGACTTGAAATCTTTTATCAAGGTTTCTGGAAGTATGCTACAATATATTTTGAATTTAAAAGTTTTGTAAATGTTTGCCTACTTTCAGGCACCTTTTTAAGTAGTCTTTCACCACTAAAAATGAGTAGTCCAAATTAAAATATAAAAAGGTTTTCTGTTTTATGCTTTTATGTTAAACTTATTTAAAGATCTTAGAAGCTTGTCAGATATATTTTAATATATAGTAATGCCGCGGAAATCATTAAGCCCTGAATGCCAAAAAGTATGCAGAGTCGGAAGAACAATGAAATTATTAAAGAAGAAAACTATTCTTTATTCACATTTATTTTTTCTGAAGTGATTCTTTAACACTTTATATTTTTTTTAATAATTACATATATGTAAAGTTTCGAAAATCGGAGGTGCCACAAAAATCATTAGGGTTTTTAAAGCACTTTTAGATGTGAGTTTAGGTGTCCAGAAGTATGTAACCATATATTGTACAATCAGAAGTAGAACGATTTTATTTATGAAGAAAACTATTCTTTACTCACTTAATATTTTGTCTAAAGTGATTTGAAAACCCTAGTCATTTTTGTGACACTCCCAATATCTACAAGCAGAAATTATTTGCCACAGAAATCTTGTATAGTTTCAAACCACTTATAGAGATGTCTAAAAGTATGCCACAATATATTTCGAGTTCGGATGTCTGGCGAATCAAAGCCGCAAGACAAAGCACTATTTTCCACAGCACACTTTTGGGCACCTCTTTAAGTGTCGGTATTCAGAACTCTAGAGATTTCTCTAGCACCCCTCTTATACTATGTTGTAGTGTTCTTTATTTTCAATGTTCTCACAAGACAATGCCATTCAATGTTGGTTAGGGGCGTTCCGAAAGGAGATTCTAACGAGGCCTTGACTCGCTTTCCATTGCAGTTCCTCGGGCGGCTTTTACACCCTGAAAGAGCACCAGCACTATCGCCCCAGTCACCATCATGGCGGGGGCGTTTCCGGCGGAGGAGGTGGCTCATCGCGGCGTCTGTTCGCCACTTCGGCGCCCAGCGGCACGGTGATGATGTATCCGAATCCCCAGAGAGCCACGGCACTGGGACCATCTGGAGGAGGATCTGGTGCCGGACAGGCATCCACTTCGGCTGGAGGAGGAGGAGGTGGAGGTGGAGGAGGAGGTGGAGGTGGAGGAGGAGGTGGTGGTGTTGGTGGAGGTGGAGCTGGAGGAGGAGCAGCTGGATCTGGATCTGGAGGACAGCCGGACATCTCGCTGCGACAGCGGGCGGTGGCCAAGTTGCGCATGTTCAACTTCCATCTCAACTGGGATCTGCACATGACGCACTGCAAGCCCTGCGGGTGAGTAGCACTGCTGCACTGAAAGAAAAACTATTGCTTGTTTTGAGAGCATTCCAAGCCAAAATTAAAGACAGGTCGGTCCACATTTTTATGGGTATTTAAGGCATTCCAAGAGAAATATTATGAGAAAAATACTTTCAAAATTGTTGCTCATACGTACTGTTGCCTTTGAGGAAAAGTTTAATACAACTTTGGTTAGGAAGGTTTCATCCAAACATTTGTTTCTTGCTCTCCCCTTTTTGAACAACTATTTCAACAAAATTAATATGTTAATAAAGGTTTGAAATGGGAAAACCATTTTATTTGACTAAATTCTAACTGGCATACGCGTCGTATGAGTAATTTTTAAGAATACTTTGCTCATCGTCTAAACCTTTTTTATTGTATATATAATGTTTTCTGTTTAAATGCGTAAAAAACTTTTAGTAATGTTAGTTTATCATTTCATTTTAATTTTTAAATATTTTTGAAATTACCTTTAAATGAAATTTAAGGTGTCTAAAAGTATGCAACAATATATTTTCAACTCAGATGTACACTGAATTCATTCAGAAAGACGACCATAATCTCAGCATACTTAAAGACACTAAAAAAACGGCATTTAAAAGTTTTATTAAATCCGTGGGGACTTGAGAGATTCGAGAGCACCTTGTGAGCCCTGATTTCTGTGAGTGCAGCCGCAACTGGAGTTGCAACTGGAGCTCCAGCGAGTTGGAGTGCCCAAGTGGCTGCCACTTGAGTCTGCTCCAGTGGCTTGTGCTTTTGTTTGCCGCAGAGTTTTCACCGGGTTGCCTTATATATATTTTTTTTGTATTTTTTACTTTTGTTCCCTGTTCCCTCGGCCTTTCCCTTTTTTCTTTAACCATTTTTCCCCCCCATTTTCTTCCGCCCTCTCAAAGTTTTTCATTTGTTTTTTGCAGCTCGGTTAAGTTAGGCGGTGGAGTTTTGGTTGCAACTGAGTTTTCAGTTTCCAGTTTTCAGTTTTTAGCCATTGAAGTGGCCGCTGGCGTTGAACGAACCCAGAATGCAAAGTGGGTCGCCGTTCCATTGGGCGATGGGCTTAACTTTTCGAGGCTTTAAGCCAACATCAGACATCGGAGGACGCGCATAATGCGGTAAATGGAGCAGAGTTTTCTTTACCGCCGAATGTGTGAAATTTTAATGAAGCGCCAGCTAACGAGCTCCAATGTGACCCGCCCACCATTTCATTATTTCACCCTTCTACCCTTGCAG
The DNA here is from genome assembly GCF_013340165.1 of Drosophila suzukii. Taxonomy (NCBI): domain Eukaryota; kingdom Metazoa; phylum Arthropoda; class Insecta; order Diptera; family Drosophilidae; genus Drosophila; species Drosophila suzukii. The sequence continues at coordinate 328,516 of NW_023496847.1, forward strand.
TTGCTTCATTTGTGTTATTTTTTGCATATCATCATGTTGTTTTTCCCTTTTTTTAATGGTTAATGTGTGGCGGGGTTTGGGGAAAGACCCTGTCATCAGAGAAATCAAATTGATGGCGCCCGAGTGGGGTTCAAGCTGGTGGATTTAATTTGCCAATAGGTTACTTATAGGATTATGGGGGTCATTTAAAATGGTTTCGTTTTCTTTATTCAGAGCACAGATTGAATGTTATGTTGAACTTGTTATTGCAGAAAAAAACTGGAAAGAATTTTAAAACACTAAATATTTAAAATAAATGAAGTTTTTATTACTATATTTTAAAAATAATATTTTTATAACGTAAATATATTTTAAAATATTTTAAGTCTGTGATTTCTTAAAATACATAGCTTTATTAATGAATTTTTTGTTATTTAAAACAAATATTTTTAGAATATATTCTAAAATATTTAAAGATTTAATAATTCTTAAAATATTTCAATTTATGTTTCGTGTAGTAATTTTCATTTGTTGTATTGAGGGGACCACTAAAAACACGTATGTAACTATAAAGGTGTCAAAAAGTATGCAACAATATATTTTAAAACCGGAAGTCCAATTTCATATTTGTAATGCATACTTTTAGACAGTTTTATAAGTGATTTCAAATCCCTAGTGATTTCTATAGCACCCACTTTATTTTTAGGATAACAATTTTTTAAAAATAGCATAAAAAAGATTTTTTCAAGAGTTTTCCTCTTGATTTCGGGTTTTTGCTTACCCCCAACCTCTTGGTATAAAACCCCAATCATTCCACTAATCCAAACCATTCTAATTACCTTATTTTGCAGTCCTCGTTTGAGCGGCAGTGGTGGCAACATAATCACCCGCCGCCTTTGCCGCAATCGTCGGCGGGAGGACAACGAACTGTACCGCTCCAATAGCTTCAAGTTTGAGCGTTTCGAGCGGAAGGAGTGCCTGGAGGAGCTTTCCAACACGTTGCAGAAGCAGGTGAGTCATGCCAAATGATTGATTCGGGGGCTACACAGAGAGAAAAAAATACAAAAACAAAATGTGTGGTGAAAAAAACAAAACAATTCAAACTATGACCTAGGTATATTTATCCTTCGAAGTTATATAAAACTGAAGGAATCATATTTATTCACTTGTTTCCCTCTGATTTTATAAAAAAAGGTTAATAACTTTTAAGTAATTTTTGTAAGTGCTGCAGTGACCACCACATGTTGCACACACCCCATTAATTTATGCGCATAGATTACACCTAATTGAAGTGTCCGAGGGAAAAGCAGCATCATCTGCGGCGTCGGCCACACTAATTAGTGGGGCCGCCACTCGCTGCAGGTGGTGGCGAGACTCATCAAAGGATGTGCCCCGAATTGCATAAAGATGGGTTTGCCGGGTGTTTTTGGCTAATACAATAATAATGTTTGGGGAGGCAAGTCTCAGGTGGCGTTCGTTGCCATTTGAAGTGAGTTCAATCTCCTCGTGCACCCCCGAAATTCTTTCTTTTTTTTCCCCAAAAGAGGGGGAGAGAATCTAATTAATGACGCGCAACAAATTGAATTTTAATTGGGCGTCGAATTTGATTTGGCAGCCGAAAACGCAGCCAAGGCCCCGGGGAGCCACAGCCGATAACAAAGTTAAATTGAAAGTGAGCCTGGCGGCTAGGGAGGCTGCAGAAAGTGGCCAGAACCCCGGGGCCAAGCTTAATGAATATTTAAACATAATTAAAGTCACTGCCTAATAGCGCTCCTAAGGAAAAAAAACTGTAACTGAACGCCTCGGGCGCCAGCAGGTGGACACCTCTAAGTCAATTATCTGAATTAATTTTGGGAAATGGAATATGCTACGCCTCAAAATTATGAAGTTATGTTAAGTTAGCTTTAAAAATCAGTCAGCAAAATAAAAAAAGAGACTCAAGATTTTTTGAAAATACTACTGTGATTGATATTAAAGTATTTCCATTTTTAAAACAAACTGCAAGTTGCATCAAAACCAACAAATTTATGAAAATTGTAGTACTCCTTTCAAAAATAAATTCTCAAAATCGCAAAATCGTAAGAAAAATTTCCAAATTAAAAATATATAAATAATGATTTTAAGGATATAAACAAATATTTAAAATATTAAATACTTTTAATTAACAAAAAAAAAACAATTCCTAACAGTTTGGTATTTCTTAAAAAACCAAACAACAAGTGGAATATAGTTACTTAAATAGGAAATTTTAAATTATTTTTTAAAAATTGAAAATAGTTTGGCATTTAAAAAATCCATTTATATTGATATCTTTCAAACAAATTTTCTAAATTTATGGCAGTTTTGAAAAATTTTTTTTGCCATTTACAAATAGTTTGGTGTCCCTCAAAGTTGTAAAATATACATTTAGTTTTTGAAACCTAAGTATCTAAAACGGCTGTGTTGTATTATTTTTAAAGAAATTTTAGCATTGGCTTAGGGATAAATATGGTGCTGTCCTGGTGCTATATTTTATGAAAGGAACTTTTAAAAAGTATTTTATGGCCTTAGGAAAACGACACTTTTATCCAGGACTTAGCCGGCGGCTACTCAATCTCCACCTCAACTTTAAATCCAGTCTCCTGCCTCAAACTCAATCCCAAACCCCAAATGCAACCTCAACCACAGGCTCGCTAATGCGATTTCTCGTTTGGGGGGACTCCAACTTTGTTTTATTTTTTAGCACGCCTCCGGGCAACTTTTGTCTGATGGTGGGAGTGTGGGTTAAATGGGTGGTTTTTGGTGGGTGGTTTGGTTGGCTGGATGGATGTTTGGCTTAGTACTCCATCAAGAACGCGGCTAAGTGACAGGCAACCATTTATCAGCTGGCAAACGTTGTCTAAGTACGCTGCGGTCTCTGTCTGCAGAGCACTTCAAATCGCTGTCTCGCTGCCTCATCATCGCTCCCATCCTCCCGAGAAACCTCCAATCCATCCATCCATCCATCCATCTATCCATCTGTGTATCCACCCATCTATCCAAGTAGTGGCTCCTGCGAGCCTGTCCAACTGTCAGCTGTCCGATTCGATAAGCTGCGTGGACAGTAAACGTAAACCCCTGGCGAAACCCAAACCAAAACCCAAACCCCAACCGAAAACCAATCCAAAGCCGGAAGTACAAATCCAAAACTTTGCTCACCTGCCGCAGTTCGCTCGATAAATAAATAAACAGGACAAGTTGGATGGCAGAAATGTTCCAGCAACATCATTGATACTCTGAAGGAATCAAAAAATACTCTCAGAAATCCCTAATATTAAATTGAATATTTTATAACCAGGTGATTTGGTTCCCCCTAAGGAAAAAATTCATAACTACTACTCTGCTACAAAACAAATTTAAAATATTTAATATTGTAGTCATATTCCACTTTCACTTTTAGGTCAAAAATTAAACGAAAATAAGTATTCTTGGAACGAATTTTTAAAGCATTAAAAACATTGTTTTCATTATTATAAATAAATATTAAATATAACAAAAAATTATTTAATTTTAAATCCAGTACTTCGATTTAAAATATGTTTGTATATTTTGAATCGTGAAAACAATTTTTTAACATTTTTATAAATTAAAAAAAATTAATATTATTAAATATAACACAAAATTATTTAACTTTAAAACAAATACTTCGATTTACAATATGTTTGCATATTTCAACATCGTGAATTCAATTTTTTAATATTTTAAAAAATGATTAAATATGTGTACTAATATTAAAAAGTCTACAAACGGAACAGTCTATAGCTAAATGATTTGCTTTATTGTTTTATATATTTATATATTTTTTAACAGGATCATTTTAATGATATTTTAGTTCTATTGTAGCTTAATGCATTTAAAGCAAATTGTTCTTATAACTAATAATCTTGGGTAGAACTTGCTAAAATATTTTTTGAAAATCAGAAACGTATTCTCTAATTTAAAAATCTTGAACTAGTTTATTTTTTATGATTTTTTTTTAAACTAAAAAATAAAATTTATAAAAAATCCCAATGAAATAGGCCAGAAATACCCCAAAAAAGCAAGTGTAAGATACTCCTCAACCATTCCCTCCGACTCCGTGGAATGCAATTCTCCATCCGACTGCCGAGGCTTCCGGATTTTGATGGATTTATCAGCTGTGCGGCAGACGGATCCGGCAATCCGTTGGGCTGGGATTTGGATTTATGCACCCCAAGGCGCCCAGTGACAACGCTTTCACGTGAGGGGCACTCTCACTAATCAGGCAACGAAGTTGGAGTCCCTCGATATTTCCCATTTTCCATTTCCCCGACTCAAGGCACTCCTGAAAAAATGAAAAAATAAAACCAACCACTTGTGGCTGTCCTTGTCAATTCGATTTCCCCTAATATGAGTGGAACAGCAGAGTAATGCTTCAAAAAAATGAAGAAAAACAAACTGGGATGGGAAACAAAAGGCATTTGAAAATTTACCTGGCACTTTAAGTAGTTCAACCTAATCAAAAAAGAATAAACTTCCAAATTGTTTCCATAATCGAGCACACCTCGTCTAATGGTTTTTCGGGGCTTGGTGGGTTAACTTTGGGGAATTAAATTCGACTTTGATTGAACTTTATTCAAATTAGATTGACCTAAACATGAAGTGAATCATTTTATCAATTTATGGGATAAATGAAGGAGGTTTTTTGGAAAAATGGTTTACTTTTTTCAGGGCTTTTTATTTTTGGGGAGTATTTAAAGTTTGTTTTTCGGACTTTAAGGTATTTTATTTATTCTTTTGATAAGCTAAAAGTAGGTTTTACATTGAAAACTTTTATACGTATTTTTGGGGTAAGAACTAACTTTTAGTTTAACCACGGTGATGAGAAAACAGTCCTTAGAGTATTTAAAGAATTACTATTATTACTTAAAGTATTTAAGGCTTAAACATATATACTTATAAAACAAATATCTCTAACAAATTTATATTAAATAAACCTTAAAGGAAATATTTTAACTTTTGTATAATGACTTTTAAATATATCATATAATATTAAAAAAATACACTTAATAATAGAGTTAATACATTCTAATGAACGTCTTAAATCCACTTTTAGCTTAATGTGTCATTTGCTAATTGTTATAAATTTAAATTAAAATTTCACTTATTCAACGAAATATCTTCTAATGACCGTTTTTTACTAAGCTTTACTAATGTTCTTTCTACAACTCGCCGAGAGCCAAAGGCTGTTGAATCATTTTTTATTCGTATAATTCCCAACTGGTTTTTCTTCTCTTTTTTTTGGCCAAAAGGGGGCGCTGCCCCATTTCAATTTCAGCGCAATTTGAGGACCTTCATTTGTCAATGTTCACCTTTGGCTTTCTCCAGCACTTTCTAGCCCACTTTCTCCGCCCCATTTCTGGCCTCCAGTTTCAACCATGAGAACCACAATGGCCTGACGACAGGCTTTCTCCCATTGTCCCGGATAATTTCCATCATCTAACGCGTTATCTTGGGCCAGCAAGTGCCTGGAAATTTTTTGGGAGGGGGGTTGGGAGTTTCAGAGGAAAATTACCCGCCTACGCATTATTTTTGATGGCACAATTTTGAGCATTAGAGGCTGTGGAAGGCTTCCGCACTCCCCACACTTTCGCCGAAGATTGCTCAGTGATCTGTGTGCGCTGGCAATCATTAGCCTCAATGTCCTGTCCGCTTGTCGCTTTATTCATGCAACAATTGTTGATTGCCACCTCAGTGGGTGGATGTGGCCCCCGACCTCCAAAAACCCCAGAAACACCCACCACCATCCATCGTTTGTTGCGTGTGAATTATTGTTGGCAATAACGTGGAATTGCCTTGTCAGTCAGCAATCTGCAAGGAATGAAGGCTCACTAGCTACACACAAAAAATATAAGATCAATCACGGTGGGAAATCTATATAAATTTTATATAGTATACTACATTGATATGAAAAAGTCGGAATTTAGTATTTTAAAATGGTATTTTAATGGCTTGGAATATATTCATTGATTAGCATTGAATATGATTTTTTCTGCATAGATACAACTTTATACCATTTTCGATTTTCATGGAAATAAAAAGTTCAAAAATACTTATTTGGTATTTAAATATGATTATAGTCTCAAAGTTTATTAATTAAATATTAGATTAAAATACTATCTTTTTTCAATTGGTATATTATCATAGATCTCATAGATCAACATTTAATGTAACTGTTTTCTGTGTTGATAAAACTTTAGATGTTCGATTTTTATATAAATCATTTGGTATTCAAAAATACCATTTTGGTATTTTAATTTTTTAAATATTTTCCCATTGGTATTTTAATATCCGAATGAAATACCAATTAATTACTATCTTTATAAAAGAAATTTATAACTATAAATTGAAAATCAAAATCAAAATCATTTAATATAATCTTTTTCTGTGTAGATAAAACTTAAGTAGCCACTCCCCCAAAAATGAAACTTCACCTTGGATAGTTCCATAAAAGGCGCAATAAAACGAGTTAATTTCCGAGTCAAGTTACCGAAACTTGCTTCAACTTCAAGGAGCTTACCCGTACCTTCTATAATTTCTCCTACAAATTTAATCAAACACACATGGGCGGCGGCAGGGGGCGCAAAAGGGGGACACGGGCATCCTCAACCCAGTTGGCGCTCTAAATAATTCATGTCGGCAGCATTCGTTCTGGGCGCTTTTTAGCTTGGAGTGTTTTCTGCAACATTTTCAACTTGTTGTAATACATTCAAATGAGTATGTTTGGGGGAGGTGGGAAAGAGGTGGAAAAATGGGGGTAAACTAGGGCTTGGAAAGGGAAAAGAAGGGGTTTGGAAGGAAAAAAGAAGGGGTAGGAAGGTGGTAAAAAGGAAGGAGGTAAGAAGAACTAAAACAGGGTGAAGGGAGAACTACTGTCCAACCAACACACACATGAGAAAAATCTCATGTTGTACATACCAAAAACCTAAAAAAAAAGAAATAAACAATTCCAAAAAATTGAAACACTGTAAGAGGTTAAGGGAGAAGTAGAATGCCCTTCTTCGCACAGTGGAATCAGGGGGATGTGAAGCTGGGGACCAAAGAACTCACTTCAATTTCAAAATTTAATAAGTGCTTATGGCTTATTAAATTTAATTCTATACCAAAATGTAACTATAACCAGAACTAGATTTGTAGAACAGGTTCTTTATTTAATAATCCGTAATCCTATGGTTTAGTATTTATCGATTAATTCTAGTTAGGTAATGGTTTTCTTTTAGAACTGGGTCATTATTTAATTAAATTTCAATTTCATAATTTCTTCTTTTTGAATAATTTGCTTTTATTAAAGTTAGCTAGCTTATTTTTGTTTTTCCCCATCGTTGCGTGAAATCCGCGGCGTCATGCCGTCGACTTGAGTGTGCCATTCACTTCACTTTTCTTCACTCCGCCCGCCGCATAATTTGGCGCACTAAATTTATGTGCGCAATTGTGCTGAGTTGTGTGAAACGCCCCAAACACCAGAAGGATATTCTGCCCAATTCTACACATCTCCTTCTCTATAGCAACATTTGGAATGTAATACATGGCAATGCCTTTGTGCTGGTGATATGCGATGCACTGCGATAAAAATAAAGCAAATTGAACATCAAATCCGACAAATACATAAATGCTTTCGATTATTTCGATTGCCTTCGATTAATTCGATAATTTTTCATTATTTTAATAGAACTTTTAATCGGTTGCTGAAGATATAAGGAATATGTTTTAACTGCCTATAGTTCCCAACCCGTTCCTGGGGAAGCCAATATATAATATTTTTTTAAATTAGGAAATAGACTTTAACTTAAACTTTAATTGTTTTCGATTATTTTCGAGCATTCTTTATTTTTTTTAAATAAATACTTATTTACAATTATAAAAATTACCAATTTCTTCTAGGCTCCTATAATTCCCAACTGGTTCCGGAAAAAATATATAATATTTTTTTTTAATTAAACAATTACTCCTCTACTTGAACTTAAATTGTTTCCGATTATTTTCGCTCTATCTTGATTTTTTTAATAAATAGTTATTTACAAGTATAAAAATTACCAATTTGTTTTAGACTCCTATAATTCTCAACTGGTTCTGTGAAACTTTTAATTACAAATTTTAGACAACTTATAATATATAATATTTTAAAATAGATTTCGGTTACAACAAAACCGATTTTAAATGATTTTGAAATCTACCTACAACAAATTCTCGCCGTGTAAAACTGTTCACTTTCGTTAGAGGTCCTGCCTCGAGTTTTCCATTTGTCGCCGGTCTACAGTTACATGTATCCCGTGGATTCCTTGGCGGCACCTTCCTTATCCTGCCGGTCGAAAGGTCCTTTGTGTGTTATTATTCAAAATCCAGTCAATAATGCGAAACGCGATGCTAATTTATTATACCAAATACGCGCAACAAGATGTTCTACGCTTTTTATGCATGGAAATTTTATATTTTCTCAAAGCTTTGGGTTTTCCGAGCAGTTACAATTACGAGCAGGGAATACCGTTGCCAGTTAACGCACACATATGCAAATTGTATATATAAACATATATATATAGGGAAGGGATACTATATATATTGTATGTGCTGGCTGCTTTTCAATTTTATCCCTTTTATTGGCTCTGCATTTGTTCCAGCTGCTTAAAATTCATACGCAAATACTTGGGGAAAAGTTTTCAGAGGGATGGGGGGTTGGTAAAAAGGGGGGCTAAGCAGATTGGCAGGGGCTTGGCTAAAAGGGGGGGCTTAGAAGATTGCTTGAGTCCTCCTTTTGGTCCATAAGGTCTCCCGTCAACCAGCTGCCAAAAGTTTCCTCGACGCTTTGTGCAAATTAGTTTATTGGAATTTCTTGTTTTCCATTTCGCTTCGATTTATTTCCTTTCGAATTGGAAAGAGAGGGGAAATTTTTGGCGGGAAAACGAGGTGGCTTGTGCGTAAAGATTTATAGTTTCCCCGAGATCTTTGTGCTTATTAGAAAGTTTTATGGTTTTTTATTCAATTACTTAGTTCTTTTTTTGAGAAATATTTTGCTTGCAGAAGTAACAAAAGGTTTAATCAAAGAAATAATATATATATTTTGTAAAAATACTGAAAGGATCAACTTATAGCAATTTGCAGAGCTCTTAAAACAACTATATAAAGAATAATAATATAGACTTTATGATTACACAATAAATTATATTATTTTTATTATATCTTATTATTATATCTTATATATAACTAGAAGATTACGTTAAACCACCATATTAATATAATAATATAGGCTAGATAATTAAACATTATGTAAATTAAAAGTATTTCTAAAAGGTATTATTGTTTATTGTTAATACAAACCTTTTATAGGATTTTCTATGTTTCAGAATAACGTTATAGAGCAAGTATATTTTCCCCCCAAGAGCTAAAGGCACTTTAGTTTCCTCCATAACTTGCTAAATTTATAATATTACGTGTTACACACTGTGGGAGCCAAAAAGGGGAAAATCGGGGGGCCAAAGTGGGGCCCACACACACAGACTATTAAAATTTTAATGAAAATGATGTCCGCTGGGACGGGTAACAACGTTTTCGCATTGCCAATGAAGATGACTCACCCGTGTTGGAAAAGCGGGGAAAAGTGGGAAAAGCTCTGGCTAAGGCTAAATAATGTAACTGCCGAGGGGAGAAACGTGGCGAAAAGGGGGAAATTGCGGGAAAAGCGGGGAAAATGTGCGTGCAACTGCGATATCAATATCAACACACACATAGCGTAGCACATTCATTCCGAATACAGGTGGATTAACATTGAAATTGACTGACACAAACGCAAGGTTCGCCATTCTCAATTTCCACCTGGGGCGGATTGGCACGCAATTATACTTGATATGCAGTAAAAATGTATTTAAGCTCAGGGTTAAAGTTTAGCAGGGGTCAAGCTTTTGTTTATTAGATTATATTTCGCTTCATATGTTTCCATTAAATCGGAATAATTTTCAGGGTTTTAAAGAAACCCCTAGGGTCTTAAAATCTATTATTGAGGTGTCTGAAAGTATGCAACAATTTTTTTAAATTCTGAAGTCTGAGGTGTCTGAAAGTATGCAACAATAATTTCTTAATTCTGAAGTCTAATGAATTCATGTCAATATTCATGTTCATATTTTTAATGTATATTTTTAGACACCATTATAAGTGTTTGCCAAACCAATTAATATGTTACAATCAAATATAAGTCTAATAATATAAATATTTTCATTAAAATATAATATCTATATATAATGTGTTTTTATTCTTGTAAGCATTTTTTGATAGTTTGCAGACTTAAATAACTAACACATGAGTGGTTTACTTGCCTAAAAGATTGTTAATTAATTTTAAGTCTATTCAAATTGTAAACACCTGACATTATACTAAATGTTTGTTAATCGTGACATATATGTATTTGCATTTGCGGAATTTCTTGCCTGTTTTCTCGTGTCATTGTGTGTGATTTTAGCATTCTCTTTGGTATTAAAACTTATTTGAAAGTGTGTTTGTTGCCCCTGGCAAATGTCAGTACCCCCGAACCCCCCTGGAACGACACCCCTGAGTCGTCGAATGCCCCCCCCTCGTTTAAGGGTTGCTTCTTCCCTGGTCGTTTCTTCGTTTTTTTTTTGCTCGCGGCACAACGCCAAATCCGTTTAAATTTATGGCGTGTCATTGTTTTGGCATAAAATTAAGTGAGTTCATTGTGGATGGAGGGGGTGGAAATGTAGTTAAACATGCACAGACATGCATGCAAATGATTGCAGTTGCCACACCCCCGAGAACCTCTGATTTTCCCGCCCCCCAAGGATGGGAGACCCAGTTCACATGTTAATGAAATTCAATAAGCGCTGCCTACTTTCGGGCGCTTTTAGAACGATGCCTGTTCATAATGGCCGGTCCTTATGCACTCAAAGAAATCATATGCGAAAAAATATATCGGAATTGAAAGTAATTTTAATAGGATGTTGATTTCAAATAACCAATCACTATTGAATATAATCTATTAACATAAAAACCTATTACCTATTAACATAAAAAACCTACCAAAAGGCTAAATATTTAATAAATATTGATATAATATTTGAATCAATTAAAGTTAAGGTTTAAGAATTTTGAAAATAAAGAAAATAATATTTCGGTTTCTAAAAATTTTTTAACAATGGCTTAGTAAGAATTTAAAAGAAATTGTAAGTTAATTTTTCTATAATAATATATAGAAGTTCAAGCCTAACATTTTTTCATCTTTTTTTGTATTAAACAGTTTTGTAATGAAATTGAAAATAATGTCATTCAAATCACGTGGGTTTTAAAATTACTTTTGTGATTCTAGCTGTTTAAAAGTATGCAACAAAATTTTTTTTTAAGCTCCAAGGTACAATTAATTTATTCAAACGAGTGTCTTTTTTTTTCTGCATGCTATTAGACACGTAGAATGATGTTTAAAAGTGATTTCAAGCACCTAGTGATTTGTGTGTCACCCCTAATTTAGAGTTATATAAATACATTTTAAAACAATAATTTTTTCCAGTGTACCACTTCTTCCCATCTAAGCTAGGACCTCCTCCACGTATCCCAGACTTCTCCCCCTTTGCAATTGTTCATCTTCCCAAGCGAGGCCGCAACATGGAAAATAATTTATAAAATTCATAAGCGCCTTTAATTTATGTGAACATCCTTTGCCCCATCGCCCCCGTCCCTTTTCCCAATCTTGCTCCTTTCTGGGAATCCCCCTGATGCCCCGAGCAATTCAGTGTAATTTTAATTAATGCTAAAACGGAATGCGAATGCTAAACGACCAGGCGACGGTTAGAAAAAGGCAAAGACACAAGAATAGCTTGGGAAAAATCAACGAAAACAATTTGGAAAAAAAGAAATGAGAAGAAAGTTCAGAGACAATGCGAGAAGGAAAATTGACAGTAAAAGAAGTGGGAAAATGGGGAGCGCATGCTTTTGAAAAGGCAGTGAAAGGCTTTCCTTTTTTTCCTAAGTTTTCGAATAACAAAGAATCATATATTATTTTGATATGATGAAACCGAAGATCTGCTAACACAGACAGTTATAACTTTTATTTTAGAACAAAGACCATCTTAAATATGAACCATAATTACTGAAATCTTATCTATAATTTAAAAATATTCCTTAATTCGGTTCCTAATGACTAATAATTTATTTTAGAATCTATAATAACCTATCCTTTGGCAATACAAATTATAAGTAGACATCTATCAATAAATCTCTTCAACCTAGAATATTTAAATCATGTTTTCCCACCTTTTGTCTGTGCCCTTTTCCCTTTTTTTAAGGGTCTTTAACTCAAAGCTCAGACTTGGAGACAAAAAATAAACAGAGCCTCAGACTTTGGTAAAAGTTGGCTTTACTTATGATTAATGCCTGGCGACAATGGCCAAAAAGTTACGACTTTTTTGCCCGAAAAGGGTGGCCAAAAAAGTTTGTAACGTGGCAAAAGTGGGGATTTAGCTTGTTTTGATTGCAAACTGTAACTGCTTAACTGCATATTAATTCGCTCCTTCCATCAAAACTCTGTGTTTGTATTGAGCACTTATTTTGGTTTCTGGCCAAAAGTCAAAAGACCACAAAAAAGGCGAACAGCAAAGAGGCGTGGCCGTGTGTTCTTTTGGCAGCCTTTTGTGGGCGGGGCCCAGAAGTTGTTGGCTCAAATTGGCAACAAAGGCGGTTTCTGGATTTTCCTCGGTTTTCGCTACGAATTTTATATGTATATTTTAATATTGGATAGCCAATTTAATAGCGATTAAAAGGGGAAAACATTTTTATATTAAAATGTAAATTTTATTGATTTTTAAAAAGGTCAAACCTTTTAACTCACCTTTATAAGGAAGCTTACAAATCTGATATTATACAAAATAGTTTTACTTTGAATACCATTAAAATTCATGAATTCTTGATAATTTCCAAAAAGGGTGTCAATTTATTAAGGTTTACAGTTTAAAATTCAGATTACTGGTTGTTAGGGGCTAATTCTTCCATCGATTATATCATTGATATATCGTTTAGTAGTGCCTACGCTGGCGATATCCTGGGGGCAGATATCGGCTAGCTGGGGCAGGAGCTGGGACATGAGAAGATGTCGATCCACGGTAACCACCAGCCCCATAGGAACTGCGTCTGAGTTATAGAAAAAACATAATATTTAATAGAAATATATAATATTATAGTTATATAGTGGATTGAAAAAATCTCACCCAGCTGGGACAGCGGGAACCGATGGAGAAACGGGCAGATGGGCTCCCTCGGCCTGGAATCCATTCTTATCCGCCTTGTAGTTCACCGTGTACTGCTTGCCATCATCGCCGGTATATGAGTAGGATCCCTGGACACCCAGCGATCCGTGGGGCCATCCTCCACGGAACTCACCGGTCTCATCGCGATGGATTCCATTGCCAGTGTCAAAGCTAGGAAAATATGGGTTGAAATGAGGTTTTTCATATGTAATATTATTGAAAATAGGTAAAATGCTACCTTTTTCGGCATTACTACATTGTGCTCAACTTAGAATCTTAACTAAAGGGATTAGAAATTAAATAAAATTTACCTTTTCTTTAGATGGTTTTCTACTAATTATACTACAATAAATTCTTTTTTTTTGCTAATGGTTGGATTGAAGATCCTAATAGTATTTCGTTGTAAAAAAATATCCTTTAGTGCTACTCAATTGTAAATTGTTTTCCCTCACTTTCTACAATTGTTTTAATTGGGGAATAATTATTTTAAGATTCCAGGAGATTAAAGCAATATGTGTTTTTCCCTAAAAGTAAGAAACAAATATACCAAAAAAATAAAAGATCAAGTGTTCTCTACTCAAAAATTCGTCAGATAAGTTTTTGAGAAAAAACGTTCTTGAAATCAAGAAGAAACTGCTCTGAAGTTTATTTATCAGGATAAAGCGATTTTGAATTAGATTTCGAAGAAGTCTAGCAAACCGTTAACATTTCATTATGGTTTTAAGAATTTGAAATCGAAAAAGGGGTGTTTTGAGAACGGTTTTTTCTTAAACTTTACGATTTTTAAGTGGAATTGAGTGTTTCAAGAACATAAGTTAGGGAAACTTGCTAATTTTGGAATATGCCGATCGGGATTTTAGTAAAATGCTTACCCGAAGTTGTAGTTGCCATTGGCGTCGCTCTGGTAGTCGCTCCTCACGATGGGGATCTGGGGCTGCTGCTGCTGGCGCTGGAAGCCAGAGGCGCCGGCGAAGGGGGCTCCTGCGCCAGGACGAGCGTGTCCTTGGCCACTGACGCCGTGGTAGTGCAGCTGGCTGGCCTGCGGAGTGGGCAAATACCGCTGGCTAAGACGACCGGCCAGAACGGCCGAGGAGAAGCCCAAGAGCACAAGGGCAATGGTCAAGAACTGAGGTCGCATCATATTCTCTTCTCTTTCAAGAATCACAGATCACACTTGGTCACTTGCAAAAAACCAAAAAAAATAGATATGATAGATGATATTCTCGATCTGGGAACGTTCGAACGGCAACTGCTGGCGAATCCGCTGGAGTGATTTGGTTTTATAGCCCCTCCATCAAACACTCACACTCCGACAAACATTCCATGCTCGGTTTTAATTGTTTTCTGTTCAACTTCTTCTTTGCCTTTTTTGCTTGGCTCAGATTTTAGTTTTTTCTCTGGTTTTTTTTTTTTTGTTTGTGTTTGCTTTGGCCGTTTAATTAGCCAAAGGCAGACGCGACCAGCAAACAATTTTTGGAATAGTTTTTTTTTTTTTTTGCGATCCCCCCAAGGCCCGCCCTTTTTTGGTTTTTTTTTTTGCCCTGGTGGGTGAGGCTGTGGTTTCGGTTTTCGGTCTGCAGCCCGCTGAGTGGTGCATATTGTTATATTGTTAGTACATGCCACTTGGCACTTGGTCAAAATTCTGCGGCTAAACTAATTATATGTAGCAACAACTGGGCAGAGGGGTCAACTTTTGGGGCTGTCTTTTGTGTGCCGACATGCTGCAATAGGGACTTTTAGGATTTTTCTACAGTACTTGGTACTTATATTCAAGAATGTAGTATTGAAGTTCCAGGCCAGAATCAGATCACTAAATTTAATAATAATAATAATAATTACAATAGTAATAGTAATAATAATATAAATCATATGCTATATTTTAAAGGTTGAAATCACCAATTTATTGTCTAGAATTTGAATGATTTAGAATAAATCAATTTCCTATCATATTCAATCCAATTTTAGTTTATTTAAAAATATATTCTTTTTTAAGATATGTATTAGAAACAAAGGAAGAGCTTGAGTACCATTTTTAAAAAATAAATGATAAAGACTAATGGAATTCAAAATAAAATCTTTTTTTCAGTGGTGTATTCACTTGAAATTTGTAATAATTTTTAAATACAAAGTAAATCTCTCCAAATATTGTCCTATTTTATTAATGCGGTTATTATTAATTTCTAAAAATACATAAAAAGCAAATTTAAATACAATGAATTAATAGATGAACTAGTGTAAGAAATATAGAATTTTTTAAGCCAGCAAAATTTCCTTTTTCCATAATTGTAGAATTTATACAGTTCTCATTGTGGACTTTATTGAGACCCCCTACAGTTTGTACCAATTGTTGCTTGACAGTTTTCTAATTTTAGGCTTTGAGCAGATCCATGATTCTATTTTTTTCAAATAATCTAAGATCTCCGCGCCTGTCTGCTATTAAAGGTAGAATCGTTAAAAAGATACGATAAATGCAAAGAGAAAAACACTTTTGCGGAGTTCCGGTTCGCGATTCGCTGGCTCGAGTGTTTGGGGCTACCCAAAAATGCCCTCACTCGAGGGCCATTACAACAAAAGTCGCCGCTCGATTCTAACAAAACAACTTGAGGGGCATCAAAGTCGGCTGTGATGACGATGATGATGATGATGCTGCTGATTGGGATCAGTGGACGTTGATGAACAGATGATGAAGGGGAAGAGCGAAGACGATTAAGATCTGATGATGTTGTATGGGTTGAAAACGGTAGCAAAGTTTGACGAAATTCCTCAATGGATTTGTGAATAAGATTTATGACAATTAATAGGTGTTGAAACAGCTGGGGGTATTAGAAGGTTCAAAAGTTCAGGGCTGATGGTCCATGTCGAAATTCAGTGGAACCTAATTGGGTTTCTTATCGTTCCATACATTTTTTAACAAAATTAGTCAACTATCTTTATTAAACGGAAATGAAAACAATTTAACAACAATTTAAAAAATTATTGTTTACTATAACATAAACGAATATAATAAATGGCTGTGAAAACGATGGGGGATCTTAAATGAATTGATAAGTTCAAGGGTGACCTTATATCTTTAGCAACTTTCAGCTGAGTCAGTTAAGTTTTACTTTCCTCATTTATTCGCATCGCATTTTCATCCCACAATAAACCCATTCAACTGGGATTAATGGTTAAAAATACTTTTGCAGCATCATCACAAGTCGATAGTGGGCTGCAGTTGAACTCGAAACTGGTTTTCGAGGGGCTTATTATGTTTGTTAGGATTTCCCACCAAAGAATATTGTACAAATTGAATTCTGACCATATCCGCAATTATGGTGATAATCGCGTCGAATTTGTTATTGTTTGGGATATTTAATAATGGTTAATAATAAATAACAAGCTCTGCAAAACCATCCATTAATTAATAATAATAAATGATGAACTAATCAAATAAAAGCGTGGCA
Source organism: Drosophila suzukii (assembly GCF_013340165.1). Classification (NCBI taxonomy): domain Eukaryota; kingdom Metazoa; phylum Arthropoda; class Insecta; order Diptera; family Drosophilidae; genus Drosophila; species Drosophila suzukii. The sequence goes on from NW_023496847.1 coordinate 345,212, forward strand.
AGTGAAGCTGCGACGTTAATGATGCTTGAGGGGCAGATCATTCATTGGTTTGTGCGTGTCGGTTAATTTGTAGCACATATGTAAGTGTGCCCAGTTTGTTGGTGAAGTGCAGCCACACTAAAGGTGAAGTACAGCCTCACTTAAGTGAAGGAAACTCATTGAACGAACATGAAGTGCAGCCACACTAAAACCAAAGTACATACACACCAATTGAACGCTTCGCTGGCGCCAAAAAGTGCATAATGCACAGTTAGACGCGACACTCGCTAATGGCTCCTCATTATGTTCCATTAGCGGTGACTGTACCTTGTCCACAGGCCATCCCCCTCTTATTCTCTCCTTGTCTCTCTTTCTAACCCACTGCTTGCCCGCTTCACTCGATAGCTTCATAATTTATGCAGCTTGGCAAAGTTTTCGTGTAAGTCGGTCCGGCTTAAGCTCTTAAGCGGATGTAATGCCAGTCGCAAATGAACTTGTAATTTACAATGCATCTGACACTGACAACTGACAGGTGACTGTACCCAGGTACTCGATGCTTGTACTCGTTTTTTTGCAGAGGGTACTTGGTCAGTGCTTTTCGGATTCTTGGCTGAACTTAATCTGGGGGCTTTAAAGCAAGCTGGTTATCTTGGATGGTGATGGAAGGGATTTGCTAATTTTGGTTATGCTTGATATAGCTTGTACTTGGTTTTCAGTTTATATATGAGTGTAATTTTAGTAAGCGATGGAAACTAAGAACCTTTAACCTACAAAAAAGGTTTTTTAAGAAAAGTTGTTATTATATTTTTAGGATTTTTTGAGTAAGGAGTCATTTATATTTATATATTTTATTTTTTTTTTATTTTATGTTTTATTAAATATGAGCTTACAAATTTTTCAAACTTAAGCAAACCTTAGGTAGGATTATTTTTCCCAGTACTTGTATCTGATTTGCAGAAGGCTTAGCTTATCTCCCAAGAATTCACTCGTCTGTGGCTAATTGAATCATGAAATCCAACTGCAATGTGTTCATTTTTTCCAAGTTTTCATTTTCCGGGAAATTTAAGTAATCGCCTTAAAGAAACGAGATGGATGACAAAGAAGAAAGAAGTGCGGGGTAAAAGTAAACATTTGCCTAGGCCAAGAGCCTGTTCCACTCCCATCGTTCCCGGCAGGATTCTCGATGCCATCGCGATAAGAACTTCAGTGACGTCGAAGAAAAAAGGGCGGAGGGGGGGGTTGGGAATAGCCTGTCATCGCTCTTATCGCGTTTTTCCTCCTCTTTTGCGTCCTCATCGACTTGTTATTTCCGTTTATGATTTTTCCTTTGAACTTTTCCTGCCATTGCGCAGCACAAAAATGTCAAATTCAGCTATTTGTTTAATTGAAAATAAAGAATAAGGGCTGCAAGGCCCTCATACGGGGCGTGTCCAATTGTTGTGTGTCATTAATTTAAATTAGAGCTTGAAGTCCCGATTTCCATTCCACATCGATTTGCTACTTCACTGGATACGTTTAATGGGGTTGGAGTTGAAAGTCGGCAGATTATGTGATCAGCTAGATAAAGTAAACTCATGGGGGAGTAGTGAAAATACTTTAGCACATACGTCGGAATTTAGGGGATTAACCGAAGAATCCCCATTAAACCATTTTAAAGGTTAGGCAAATTTTACTAAATATTCGTAAACACATAAAATCTCTATAAATGCCTTTTTATGGGGATTCCAAATAATATTTTAAGTATATTCATATAGATTTTAAATTTTTGTTTTTAGTAATTTCATGAGTATCTTCTTCTCTTTGGTGTCTTCTCTTTCTGTTTTTCAAGAATAAGAATCCCTATTATACCATTTCAAAGGTTATGCAAGTTTCACTAAACACTCGTAAATACATAAAATCTTTATACTCGTAGATGCATTTTCATTGGGCTTAAAGATAATTTTTCCTAAATTCTTATAGATTCATAAAGAGCAATGAAATAACTTCATGAGTATCTTCATGTATTTGGTTTCTTCTCTTCCTGTTTTTCTTGTATCCCCCCCCCCCCCCCCCAAAAAAGGAACTTTAACTTTTTGTTCTTATCGCCTTTAGCCTGGCAACAATAACAATTTGTTGCTAATGCACATTGCTGTTTGTTTAACCCACACACACACAGAAACCACCACCCCCCAGCACCTTTTCATATAGTCACCCCCAACCCCCTCACAAAAGTTGACTTCCCCGTCCATGAATGGCTGTGGGAACATGAGCTAAACTACTCATTAAGCCAACTTTGGCGTTTGTCCATATGAAACTCAAGCGATTTGTTCAGAGTTTCAGAGAAAAAAAAGGGGGAGATGAGATGCCTGGATGTCAGGGGCGGGGCTTTTCAAGGGTGGGGGGGTTGGTTAAGGTTTATCCCCACTGCTGTGTTTGATTAAGCAATTCCAGGCGGAAATTAAATGGACACGCAAAACAAACTGTGAGCTGGAAAAGCTGCTCCAAGGATCACTACCAGTAAACTGGAAAAAAAAGGGTCATCCTGAGGGGAAAAGCGAGAGATGGGCAGCTTTGACCCCCCCTTGGGTTCGTCTCTATCAAACTTAACTGAGCAGCGCTCAAGTGAGAAGATTAAATCGCCATAAATATTAACTACAGTTGTTTTCCCATTTGGATAGGAGGTTTATATGGGTGGTGGGTTGGTTGGACCATGTCCATGGTTCCACCGAAAGGTAAGACAATTCGAAAGCGCTCGCCTTGATTTAGCACCGGAAGGCACGCACACCACGTGCCCCGAGTTCAAGTCCCCTGGAAGAACCCAAAACGAAACCCCCTCCCCCACACCACTTTCCCAACTCCGCCCCTGCCCGCTGGCAAGTGTACAAATCAAATGATTTATTGGACCACGGTCAGTTGTTGTGGCATGCGAATTTGGAGCATCTCGCGTGAGAGGTCCACCAAATAATTGAAACGTACGTCTGTCAGTGCGGAAAAAATGGGAAAACATGGTGCAAGCTGAGGGATCACTGGGCGGAGACGTCCACCTGGTGCGGAAAATTCATTTCCAGGCGTCTGCTAATTGCTGGCGGGGTCAAAGGTGGTGGGGGCATGACAGGGTTCTTGATGAATTACTAAACTCGGTTGTAGGGTACCTCTTATCCCCGGGTTTCCGACAGAAAAACTACGTCTTTATGTAACCATATCATCTCTTTATATATTATTATAATAAGAAATTTACTTTTGACGTCTCAATTATTCCCATAGGAAACACAATTGTAAAAATTGTAGAAAATTTTGTATTTAAAAAAAATAAAAATAAATTATAATGAAAATTTAGATTAGTTAATAATATTATTTCTTAGGCAAGTTCCTTTTACTTTAAAATGCAATAAAACATATTAACAGTTCAATTCAACCTACCTAGTTATTTATATTTTGACCCAAATAAAATTTACATACTACATATGTTCATACATATGTTTTAATAATTATTTTGGAATAAAAAACGATTTTTAGTTTTTTAAGGTAAATGTTTATTTTTAAAATGTTCTATTTTGGAACAAACAACGTATTTAAGTTTTTAACATAAATGTCTATTTCTTCTTTAATTTTTGATTTTTATTAAAATTACCTCCAATGGATCAGAAAGGATAAAACGTATTTCAGTTTTTAATGCAAATTTCTTTTTCTTTTTTAATTTTCGACTTTTATTAAAATTACCTCCAATGGATCAGAAAGGATGCACAATTTTTCGGCACAGGTTTCCAGGACAGCAATGAGTTTTTCCCAACAGATTGCTTTTGAGTTAGATGCAAGTCATTAGGCAATAAAGTTGATGCATAATCAGATTTCAACTGATTTCAAGCATCCATCCAAGGAGTCCTTTCCCCGCCACCCCGCCCCCATCCTTTCGCCCAGCTGGCATTCAGGAATCAACCCCATTTTCAGTTAGTTAATTGCCAATATTACACAAGTGCCACATCCAGAGTTGCCGCGCTGCGCTCTGTAGTATGCTATGCTAGTCGCTCTTCCGATCCTTCGGCTGCGTTCGGGTGAGTTCGGCTTTCTTCGTTTCGATGCGGTCTCTCGAGGGCTTTCCGGCTCGCTCTCTCTCTCTGTCTTTCCGGGCACAGTAGCTGTGGTAAGTTAGTGGTCAACCGGTCTTAAATATATCTATGTTGTTATAATTTTTAAATCTATGTGCAGTCTTAATTAAGATGTACTTTAATACAACTTTAAAATTTACATAATTCCAATTTTTTATTTATATGTGTTATCTTGAAATACCTGCTTATGAATAATTAGAAGTCCGAAAAAAACTAGCCATGACCTCGAGCTTGTTAAAAACCAATGAATTTATATATAATAGGTAACTAAAAAATATTATAAAACCGTAATTATGTAATTATAAATAAGATTGAGAAAAAGATTTGATCACTTCTTATTTTGTCCCCACTTTGTACAAGTACTTTTCGAAAGCACTGTAAAACAGTTGCGTTGTAGAGTTGCCACTGTGCGCAGACTCTGGAAACCGGCAACGCAGGGTGCGCATCTCTGTTGTTGTCCTTCTCCGGAATCCTTCCCGTTTCCTCGTCCTTTCTCTCCTGCCCATTCTTGCGCTCTGTTGTGGGTGCCGCCGCACGTGCCGTATCCGCATCCGTGTGCTTGTTGTGATACCCGGTACACGTAGATTACGGGGGTATGTTGTATTCTATTGGTATTGAATTTAGTCCTTTCTATAAAGTTTTTAATTTTTGTATTGGTAATTTTATCAAGATATATTTCAAGTTTTTTTTCGTAAAGTAGAGACATTTTTGTTACTTTCTTTCTTTTCTTTAAAGTGCATAAAAAAGTCTTTAGTATTGTCTTATCCATTTTATTGTATTTAGTCTTGACATTATCAATATAATTTTTAAACAATTATTTTAAAATCTAATTACTCAATGTGAAACCACTTATTTTTTGTGGGTATAAAAGTAAAAGTAAAAGTAGTAAATAAATATTTATGTGAGAAGTACCTTTTATCTGAGCATTAATTGCTTATGATGTAAGATGCATAAATACTTAAAACCATTATCAAAAATATATATGTATATGAAGTACCTTTTTTTCAAGGGTTAATTGCTTACAACGTAATTTTATACCTTAATACCTAAAACCATTTTAAGCTGGGGAGATCTATAAAAATAAATTATAAATGCAAGAACTTGGGTTCGGTTTCGCCTCTTTGGTATAACTACCCTTTAAAAGTGAGTACCGGGTATTTTCCAAGTTGGAACACCGGTAAAAGCTTTCGCAGTTGTTTTGCTTTCTCTCCGGCGCTCTCTCTCTGGCGGGGGTTGTTACCTCTCCCGCGAAAGAGAGCCTTAGTGGGGGGGCGGGAGAAAGGCGGAGAGAGCGAGAGAGAGTGGCGAGGCGACTTGGCGGCTGTCGGTGGAAGTGCCGTTAGTTCAGCATCAGACTTTGCAACGGACGCAACTGCACGCAAAAAACGCGGGCGTCGTTGTCACGTCGCCGCCGACGGCCCAAAAACATATTAAAACGAACAAAACTACAGTTGCTGAAAGTGACTCCATTGGAAGAACAATTGCAAGAAATACGCAAAGACAAATCAAGACTTAAGCCGCGAAAAGTGACTTACCACACAGCTTAAAAACTGTAAAATTCTTGTTCACATTTTTTCTAAATATTTTGTTGTTGTGAGTGAGCAAAACTCTCAGTGTAAAGTCAAAAACACAAACACACACACACACACATATCAGTGAAAACGAGGAAAGTGTGCTAAAGAGGTGAGTGATTTTCTTTTCGCAGAATTCTAGGTAACGGTAGTACCAACAAAGGTGTTTAATTTATGTTAATTGATTGGCGTAATTAAACCTGATGGTTAAAGGCGCAAAAAAAATTAATAATAATAATAATAGCAGGACAAACACAAACACAAACAAACATGTGCGCAAGTCAACGTCGTAACATTGCGAAATTGATTTTTCATCTGCTAGCGGTACTTTGCTCGCTCTCCCAGAGAGAGAGAGAGAGTGGGAGAGCGGGAGAGAGTGCTGCCAAACTGTCTGGCAGTCAACCTGTCACGGCAACAACAAAAACAGCGCCTAATCAAAGCGGCGCGTTTTGGCAGCGACTTTTGCCGCTGCTTTCGTCATGACCTTCATGACTCATCGTTTTGGGGGAAGGCCCCTCCGTTTTCCCCAGTCCCTCTTTCTCCCTCTCTTTCGTTTGTTTCCTCTCTCTCCCCTGCTCATCCTTGTTTTTTTTGCTCCACTTTGCTCGCCTGCGCATTTAATTAAATTGTCTTTACATATTAGCCGCATCAAATTGGAGCGCCTGTAATTTATAGTTGACCCATTGTGTTTATTAATTTCGCCTCCGTTTTGCAGTGTTTTTTTGTTTGTGTTTTTTTTTGCGTTTTTCTGCCACTTGGCCACACCTTTTGTCCTGTTTTGGTTTTTACGCGTGTGTGTTCAAAATGCGTACTTTCGTTAGCTGTACATCATTTAGAGAAAACTTTGTAGCATACTTTTAGGAATTTGGCAGGCTTTGTGCTATTTAGATGTTTTTAATGGTAATATTTGGTCATCTTTTACAAATAATTATATAAGTATTCAACGTCTAAAATATAATTTATAAATACTATATATGATCTCTTGAGCAAAACCTTTTATTTTAGTCCTAAATACATAAAGTTATCGCAACAAATTTTTTTTATTTGTTTTAAAAAGCTATATACAAAAAATTTGATTAAAGGTACCAATTCATATATTTTTGCCCAACTTTTTTCGAAATCAGTGAGAAAACTTTGCAGCATACTTTTAGGAACTTCGGCAGGCTTAAATGTTATATATCTTTGGATGTTTTTATTGGTAATATTTGGTCATCTCTTTGAAATAATTATATAATTTTTCAATATCTAAAAGAAATTTTAAAAATATATGATGCTAGGCAAACAATTAAAGACAAAGACAAAAAATTGGACTCTTAAAGAAAAGATAGGAGGTTCCCAAATACATAGGTACATATTTTTGTCCAAACTTTTTTTCGAAATTACCCCGTTGTCAAAAATTATTACTATTTTTCGCCACTAAAAACAATAATCACCAAAAACACAACATTTTTGTTTATATAACCAGGTCCTTAAAAATATGTAAGAAAAAGTAGCGTATTATCTGTAATATCAATGAAAGTAGTGGCAATTTTGAACAGAGAATAATGGCATTTTGAATACTATAATATAAGAACTCAAAATCTTTAATTTTTATAATTGATTTAATTTTGGTAAGTCTCTGTACATCTAATAAATGCTAATATTCCATCTGAAATATTTTTATTTAGAACCAATATATACATTTATAAAGATTTATTTGCTTATCTTTTTTTTTAAATGCCCAGTTGCACTAAGAGCTCTTAATAAAACGCCTACTAAATAGCCTATAAAGTTTTTTAATTTTACGCAAACTTTTGAACGAAAGTTAACAACTTTTTGTATTCATTTTAATTAAGCTTGAGTATTTTAATTCATAGAACTTTGGCCTGTACCATGCGAATTGCGCTTAAATGTTTTTATTTTATTTGAACAGTTTTCGCCGGAGGCCAAAAGGAGCGAAAAGCGAGGGTCGACGGCGGTGGTGTCAAGTTTTGAGCCTTTTAATGAGCCTCGAGGTCGCCTGTCAAACTTAATGAAAGCGCTGCAACCGAAAAAAATATGTAAATGAATTTTCCAAAAATAGCTGGGAAATTGGGGAAAAGTTTCGCCTTAGCGGAGGCGTTGCCGGGATGGATCTCCTTTCATTTTCAAGAGGGGGTTTGATGTCAATCCCGCAAATAGAGTTCGCAACCCAAAAAAAAAAGGAAATGTAATCAAAGAGCAAGAAGCCCATTTTTTTTTCTGCTGATATCCCTTTACATTTTCGGTCAGACGTAATATTAACAAATGGCTTGGCCATCAATTTGAGGCTTATTTAATGTACAACAATTGCCCCCAAAGAAAAAGGCAACTGTCGCATTACTTATGCCAGCCACTGTCAAATTATATAATCCCAGTGAAAAGTACGTGTTCCCCGAGAACATTCTGCATATAAGGACATGAATAATAAATTATGTGAAGAAAAGGAGGCAGAGAGGTACAAGTCGGTGTTTCATGAAGTGATTTTCCGCAATTTTCATGCAGACGTCTGCGGCACGAGATAAAAAACATTTTAGGCCCAGTCTATTGTTGTCGAAAAGGGGGAGTTACGAAAAATCCGGGATGGGGGCTAAGAGATGAAAATACTTGACAAAAGAAGCAACAGAACAGTCAGAAGCCGCTTAGCGGAAAAGCTTGGACCTGGGACTTCCATCTAGAGTTATACTTTTGCCCACACTCATTTTACCGATACCCCAAGCCTCAACTACACAGAGAAAAAGATATAATACAATGATCGATTGCATATGAGATAGTTTAAAGGCATAACTTGATCTTAAGCTGTTCCAAAAGATATAAGACTACTATAAAAATCCCTAAGGACGAACACTCTGTTAAGCTTTGCCTATAAATTCTCTTTTGGTCAAAGCTTCTAATACTACAGACTGTTTTACATAAGCTAAACCTTATCCTCCCTTGTAAATTGATATTTTTTTCGTGTGTATTGCTGCCATTTCCTTAGACAGACGTCGCACTTTTGCGCTAATGATTAATGGCTGTCGTTGTCCTGGAAGTCTTGCTGCTGTCCTCGCCTCCGGCTTTCAAATGCAAAACTCTCGGAGTTTCAAATGTGGCTCCCTGGCAGCCCCAACCCTAGGATTTTCCACCCGCTTTCCCCGCTTTTCCGCACTTGTCGATTGCAGCTGTTGCAAATCTCAACAGCCAGTGTTGATAAATGCAAGCGGAGCGTGTTGTGTTGACATTTGTCATGGGTCTTAAGTAACCAGCTTATCGGGTCTCAATCTTGAGGTGTTCCCTCCTTGCCCACTCACATTTTTTGCTTTAGCTTTTGCCTTCATTTCTCTCTCTCTCTCCCGTTTTGCTTTTTAGCCCCCTTCTCCACACAGGAGTTAGTGTTGTAAACTGCTTTGTAAGTGTCTGCCATTCATTTGGGTTCATTAGTGGCATTTGCCACCTGACAGCGTTAGAGTGGAAAACTTGCGTCCCAGCGATAAACCAAATGAAAATTGACAAGCTCTCACACACGTCCACGCGCTGAGTGTTTATATAAATAAACCGGATGACAAAAGAAAATTCGAAAGGCAAAGAAAAATATGTCTTGGAGTTGGGTGAAAAACGCTTGTGGAATTTTAAAATGCTTCATCTCATCCTTTGTACGCTTTTCGGTTGCGAATCCCTCCAAAAAATATCCCTGACAGGTGTCAGCAAAAAAAGGCAGAAGTCAATCGATTGATTAGGCACTCGATTGTCAAAAGAAATTTGGGAGTTGCCAGGAAAATTACTTAAAAAGAATGATTCATACAAGAAATAAGAAAATATATAAAAAATCTGTTGAAATAGTCTTTACTCTATAGTTAAGTAAATAACTCCTTACCTCACAAAACCCTTAGAATGCCAGCTATGTGGTGATTTCATGATTCATTAGTTTCACAAATTAAATTACCTTATATCCGACATTAAGTGACTTTATGTTAATTAACTAAAGTGACTTTTTGACTAAACAGAGCACGCCTTTGTTTTATTACCCAAACAAATACAATGAATCATCATAGTGTTTTTCCGACTGATGACTGAATAGCTCAATGGCTCAAACAATTATTTCATTAAAGATTAGAGGGTTGCGTAACCATTTGATAGCTAAACGATGACATTTTTTAATTGCTTATTAGAAAAGCTGATTAAAATGTGGGCGAATAGGAGAGGGGTTGCATTGATGATTAATTTATGCGTTTTGAAAATGAATTAAATTGTTAATTTATGCGTTTTGAAAATGTATTTTATTTTAATTCCATTTTTTAGGTCAAGGGGTTTTTGGTTTTTCAATTTAAATTAGACTCTATATATATCTATAAATATAAAATCTTTATTTTTAGGTAATATAATGGACATATAGTTATTTAAATTATTAACATATTGATAAATATATATAAAAATTGTCGGAATATTATATATACAAATTTGAGTACATCATATAAGTATTTTATACCCAATCAAGAGAAAAACCTTCATTATTAATAAGCCTTACACCTGCGAGTCCAAACATATCTGTTACCAACGGTGGCTACACCTTCGCAGGTGTAAATAATTCCCCGCTCAGATAGATGAGCTCATCATATATTCAACACTTAATGATATTACATATATGTATTGTATGAACGTTGGTAACATTACTTTTTCAATTTCAATTACGCACCCTAAACTCCCCAATGCTACCGAAAGTAAAAATCTTTTGGCTAATGCCTCCCAAGTGTAATTCGGGTAAATTGCGTTGAAAGCTGGGGTCTCTCGAAAAACTTACTTCATATATGTACGTATATGTGGGAATATATTTGGGAAGGTGAGATGGGGGGGTGTAGAATAACAACAACAATTGCCGGATATGGTGTGGAATGGTGGGGGTGTAACATGTGTAACAACAAGTGTTAAGTCAAACACCTTTTGTACCAACCCCCCCCCTCGAAATGCCACTGGCCAGCGCAATTTGTCATTTGGTAAATGAAAGAAAAGAACCGAAAAAGTTGGAGAGGTTTACCTGGGCACTTGCTCTATTAAATATTCACCCCTTTTTCGTGTGGGGGCCAAAAAAAAAACAAAAAAAAAAGAACCCCTCAACATGTAAGTTTCGTTTATTTGCTGATGTTTACAAATTTTCACGCCAAAATGAAAAAAGTTGTCCTGTTTTCCGATAAGGTGAAGTTGTTTTTTGGGTAAAAGTGGGTGTGGATTCATTTTTCTTTTTTTTTAGTCGCTTATGCAACCATTACCATGTGAGACGTGAGTTGTGGCTAAAACTTGTTTTGTTTTCCAGCTCCTTGGCCACTTGTCCTTGTCATGTGTCAAGTGCTGGGGGCAGTAAACAACTTGCCGGGTGAAAGTCGGGTTGGTGCGGTTTATAGAAATATAGATTGTCCATTAGGTGGGGCCAAACCCTCATAATTTTCCGTTTCCCCATTTGCCAGTTGCCATTCGCCATTTCCGTTGACCATTGACAGTAATGAGTCCGGGGGCCCCTGACAACGCCTAAAAGCTGGCAACAGTTTGCCCAAATTGCTTATTTATGCCATGTGCCACGTCTGTCTGCCTATGTGTATGTGACCCATGTCGTAGTATGTTCGCATATACCCAGTAATCGGAGGACCCGAAACCTGGGATATATGGTTTTAATGATAATGCTGAAAATGGTTTAATGAGAAGGTTAATAGGCATTTAAAAAAAACTACCTTATATCTCTAATCTTTTAATATACTTTTTTAATATGATAAAAATATAGTAATATTTAATACTAAAATCTTTAATATTAACAAGTATGGTGAACTTAAGTATCCCTATTATTCACAAGGTTTTTGCTATATAATAATGGTTTCAATGATCTGTTTTTCAGAAAAGAAAAGGATCCTAAAATTACTTTTTAATGTATCTACCATTTTGATATAATAATAGTTTCCATGATCTGTTTTTCACAAAAACCTTGAATACTATAATAAAACCTTAATTAAATTGTTAGTTTGCTAAACATTGGTTCCTAATTAACATGTATACTTGATTTCCCATCTAATAAGGGGTATCAATAGGTGAATAATACCGCCTGCAGCACATCTGCAGCTATTAGTTATGTAAAGTGCGCTTAGCTGTATGATTTTTTTTGGCCTTTGCCAGCCGTGTTGCGGTCACCCCCTCAAACGCCCCTCAAACCCACTCCTCTTTAGCAATTTTCGTTGATTTGTCACGTAGGACAGCCAAATACCAGATGTGAAATACGTTTCAATAACGAGGGACCATCGGCATTTGGCCAACAGATGGCGCTGCGGTCTCGCTCGGTGAGTGACCACTGGCTGGCGCCATCGTGTTCAAATTGCGAATTATGCTAATTTGCATTCTCTGCTTTGCTCCTGCTTCTCGCTTTCTTCTCCTCCTCCTCCTCCTCCTTCGCTTTCTCTCACTTTCTCTGGCCCTTTTCTCCCCTTCTTCCTGCTTAAATTCACACTTGTAAACGTGCCAAAAAATCTAGTTTGCTACATTTCCGCCTCTCATTCGATTTTACCGGGCAGTGTTATGTTTCATAAAATATGCACAAAGGGGAATGGAAAAAGTGGGATGGGCTGGTGGAAAGGGGCGGAGAAAGGGGGTGGAGAGAGATGAGAGACGGTCAATGGTTGGTACACCGAAAAAAAATACTTTATATACAATATCTCTATGAGATGATATAAGTACATATAACTATTAAAATACATCTTAATTATATTTAAAACACTTAATAATACTATTCTACCGGAATAATTATTATAATAACTCCAAATATCATTTTGTCTTATAATTATAATTACCATTTATAATAATAAATTAATGATAATACTTCCCATTATACCATTATACCAGGTTCTCTACCATTTATGATGTGGTTTAATTCAAGATCCCAGTTTTTCTTTAAAAGTTGACTGTTTTTATAACCCTAGTACTTATAAAATGTTTGTTATCTGAATATCTATGTGGGCTTAATGTAAAAAAAACCATTAATGAAAATCCGAATATTGGGACACCCGTTTAGTTGATATTTTCGCTCAGTGCAGCAGTCACCGTCCCCAGAGATTCCACATGGGGCATAATGCGTCATCGTCGCCGGTGCCCTTATATCTACCGTTACGCCGTTACACCGGCTCACACAGATACTCACACCCATACTAGTACCCCCCCCCCACTCATACAAACACCCGATACCCACACCAATACACCGACACCGACACAAATGCGTCGTCACATGTGCGCAACAAATTGCGTCTGCCGCTTTGAATTTTTGCGGTTACATTTCCGTTGCACCGACAGGCGACAACAGCGACATCGACGGCATTTCAATAAGCCAAAGGCAAAGAGGCAATAAAAAGGAGGAGGAGGAGGAGAGGAAAAATCAGGGGGGGGGGAAGGAAGAAAGCCAGAAGATGAAGAAGGCTCAGATGGCAAAAGGACCCCAAGAATCGAATCAGACAGATGGCTTTTTTGCACTATGGTATGCTACAATAATTTGATTGGCTAAAATCAAATAATCTGAAAAAATGGAAAACTAACAGATAAAAACTAAAACTACTGTTATTTAAAAATGAAATTTTGAACTCTTAGGTTAGGCAAATGCAAGGACATAATCAAGATAGTCTTTCGAAAAAACTTTAAAATCTTTTGAAATATTGTAAACCAATCCTGTAATTCTCAACGTTTTTAGGTTATAGTAAATATTTTAGTTTGAAAATACCTCATTTTATTATAATACATAAATAAAACATGTTTTAAGGTGTATATGATTTTAAAACGTGGATTTAATAAAGTAGGTTTGCCTTATAGAGATCCTAACTTGCAGCATAATCATCAAACGAATTCTATTTAGTTTTTAAAATTAAAATACTAGTGGGTACCTATTTGTAACCTTTTTTTTGGACTATAACTTTATTTAATGTACCCAAATCTTAGGAAAACTATTTATCTCAACTTACAGATACATAGTTTATATATTTTAAATATACTTAAAGCTTCTTCTGGCCCCACTGTGCCGGCAGCTGCAGCCGGAAAGTGTGCAGCGTGAATGGAGAAAAATATAAATCTGATTTATGCCCCTGGCTTTTGCCGGCCCCTTGGAAGTGGCCACATGTGGGTGCGAGTGTGAGATAGAGATTGGAAGAAATCTCAGCAAATTCGCATCAAATTTTCATATTTACTATGAATTACAAATTGTCAGATTATGGAAATGGTATTTCATGCCGTTGGCCCAGCTGGGAATCAGCTTTAGTTGTAGCCTCTTTCGGTTATTGATCTTGTACACCACTCATAGTGCACAGAAAAAAATAAGAGTGCATATGTTTGTTTGATATAAAAAAGGGTAGCACATTTGCGTACAAAGAAATGTTTTCTCTAAATTTTCATCCTTAAGTAAAATATCTATTCAGCTTAATTAGTAATTATATTCTTTTAAGCAAAAACGTTTTTTTTATTTCTTAATAAAAATGATTACATAGAATTAAAAAACTATGTGTGTTTCAGATGAATTTATAATTATATAAGTTAATTTATTTATTTTATTCAATTTAATAATCTTAGTGTGACCATGCCATCTAGCGAAAACTAGATCTAATGTGACCGAGTAACTTACAAAGCTGGAAAAACTAGTGTCTTATAAACTTATTCTGCCAGTGTACATCCTTTATTACTCATAATTTGCACGTGTGTGTGTGTTTTTACGGTCCCTGTGTTGGTGCGTAGTTAAGATAGATTTTTGTTGATGTTATGACTCATGGATGTCTGCCGGAAAGTGGAATAGATAGAGTCATAAGAGGGGATAAAGCGGTGGGAATGGGGGAGGAGTTTTTTTTTGGAATGGGGACGAGGATTAGGTGGCCAGGATGTTTAGCTCCTGGGGTCGCTTTGGCACAACCTGATACCCAGCAAAGTTATTCCATTCCAAAACCATAATACCTGTGGACAAATAATTACAACAACATCTGAGTGGTTTGATGAGTGGTTTTGCTTGAATGGGTGGTGCGCGTGTAGCATATTTAATGACAAAGGAACTCGTGTCAAGGATTACTAATTAGTGTCTGGACGTTGACGACCACGATGATGAGGTTTTTGCTGGCTGCTCTTGTTGCTGTTTATGTCCTTCGGCTTAAGTGAACACCCACCGCACAACCGACCGACCGACCCATTTGGATGGGGTATTTTCGTTTATATTTGCTTTTTAAATTGACTTTGGCCGCCGCGCTCACAAATTGAGTTGTCCAATGGCGTCTGTCTGATAAGCGTGTTCCATGTTTCAGGTCTTACCTGCGGCTTAAGTGAAATTTCCTCGAGGGTTTTTCTGGGGGAGGTAGCATGGGGGATTACACTTGTCCTTTCCGTTGGGTGGGAAATTTTGGGGGTGATAGGTGGTGTCTGTTTAATTGCAGTGGGGCACATTCTCGGTTTCTTTAGTGGTTCGTACAAAAATGTGCGCCATTTGCGGCTGCTGCCTAAGCTGATTTGTATTTAATGAGCTGTATATCCTTAAACACACTCACGCACAGATACACAGAGAAAAAGAAAGCTAACCATTAAAAATTACAAGTTTCGAGACATTTGAGTGTTATATTTATGGGTCATGACTGAAAAATCATTATAGAGGTGTCTAAAAGTATGCAACACAATATTTTATCATTAAAAAGCCATATTATAATTTTCTTTGCATACTTTCAGGCAGCTTAATAAGTGATTTGAAAACCCTTGATATGATTTTAAGTATGGTTTATTTTTAGGCTTCGTATTTGAAAATATCCTAAATTGCTTGATGGATACTGTTAAAATTACATTAAAATTTACCTCTTCTGGTAGATAACTATTTCTATCAGTGCAGCTTCACACAGACAGGCACTTATAAGAGCAGACAAATTGCCGTTAGTCTCGACAGCGAAATGAAAACATTTACTTGAGGGATAAGGGATTAAGGCTGGAAAAGTGTGGGATTTCCCCCGAAAATGGGTGGCTGGGTGTACGGCTGCCACCTGTCAGCGACTTTTCCACTCGCCGAAAAACATCAACCTCACATCATCGTCAATTATTTGTTTATCTTGCGGGGCCAGTGGGTGGTGGGGTTTTTGGGTGGTTGGGAGGCTGTGTGGGTGGTGCCTTCACTCAGGCTTATCCACAGAAATGCCGTATTTGCTTAGCATTATGCCGAGCTCCGTTTTTTGATGTTTTAACCCCGCGGCCAGGGCCTCGTGCTCTTAACCCTCGAGTGCAGATTCATAAATTAAATTCCTCGAATATTTTCGGCAATAGAACGTTTTGAGACATCTCAAAAGCAGGCGAAACGGAACTTATTTGCTTAGCAACAATTACGAAAAGGGAGCCTGTGCAAACCTATAAGTTATCCACTTGAAGTTTTCCAGTCTAGCCAAATTGAAATTTAATATGCTGTAATAATATTTGAATATGTGGTTGGGTGGGGGGAATATTTTTGGCTACGAGGAAATAATTATGTGAGGCTTCTCATTTTAATTTTAATCTTATTGTTCATGGAAATTTAAGAAATGTTTGTAATAGATCCCTTAAGTAAATATTTTACTCTTGAATTACTTTTAAAAACAAATATCAAAATAACAAAAAATAATATATTATAATTGGGTAAATTTGGTCACATACTTATAGCTGGTAACATTTATTTTATTTTGGTTTAAGAGTAAGATTATTTGTGTGTGTGCCAAAATAATTTATGCAGTGGTATTAACAAGTTGAGGATACATTCTTTAAGTAAACAATTTCCTATCGAATTACTTTAAAGAAATATATCAAAATAACAAACAAAGTAAATGCTGTAATTGCCTATATATGGTCAAATTCGCAGAGCTGGTAACACTAATTTTTTATTGGCTTAACAGTATCATTACTTAAGTGTGCACTGCCCATCATTTTATTCCTAAGAATGTTTTAAAAGTGCCTTGAAGCTTTTCTTGGCATTCTCTTGCCTTATACGCGGCATTAAAAATTAAATATTTCTTTTCAATTTCGCTAAGCAATCTTTTCAATTTGCTTGCCATAAATTTGGCGTTCCAAGGCTGCTTCTGTCGCTTCTCTATATAAATCTAGCTCATTGCCATGGTTTTTTTTGGCAAGGGAATTTTTTGTGTGGAAATTGTTTTTAGCTCGCCGGACTAATAACACTGACAATGGGCTAAGACTAGGGGGCTACGAGTGGGTCCATTCCCAGCTGTGGCTGAGTCATAGACAAGCCATTAACTGCTCGGTGGGGTAATCCTGATGGGGGATGTCCTGTGAGTCCTTGGCAGTGGTGTTCCCTTTCCAAGTGAGCAGCTGCCTTTGGCAGCGGACAAAGCTTAATCGACTTTGCCGACATTAAATGCGTGCGGTTAGCCAAGCCCAAAAGTTTCCACCAACTCGCTCTCTCTCTCTCCAAAGGGAAAATGGCGTGAAAAACAGTTTTCCCCCCCACCCAACCTTTTGCAAGGAACCAGGCCAAGGAACCATCCCCTCTGGCTGTTGTATTATTTATGCCCATAAAAATATTATTGCCATTTTTTCGCATTTGGATTTCTTTCTTTTCCCCGCTTATTTCATTTTGTAGACGTCATGCAGGAAGAACACTACCAAGAAAAACCCAGAATGTCTTGTCAAATGTCAGGCGTGAAGTGTTTGTTGATGCGCTGCCATACTTCTATGTATGTATATCCCTTATAAGGCGTGGGGGGATCCCCCAAGGAAGCGCCGGAAATGCTGCGTAATTGGACCCATATGCTCAGGAATTTCAGGCATTGGATGGAGTGGAAAAAGGATATGGCCACATCTTGGGTTGCTTCTTTCTCGTGGTGGTGGTGGTGGTGGTGCGGTCTCTCAATGGTGGTGACACAGTGGAACCTGCCAACTGTCCCATCAAATGCCAGATTAGTCAGGCCCTGCCGAACTGTGTGTGTTTTGGTGTTTGTGTCCTTGTGACTCGACAAAAAAGGGTTTCCCAGGAGCCACAACAAAAAATAGTGAGGTTTTCTGCAGGAAATCCAATTTCATTGGGTTGTTTTTAGGGCCCTGGGTTGCGGTTTACTCGGGCAATTGCCCCTTCTTCGGGAGAATCTCCAGCTGTGAGAGAGGAAATATTCAAAAATGCCTGAGTTCCTTGGAAAATTGAGGTTGTCTTAGTGCCTTATAGTGAATAAGTTAGTTAGGGTAAATGAATCAGAAGAAGCGAAGTAGTTTTTCCATAGGTTTTTGGGAAGTTTGTGTACCGTTTTGAACGGTCGATCAAAAAAGTATTTTAGCATCAAATTGAGCTGAATGAAGACTGTTAAAGAGGACCCTTAGAAAATCCAAAGATTTCATATTTAATTTAGGTTTTTAATAATATTTATTGTGAAAATAGTAAGAATTTAACATTTATAGTTAATAAAGATATTTTTTTTAAGACATGAAATGTTAAAAGTGAATGTGACCATCATCATATCCAGTATTTTTATCCTGATTAAAATACTTATAAAATAAATCATGTGCTTAATATAACGATATTGTTTTTAATTCAAATATAATAATATATCGTTAACTATGCGTTTCTTTTTCAGTGCAGTTATTTTTTGAATATATTTATATTTCTTATTTAGTATACAGTATTTTTATCTGGTTTGAATATTTATAAAATAAATCACGTGTTTAATATTACGTTTTTGTTTTTTATTCAAGTATAAAAATATATTAAAATGTAATACGAAACTAGGTCGATAGCTGATTATTTCTTAGTGCAGTTCTCTTTTGAAAATATTCATATTTCTTATTTGCTTGGAAATGTTCTCACCCAAAATGAATATGTAGTTCATTTCCCCTCAACTTGTAATTAAATTTCTTGTTTGCTTGAAGCTGACCAACTATGACTAACTGGCCATCCAATTTCACCCGAAAACCATTAGAAAATGTCCATCACAGAGAATACAAATCAAATGTGGTCAACTGCAAGCCACCCAAATTGATGAAATAACCATAAAAAGCCGAGTGCAAAAGAAAGAAGAGTTCGGATTAGATAATGGCCCATGGCCCAGGATGATGGCTGACCTAGCCCACAATCCGCAGTTCGTTTACCATAGTCCACGGTCCGCAAACTGCCAAAGTTTGATTGCATTTTGAGGTTAGCGGCTAACTGGAGCGACTGTACTGTAATTTCCGATCTGGGGAATGGGAATGGGAATGGCCATTGGGTCTCAATTATGGCCACTCGGCAATGGGCAATTCATTTGGCCCCGCCACGTCGTAATGCCCATTTAAACAAAGGCACAACAGCAAAATGTGGGGGGGGGGGGGGTGTGGGACTCCAGGGATAAAATGGCTGATGGGTGGAAATATTCGCAAATAAAGTGGCGATTGGATATTACAACTTTCCGGTCACTGCATTTCTGCAAAGTTCACAAAACTACAAGCCCTGTTCGGTACAGCCACCCAACCACTGAACCACCCACCCACTGAACCACCCACTGAACCACTCACCCACTCGATAAAGTGCCACCCGCTCAACTTCTGCTCCCGTGAGCAGAACAATTTCCAATGTTCGCTCAACTGTGGTGGCAACGAAAGGAGCCCGAATACGTATACAAATACCAATACCAACTACAGGTCTATATAGGACTCTATAGGACTGCAGGACTCTAGGACTGTAGAACTGCGACTTCGTACCGGAAACAGGAAGTTGGCTTCGCTTTGCACTGCCCTCCAAAAAGGGAAAAAGAAAAGAAGGGGGCGTTCGTAGCCATACATTTGGCAACATGTGTAGTATTTAAAACTCAACCGGCCTTGGTCAGCGGCCACAAATGAATTTATTTATTTTACGGTCTCCCCTCGCAGCCTTCTTGTCGATTTAACCTCTTCGATACTCTCTAAAAAGGATATCAAAATATTTCAAACAAGATTACACATGTCTGAATTCCATTTCGAGGCACTTTTTTTAAATAATAAAAAAGTGGCTAATAGTTTCTTTGTTCTGTGCTTTAATTAAATATTAAAATAAAGATCACAAAAATTTAAGAGGTATATTTTTTGAATTATTAATCTCTGCTTGGGTTTTGATAATCACAATGAGTTGATAAGACTATAAAAATGTACAAAATATATACTAGGATATAGCTTATAACTTTTTATCTTAACAAAGTTTAGGTTATTGTTTTTTTCACAGTATTATGTAGGATTTAATGTACACTTTTTATAGTCTTATATAAAGAAAAACATATTCAACTCCAATTTGCTCTACTTACACAGATAGTACCTCGGTGGTATTTCCCATAGTATTATTTAATAGCGATTAAAAAAAAAAACAAAAAAAAGAATTGTATTACGACCGTGACAGGACTCGAACCTGCAATCTTCGGATCCGAAGTCCGACGCCTTATCCATTGGGCCACACGGTCGGTTATGTAAGCCCCATCCCAGATTACCTACATATGTAAGCTAGAACGAAACATCATAGGATATAGTTTGTCAAGCAACAGATAATCATCTTTAATCTTCGCTTTTCTTATAATTACATGCCACTTACTTAATTTTCTATCAAGTTTCAGGAATTTAATCCTAAATATCTTATGTTTATATATTAAAATTTTCTAATCACAACAGATTAGTTTGCCATGACTTTTAAAAATAAATCTAAAATAAATAAATCGAAAGACAAGCAAGTGTCATAATGTCCCTAAGATAATACCCTCATAGATGGTATTTTTCTTAAGCATTTCCCAATAAATACAATATTTCAATAATATAAGCTTTGTAAAACAAATGTTCCCATTTTTTATGTGAACCTGTGACCTTTAGAGTATTTCCACTTCGTTTCCGCAATCAATTGGGCATTTTTTTCTTGGGTCTCGAATTTTTTTGTGATTTTCATTACATTTGGCCAAACAATTTATGTGGCCCAAAGGGGTGGTCGTTGCCACTTGGCCAGCGGTTGGATGTGGATGAGGCTGTGGATGTGGATGAGGATGGGGATGGAGTTTAGGATGGGTGTGAGGATGGTTCCTGGCCTGCTGCACTCCTGATCTCCTGCCACCCTTGACTCGCTGGCAAAGTCAAAGTTGTCTGCCGGCACGCATCGCTTTGGGTTTGAGTGTTGCGACATTGAAATTTATAGACCTCCAGCCTCTTTTCATGTTTTTTTCTCTTTATTTTCCTGTTGGTTTGGTTTTGGCTTTTGGTTTTGGTTTGGGTCTGCTCGTGGCAGTCAGGTGGTGCGCTTTTCAAGTGGTGCACAGATACGGGTGCCACGCACCACTCATCCGCAGCTTTCGTGCCACATCAACTGTCTGGGCTGGGCTCGCTTTAAAAACACAAACAGAAACACATCGAAACATAACGAAAAATATTTAATTAAAATTTATGTGCAACCCCAAAAGCAAAGTCAGCGGGTTGCCCTCACCCCTGACCCCAGACCCCCCTCACCCCTCAAAACCCCCGGAAAGTGACGGCTGCAGTCGAGGGAACGCTTTGTAGATGACACCCTTCAGCGACCTCCCTCAACCTGCAGAATCCACAGAATTCACTGAATCCGCTGGGGGAGAGCACTTGAAACTTTGCTTTTTACCGTTTTGCTCCAACACTTAAAGAAATATATATATATACTTCCTTGAGTTATGAAATATATTACTTTGTTACAATTGAAACAACTTTTTTGTAAGAGATATTATTATAATATAGTTTTCTCTCTTAAATACCAAATTAGTTTTTGAAAAAAACTTACTTTAAAGAATAAATGGTATATTTTTTTGGTATTTAGTTAATTGGTATATTTTGATAACATGAAGATTATTCCATTTTATGGTTTATTAAGAAACTACAGTGCGAAAATCACCAAAATTATATTTCTTATTTTACGAAATAAAAAACCAGTATATAATACTAAAAATACTCTGGCCGGAATCGGACTTTTAGCCTAAGTATATGGATTTATTTAATTTATTTTTCCTTATAATGTAAAATACAATTTCCCAAAGTATATGCCTTGAAACAAGTTCATACTTATAAAAAATTCTTTACATTGACTACGCGATTTTAATGATTTCTTAAAGGCTTACAACTGATATATCTTATGAATGAATTTTTAAAAATCCTCAAATTGTTATATATTATTTATTTAAGAATATATTTTACATATTTTTATATATGACATTTAAAGTGACTGTAAAATGCCTATTGTAAACCTGACGAAAAATGTTTATACACAGAGAAATTTCTGCAGAAAAAGTAATGTAAACTTATTAAAAAGTTGTTTAATATACTCAATTTAACTTTTCTCTTCTCACTATTTCGTTCTAATATTGAGAACATTGATACCAAAATGTACATATATGGGTCTTAAGAACGAATGTTCTCAATTCAAGAACAATGGACTTGAATATTTTTGTATGTGTAATTATAATAAGAAGTTCATCACGTTTTTTTTTGAGTGCAGGTCCTGTCTGGTGCTCCCAAATGTCCCATTGACGAGGCCGCGTCGGCCATTTTTAATGGTTCCGCTGCAGAGGGGTCGGATTTGCAGGGACTTGTGGAGAAGCGGAAAAAATTAAAAATATTTTGCATACTTGCCGGCGCATATGCCGCAAAATGCTTGTCCGAAGAGCTATTAAAAAGTTTCCCAAACATAATGAAGGTAGATGGGTTATAGTAGGGGTGGAAAAATAAGTGTGTGCGGTGTGTGGTGTGTGGAGTGTGTAAACAGTTCGCGAAGCAATTGCCCGGTCAGAGGGCGGAAATTTACCTGTAATCGACCACGCATTAACCAAACAAATCAATTGAGCGTTAAAGGCCAAAAGGGCAACAAGGGCACTGGGGTTTGGGTTTTAGGGTTTAGGGCTTAGGGCTCCTTGTGTTCGACCCATAATTGGTAATTGAAAGTGGCCCATTTGGCCCCCTATCCCTCAACCACCCCACACCCCATTCCGACGAACTAATCAATCAAACGGCAAACGGAAGCCCATAACAACCAACTAGTTGATAGGAACAAGGTGGGAACTGCGCTAACCAATCGATTAATCAATCAATCAATCAGGCAGACAGACAGGCAGACTGTCCAACGGATTGCCAAGCAAAGGTCAAAGGGTGCCGGCTCTTTGTTGCCAATTAGCGAAGCTAAACATCTGGATTAGGGCCGCGAATTAGCGAAAGAGAGTGACAAGGGCACCGAAATAAGCGGAGATTACCCACTGATACTGGCCCAAAACTACCTCTAATGCTTCCAGCTAACTCAATTAAGATCCCAGATAATTGTCATATAGAAATGGGTTCTTCATTAGGTCAATAATCTATGTTTGACGGGGTCACCATTGAAGTTGTCAGTAATAAGAGGGTTGGCCATTGAGGCTTACGAAAATATTTGGACAGATGTTTAGGTAATCGATATGTCAATAAGATCATAGAATATATATACTGGATTACTTAATTATTATTTATTAACTTAGAGCTTGCAACAATTTAAAAAAGAATATTATGTATATTATATTATCGTTATATCTATATACTCCCCTTATTAATAGGCTTGAAGGAACAAAATTGTGAAAAGGTCAACACATGTGTACAAATATTTTTAGCCATGCTAAAAAATGCAGTTCTTAAGATCTATTAAAATATATTACATAATATTCAATAAATATTTCTCAACTTTAAGATTATATAATAATTTTATTTTTATCAGATGATTTGAAGCACCAAAATTATATATATTTATTGATTAGTTCACATTAAAAAAACTAATGTATATATTTGTAACCTGAACTGTAGGCTTGATAATTTCTTACCTTTGATCTTGAGTTTTACTTTTAAATGCAAAGGACATCCAAGTAAAGAGCTTTGCCAAATCAACAGAATCTAGCCACAAAAACACATTTAAATGGCTTGCATTCCTTTCAATACCCATCCATTTATTCAGTGAAAGGCGCTGAGGTCACCAGAGCAATGTGCATAGATAGAAATGGCATTGCATATGAGGCACCCACCAGCACGACCACTTTTGTGTTACCTGTCGGTGTCATTTTAATAAAAATCAAAGCCAGCACAAAGCCCGCTTGATAGTGGCTAGAGGACCCAGAATGCCACAAGATGCAAGCGATTTTGTGTGTTGTGGCAACGCAATCTCCGCAATATGCCAGTTGAAAGAGCCGAGAAACGAGAACCGAGGACCAAGAACCCAGAACCCAGAGCCAAGAAACGAGGCATCATTTCCTGCGCGGCCAAAATGTGTCACACAAAAGCCAGTTGGCGGAGACAAGGGCAACATGTGGCCAGGACTCGTTGCAGTGGGCCCAGTGCCAAAGTGCCTGCGGTTATGCAGGAGAATACAACAAAAAATCCAACACAAAAATGCAGGCAACACCGAAAATGGCCTGGCAGCCTTGCAGCTTTTACCTGCAACTCTTGTGCGAAACGAGCGCATTAATGCCGCCTTTAAAATTTATGATATTTACTCAGCCAGACAGCGGGGCAATGAGGCAGGCAGCCCAGGAGGACCAACATCCCCGTAACCATTTCCATTCCGGATTCGCAACGTGGGTGTGTGCCTTTCACATTCTGCATTTTGCATTTTGCATTTGGCTCAAAGAGCCGTGAGCCGTGAGCCGAGAGTCGAGGGCCCAGAGCCAAAGTGGCAATCACGACGTTGGCCAAGCCAATGAGTACTGCTTTAGTGAGTCATCGTCATCGTGGCGATGTCTGCCGTCCTGCCAGTTGATTTCCCCTCGAAGGTGGAGCGCAACCACCCAACTTTCACTGGAGCAGCCAATTTTACACCGCATCTGTGGTTTTGTCAGCCCGCTTTTGCATTATTTTTGAGGGTTCTTTAAGGGTTTGTTATTGACTGAGTTTAACTGAAAGAAACAAGATATTTTCAGCGCTAAACAACATTTTATTACAGTGCCTTTAATGCTCTGACAGTGTTAATAAACGATAAAGCTCTTTAAACAGTTTTTATATTGTTTTGGGTTTTTTCAAGACCAAAGTAGAGTTGTTATTTTAATAAGGAAGGATATTAAAATGATATTTAACAATACTTATAACAAATATTAATAAAAACATAAGATATAAATTGGTGCTAGTAAGGGAACAGTGTTGCATAAGTATTAAAGTGTCATTACAGTGCTTTATAGTACTATACGTACTCCAGTGTTGTAAAGGCGATAGGAAGTAAAAAGGAAGTATTTTACTAATAAAATATATGTATAATTTCTTCAAAAGTAAGCAGGTACTGTAACAGATGTCAGTTTTATTAAAAGAAACCAGTTTATAATAATTATATCATGAACTAAGAATAATTTGTTCAGATATTCGTATTTTAGAAAGCGATGATCTTTTTCAAAGTCTCTTAAACTATTTTATTTTAAATTATTCAGTTAATTCCTAATTTTATAACATATTTTAGTATGACCTTGTTTGTATATAAAAAATAGTTTCAAAAGAATAGTGTTGGATAATGATTTAAGTGTCATTACATTACAATGTTGTAAAGACGCTTAAAAGTCAAAAGTTATTTGCTATGGAGTAGTTTTTGTACTTATTCGCATCTCAGAAAGCTTTTGAATACCCCTTAAACTATCCAAACTATGGCCAATGAATGCTGTCGGTAAAATATGTGCCCACAGCCCAACTGACCCATGTCAGTGGATGTTAACACCTCCAGACTCAGACATTGGGTGCACTAACCGGCCAATTGCCCGGGCAAGACACCATCGCCGGGTCCTTCCTCCTGCTGAATTGGCCTTTCAATTGCACATCATGGCCCCGGGACATCACCGACAACATCTGTGCACAAAAGTTGGCCATAGTTGCCCTTTCATTCCATGGACCACAAGCAGACCCAGTGCTCCACCGTTGATTTTAAGTTTATTTCATTTCATTTCGTTGCACGGCGTTCGCATGTCAACACCTGAGACGCACGGTTTCGGTACATTTTAACTTTTATTTTTATTTTTTGTAATTTTCTTAAGTGTTGTCTTGCTCCCGGTGGCTGAAAATATTGGCAACATGTTCTGTCGTCTCTGTTGGATTGATTTTAATGCCGACGAGGCGGCGGTGGAGTGTGC
The DNA here is from genome assembly GCF_013340165.1 of Drosophila suzukii. Lineage (NCBI taxonomy): Eukaryota > Metazoa > Arthropoda > Insecta > Diptera > Drosophilidae > Drosophila > Drosophila suzukii. The sequence goes on from NW_023496847.1 coordinate 370,883, forward strand.
GGGTCCCTGCGGAAGTCGCTTCCACCGCGATTGCGTCGATGTCACCGGGGATGTGGCGCAGCAGCTTCTGGCCACCGACGGTGGTTACTTACATTCCGGTCTGGAATGGTATTGCCGCACTTGTCGTCAACTTTATCGCCTGCAAGTGTACTTTGAGGTAGCTATAAGTGAGGCCCCGACATCCCACAGATCTCGAGACCTGGGATTTACGGCCCATTCGCGCTTGGCTGCCCGGAAACTTTACTCTCTGATTGAATTTGTGGCGTGCGTCTGTGTTTTCCTTCTTGAGTTCTGAGGTGACCTTGTAGCGAGGACTTTAACAAGTTCCCTAAGCTAGCAATTAAATAATGCTTGGTGCACTTACTGCTCCAAGGGATAAGATAATCTTAACAGCCATAACGTAATTAGCTTGGGCACAGGTGTGGCAACTGTACTTAAAATTAAGTTAAGTTCTTTTTTTAACATATTAAGTGTAAGTCAGATAAGTTTCTTAGCTTTTGTGTTCAACTGTACTTGTTATAGTGTTCTTATACGGAACTAGACTTATTTTCATATTTTTGGGAATATTCAGTGTGAACATCTAAAGTTGCTTAGCTTTTGTGCTTAACTGTACTTGCATTGAGCTAACTTTAAAAAAGGGAAAGTTGTTGTAATGAGATTTTTAAATTTGAGTGTTTTGTGCGCAACTGTACTTTTCTATTAAATTTATTTTTAGGCAAATAGCACGCACAATAATGACTACAAAATAAGGTTAAACTGTATTTTTGTGGCTTTGTACGTAAATAAAAGTGCAAGTGAACTGTAGCTATTGAAATTGATTTAAGACTTTCCATAAGAAATTACCTTAATAAAAAACAAATATTTGTTAAATAAGAATTTAAAATGCAACAGGCCCACCTTTAAAAACTGATACAGTTGCTCAAAAATGTACTAAAGAGCATCGGAGTCAACTGTACTTTTTAGAGTCTGTGTGCCTTAAGTGTACTTATTTCTTAAATAAGCTTAAAATAAACTTATCCAAACTAGGATAAATAACGAACCAGTTTGGCTAAAGGTATAAACTTAACTGTAAGACTAACCGTGTTGTCTAGCTTATGGGTTTTTAATAACTTTTCTCCACCAACCCTTTGCCACCTACTGTACTTGCTGCACTACATGAATTTTTAAGTACAATCCTGTAAGATAACCGAAACAAGTTTGGCTTAAGCCGGTAATTTGTTGCCCGCTTTAATCCATCTCGATTCGTTTCCATCAGCTGCTAAGCCTGGCTGCTTTTCCTGTTCTCCCAACCCAACCTGCTATATATATACCACCATATAGCACCATATTATACCATATAACACCCCCTGCTCGCTCCACCACTTAACGTTAATTGCAATACTCAAGACTTTTCCCTTCGTATCAACGGCAACAAAGCTTTGTACATTTGCATCATCTGGACTTGGATCCTTTGGATTCAGGTGGAAAAAGTGGGTGGGCACGATAAGGATGGATGGCGGGGAGGTCCGAACAAAAGAGCCAGCTGGAAAAGCATCGTCGCCATTTTTAATTGTAACTGTAATTTAGCCATTGTTGTACACTTTTGATGACGCAGACGTTCAGCCAAACGGCAAGAAGTCTGCTTTCGGGCCCAAAAGATAGAGTGGGTGGGAAAATGGGGCGAGTGGCAGAAAATATAAGGAAAAGCTGGGGAGGTCCACACACTTGAGGTGCACGTGTCGTGGCGTTCGTTATTGTTTTTCCCTCGCTTGCATTCACTTTTTTATACACCCGTCTTTCATTCATTCAGTTCAAGGGTATTCATATATGTGCCGAGGCATAAACCATCAAAAATTTATTTTAAGGTTTCGGAATAGCCAAGAAATTGATCTATATATATGGCTTTTATTTGCCTGAAGAGCGTTATGTGAAAAATACTCTAAGGTTTAGAAGTGTGGTATATATCTTACATATATATTTGAATGGTTATTTATAAGTAAATTATTTTTTCATTAGGAACTATTTGCAATTTAATATATATAGAGATTTAGGAACTTATATATATAATTATGTAATTATAATCTATTACAACAATTTGGGATATTGATCTCTGTGTACTGTATCTATATGGTTTAAAAATTGTTTTAAGATCTGTATGAAGTATTATATGTATCATATTATATTATATGTATCATTGGTTTAAATTTATTTCGAAGATGTTTAATATTTTTAAAATAAAGTTTTAAAACAAATAATGGTTTTATTATAAAACCTATGCACTTGTAGTTATACATATATACGCTTAAAAATGTTTTTAATTAGTTCATCTTATATACATTATAAAAGGATATATTTTATTATTTATATATATTTAGTTGCCATTTTAAAATAATAAGGATGTAAAAGTGGAAAACATAGCCTTTTCTGATGTTTAGGTATACAAATATTATTTTATCTGGTTATATAACAACCATAACCGGCTTTACAAGGTCGCGTTGGTCACGGTGGTTCTGTTATATAAACAACTTTATATTTTTAGCAACCTTTGCGAATGGTATTTTTAGCATGGGGGGTCGTTCTCTGTGGCTTTTCTTCAACTCTGACTAATTGTGCTTATCCCTCTTTTTGTCGTTCTATTCCAGATTGCCATCTGTGATGATTACAGCCTGCCCGTAGACTTTGTTAAAAAACGACCGTCCAGCTTCGATCCGTGCCTGGCGGAGGCGATACCAGCGAATCCCGAGCACTGGATAGCCCCCAGTCCGCAGACAGAGTTTGTAAGTCCTTGTTCGTTAAGTGGGTGGATGGGTATTTTGTGGGCTTGGGTGGTTTTGGGTGGTTGGGCGGTTGCGATGGGGCAATTAACTGCTCTGGACAGCTAATTGATAAACTGCACGCTCCGTCGATTTGAGTGGTGGTTTGGGTTTTTGGACAAGTCGCATCAACGTCAGCCGCATCAGCAGTGCGTTAATGAAAAGCTCACTCCTCCTTTATGATTTCCTAGAGTTTTCCCCTTGGTCCTGTTTGGTTTCCCTTAGCTTATCCCGCAGCGGCAGTCGGACAAACAAAGCGCTGCTCAAACAATGCACGGACTATTGGCTAAATATTGCAAAAAAAAATGGGAAAAAAAGGAAAACAAAAATACAAAAACATGGTAAAGCCAGGGCAAAAGGCGAAAAATAAGCGAACATACAAAAACGGGGAGGTTTGGGGCAAAATGACAAACAAACGGAGCTGCCCAGCGGGCGGTGGCTGACCATAAAAAATGGTCATAGATAGGAAAATAGCCAAGCTGTGATGACAATTTAGCTTCTTTTTAGACAGATTTAGAGGTAAAAGTTAAAATTATACAACTTGGCTGTCTATTAAGTCATTTAATACAGTTAAAAAATTAATAAGTAGTTTTTAAAGTTATTTTTAACACGATTCAACAAGGGTTTTCTTCAAAGAATGTTGTTTTTTTGGGAGTTCAAAAAAGTATTTTTTTAATTTTAACTAAAAAATACTAGTAAAAATATTATAAAATACCAATATAGGGTCATATTTTCTATGGGTAATACTTTTTCATAATTGTATTATTATTTTAATCATACGTATTATTTATAAAAAATTCAAAATTAGGTAGTTAGTAGTATTTTTTTTTTATTTTTTTTTTTATGTTGTCAATATGAAAGGTTTTTATGGTTTAAATAAGAGTTTAAGTAGAAAACTTATATTTTATAAAGAGAATATATACATAACTTAAAACTAAATTTAAAAATTAATAAAACACTGAGTTTATAATTTGATTTTTTTTTTTTTGATGATCGATACGAAGGTTTTTTGAGTGTTGTAAAGAATTCTTAAAAGAAAAATGTGTTTGATGACATACTAAACAAGAACGTATGCCTTACTACATTATCTACAGTAATGAAATGTTACAAAGAAACAAAGTATAGAAATTATAGAGATGCTGACTACTTTTTCCTTTCCTTCGAAGGCCTATTAAGGCCTTCATAAAATATACCAAAGAACAACTTCATCAAGGATCCTTTGTATAAACTATTTTGTTAGGGCTACATTTGGTCTTATTTATGCCACTTAAGTTTCCCAACACTGAGGCAATAACAGGAAGAGAAAAAACGAATAGAAAAGCCGTTGAGATGGAGCGAGAGATAACCTCGGGCTGCAGCAAATGCGCCGTGCCACAAATCAAATGATGCCCCAAAAAGCAAAAAATCGTACGGCCTCCGACCCCCGACCCCCTATGTATAAAAAAGAAAGCATCCCCCAAGGGGGGTGCGTCGCTTTTTTATGGCCCATACGGAAATGTTTGGTGTTTTGTTCCCTTTTGCATATTGCCACTAAAAATGAAAAGGAAAGCCGCATGAGGCGCGCACATAAAACACAGGGCACCGAAAGCGAAACAACAGAATCAAGGAGCTGGCCTCCCTGCCACTTGAAATTCATTTTATTGAAATTTGTTTAGCCCGGAATGTGGATGTGTCTGGGCCAAAGTCAAAATGCCAAATGGTCTGGATGGAGGCATGCGAAGCGAAAAAATAAGATTTGCGGCAACGACCTTCGGTGGGCTTCTGCAGATTGATACAATTTCCGTGGGGCGGAGTGGCTAAATCAGTGCCAGGGATTCAATCTTTAAGATGGCAGGAAGTGGGCCAGAAACACTCGCAACTCAAACAGAGGGCCATAAGCTGGGGCCGAGTGTTTGCCCAAAATTAATAACAAACAACTGCAATAGCAATCAATTGGTGTAAATATTATTACTTCAGGGATTAATATACTTTACGTAAATATTCTTCCACTTGAATGTGTAATTCACTTTCACTTATTGCTTATAACTAGCTCTTAAATTCTCTTGAATTTATGGCTTCACTATCAATATTTTTTAAAACATGACAGGAATATGCAGACTCATTTAAAACATAACCTAATTTTTATTTCTTATAAACATTCAAATCAATTTGTATTAAAATTCTGAATATATATTTTTAAAATGCATTTATAATTGAAATATTTTAGAAAAGACAATTTAATCAATTTCTATCACTAAATGATTAAATTATTATACATTATTTTAAGTTTAAATAAATACTAAATCTATACTCCCAAAAAATACCAAAAATATTTCAAAAATTAAATACTGAAAAAATATAAAAAATACCATAAGGCTTTTAAAGCATTTTTTCCAATAAACACTAACATTTTTCATTTAAAGTCCAGTTTTTAATATGCCGGAAGTGGAATAACAAGATTACAGCTAATTAAATGATCATAAATGTTTTGAATAAAATCTCCCTAATTTGTTCCCCAGTTTTCCCTTATTTTTCTCCTGCTTTTTCTATATGTACGTAATCCTGACTGTCCATTCCCCTGCCAGGAAAAAAAATATATTCAGGCAGCAAATGGCCCAAAGCGATAACGTTTAGCGCCTTTCGATGCTCGTTTTTCTCTGCCCCCGTCTCTTTCTCGCCCCCTATACCGCTCTCTTTCCCACTGAATTTTCCATCCAGGATATTAATGTGTGTGTGTGTGCGCTTTCGTATGCGTGTGAGCCTCCTCACAATTATTAATGTAATTTTATCTTATGACTTTTGTTTGGCATAAACATTGGAGAGACAGAGACGGAGATTGAAGATAAAAAGAGAGAGAATGAAGCTACAGTGAGAATAAAAAAGCAGTAGATTTAAGAAATATAAATGTTTATCATTCAAAATTATTTAAAAAAAACATAATACAAAGAAGAATTTTATTTTATGTTGATTTCATTTATTTTTAGTTTTTATAAACGTTAAAAATTGATTTTTGCACTAATAAACCAAGAAGAAATAGTGTTTTTATTAGTTATGCGTACAAATAGGTTCCAAAAAGAACATGTTTATTTTGATGGGGAAAACAATTAATTAAAAAACTAAAATGTATTTACCAAAATTATTATTATATATTACTTTTTGTTCTCCTTATACAGAAATTGTGTTCAAGAAAATTCTTAATTAAATATGGAATTTAAAAAAATCAAAATGTAGAAGCATCCATGTGATGATGCCATAATAGCTTTCACCATTCATGTGTGTGTGTGTTGGCCATTGTTTTTTTTTCTTCCCATTTTTTTGTTGGCAACTCACGTTTTAATGGAAGTGAACGCGACATTTTTCGATATATGTGGAGCGTCTGGCTCTGAAGTGGGCTCTGAAAAACAAAAACCAAAAAAAAAGAAAGTAAGGGAAAGGGAAGAAATTCGTTTGGCTTTTGCAGTTGTTGCTATTACTCTCCATGGAGTAATATTCAACGATAACTCACAAACACAAAGGCCGCAGTCAGGACACGTTTGTGTCCCTGTGTGCGTGCTTTTTGTTTATTTCAATAACTTGGCTATGGTTTATATATGTATATATATATATATATTTTATTTTTTACAACTCCACCACCGCAAACAAAATAGGAACAGCGGAGTGAAATGAACAGACAGCGTCAGCTTAGATATCACTCATACGTCGCGTTGTCTGCGCTTGAGGTATGAAATTCCATTCCATGACAGAGCAGCAGATGCCCTGCAAAAGAAGTTGGTTTCTGGAAATATTTAAATCTAATGGGATAAGTTACAGGAAGTCTTATATGCACTGCTGAGATTAGTTCACATATTTTCAAGTCTTTGGGGAATTTATTTTGATTTTATAGGTAATTTTCAATTGCCCTTTAACCTGAGAATAATTAATAAATAACAATTTTGATTTTATTGACCAGATTACTTTATATTTTATACATCATGTGTGTTTATTTTGTGTTCTGTGTAAATATACAGGTTTTCTACTTATTTCTTCTTATTTTATTTTTTAAAAAAGTTCACAAAAAAGGAAATAACATAAAAATAAATCAAAAAATCATTAAAAATGGTAGGCACCTAACATTTTAATATTTAATTGAACTGAATGAGTTATAAAACTAAACAAGGAATAAGTCCCTTAAAGGAAAGAAGAGTTGTTTGGATTTTTCTTAGGCTTTTTATTATAGAGGTATAATAATTATAATTTTTATAATTTGACAATTAACCGCTTCTTCATTCATTTTTATTTCTCAGTGCAGCTTACACGTTTGCAGATTACTTGTGTGGGTTAAATGGTTAAGGGATGTCCAGCCAGAGAGCATAGCTATAGGTCGTCATCAGCATTAGTCGCTAAACCAGGGGAATGGTAAAGATGTTGGATAGATATGTAGACAGGACATCAGACCTCCTTTGACTCCCCGTTTGCGTTGATTTCTTTTTTTTTTTTCATTAAAGTTGGCACAAAAATCACGTTGCTGCGGCAACAAGCGCAGACAAGTGGAGTCGGAAATGAAGGTGGATGGATTCCAACAGTTTTCATTATTCTAGAAATACCCCATTCCTGCCCGATTTCTAAGGGCAATCGTGCATGTGTATATATATGTATACTACACACATAAACGTCTGCTTATATCGTTTGTGGATAATCAAAGGCAAATATTTAAACAGGAATATGTGAATGGATGGCTTCACCGAGAGACCCCTTCCTCTGTTGGTTAACGGGCCACAACCCCATTATCAATCTGCCTTGGCAACCCCCTTTCACAATCTACGCCCCTTTTGTTCCACAGGCGGTGTATCGTAGCGCACTCGTTTTCAAGTTCAAATTCATTAAAAATGTTTTTGATTCACGAACCCTCCATTCCCCACTTCACTTGTAATTTATGAGTTTCAATTAAAAATGTTCGAGTGCATCTGCAGTCTTCGTGCAGAACAATGGCAACCCTGGGGGCAGGGTTGTCAGCGTTGTCTCCGCCAGTGGCCAAACATCAATTTCCGTTAGCAGCGTATCAGGAATACCCAACCAGCCACACAGGATGGGCTTTCAAAGTGGACAAGGGCCATGTAAACGGAAATTTATGTTTAACATAATGGTTGGGAACAGGAATTCTGGGGAGGGGGCATTATGTGAGGTTATGGTGAGGTTATAGACAGGCCAGAGGAGAGTGCCTCATAATTTGCACGCATTAGGATCCTGTTAATGTCACCGATGTTGCAGTTTCGTAATGTCCAGCTATTTGTCAAACTCAACGGAAGTGGATCGAGAGAAGTACATTGTTTTCGGAGGAGATGGGGTTTGGGGTTTGGGAATGGGGATGGACAAACAAGTAGGAAAGGATATTGTGATTGACATGGAATTGTTATGAACAAACTGGCGCTGGGGAATGGAAATGGGAATGGGAATTGGCAATGGTATGTGGCAAATGAAAACCATCCATCATGGGGGAATATATCCCAGACAAATGACAGATGAATCGTGTTTAGTTCAATCCAGGGGAAATATGACTGTTGTGTTTCATTCATTTGCTAACTAAGTAAAGTGTTCAACAAATGGTTACTGGATATCATTTTCTTAAAAGAAAGGCAAGGTTTTACACCTTATAAATTATATAAGTGTATAATAATGGCATATAGTCTAGTGTTTATAGGTTGTTCTTACAATTTAGTACAAAATTCATACAGTTCTCCAGAAGGCATAAAAATGTGTGTTGAATTTCATTTACTTAAACCAGTTTTTGTATTCGTAAAATTTTTAAATATCTCTAGCCATGATTAATAAAATAATTTAATATTCATATAATGTCTTGATGAAAATATATAGTAAAATGAATAAAAAATTAATAATTTGATTATTTTCTTAAAAAAAACACCACAGTTTTCTACAGAAGGTATAAAAATGTCTGTTGAATGTCATTTATTAAAAACAGTTTTTATATGATCTCTAGCCATGAAGAATAAATGAATTTAATATTCATATAATACCTTGATGAAAATAGTTGGTAACATGAACAAAAAAAATAATAATTGGATTAATTTCTTTAAAAAACAAACACCAAAGTTCATCGCACAATGAAAAAACCAACAGATGTTACGTATACGCCACCGAACCGCAATAAAAAGCTGGCTTAAAAAGTGTTGCCTACTTTTTGGGGCTGGCTTGATTCGATTGGCGGTCGGGCAGTAGTTCGTGGCTTTACCGACCAGGGAAACCCAATAACCGCCACAAACGCGTTGGCCACGCACATTCCTCGTTGCTGGCCGCCTTTATTCTTTTCAATTAAATTCCAAACAAATTGCAAATTGAAATGCAAATCAAATTAGCCGCCAACAAATGCTAATGCCCCTTTTCATTCTTTTCTCTTTTTTACATGTTTTTGTGTTTGCAACAGCTGCCATTTGGTGAAGCCCAACAAGCGTTGCAGCTACCACCAGCAGCAGCAGCAGCAGCAGCAACAACATCCGCAGCAGCAACAGCAGCAGCAGCAGCACCTCAACTACCGCCCCCGCTGCCCGCCCCCGTGGCAACATTGCCCAGTCAGGCGGCAACGGCAGCAGCAGCAGCAACAGCTGCAATTTTGGCCACCCACCAGCAGCAACAGCAACAGCAACAGCAGCAGCAACATCAGCACTTGAGCAGCAGCATTAACAACAACAACGGCGGCAACACACACAGCCAACCGAGTACGCACAACAACAACAACAATACATTGCCAGTGGGGGCACAGCAGCAACATCAGCAGCCACAACAGCAACGTGCAACATTGCAACATCCGCCATTGCCCAACAGCAACATCAAGCAGGCATCGGTTAAATTGATCGAAGGCTATTCAGATCCAAAGGATACACGCAATCACAAGAAGGTTTACCACAAAAAGGCCAAGAAACGATCGGCCCCTGGCCACAAGCGCCACCAGCAGCAGCAACAATTGCAGTTGCAGCAGCAACAGACATTGCCAACGCCCCGAAGTGCCCAGCAGCAGCAGCAGCAGCAGCAACTGCAACAGCGACATTCCACCTACAACAACAACAACGGCAACTTAAGGAAGGATAAACGCAATAGCCAATACAATTCAGGTATGTCTATTTATATACTTAAAATAAATTTATAAATCACATTTAAAAATTGAAAATAAATGGCACATTAAACTAATTAAATCATGAAAATCTCATATTACAAAAAAATAACTATTTAAATCGAATAAAAAGCCAACAGCACACACATAAAATGCAAATAAATCCAATTAAATCAGTAGCAACATTTAAATGAACTTCTGCAACATAATTTGCAAAACAAATACCATAGCAATGCAAAAATGTAAACTTTTAATAGGGTGTGAAAATGTTTTTAAAAAGTTGCCATGGCTTTTTAAGGCTTTAAATAAATTGTATTATTTTTTATTAAAAATGTATAAGGCCCAATTTCTCAATGTCATGTTAACGTTTGTCAATGAGTTAAATTGCTGTTTCGGGAAAATTGAGTTTCCCAATATGAGGCAATGTTCTGTCATGAAATTCACCAACTCTTCTTTTTCACCTTTCTCTTTCTTTTCTTCAACTTTCTTTGACTGTTAAAAACCCAGAACCTTAACCTGACATTGAGAAATAGGCCCTAAACAGGCTAATTTAATAACAATGAATCATCCTTAATGACAAATCAATACCAAACTTTGCTTTCGAAAGTAAATCAGGGAGAAAATCCATCTTTTTAGCAATTAACTTGGCAGCAAATATGTTGCAGCTTTTATAAACTTTTCTCAAGCCAAGAACAACCACTTTAAATCAATAATTGAATTAAATTCATCCAAAGTTCATTAGGCGTTCATGGTCCAGAGATCTTAACTAGCAGTCCATTGCAACTGGCTAGTGGCAATTAGGAAAAGCCGAAGGCGGGACAACTTTTCCCGCTGCGGCTACTTCGATTATCCAAGCGGAAAATGGAAACTGGCAGCCTCTGATTAAGAGGGTGCAAAAAACCTGGGGGAAGACTGCAGTAAAATAGAGTCGTCTTCTTCCCGGGATGCAGTGGGTGTGAACCTGGTTGGGTTGGAGGAGATGGAGGAGCAGCGGGCAGCCAAGCGCCAAATAGACTGCGTCAACTCCATTTGCGTTCCGATTGCGTGGCCTGCGGCGCCGCAGTGTCGTCGCTGCGACTTAATTACAAACTGTCAGCGCCGTCTCAGTGCCTCGGAAAAATGCGCCCTCCATCTAAAATTAACCAGACGTTGTCCTTTTATTTACAAGATTTTTCAAAGGGAAAATCTCTGCGAGTCTTCATTTAATTAAAGACTAGGCTTGGTGTAAATGGCATGCAAAGGACCGCATTCCTCATCTGTACTTAAAAGAGCACTTTACTTGAAGGGAGGATAAATTTAAACGTAGGATTTATTGACATGAAGACATTTTTACATTTTGAGACTAGGTGGCAACTCTGACCGAGAAGAGTTACCCAATCGCTGAAAAATAGCTTAAAGATACCCAAGCACCCTCTTCCAAAGTAATATACAAATAAGAATGGGATCCTAAGCTTATAAACTTATGGGAACGAAATCAATAAGTTCATCAATTAAAGACCAATTTCTCAATGTGATGTTAAGGTTCAAGTTTGTTATCTGTCAGATAAATTTAACATTAACTTGGATTTCTTACTATGATTTAAACTTAAATTTACAAGTAGACCTTTGTGGAAATTTGTATTTGAATTTCAAAAATGGGAATCATATAGAAACTTAAATAATCGTTTAGGTAAATGTTTTAACCTTATCTTTTATTAAAAGCTAAAACATAAATTATATTTTACTTGAACAAATCTCATAACCCACCTATTCTATTACCATTTGCAGACTCCTCAGCGCCAAAATCCTCCGACGACGAGGCGGACATCGACGAGGAGGTTGAGCAGCAGCCTCTGCCCGTGCCGCAACCTCCTGCCCAGACTGCCCCACTAACAGCGGCGGGTCTCAATTCTCCGGACTCCATATCCGATGACCTGGTGCGTCCGCTTCCACCGCAACTTCAGCGCAGTCCACGCAAACTGACCGTCGCTCCGGCGGAGCACAATAAGCGTCAGCCCTCGCCCTACTACTACTCCGATCTCCTCAAGAGTCGCGACAAGGACAAGGATAAGGATAAAGACAAGGACAAGGAGCGGGACAAGGATAGGGAGGACTTTAAGCTCAAGTGCCGCCAGTCGACGGCCAGTGAACCGCCGCAGTCCACACAAAGTCAATTGGGTGGCTATCGCAAGAGCTCCAGCTTGGATGTGCCGCCGGCGGCGGAGGAGCAGCCGGAAGCAGAGAGCCACGAGGAGGAGGATCCCAGGACGGGACAGGACTCGCAGTCCACCCCAAAGCGGTACAGTTTCACCGAGGAGGGTGTCCACATCATACGCTGCGAGACACCCAGCACCAGCACATCCGAGGAGTCCGATTGCAGTGAGTGCCTCAAGCGACGCGAGTGGCACGCCCGGGCCTTGGCCCTAGTCCGCAAGACCTGCAACGTCCAGCCAAGGAACCAGAGTCAAGTCCCGATTCAGAATCAGAGCCAGGGACAGAATCCCACTGGCAGCGAGCTCCAGCTGCAGCTGCAGCACTGCGACGCCGGCGAGGGCGAGCTGCTCAAGTGCTGTCCACCGCCACCGGCTCCAGCGGAGATCCAGGTGAGCCATATATGTTAAAAGATACTTTATTAGTGATTATTATTAATAAAGTATAAATCTGTAAATTAGTTTAAACTAGAAGCTATAAGAAAGGTAGGAGAAGCTACAGCCACTAAAGCCCCACGTTGGGCGCCATTTTTTTTATAGAGGAGTTATTCGTACAAAATTTAAATTATAACTGATTGGTGTTTAAATAACTTCATGAAATAATAATCTTCAAATGTTTATAATAAAATCAAGTATCAAGTAGTAGTGTGTAGAACAGAAATGTTAAAGGATCTATAACAACCAAATGCCCCACGTTGGGCGCCATTAAAAAAAAAAATTAAATTGTAAAATGGAAATAAATGATAATTATTCGATATTAAATAACCTTCATTAAATTCACCATCCTAGTCTGTTGATATACTAGTTGATTAATATTCCAATAAAACCCATATAATCTAAGTAAAATACAAAATGTAATCCATACTCTACTACGTTAGTTAGATGCCCTTAAACAAATGATCACATTTAATACTGAAATTTTAGTTTTTAAGTAATGAATACATTTAATTGTTATTATTCAAAATGAATCATCATATTCTTATCTGTTTGTAGGTCCAGGTCCAGCCGATGCCACCGCACCGCCTGCTGGGACCAGCAGCCGTGTGCGGAGCCTGCATCACATCCGCTCCTGCCTCCTCCTCCTTGGCCGGCGGACGGGGCAGCGAGCCCGGCGATGATCTGGAGGAGGAGTACTTCCGGCCGCGCAGCATCTTCTATGTGCATCCGCATGGCGTCCACGAGTGCGCCGAGTGCGCCCAGCCAGCTCAGCCATCGATTGCGACTGCGACAGCGACTGCCCAACCGTCGACGCTGAGCAATCCATCGCTCGATCTCTACGGCGACGACGAGGACGAAGTGGACGGCGACGAGGACGAGGACGAAGAGGACGACTCCGAGGACATCATGGGCAGCCGGCGGCGGCAGATCTACGAGACGGCCTTCGACTGCAAGATAGCCAAGTCGGATGACGACCTGGACGAGGTGGATCGCATCACCAACTGTTCGGTGCTGTTGCAGTTGAGCAATGGCAATGGTGGTGCTGGCACTGGTGACATGGGCAAGGTCATCACTGGCTCCTCCTCGAAAACGCGGGCGGAGTGCAAGCGGGCCAAGAACTCGAAGAATCAGGCACTGCAGGAGCAAACGGGCGAGGCCCATGTCCAGGTGCATCAGGTGCAGGCGGAGCTGGGCAAGCTGCAGCTCAGCCAGGTGGACCAGCAGAATCAGAATCAGAACCAGGCATCCGGTGCCGCTGGGAGTGGAGTAAGTGCGTCCAGCACCCAACAGCTACCGGTGCGCGGCTATACCCCATCGCCACCATCGACGGCACCGCTGCCGATGAAATTCCCCGGCAAACATGAGCGCTACCTGAACATGAACAGCATACGGAGTGCACCCAATCTGCCTGCCGCCAATCCAGCGCATCCCCGTCTGCGGGATCTCCGCCTGCCCATCCAGTCCATGCGGCATCAGTGCGGCGGCAGCAGCAATGACAACAGTCTCACCGACAGCGCCTACGTGAATCCGCCCTCGACCAACTCGAATTCGAATGCGGCATCGGGCTCGGCCTCGGCATCCGTTTCCGCAACGGGATCCGCAGCAGCCCGACGGCCACGATCCTTTGTCCTGGAATCAGGCAGGGTTCTAGAACTACGCCGCAGTGCCCAGGGTCATCATCAGGCTGGTCAGTCGAGCCATCATCACCACCATCATCATCATCATGGCGGAGCTGGGAGCCGAAGCAGGAATCGCCAGGGGCAGGGACAAACAGCAGGCAGCGGCGGAGGAGGAAGTGGAGGAGCTGGAGGTCACAACTACAGCAGCACGGAGAGCATCGCCACCTCGAGCAGTGGCGGTAGCATGGAATCCCTGCGTTCCAGCACCAGTGAGGGCAATCGCAGCACCTCCAGCTCCGAGTCGCGGCACTCCAGTTCGCTGAGCTCGCACAGTTCGGAGAGTGGAAGTGGTGGCAGTGGTGGCTCCAGTGTGGCCTATCCCCTGCGACCGGCACCCCTGCTGCTGCACTCCAAGCTGCACATCCTCAGTCCCATCTCCGACAAATCCTCGCAGGAACCGGCCTCCGCGAGTGCCTCGGAGCAATCACAGCAGCCGTCCCAGGCGCCGATGGCGGCGCAAGAGGAGGATTCCACTGGCGCCCCAGGAGGGACCGTTCAGGTAAATGCCTCCCTAAAGCAACCGCGCAGTCGTGGTGCTGCGCCCAACAAAGCCCTGCTCCAGCTGGCCGATGAACTCCTCGGTTCGGATAGTGGGATATCGTTGCATTCCCGGGAGGAGGGCAAATCCCAAGCCTTGGCCTTGCAGCGTTTAACGCTGCCCAAGCTACAGTTGATCGGAGCCGAGGGCTCAAGCTCGGGGGCAGGAAACTCAGCTGCGGGTGGCAGTACGGCCGGAGGATCGGTCTCGGTCTCGGGATCGGGTTCGGGATCAGGAGTAGCCGGTTCAGGATCAGCTGGCATTCCGCAGGATCTGCGAGATCTGCCCTTCGATATGCCCAAATTGAGACGGCGTAAGACACTGCAACAGGAGGCCGCCTGCACCTCGGGCAGTGCCACCTCCGTGGATCTCGGCGAGCTGCCCTTCGACATGCCCAAGCTGCGGCGACGCCTCCGGGCCAACCAGGCGGAGATCAACAACCTCCTGATGCACAGCACAGAGTCCAGCGGCATCTCGCAGGCCTCCTCCAGTCACTCGATGCGCGACGATCAGAAGTTGGCCAGCAAGTTGGGTGAGTTGGGACTAGTCCTTGAAGTTTTTTAACCTAACTAACCATGGATTCCTATCTTACAAACAGATACAGCACTTTTCCGGCAGAACCTCACCCTCAACCTAAACGAGTCGCGTCAGGCCACCAAGCAGTTTGGCAGCCTGGATCTGAGGGGCCTCAATAGCAACAAGGAGCTGAACATGAACCTCAGCCAGGGATATGTCACCGCTGTGGACCTCATCGATGTCACCATTCCACTGGAGCGGCAGGGGTAAGTTATTTGTTAATTATTCGGGAAATCAATGTTTCAATTAAACTAAGGCTGGTTTCTCGAGTCCCGGTCAAAGCTCCTGATAGCTATTTTTACGAAAAAGGGTGAACTCATTAAACTAATCTTAAAAGCAAATCAGTTTTCTAAACTCTTTCAAATTAGTTAGATACTTCCTGATTTATCGGAAAACTGTGGAGTAGAACGGGGTTACAATTTAACTAAAGGCCGCTTTCTGAGTCCCTGTCAAAGTTTCTGTTAGCGTTCTTGCCGCAAAAGTCAAGGATTAGATAAACTTTTCGTAACAGCAAATAGTTTGTCTCAACTTTTTTAATTTATTTATTTATCGGCCCGATAAATAAATTTTTATAATTTTTTTGGGCACTTCTTGCTTTTGGTACTTTTTATATAGATCGATTGGGCTTTAGCTGTGTTAGTCTATGAGTCATTTTTTAATTCCCCCGCTTACATTTTTCTTCATAATTTTATGAACATATATAAATATAAACTAAGTAAATAAAACCGTTGGGTTCTTAAGTTATTTATTTCTTTTTAGAGTATTTTAATTAATTTCTTTCTTTGTTCCATTTTTCAGTTGGTACCATGGCGCCATCACGCGAGTTGAGGCGGAGACCACGCTGCGTCCGCTGTCCGAGGGATCCTTCTTGGTGCGCAACTGCGAGTCAACCAAGCAGGACTACTCCCTATCCCTCAAGTAAGTATATATATTTAACACCTGACTATTCCAAAACTAAACAATTGAATCCCTTTCTTCTCAGGGGCGCCAAGGGTTTCATGCATATGCGGATCCAGCGCAACGAGACCGGCCAGTACATCCTGGGTCAGTTCAGCCGTCCCTTCGAGACGGTTCCCGAGATGATCCGTCACTTTTGCCTCAACCGGCTGCCAGTTCGAGGAGCCGAGCACATGTGTCTCATCGAGCCGGTCATCGCCCAGCTGCTCTAGGGAGGATCCAAGAACTCCAAGGAGAAGGATAACCAGGAGGGGAACCTTTAGGGAGGATCCAAAAACTCCAAGGAAAGGGAAACCTCTAGGCAGGATCCAGGAGAGACTCCAAGGAGCGGGATAACCAGGATGGGGAACCAAACAGAATTACATATTAATAGCCTGTAGAGGACTTAGGAACCTATGTGAACATGTGTATGCACTAGTTATATATGCGATAGTTGGTATAAGAAAGATGGCAATTTTTTCATGTTTTTTTTTGTGGCCTCGAATTTTGTATGTCGGTCTACTAGCAAACGAGCAAACGAAAAAAAAGAATACACCCACTCACTCTGACACACGAACTAGTTTAGCGTTTAAAGTACGTAGCACATTCAGACAATACCAGCAAATTACAAAACCAAAACCAAAAAAAAATGAAATACCAAACAAACGATATTTATATAGAAGGCATATATACAAGCAAGACGATATATACAAGCATATATATATATATGGATACCAAAAGAGCACTTGACGACAGTTGCTAAAACGTAGTGGTACACGACCCGAAGGCGCGGATATAATAGCTGGTGGAGTTTGGAGGTACCTATCCAGATGGTACCGATGCAGAGGAGCAGAGTTTTTTTAGATGTGTTTACACCGAACCGAGCAGAAGATTTAAAGGGGCAGGAGATTTACGGTAGAACAACACACCACTCACACACATAGCGATTATATGGTCGAAACTTATGCAACTTTCCGTAGCACACACACACACTGAAACACTCGCCCACTGGCAACGCCCAGCATCGTCCGATTATTCAGATATTTATACCATTATTTCAAGATCTTAAATCCTTTATTTTTTTGTTGGCTGCCAGTGGGCATCGCTTAGGGCACGTTTACACTAAGAAAAGTTTTAGCAAGCAACTCTAAAAATTTGTTGATTAATTTTATGTTACCAAAACAATGAAAACGAACAAAAAAAAAATGGAATCTAAAATATGTATATCTATATAAATGAGAACTAACTTTAGCAGCGATGTCACTTTTTTTTGTCTTAGCTGTAGGTCAGAGGTACGCGAAATAGAACGCTCAAAGCGCTTTTGGTTAAAGGATCGAAACGGATCGGATCGAATAGGATAGGTTGGATTTAAAGATCGATCGATCGGTATGGATGGTTAAGGACGAGGCAAGGATATAGCAACGCATATGAAATGTCGGTTTAAGTGTTAGTTTCTAGTTGAGGACGGGGCAGCGAGCGAGCGAACGAAGGGCAAACTATATATATATATATATTATGAATGCTAAAAAATGATATATACTTACTATTTATATTTCTATATATACATCTATATATATATATACACGATATTAAAGAGCAGTCAATGGTTTTTTGGTTCCAGTTCCAGTTCGAAAGAGAGAAGCAAGTGTCAGGCAGGATGCTAATTAACTAATTATTGTTTCTGGCAGTCATTTCTGTTCCAACCTTCGTACCGCCGAGCAATACAACTGATTTCCAGTATCTCACCCAGAGTTATGTTTATATATATGTGTGTGCCAAACGTATTATTCTAGTCATATGTATGTGAATATCAGCGCGTTATCTTATTTTCGATATGTTGATTGTTGCCTAATTTCTAATACTCAAGCAATCCAATGTGCAGTGTGCAATATGCGAATACGTTTATATCTCGGTTATGTATCTATGATTTGACTAATTTAGCCATAAGTTTATAGCCCCCCATGATTTGTTAGCCATTTGGCCAGTTTGTAAACGGCTTTTGTAAATATACAGAATATAAACACGACACGACACATATGATATGATGATGTATACAAGTCGATATGATTTTATTTGCAATACAACTTTTAAGCTAAGATTTCAACTTCACATAGAAACCGCAAATCCACATACATAAACGACGTACATAGCAATGTATTTTGAGGCTTCCGTAGCAGTAAAAAAAACAAACCAACCAAACAAACAACCAAACCAAACTACCAAACAAATCATCCAAAATTCCAAGATAATCGCAGCACTCGGGCACCGTTTACACTTGCAATCGAAGAAGAGGTCGTAGTGCAAAATCGCTGAGTGTCGATCGCTTCCGTTTTGTTGTGTATAAAAATAAAAGAACGTACTTTTAGTGGGTCTGTGGATGATGAACAGCGGGCTTACTCTAACCGAAACCTTGTACTCCAACTAGAGGCGCTCTCTATCTACGGCACCCTAATATCTGATTAATTCAATTAGTACAGAGCGAATACGTAACAAGAAATTAACAAACAGAAACCGTAACAACAAACGAAACAAACGAAATGTATTTAATAAAAATAAATATGAAAATTTCCAAAAAACAAACGAGTTTTTATTCCTGAAGTGGTTATTTTGGGTGTAAAATCCGTGGCATACTTTTAGGCTGAACCAAAAGCCCGCAATATAATTTCAGTGTTGGTCAACAGAATTTGGAAAATCCAATTCTTGGGTATTCTTCGTATTTCTATCTTTCAAAAAATTATATTTTGTAAATTTATTTCCATCCTAAATCCCAACTGAGTTTTATTTAAAATATATTCTCCTCATTCTAGTCTTTGTGTTTTTTTTTTATTTTATTAAATCGTTTTCGCATATGGGTTTCGTACATATAGTATTTAGTTTTTATATATATTTATATAAGGTATATATAAAGTTGTTTTGTAATAAATTATAAGCAAGTCGACTGTACTCGCACTGGAAACGCGAAGAATTATATATATACAACAGAGTTCTCGGACAGTTCACGTACGCGTACACATTATAAATTACACATAAATCGCTTTAAGTACAGGCAATTCAATTTAGTTATAATTTCAATTGCCATTGGTAGGCGTTAAGATTAATTCGTTGATAAGCAGCTTTCGCAGGAGGAGAACAAGGACGTGGAAGTGGACGTGGACATGATCTTGGAGAAGTTAGGGGATCAAGTGTATAAGTGTGGACACTACAATAATAATTTGGTCTGCTCTGCACCAGATCGTTGGTGTGTGTGTGTGTGTGTAGGTTGTTTTCTATCGTTTTTTAGGGGGTTCCGGACCCCAGTTCCTTAGATGATCGCCTCGACCGCTCCAACCTCAGCGTTCTTCTTGATCAGGCTCTCCCACTGGGCGATGAGGCCCCGCGACGAGGGCGCCTCCTCGGGAGTCAGGTCACAGAGCTGGGCCAGCGACATCGCCGGACGCATTCCGTGGCCATTCCCATTGCTCAATCCATTGGCTATGTAGGCGGCTGCATTCAAACTGCGATTGCCGGAGGGCTTGTGGACGATCTCCTGTTCGTTTCTGCAACGGAATTGGTTATTAAAATCAATGGTCTTTGGGTGCTAACCTATGCCAACTCACCCATTCCTGTCCAGCTCCTGTGTGGACTGGGCGTTGCGCAGTTTTCCCGGGCCGTAGCAGTGCTCCACCTCGGAGTCCTCGTCATCGTCATCAGCATCAGCCTCGTCGTCTGTGCTGAGTTGCCTGCAAAGTTAAATGTAATTTAGATATCACTAATATCTCATGAAGTTCTTAAATAGGTATATCCACATAAGCTTAAGTTCCTATGCTGCCAGTTTAGCCAAATCAAGACGTACAAAAAAAAGTCAGGGAGTTTTGAGCAGCTTGATACAAATGCTATCGATCCCCATCACTTTAAGAAACATTAACTTCAGATTCA
The DNA here is from genome assembly GCF_013340165.1 of Drosophila suzukii. Lineage (NCBI taxonomy): Eukaryota > Metazoa > Arthropoda > Insecta > Diptera > Drosophilidae > Drosophila > Drosophila suzukii. The sequence goes on from NW_023496847.1 coordinate 391,027, forward strand.
GATTCAGATTTTGGTCAAAAATACTAATTTTTGAGTGGTTTTTCAGTCGTAGTTTAGCCAAAACAAGGGGTGCAGCTAAAAGACCGACTATTTTGAGCAGCTTGATACAAATGCTATCGATCCATATCACTTTAAGTAACATTTATTTTTTGACCCATTTTTGCATTTTTTGTAAGGGAATTCAGAATTTGGTCAAAAATACTCATTTTTTAGAGGTTTTTCAGTCGTAGTTAAGCCAAATCAAGGCGCACAGCTAAAAGACCGACTGTTTTGAGCAGCTTGCTACAAGTGCTATCGATCCATATCACCTTAGGTAACATTTATTTTTTGACCCATTTTTTCATTTTTTATAAGGGGGTACATCGGTTATTTTTGGGATTCCGATTTTGGTCAAAAATACCCATTTTTTAGTGGTTTTTCAGTCGTAGTTTAGCCAAATCAAGGCGCAGAGCTAAAAGACCGACTGTTTTGAGCAGCTTGCTACAAGTGCTATCGATCCATATCACATTAGGTAACATTTATTTTTTGACCCATTTTTTCATTTTTTATAAGGAGGTTCATCGGTTATTTTTGGGATTCAGAATTTGGTCAAAAATACTAATTTTTTAGAGGTTTTTCAGTCGTAGTTTAGCCAAATCAAGGCGCACAGCTAAAAGACCGACTGTTTTGAGCAGCTTGATACAAATGCTATCGATCCCAATCATTTTAACAAACATTTATTTTTTGAACCATTTTTTCATTTTTTATAAGGAGGTTCATCGGTTATTTTTGGGATTCAGATTTTGGTCAAAAATACTAATTTTTCAGTGGTTTTTCAGTCGTACTTTAGCCAAATCAAGGCGTACAGCTAAAAGACCGACTGTTTTGAACAGCTTGCTACAAATGCTATCGATCCATATCACATTAGGTAACATTTATTTTTTGACCCATTTTTATATTTTTTATAAGGAGGTTCATCGGTTATTTTTGGAATTCAGAATTTGGTCAAAAATACTCATTTTTTAGAGGTTTTTCAGTCGTAGTTAAGCCAAATCAAGGCGCACAGCTAAAAGACCGACTGTTTTGAGCAGCTTGCCACAAATGCTATCGATCCATACCACTTTAAGTAACATTTATTTTTTGACCCATTTTTTCATTTTTTATAAGGGGGTACATCGGTTATTATTATAATACCCATTTTTTAGTGGTTTTTCAGTCGTACTTTAGCCAAATCAAGGCGTACAGCTAAAAGACCGACTGTTTTGAGCAGCTTGCCACAAATGCTATCGATCCATACCACTTTAAGTAACATTTATTTTTTGACCCATTTTTGCATTTTTTATAAGGAGGTACATCGGTTATTTTTGGGATTCAGAATTTGGTCAAAAATACTCATTTTTTAGAGGTTTTTCAGTCGTAGTTAAGGCAAATCAAGGCGTACAGCTAAAAGACCGACTGTTTTGAGCAGCTTGCCACAAATGCTATCGATCCATACCACTTTAAGTAACATTTATTTTTTGACCCATTTTTGCATTTTTTATAAGGGGGTACATCGGTTATTTTTGGGATTCAGATTTTGGTCAAAAATACTAATTTTTTAGTAGTTTTTCAGTCGTAGTTAAGCCAAATCAAGGCGTACAGCTAAAAGACCGACTGTTTTGAGCAGCTTGCTACAATTGCTACCGATCCCAATCATTTTAAGGAACATTTATTTTTTGACCCATTTTTTCATTTTTTATAAGGGGGTACATCGGTTATTTTTGGGATTCCGATTTTGGTCAAAAATACCAATTTTTTAGTGGTTTTTCAGTCGTAGTTTAGCCAAATCAAGGCGTACAGCTAAAAGACCGACTGTTTTGAGCAGCTTGCTACGAATGCTATCGATTCCCATCATTTATTTATTTTTTCACCCATTTTCTCATTTTTTATGAGGGGGTACATCAGTTATTTTTGGGATTCTGATTTTAATCAAAAATACTCATTTTTTAGTGGTTTTTCAGTCGTAGTTTAGCCAAATCAAGGCGTACAGCTAAAAGACCGACTGTTTTGAGCAGCTTGATACAAATGCTATCGATCCATATCACTTTGAGGAACATTTATTTTTTGACCCATTTTCGCATTTTTTAGAATATATATATATATTTTTATATATTTTTTAGTGCATTGTTCTGACATACCCACTAAATAAAGTTTCTTGGGCAAATCCCCATGAAAATACCATGAATCTAGAGTTCCCATCAACCAACCTGCAACCCTAAAACGATTTTAGCCAATCAAGTTGGCCTTGGCAAACTGTCATGACATTTGAAAGCACTTGTCAATATATTCCGAAGGCACTTGGAAAATTTATTCCCTTTAACGATGGCGAAGAAAACGAATTACAAGATGCCCGAGCGCAACTTGGATCTCCTTGCCGATATGGCGTTCGTGAACAATCTGCTCAAGGACCTTGGATTGGAGGCGGATCCGTCGACACGTGGCGTTGTCCTGGACCTGGCCTACAGTGAGTTGAAATTCGGGGAAAGATTGAAAGGCAAGGATTTTGTGAGTGGTTTGTTTTAGCTTGGGCAAGGGACAAACTGGTGGAGGCCCAACGCTTTGCCACGATGGCCAACCGTTCCAACGTGAGTGTCGAGGATCTGCACATGGCGGAGCCGGAGCGGGCCGTCCCGCTGGTAAAGATCCCGAAGGAGAGTACCGAGAATCTGGAGAAGGAGATGGCGCAGCCGGACAAGACCGACCAGCCGGGGACTAGTGCGAAGGCAAGCCCGCAGGCGCCGAAGCTCCTGGCCAAGGAGACCAGCCAGGAGCCGGGTTCGAGCAAGGGACCAATGCAGCCCACCTCTCGCGATGATCAGGTGGGCAAGAAGGCCGATCTGAAGCACAAGGGCGCTGAGCAGGCCAAACCGAAGCCGAAGACCCGAGCAAGTTCATCCAAACCGGTGGCGCCTCCTGCCACTCCAACCACCTCCGGAGCTGGACCTTCGCAACCGGTGGCGCCTTCTGCCACTCCAACTATTTCCGGAGCTGCTCCTGTACAACGCACTCCCAGGGTCGCCAAGAAGTCACGTATCGGAGCAAGTTCATCCAACCCGGTGGCGCCTCCTGTCACTCCAACCACCTCCGGAGCTGGACCTTCGCAACCGGTGGCGCCTTCTGCCACTCCAACTATTTCCGGAGCTGCTCCTGTACAACGCACTCCCAGGGTCGCCAAGACGCCACGTATCGGAGCAAGTTCATCCAACCCGGTGGCGCCTCCTGTCACTCCAACCACCTCCGGAGCTGGTCCTTCGCAACCGGTGGCGCTTCCTGCCACTCCAACTATTTCCGGAGCTGCTCCTGTACAACGCACTCCCAGGGTCGCCAAGAAGCCACGTATCGGAGCAAGTTCATCCAACCCGGTGGCGCCTCCTGTCACTCCAACCACCTCCGGAGCTGGACCTTCGCAACTGGTGGCGCCTTCTGCCACTCCAACTATTTCCGGAGCTGCTCCTGTACAACGCACTCCCAGGGTCGCCAAGACGCCACGTATCGGAGCAAGTTCATCCAAGTCGGTGGCACCTCCTGTCACTCCAACCACCTCCGGAGCTGGACCTTCGCAACCGGTGGCGCCTTCTGCCACTCCAACTATTTCCGGAGCTGCTCCTGTACAACGCACTCCCAGGGTCGCCAAGAAACCACGTATCGGAGCAAGTGCATCCAAACCGGTGGAGCCTCCTGCCACTCCAACCACTTCCGGAACTGGACCTTCGCAACCGGTGGCGCCTTCTGCCACTCCAACTATTTCCGGAGCTGCTCCTGTACAACGCACTCCCAGGGTCGCCAAGACGCCACGTATCGGAGCAAGTTCATCCAACCCGGTGGCGCCTCCTGTCACTCCAACCACCTCCGGAGCTGGTCCTTCGCAACCGGTGGCGCTTCCTGCCACTCCAACTATTTCCGGAGCTGCTCCTGTACAACGCACTCCCAGGGTCGCCAAGAAGCCACGTATCGGAGCAAGTTCATCCAACCCGGTGGCGCCTCCTGTCACTCCAACCACCTCCGGAGCTGGACCTTCGCAACTGGTGGCGCCTTCTGCCACTCCAACTATTTCCGGAGCTGCTCCTGTACAACGCACTCCCAGGGTCGCCAAGACGCCACGTATCGGAGCAAGTTCATCCAAGTCGGTGGCACCTCCTGTCACTCCAACCACCTCCGGAGCTGGACCTTCGCAACCGGTGGCGCCTTCTGCCACTCCAACTATTTCCGGAGCTGCTCCTGTACAACGCACTCCCAGGGTCGCCAAGAAACCACGTATCGGAGCAAGTGCATCCAAACCGGTGGAGCCTCCTGCCACTCCAACCACTTCCGGAACTGGACCTTCGCAACCGGTGGCGCCTCCTGCCACTCCAACTACTTCCGGAGCTGGTCCTTCACAACCCACTCCCAAGGTCGTCAAGAAGCCACAGACCAGAATTATCTACAAAAAGTAGGTTATGAAGGGAATCTTATTCTACCCCTAACATGTGATATTTTCCCAACTTAATAAATATCTCTAGCTATTTATTAGCTTATCAAAAGTCATCTCATGGTTGTTACTAAGGAATTATACATAGGTATAACTAATTCTTTAATATATGGAGAAGCATATACACTTCTCTTAGAGTAGAGGGTTTATTGTACTCGAAGAAACGTATGTGATTCAGATTTTGGTCAAAATACAAATTTTGTAGTAGTTTTTCAGTCGTAGTTTAGCCAAATGAAAGCGTACAGCTAAAATACCGACTGTTTTGTTTAGCTTGCTACAAATGCTATCGATTCCCATCACTTAAGGGAACATTTATTTTTTGACCTATTTTCTCAATTTTTGTAAGGGGGTACATCGGTTATTTTTTGGGATTCAGATTTTGGTCAAAAATACTAATAATATACTATACTAAAATAATACTCGTAGCTAAGCCAAATCAAGGCGTCCAGCTAAAATACCGACTGTTTTGAGCAGCTTGCCACAAATGCTATCGATCCATATCACTTTAAGTAACATTTATTTTTTGACCCATTTTCGCATTTTTATAAGGGTGTACATCGGGTTTTTTGGCATTCTGATTTTGCTCAAAAATACTAATTTTTTAGTGGTTTTTCAGCTTGCTACAAATGCTATCGATCCATATCACTTTAAGAAACATTTATGAATGAAAAATGAATGAAAAAATCTTTATTTCTTCTTCTAAATCAATTTCATCTCCCTCAAAATAATCCCCCCCCGATGAAATACACCTATGCCAAGGTTTTTTCCAATCCTCAAAACATGCCAAATAGTCGCTTTGCGGTATAGCGAAATCTTCTATTTTTGTATCTCTCTTGAGAAATTCATGGTGCACCACACCACGAAAATGGAAAAAATGAAATTCATCTTACTTTTTGCCGACAGTAGTATACATATGTATGGGCTCTATTAAAATGAAAAACTAGTATTCCAGAATTCCCTATAACTTATAGGTACTCACAGCTTGTCCAGGGAGGCCTTCAGTGTGTTCTGCCTGTTGATCTTGCGCAGGCGCTTCAGCTCCGACTCGCGAGACTTGAGGTCCTGCAGCTCTCGCTGGATCTTCTGCTCGACGGGCACGTAACCCCGTCGCAGGGGTCGTCCCTCCGAGTCCCGTTCGATGGCCGCCGGCGAGAGGGTCACCGAGGTGATGGCCGCCGACGAGCCGCCGGACTCCAAAAAGGCCATTGCGGTGCGGGTGTTCAGCTTGAGGGTGTTGTTGTTGTTGTTGTTCTGTCCATTCTGTGTACCATTTCCATTACCAATTCCATTTCCATTGGTCAGGGTCAGGGTCAATGGGGAGGCGGGCGGCATTGGGCTGGTGGGGGCCAACTTGCCATGGGAGGCAATGAAACGCTGCATTACTCCCTTGGTGGCGCCACCGAAGGCAAACTGCCGCTTCTGGGGCAGACCACTCAGCTGGGGTGTCGAGATGGTGCGGGTGATCAGCTTCTGTTGCGGCGGGTCAGGGGTCAAGTTGTAGCAATTGGGTCCAATGTATCGCTGCTCCTGGCGGGTCACTACGGTCAACTTGAGCGGCTGCTTGGCCACGACATTGGCATTGGTGTTGCTCTGCGAGGAGGCCGAGATGCCGGAGTCATCCGAGTGCTGGCCATCGAGGCTCTCCTCCTTGGCGCTGTTCACACTGGAGGCCAGCGAGGGTGTGTTGGACAGCTCATCAATGGGCAACAGGAGCGAGGTGGTCACCGGCTGGGCGGTGACCAGTACGCCCTGCTCCTCAACCTTATCCTTATCCTGATCCCTGATCTCATCTTCCTGCTCCAGTTTCGGTTCAAAGTCAATGCCATTGCCATTGCCATTCACAGTGTAGGTCTCGAAGTCCACCAGCTGCCCCGAGGAGGCGGAAGTGATGGTGGGTGTGGTGCTCGACGAGAGGGTGGCCAGCTGGCGGTACTCCTCCTCGCGACGCACCACCTCCTTGATCTCCTCCTGGATGCGCGTCAGGGGATCGATTTTCTGCAAAAACAAAGGGTAAACGTACTGAGATGAGTAAAGCTTCTTGGGTTTAGAAGATTATTTTCAGTTATATTGTTATTATTATTATATTATTAAGTTAAATTTCATTAACTCGAACATTAATCCTTCCCATATTAAAGGACTTTCGGTGGGGAATTTTAAGATATGGTAGTAGGAAGATTTAGAAGGATTAATGTTCGGGTGATATGTTAAAAATTAAATATAATAAGCTTTCAAGTCAAATACAAACATTGTTTTAAATTCGAGGTATTGAATAGCAAAGTATTTATAGCAAAGTGTAATTATATTTGTAATATCATTTATCTTGGGCAATAATATAAAAATAATATAATAAGAACTGTAAGTAACAAGGCAGTAAATCCTTCCTTTTTAAAAGAATTTTATGGGGAAAGTTAGAGAAATTAAACTTTTACTAGAATTTAAGAAATAAATAAATAATATCAGGATTAAAATTAAATAAACAACAATTTTTGGATTACAGTCCAACCTGAAAAAAATGTTGAACATACTTTTAAATTTACTACAAGAATATAAGCTTATATTTTTAAATGAAGTGTCTTCTTATTTTAGCGTTTTGTGGTTATACATATGTTTTCTTGTAAGTAAGTTTTTAAAACCCAACCAAACTGTGATTGACTGAACATCGAAGAACGAACTTGGGCTAATTTCATTTGGAGTGCAATTCGTAACCCGACACGGAGGAAGTGCTCGAGCTGCTCCGATTACGCTTCGAACTTCTAAGATGCATGTAATCGAATATGCCGCAAACCGAATGCCACTCACTTTCGATCCGCCTCAAATCGAAACAGTTGCAAGCCGCAAGATGCATTGATACAGTGAAAAAAAAATTAAGTGGTAAAAATAAATATCTACATATTGAATTTAACATTTCGTATTAAAAATTTAAATAAGATACACAAACATAATAAATTGCATGATTTCATTTAAAAATATTGGAATCAAGGTGAAAATATTAGATACTTTTAACATTTCATGTCATAAAAAAATAATTTTATACTAAGATTAATGTTTAAAATATCTTTAAATACATTTTCATATGTAAAAGTCATAAAAACCACAATGGAAGTAATTGATTGATTAAGAAATCTTTGGATTTACTCCTTTTTTCTATAAGTGCACAAAAAGATACACCCGCATCCGTGAGCTGCATCTTGAGCGAAATCGGAGGAGACAAATCCGCTGTTTGCATAACCCGCTGATTGGCTTCGATCGTGCTGCCAAAATGATCCGCCAAGAGCCACACACGTCGTGGAGTTGAGATGGGTGGTTTTTGGAGGGGTTTTCGGAGTGGTTCGCAGTGGTTGAGGGTGGCCCAAAGCCATGCAGAGTGGTTCAGAGTGGACCCAAGCGTAACCTAAGCCGATTATTGTGCGTGACATCGACAACAAAGTTGGGTGGTTGGGTGCTTCCTCTCCGGTTCGTTGACTGTTTTGTTGCTGGTCTGTGAATCGCGGTTTCTGAATCGGTTTTGAAAATGCCAAACCAACGCCAAAACAACCCATTGAGAGTAAAAGTGTTTGGCAGTCTCACTTTCAGCGCCTGTTTTTATTATATTCTGCGTACATGCTTAGAGGAATTTGTCGGCTAATTAACAAGTTTTTACTGTCACAATAAACACATACAGCGGGGCTCAAATGAATAGTGACAGGCTATTTCGTTTTAGATTTAGAAATTGCATGCTAATTTCTTTATTTTATTTAATAACCATTGTGAAACTTGGAAAATAAAGAGCTTTTATTATGATCATAAGTTATGATTCATTTGCGCACCTAATAATATATTATCATATCTAGGGAACATTATTTGTAAGGTTCCTTGAAACCAAAATGCCAAAGTTTGATATTTGAAAAACTAACCATTTAAATATTTGTTTAATGGGTAAGGAACAGGAAAATTCTGTCAAAGATAATATAAGTAATGTGTCATAAAAAGTTATGTGTTGAAATATATGGAATCAAAACTATTTGAATATTGATTATAATGCCTTGTTTCTTTTTATTGACTTTACCATTTTTAAATATTAATACAGTACTCTAAAAATTGGTATATCTATGTAAGATAGATTATCTAAGCTAAGAAAAAGAGTTTATATATTTAAAAAAAATAACACCTAATGAGAGGGAGAACCCATTGATGTTATTTTCTGTCTCCTTTTCTCAATCTCCTCATCTACTCTTTTGAAATAATAACTTTTCCCACAGCAATCAGCATCCATTTGACGGCTAAATACTTCCCCTGCAGTCGTAATTCCAGCACTTACAGGGTCTCCATCTCCACCACCCATATATGTTTATTTTCCCATTTTTCAGGGAAGAAAGGGGTCTCCATAAGGGTGGTTTGGGGCCAGATGGGCCAGCTTTTTCGGGTCACCGAGTTGGCTTTGGGTGGCATTAAAGGTCTCTGGGGTCTGTGACACCGCCATGTGGGTGCTTCCCAACTATTTTATGTTGCTGTTGCAGGTGTGTGTTGCTGCTGTGCCGTTGATGTTGCTGCTGTGCTGTTGCTGCTGTGCTGTTGCTGTTGGCAGTGGAGTGTCGTCGGTGGGCTTCCGCATCGTTGTCGCATTAGAAAGTGCCAGCCTTTCAGAGTCGCCAAGTGCTCGCAATGAGCGAATGCGGCATTTATGCTTTTTCTCCAACCCATTGTCTTGTTTTGTTTGGTCGTCCGAGTCGATATAAATTATTGTGTCGCAGTCAAAGTCTGAAAAATCATCATAGCTCATCGATTCGATGCAGATTTTCACTCACTTGTCTGGGTTGGGCACCCAAAACGTCGGCGAATCGAATCGAAATGTGCGTTTAACGACGTCGTTTTCACTTACTTAAAAAGAAAACAAAACAGCTTGGAAAAAACAATCAGGAAAAGTGATAAATGATATCGAAGTGGGGAATAGCCTTACCAGAAATACTGAATCATATACAAATTATCAAGAAACTAAATACGATTTATCCAAAATCGTATTAAAATAATATATTATCATAATAAATTATATTTAGATAAATTATTTTGACACTTATTAAGTCATCTGTTATATACAACTATATTTACTATACTATAATTATACTTTTAATTTTCTCAAAAATATTTTTTTTGCTAGAATGACAATAATATTTTTAAATTAAATGTTACATTTAAGTCTAAATACTTCAAATATGCTTTGTAATTTTGTTGTTAATATTTTAATTTACAATTTAAAATAACCACAAAGCTTCTATTAACAACATGTAAATATATATATGCAACATTGTACAAAAAAATTGTAGTCCATCATTTTTGATTAGACATATTATGTTCACAAGCAATTTGTTTCCATTTAGTTAGGGTAATTTAATACTGTAAATACTTTCAATGAAGCCCTTAAGTGTGGTTGATTTTTTATGCATCTTTTCTTTTCCCCCAAGAGTTTTGTTGTCCTGAACCAAAACAGTAATGCGATACCATGAGTTCAAAGTTTAATTAAAAAAAAACCCCATGGGAAACGCTTCCTGCAGAGGGTTCTACCCACTTTTTGTTACTAAAAAAAGAAAGGGTATATATGTATGTATGGCCAAAACGCAAAAGTGAAAAAAAAAGTGGTACGATACTTCCGTTTGGCGCTACTTGTTGCTGGCGTCCAAGTGCAATGACAGCGGCAACATTGCGGCAACATCGCTGCAACTGCAGCAACTTTTTGGCGGCAGCTGCCTAAAGTCAAGTTGACAGCTGCTCCTCGACCGGCTGTCACTTTTGGCGCGCGTTTTTCCAACAAATTTACCGCAAAGGGGAAATGCAAATGCAAATGCGAATGGAATTGCCAGTCAAAGAGGTATGCGGCATGCGGCAAGCGGCATTCGAGTCTTGTCCAAGTCTGAACCCATTTGCATGCCACATTCGCCGGGGTCAAACGCCCAATGGGTCGCGTGAACAGAGGCAGCCTACCAAGAAACAGCGAAAAGCATGCCACAAGCAAATAAGCCAAAGACTCGGGCGCAATTTGTTGCTGCTGCTGTTGCTGCCACGACAAGATCGGCCAACAACGAGATCAGCAACAAGGCAGAAAGCAAATTGGCAAGAGGGGCAAACAACACAACACGAGAAACGAAAAGCGAACAAATAAGAACAAGATGGTGGGGGTTTCGACTTCAAAGTGCCCAGCAAAAAACTAAAAAAGATTGACAAACTATCTCAAAGATAAATATATAATTTCATATACAACAACCAATGAAATTAGTATTAAAATTCCCTTTATTTATTCAATGACCAATAAAAGCAGAGGTAAACTGCCTAAAATGTACATTTTAAAAAGAAGATTGAAAAAGTATCTTAAAGATAAATATGTAATTTCTTATCTAACGACCACGGAAATTATTTTTAAAATGCCTTTTAAAGATAAATATATCATTTCTTGTTGAGTGACCAATAAAAGCAGAAATAAACTTCATAAAATGTACCTTTACAAAAAAAAAGATTGAAAAACTATCTTAAAGATAAATATATAATTTCGTATACAACATCCAATGAAATTATTTTTAAACTGCTTTTTAAAGATAATTATACACTTTCTTGTACAATTACCAACAAAAGCAGAGTTAAAATGCCTGATATATACCTCTTAATATACAAAATTTAAAAAGTTGACGATATGTAAGTGCATTATATCTATAGATATACACATATAACCAAAAAAACATATTATCTTTCAAAGTGTTTGCAACTCTACTGAAGAAATTATTATTTTTGGTAAATTTCCCAACTAATTAAATCAAAACACCGCAATATAGTTCCTATATAAATAAAAAAGAAAAAAGCATTTCATGTTTTAAATTGTACAGGTTTCTATTACAGCAGCATTTAAAAGTTCTTATCCCAAAGAACAGTGTAAAATATTACTGGAATATAATAAATAACCTTAAATTGGTTGGTAGTATATTATGGAACAAACCTATTTCAGTTATTTATTAACATTTTTACTAGCAAAATAGATATCATACACTTCACAGCAGGTTATCCCTTCCCGATAAAGATAAATTACCTAGAAAGTTTCTAAAGCCTGAGTTATTTACAGCACCTTTGACTTGACAACCTCCAAATGGGAAATCAATTAGCTTACGGATAGGAAAAGTCGTATACCCACATCGGTGGAATTAGGGGGTACGAACAGCAGAAGAGAAGAAACAAGAGAAGAAACGAAAAACAGCGGGAGAACGTGACAAGAAACGTGACCGTGACTGTGGCTCTTTCTTCCCGCCACCCCTTTCTCCCGCCCCCTTTTAAGCTCTATCTCTGTCTGGCAACTGATCCACTTCTGGCAACAATACAGCTACACAGAAAACTTTTATTCGAATTTATTGATGATTGATGATTTCGTATTTGATCTTATAGGGTTAGCATTATTAAAAAAGTATGTTTCAACAAATGTAAATATTGAAAAACGTTAAACGTCTTAAGATGAAAGGTTCATAACCAGTATAAGCCTTAGGCTTAAAATGAATACAATATGATATAATATTATCAATAGGAAAATTAATCATATAATTATCAAACATCATAGTCCCTAAACTCATTGAATAAATTTTTATAAAAATGTATTTCGCATTATAGACGTTAAGATATAACCACGTATCTGATCTATCCATAGAGTCTTCATAAATTCCTAAAATGCTTTTTAGTGAGTTAAGATCAGCTTAAAGATGATATTCCATTTGTTGGCTTTACTTTTATATCAATTCCTAGTTATAATAAACCCAAGTAAATTTTATTTGCATTTTGATCAAGTTAAGATCGAATTCTGCGATGGTCCCCAATTCTTCCCGTGCATTCTTCTCTGCTCTGCTTGGGCTGCTGCTCTGCCGACGTCGTTTCCAGGCGAGCGATCAGCATTAGCATAGCGTTCATCATTACCGTCATCATCACCTTCGTGATCAACGCGTACAACACTCGTATTTGGGGCAATTCATTTAGCGTTTTCCTCAGTGACCGCCGCAGTTGCAGCTGAAGCGTGCAAAAAAGAATTGTACAAATAAAAAACAATGAAGAAGCCGCCAAAACCAACAAAAAACCAACAGCAGAAATGCAAAACAAAAGATAAAACAATACATTACATTTGCCAACGAAGGGCGGTACTAAACATTTTTGGCATTTCGGACAGCAGACTCAAAGGGGATATCGCCAGATGGCATATAAAGATTGCTGCCATAATATCCTGTCCTTAGAACTACGAAATAGTAACCAACTTTTGAAAGATTCCTTTATGGATTTGGATTTTAAGCAAGTTTAGATTGCTGTTCAAAACATAAATTTTAGAACATACCATCCTACATTTTTGTTTGTTTTCATAAAAAAACTTGTCATTGTTAATTTGTAAGCCAGAATTAAAATCAAATTAAAATAAACATGTTTTTCCTGAAGATTTTCCCAAGAAAAATGATTTATCTATTTACTAAACAACTAAAAACTTATCACCACTCTAAGCATAATACCTATTTAAAAACATTTTTAGAAAATATATATTATTAAGAAGTTTTCATCATGTAGTTGATTCATTTTTAAAGTGGTTCTTTTTTTTTGAGCAGTTTCTACAAACATATACGATATGCCACAAAAAGTTATATGCTTCTTATCTAAAAAAATACGTATATTTTAGTTTAACAATATCACAATTACGTTTGCAAAATTTAAATTATAGCACCTTTTCTAAAGTTCCTTTACCTTACCTTAATTTTTAGACAAAATCTTTCATAGAATTTATAAACTCTTTCAGATTGCATTTCTTAGATGCTTCTTCAATCCAATTTAAAGATGTGTTTTGAGTTGTATTCAACTTAAGACCTTCAGTTCCCATGGAGGTATTTGCCAATGCCATTATCTTTTTGCCCAACTGAATATGGCTCTAGCTGAACGAGCTTTCGGCACTGATTTAGCCACGATCCGATCGACCCAGTTTTTGCATACCCATAGCAGATCGTGATCCATACACTATACTATCTTAAAGATACAAAAAGAGGGACGGCGGGGAAATCTAAGGCGGATGCACTTGGAGCATGTGTCAATTATGACGCCATATCATTAGCATTACCAATACCATTAGGAGTGGACCGTTACGGCGATGGCTGTCATTAGATTTGTAGATTTGCCATGCCACAAACAAAAAAAATTGTTTGGCCAAAAAACCAAGAGCCAAGAAACCAAGAGACCAAGAAACCCAAAGACCAGCCAAAATGATGGCCATAGTCACGTCGCCAGCTCTGGGCGCTCCATTAGCAACCAAAAAAAAAAAAACCTAGCAAATTGGTCAAAAACGCGAAAACAGGCTAAAATAAATGGCCAAAAGTGGGCCAAGGGGGCGGGGCGGGAGGGCCAGGATTGTGGGTGGGATTGCTGGGAATTGGGGCCAAAAAGATATTTCTTTTTTGCGCAATTCGCGGACAAATAGTTCGTGCGGCTTTTCATTCGAACCTTATCTTATATGGCGGAAAGGTTTATATACCTATGTGTGTGTGTGCTTACCAAAATGAATTTGCGATAAGCGAGCAGGGGAAATTGGGGGTCTGAAATCAAATGGGCGAGTGCTGATAAAAAGCCCATCGATTCGATCACTTTTTTCCCGAGCTCCTTCAAGTTTTTTGCTTTATTTACGTTTTTTTGTTCCTGCCCACAATGCGTGACCTGGCCAAATCAGGGGCTCGAACCAAAGTTTGCTTTTTCAATTTCGCCTCGTTACTCTCGGCGACTTGATTGCGGATTGTTTGGCCATTAATTTGGCTTCGGTTGTCGGTCTTGGCCAGCTTTTTATTGGCCCCGGACAGTTAGTTAGTTAGTCGGTCATTAAATTAAGTGCCTGCTGACGGGAGATCCGAGCACTCGGCTCTGAAGATAGACACGCCGGATGATTCAGTCCGGGAAACCTATTGTACTGACCCAGCTCTAGTTCTAAAACTGTGTCGTATCAATAAAAAAGTCATGGGAGTCCCTAAAAACAAGGTAAAATAAGGTAATTTTATTATTTAATGTGTTCTTTACTTCTTTGTTCTTACAAAAAACAATTTAATGACATCGTATTATATAAAAAACAGTATGCTTAACTTTCGAATCTAAGAAAATGTTGGCATGATACAATTATTTTACAAAAAATCATTTTTATTAAGGAATCTAATAATAAATTGAGGAGAAATATTTATTTTTAGTCAAAGGGTTCTTAGAATTAAATGTTTACAAAGGGATTTTAGATAAATAAAGGACGCTTGGAATTTAATATTTTGAGTAAAAATTAAATATATAATTCAATATCTAGTAATTTAAAAATATATTTTTTTTATAATCAAATATTAGAGTATCATTCTAGGAAGACTTGTTTAAGCTCCTTAAAAAACAAACAAACTAACATGGAAGTAATCGTTTGACTTTAATGGCTATCAATTTGTACGCTGATTAAAAATGTAAAAACAAGGTAATTTAAAATATCGATACATTGTTCTTTCAATTATTAGCAGCGAAAAAAATATAACAGCTGGTACTTCAAGCCAATTGCCCATGCAAATAAGTTGGCTGGTCACTCAACTGAAGCACTCAGCCCACCAAATATGCGATCCGCACCACATTGAATCGCAGAAAATGCCATAACAATAATACCAAAGAAAAAAAACCCTAAAAAAAAGAAGTAAAGCAAAGAAATCAAAAAACAAAGCCAAACAAATTATGTCACCGAATGCAGAGTAGATCCAGAGCCGCATGCCAATGGCCAGACCCACAAAACGTGCCCAGCATATCTGCAAGATATGTATAGTAGCACATATTGCAAGTGGAAGTGGAAGTCCAAGAGGCGTCCACATTATGTCATCTATCCACTGCGAAATGCAGGGGCAGCTGAACCTCTTCCCAGGGAAAAGTGGCATCTGGTCTGGGCCATTGACATGCGGTGTGGCAAATAAGCGCCAGAGCCGAAGAACTGAAGAGCTGGAGAATCGAAGAACCAGAGAACCGAAGAACCGAAGAACAACCCATGTATACACATGTATCTGCATCTGTAAGTGCAGCTGACAGTTGCGTGTTTGAACTTGGGGCGCTCCACGAAGCACGTAAAAGATACAAAGTCCACAGAAAGAAAATACCACGATCATTTATTGCCAAAAATGTATTTACGTGTTTTCAATCAGACGTGGTACTTGAACCGGGATGGTTTTAAATGGTTTTAAAAGTGCTTGTTATTGAGTCTCTATAAATAAAAAACATTCTTATTTCACAGGGAAGATAATATACATCACGTTCATGCCAAAGACTTTTTTATTTGTTTATTAATCAGCGGTGGAATTTGAATACGGGTCTTAAAAATTAAGTTCTTTAAATACTTTTTGTTATTCGGTCTCCGTTAACAAAAATCCATCTTAAATTCCATCAAAGGGAAGATAATATTCATCACGCTTTTCAAACCTACTAAAATTGGCTTTCAAATTAAAAAAAATTGGAATTTTTTTTAATAAAAACATTTAAAATAATTTTTTTAAGATATTGTAGAGTTCAAAAAACTGTTATCCATTTTGTTTTTTACGGTTTTGCCATTCTTATTTTCAACTTTTTCAGACACTGAAAATCTCCTTTTCATAATTTTCCAAAATTGTTGAATTTTTTAAGGTGTAATATTAAATTATTGACACCTTTTTCGTTGGCAATTTTTTAATATTTCGTAATATATTGCACAATATTTTTAAAAGAATAAAGAAGACACTTTTCTTAAGTTGTTAGAAACATTATGGGAATAATTCTTTCGTGTCAACCTTAATTTCTCTCTGTGCATTACCTGGGCATCTGTTGTCTGTTCTTCTGGCCAGATCAGATCGCTGGGGTGCACATATCTGGGCCTTTGTAATTGCCATGTCTTTTTTTTTTAGCTGGCTGTTGTAATTGAAACTGTGTTTCATATTGTGTCGCTGACTGATTGAAATATGTACGCGAAGACAATGGCAAATATTTGCGAAACGCTTTGTCGGTGAGCCGCGACAACCGCAAGATTCTTCTACGGATGGGACAAACAGACGCGATTCAGATACAAGATACACGGGCAAAGTTAATTGACTTGCTTTGTTCGCTTTCGAGCTATTTGCTCTGGTTTTTGTTTTCAGTATTGTTTTGTTTATTTTTTGGCAAACCTGGAAACGGAACAAACAGAGATCGATGGGGTAAATACTAACTGTCGGTGCGTCAAGAAAGTGCGCCCCAGTGACAGGCGGGAATTACCTCAGTTTTTGTTTTTTCGGGGCTGATTAAAAGCGAAACCATTTCACTGGCTACTGGCTATTGCATTGAGAAAGTGCCAACACTCCAGAAGACGTGACAATGGCCCCCATTTCTGAACGGTTTTGGTCATTTTTCAGCTGAGACAACCAACCGTTAAGCATTCGGTAACCCCACCCACTCGATAAAAAGCTATACTATCCCATACTATCCCATTATAACCAATACGATCCACACCCACTGGAGCTGAACTTGGGCGAAACTGAATGGGCAGCGGTTTTCTTTTTTCTACTTTTTATAATATTTTTTTTGTGAATGAAATGCGCCGCACCGTCCATTGTCCGCATTTATGACATTTAGCGGCCGCTTAGCCATTGCCAACGAACGGTAAACGGTTTAGACGTCTTTAAGACATGCTAACTGCACTTTATAAGCGTCATATTTTGTCCGTTTGTCCGTTGTCCGTTTGTCCGCTGTCCGTCAGTTGGCATGGATCGTAAAAATTATCATTATCATTATCGTCGCTGGGCTATTTCTATATTTTCCCCAACTCCCCTAACACCTTGCATTCCATTTTTCTCTTTTTTTTGTCTTGTGAAAGGCTGTGCATATTTATGATAAACCAAGTGCTATGGAAATTTATCGTAGCGCTGTTGCCTTTCTCCAAGTTAGCCGGGTTTTCTAGTCTAACGGTTATGCACTTCTCTAGAATTTCACTGATAGTGCAGGCAGATAAGTTCTGTGGACATTGCCTAGTGTTAAATCAATGGCAAGGTAAAGCCATTGATAGTGGTTGTAAATCATTTCTTAACAAAACTGTCTTATCTTGAAGTCTTAAAAGTACTAATAGTTCTTCCCCAATAATTGTATTTCATGAGTCGAAATTATTTTTAGGAACTTACAAATAGTTTTTCTGTATGACAATAAATTTTAGTTAAGTTAAGTCCACCCGAAAATTTATTATCTTGAAATCTTTAGAAGTCCTCATAGTTGTAAGTTCAATATTGTATGTAATATAACAAAACTTCAGAGTACGACTTTTTAACTAAGAGAAAATATTTTGGGAAAATGTATTTCTAATTAGCCGTTTGTAAGATATGTTCCCAAAAAAAAAAAACAGTTAAGAAACTAGGTCAACTGAGACCTAAACCGCCCACACCTTTACAAATTCGCCCAGCGAAAACCAGCCATGTGTTGAAACAGAAACAATAACAATATCTGAGTCTAATTTAGTTAAATGTACTTATAACAAGCGTAACAAATGTGGGAATGTCTTTCCCACGCTTTAGGAACAAAATGGCATCGGAGAAGTCGGTTTCTGACAACTCACCGAGGTGGGTTTAAGATTTGAATTTAGCTAGACTGAGAAAGACAATTGCCAAATCATGTCAGAGATAAATTACGCGAAAGGCAGAAATCTCCAATGCAAATGCTAAGTTGGTGACTCTTTTTTTTAGCTTTAGCTCCATTTGAAATGGATGGGGGCCAACTGTCTCCGCTGGCTTATTTATGTTACCGTGTTTGTGTGACAGGCGTTGTGACGATGACGGAGCTACTTAGTGGTAATGCTTCGACCGTTAAACACCCAGGCATTGTTAAGCAAATGGACAGCGGCATTCGAGGCACTTTGCAGCAGCAGGTGGCAGAGGAAATGGCTTCATGACGGGAAGGCGGCCATAAACTGGATGGCACGAGGTTCTGTTTGTCGGCTGCATTGGTGTTATGCAATCCACAGGGGAGCAATATTTGCAATGTTGATCATTTAGGTCTCTTACCATACTACCCTACATTCATTCTATCTACGTCCAAAAAAACTTTCGACCAATAGCTCACATAGGTATCTTAACGTCCCATCCTATGTAGATATCTACTGTCCACCAGGAGGCGTCACGAAAATAAGTTAAGGTTAAGGTTGACTTATAGGTTCCATAGGTCTTTTGACATACTGTCGTAGGTAGGATATATCCTTCCATAAAAAACTTTCTACCAATGGGTTACATAGGTCTCTTAACGTAATATCCATTGTAGGATACTTACGGTCCACCCGGGGCGCCAACAATGGAAAGCCAACCCTGTCATACAAGACTTTTGACTATGTCACATAGGTCTTTTGACGTAATACCCTAGTAGGATATCTACAGTACACCCAGGGGCGCCACAAAAGTAAGTCAAGGTTTGTAGGACAAGACTTCGGCAACTACTATTCTGGCTTGGCATACAATCCTTTTAAGCAAAACTATATTGGGTATGATAACAAAGGTGTACGGGTGCACCGAAAGTCATTGTTAATATATTCGCAAATTTAAAAATCGAGTATGCTCTATATAGCGTTGTTAAAACTTCGAAAACGTCTCTTGAATTTAAGTAGCCATATTGACATATTCTCAGTTTTAAAATTATTTTATTATATTATATTTTTTCTGTTAGACAGAAAAGAAAGAAATACATTTTTCAATATAAATCTAGCATTATTTAATTCTATACATAATACGTTTACTATTATATCAAATTGATTTTGACATTTTGTATCTGTGCTATAAACACAGTCCTAACAAACAACCAATTTGGGAAGTACCATATAGTTCGATTGAGTTCTCCAGCAAATTGTTTTATTTTTGGTAAACCACCGAGTACGCCGGTAAAATACACAGTGCTGCTGCAGTGTCTGAGTCACCCAGCCATTTATAATTGGCAACGGCATTTTCAATTACTTTCGACCAAAGTAAATTGCCAAAGTATCTTATCTGGTCGGTCGCCGGTTTCCTTTGCTCCATTTGCCGACATTCCCCACTTGTTATTTCGTTTGTTTAGCACCACCATATTCCATATTCCAGCGGAATAGCACCACCATGTATTTACGCATACAGGGGTACCATGTACTCTGTGGCATTACACGGCCTGCTGCAATATTATCTCCGGATTCCGGGGAACTTGGCGCCCCTAGCAGGTGTCTATAAAGCAGTTTACACTTTGCCCACACAATTGTCAGCATACGAATATGTACATATGCAGGAAAGTTCCGACTGATAGGCCCTATCAGCTATCACTTCGTTATCGATATACATATAGAGCCCACAATTGCAATCGGTCTGACATTCAAGTTCAGTTAACAAATTGAGTCATCGTGGCTGAAAACTTTTCCTCAACTCTTCTGGGGCCCAAGAAATACTATAGAGTTTTGGGCTTTGCTGTAAGGGCAAAACGATAGCACCTCTATAATTAATACGTAATAAATCTGTAGTTATTTTTCCAAGTTGTGGCTTTATTTGGAAAAATATTGTACTCTTGGCGAAATGATATTGCTTGGCCAATAGAGCTTTTCGATTAGATAAAGACGCTGATATCATTAATATTATACTATATTCTCTTGCTGGCCTTCTATTTGCGGTCTGCACCTATTTGGTTCTTAAATAGGAATGGAAATATTTATAAAAACCGTATTTCTATCAACATAATGCCATCTCTGATATGGTATATTATGAAACGGATCAATATGTCATAAATACTTATCGATTACAATATATGATAAGGCAAAAAGGAACCCTGTAACCATTTGAACCAGTATCAAAATTAGAGGTTTTTCTAAAAACCTGTATATATAACATTTCCGGCTAATGGACCTTATCAAGCGATACTTAATGCCCCCAAAGCCGGCCATATGCTAATTAGCCCCCAGCCCCGCCCACATATATGCATATATAACACCTTGACATTGATGAATTGCCAAAGTTGTGGTAATGGCAACAGTATTTCGTTTATGGAATGTTCATGGTATAGCGGCTGAAAGAACCTTATCGCTGACACTGAGTGTTGATAATGACGCTTATCACTCAATAAGCCGCAAGTCAATAGAACCTTGACTTATATAGAGCCGTCGATATCTGGTGTACCATGCCATCTGACTGGCTTTGCAATACAACTTACGGTTTAGCCGAGACAATTGCATTTGCACTTGGGACCAGCAATTTGGCGACTCTCACGCCATGCCATATATATCATACCATATCTCTCATACCATACCATACCCCATACAATATCGTTCCATACTTTCGGCCGTATTCAATTGGAATCGGAGAAAGTACAGCCACGGCCCATTGTTTAGTCGGTTTTTTTTAGATTTGATGGTGGAAATTGCGACACGCTTTTGCCAACGTCTGCCATTGACACTTGTCTCTCCCGCTTTCATTCAAATTTTCACAGTCAAAAGCCAATGGAACCCACCGCCTCGCAGAGCTGTGTGAAAAGAAAGATCCCATCCATCCAACCATCCATCCATCTATCCATCCGAAATGCAATGCCTCATCATTTGTGTGTGGAAAAATGTAAAGTAGCACAAAATGTTAGCAAGTCGAGCAAACAAAATGCACCTCCTATACCATACCATACCGTATAGCATATAGCATATATACCATACCTATCCACCATATTTCGCCCGCCCACCCAGCGATCCGACATGCAATCGAAAGCGGCTCTTCTGCCGGCAAATCTAATTGATATTTCTACTAGATGGGCTGACTGGCATTTTGCATGGCTCGGTTTGGATTTGAATTTGAATTTGGATTTGGATTGTGAGGCCTGTGAAAATGCACTGCTGTTCGAATGCCGGCGGGCTAATTGAAAGAGAGAGTAGAGTGCGCACATCGGTGCCAATGGGTTAAGGTTGCCCCATGCAAATCGCATTGCCGAAACGAACAAATTGTGGTAGGTCACCCAGGCATATTTTATCAATATACCACCACACAATGGAGTGGAGTGGAAAGTGTTTTTGGGGTTCGGTCTTGGGGGTTTGGGATTGGGTTTGGGTTCGCTGCTTGGGAGCGTCAGTTATGAGCAAGAAATGCCTGGGAAGTCGACACATTGAACCCTTAGGTGGGGGAAAGTTTTCCAATAGTTTCCATGACATGCCATTGCAAAACAACACATGACTTGTCTTTATCTTGGCCTGAATTATTCAAATTCGTCACAAGTCTTTGGGTTTTTTCGCACTTTAATTTTAATTGACAGCACTTGATTGACGGTTGATCATTTCAATCAAAGAATTATCTCATTTGGAAATCCCTTTCTATAAAGCAACCTAATCTTTTAAGTCAATTTGCATTCTTTTTAAAGAAAATAAATAGTATTTATTCTAGGGTGACATATATACCCTTTATTATACTCGTATCATCTAAAGTTTCATCTATAAATATATGATCTATATAATATAGCTCCACAAATTCCCGATGATATCTACCTAAAAGGTGTTATATGTACCATCTAGAATTTGTTCTGATTAATACTGAGTAATTCCTTTTTAAAAGACAACCTAATCTTTAAAGTCAATCTAAACTTGTTTTAAAAATCAAAATTTTTAGTGCATTTCCAAATAGCGTTATTTTTAGCTCTTAGGTTTCATCTATTAATATATGATCTATAGAACTAAACAATAGTGACATAGATGCCTTATCTTATAACGTGTCTCCATAAGTTCCCGATGATATCTGCCTAAAAGTTGTTATATATTGAATCTGTTTTTAGTTCTAATGAATACTAAGTGATGAAACGTGACATCTTCCTCTATTCCAAAACTGATAACTTCCCAGTTGGAACTCAGCTTTATCTTTCCAAACTAATCGACACCAAATGAATGGATGTTCTGATGTTCAGAGCAAAAACAAGGCCATCTTCAACTGACATTTCTCACACTGGCGAAACCTTTTTATCTCCCCGAAGGCAATCAATCAAATGGTAATTGAAAAACTGCAAGATATGTATATACTATAGGCGTGACATCTGCCGCAATGAACTTGCATCTTCCCCGACTTCCCAAGTTCCTTCTTCCGCCACAGAAAATACAAAAAAAAAAAAACACAAATCTGAACAACTGGAAAAACAATAAGCAAGAAAATTGAACAAAAAAAAAGGCCAGGCTGCACAGAAGAGAAAAACTTTCTAGAAAAAGAAAATGTAAAATCTCATTATTTCTCCTGCACGTTCTTCTTCGATGACTTGTGCTGAGGATGGGGTGAGTTGAATCCGAGTTGATTTGAGTTAAGTTGAGTTGATTTGAGAAAACAACTTTCAAAGCGAAGCGATCATGAGAAAAGAATGGGAAAGATCTGGGGACTAGCCATGCATCTTTCATCATCTGGCCACCGATTTCCGATGCCACACGTTGGAAAAAAAATACACTCTGAGTTCATATTTTTAGATATAGGGGAGCCACAGGAATTTTGAACTCTGCTAATGGTCATATGATACTTGCTAAAATTGCGACTAACTGACTGGATTTATTCAAAACAGTCATGGCAACCTACAGGAAAAAAGTTCTAGTGTTGGATAACATTTTATTAAATTATATTTAGATAATAGATTTTAAAAAATTTTTTTTTCAAATTAACCTATTCAGTTGTCGAAATGTAAGCTACAAAAAAAACGTGTAATATCCCAAACATTTAAGCTAATAGTATTTCCCATTGTTTGAAAAAACCAAAAGAAAATGTTTAGAATTTGAAAAGGTTAATGGTAAAATCTGACTTTACCACAATGGAATATTTTTGATCCCATAAATGTTAAGTTTTTTTTTGGAATATTTTAATGTAAATTTAGTAAAATATTTTAAATCATTTTACTGCATAATAAATATTTAATCTTATAATAAAAATTAACCAATTTAATGATGACCTCTAGACTTTAAATTGATTCTAGAAAATGGTGAGATATCCTAATAAAATATCCATTGGCCCCAAAATTTGTACTTTTTAACCATCTAAATCTGATGATAATAATCTGTATATAATATATAGTTTCTTACAGTGCAAAGACAATTGGTGAGTTGGAGTACCATGGCGAAAAATCAATTTTGGAAACCTATAACTAGCCCAGCTAATCGGCGATCGTGGATCAGTAAGTCGCGTCGCACCGAAATTACAGCCAATGACATCGAATCGATTCGATATCGGAGGTACAATCCGTTCAATCAATTGATTTACTAATTGCGAGCGATTTATTAGCCATTATGTGTTATGGTCGCTGCAATCGGGAGTATCTGTATCTGTGAGATAATCGACGACTTCGACGGCGACGACGACAGCGATGACTTCTTTCACTTTGATTGACAGGGTTTTTGGGTTATGGCTTATGGGGTATGGGGTATGGTTGGTGGCAAATTGATTTCTGGCCAAGTCGAGACTGGAGTTATAAAATCGACTTGCGGCCGGCAATTATATCAGCCGGCCAACGGTAAACGAGCTGCGATCGATCAATTAAGAAACGCGGCGACTGCATCGCTATATATTGGTATCCATATGGTATCTACATGGTATCTATATGGTATGTATATGGTATGTATATGGTATCTATATGGCATTATTAGGTTTTCGGTTTGGTTTTGTTTCATTTCGTTAGCCGCCGATTGCCGCATAAAATGTAGTTCAAATCACTTTCGAAAACAGAGCCGAATATATAAAGGAAAACATTGCATTGTTGTGGGGCAGTTAAATGCTTGCCTCAGTCCTAACGGTCTCGTCGCATTCACATTCACTTTTCATAAGAAACCCAGACCCCAGAAACCGAACTGCCCCACCACTCATTTGAATTTCTAATCGGCCAACGAATGGGTTTATGTGTGCCTCTTATTACTATTATTATTCAAATTCGACTGCGGCTCATTCGATTTCGTAATCGGGTAGCATTTCGCTTTTACACCTCGGCATTATTATTTCAATTCCACATCTCATCTGAGAGAGTCTGGGTCTGGGTCTTTGCCTTTTGAGTTCATTGCCAGAACTGAAAAGCGAACCGGTTTTCTGTTTCGTTGTCGGTGAAATTTATGATGCATAATATTTGTTTTATTTGCCATTGTTTGTGGTCATAGTCAAAGGCAGAAAAACCCCGTTGCACTCGACATGTTGAAATGATCTCCAAGATGCAGCCGAGAGTTCCCAGAAAATGAGTTGAGTGGGGTTTCCCAGAAAGCTTAGGGCTTACCAGGTGCTAAGACCAAATTTATTAACTCTCATTTTTTTGAGCTAATCTGACTTAGGGCTAGTCATTTTAAAGATCTTTCAAAGTTATATCTTAAACGGTTTTTTTTTGGGTTACCTTTGGGTTAGATAATACCCCAAAAATGATAGATATACTAAGAATGATGGAAATAGTCGGGGATCCTCAATTAATCACAATTCTTATAGGTTCTTTGATGGTCAAAAATGATTGATCTCTTGTGATCAAATTCTTTTTAAGCTCATTAGTTATTGTAGATTTTTTCTGATTCCAAATTTTGGACATATTTAAGAAAGAATTAAGAAAAAGTATGGGACTACTGAATGAAAAATGATAGAAATGCCAATAAATCGGAAATTCTTTGGGGATCACTTAGTTATAATCATATTTATGAAATATAGGGAAAATTATATAGAATACAGAAATACTACTTCGAGATTTAGATCTAAAATTGGTTTATTTTTTAAGTATAAAAAATTAGATTGACCTAATAAACATGTAAATACGTTGGAAGTCACCCATTTTTTGTCATATTTACCTACATATGGAATACAAAATACACTTAGGGTTTACATAGAAAGATATTTTTCATAATGGATACACCTTTATATTTATAAAAGACCATAAAGATCTACAAATGATTATTATAATTTGATTAAAAATACATCGTTTAACGACTTATTTTGTTAAGCTCCATTTCCAGATTACCATACGATCTAGTTCGGCTTAGCCACCCATTATTAGTAGATAATTAACATATCCGACTGCAGGGGATTCTCAGATCCATTGGCTTCGCTTCGTTTTCCATATCTCTTATGTATCTTCTCTTTGGCTACCTTCAACTGCTCCAGTTTTTCAAGATAATATCTCTCATCTTTTCGGTTTGAGTGCTTCAATAATAACTGTTGTTTTTGGGGTTTTCTCTGTTTGTTTTTTTTTTTAATATTTTTTTTTGAGATTGCCAGAGGTCAGGAGTCGTTGAACCCAGACATTGACCTCCACCTTCTCCACCTCCACCCCTTTGGCGATCGACGCACGACAAGTTTCGAGCTTTGTTTTATTTTATTTGTATTTTATTTTGTATTTCTCCAAGTTACTTTTCGTTTTTCAGCGTACTTTGCGTTTTGCTGTTTGCGTTTTTCATTTGAGCCCGCTTTTGTGGCTTTGGGCCATCTCTTCCAACTCCAAAAAAAAAAAGTTACTTTCGGCTATTCCCTCTTTCATCTGACCACCTGACCATCTGCGTTTATGTGTAATTACATTGGACTCTTGGGTTTTGGGTCTTGAATTTTTGGGGTTTCGAGTTCTGGGGTTCTTTGGATTTTTAGACCGATACGCCTTGTGGCTTTTGTCCACCTTGATCGCCAGCAAACCAATTTTCTTCTAGCAGCTTTGGGTGGGGATTTTTTTAGTTTCTTACAAGACCAGGTAATCGGTATCATCTTTTCCAACCATTATGTTCATGTTTTTCGACTTGGGTAATTTCCATTTTTTACAAAACTTTGAATGGCCTGCGAAGCTGCATAAAGACATTCATTAGGCATTTATCAAAGCTGGTGTCAGGATCTCACGGTGCTTTCCGTTGTTTGGCTGACCGGTTTCGGGCATTTTTACTTTCAATTGGCAAAACGGGTAAATTCGACGTGAAAATCTTACTGCCCGCCGTCTGCGTCCGCAATGCGCAAAAAAAGCGAAATTTTAATAGACCAGCCAGCAACCAGAAATGATGCATCAAATTCTAACCGGTTTTTGGGGTTTTTCTTCTGCTTGTTTTATTTTTTGGGTGCATTTTCTGCCGGAAAATTGGGAAAACACGGGGAGATGCTCAAGCTAAGAAAATGTAATTGTTTTGGAGAATGTATTGTACAGGAAAGAGGAAATTAACATGTTTATGATCTTCAGACTACATTTTTCTACATGTTTTTATCAATTTGGGAGAGTCAATGATATAAGGTTCCATTATAATATTAAAATTTTTAGTATGAATCAAAATTTCTACTGAATTTGTATTTCTAAATTATTTATTTTAAAATTCTTGATCATTTAACACTTAAAAAGGAATATTTCGGACATATAATATTAGAAATTTGTTCTATTTATTAATTTTAAATATTATAAAATAATAAAATGGGATAAAAAAGACATTTGGAAGTTTCATAATCATTAAAAATTATGATTGAAAGCTTGATAAGACATTGTGGGTTCTTTGGCTTCAACCTTTCTTTATCGATCATAAAAAGTTGTCTAAGTGTATCCCGGTTAATTAGGAATGGAATCTTCATTTCTCGGATTACTTCGGAAACATAATATTGAAAAAACCGTTCTATTCATTAATTTTAAATGTTATAAAACAATAAAATGGGATAAAAAAGACATTTGGGAGTTTCATAATCATAAAAAAAGAGTAATTGAAAGCTTGATAAGAAATTGTGGGTTCCTTGGCTTCAATCTTTCTTTATCGATGCCAAAGCAGTAGACATCATCATAAAAAGTTGTCTGAGTGTATCCCGGTTAATTAGGAATGGAGTCTTCATTTCTCGGTTTCAGACTTCTTATCTCGACGCTTTTCTTAACTCTTCTCGCAGACGGACTCGTGATCGAGTGCAGATCTTCAGCTTGGCCTGAATCGCATCGGGGAGATCCTCGAGCTCAATCCGTTGCCATGGCCAATCGACTGTTGGCCAGTCTCAATCACTTGACCATGGTCCCCCCTCACAAACCCGCTCCTGCGTCGCCCCCTCGATCATTTGTCGACTTGTCCATTGCAATTCTCGAGGCATTTTATTTGGGTCATGGACAGTCATCTCGCTCGATGCTCCCCTCCAAAGTGCCTTGTGTCTACAGGTTTTTCGACTTTTACTTGCAACTGGCATTGGCCAGGCCAAAAAGGCATTTTTTCTGTCTCTTCGGTTCCGTGTTTCATGTCTTTAAGGTTTTTCAAAACGAAACATCGGTTTTTTTCGGGGTTCTGGGCTGTTGAGTAAGCTGCTTAAACAGCTGTTTTGACGCTTCACATTATGCTTAATTTTCTTTTTCACCTTTTATAGGTTGTATACATGTTTTTATATTCCACCTAAATATAATCATTTTTTGTACTTCTTATTTAAAATGAATTTTATGTTTTTTAGATATAGAATAGTCGTCGTATACTATATATAAACTTTATTTTTTCGGGGAGCTACGTTAATCTCTTCTAAGGGTTTTTAGTCGGTTCTTGAAGCAGCTGTTCTTTATTCCCTTATTATTCTTGTTTTTGGAAGTCAATTCTTCAATCCCTCACTTTATTTTAGAAATGCTAAATCTATGAAAATAAAATTATCCTCACCGAATACTTTGAAAATTGGTTTAACTTCTAAGAAAACATTCCCCGAATCGATAAATTATAGGAACCCTATCAGTAGAAATTTTTTATAATAATATTCAATGAAGTTAATTTTTCAATCCCTTACATTATTTTAGAAATGCTCTGTCTATAAAAATTAATTTATCCTCACCGAATACTTTAAAAATTGGTTTAACTTCAAAGAAAACATTTTCCGACTTGATAAATTATAGGAACCCTATCAATAGAACTTTTTTATATATAAAGTCTTTATTCCTTCACTTTTTTTTAGATATGCATAATCTATAAAAATAAAATTTTCCACACCTAATACTTAAACAAATTTGCTTAACTTCAAAGAAAACATTCCCTGAATTGATAAATTATAGGAACCCTATCAATGGAACTTTTTTATACAAATATAACGTTCAATGAAGTCAATTCTTTTCAATTCCTTCACATTACTTTAGAAATGCATAATCTATGATAATACAATTGTAATCCGCAATTAATATTTTTAAAAATTTTTTTAACTTCAATAAAAACATTACCCCTGATAAAATATAGGAACTCTACCACTTAGAACTTTTTGAATATAAAATAGTATCCAATTTTTTAAAAATCCGATAGATAGAATGACATGACTTATTTTTTGTGGCATGATGTGGATGATTTCGGAACAGATTGTTTATCGAACTTGACATTTGTGGCACACTTTTCAGACTTGAGGCCTAATTCTTCCCGATCTTGATGTGTTCATCTTCGGAAGAGGGTGCAAGAGAGAGAAAGAGGAGGTGGAGTACGCAGAGAATTGGAGTCCAAACAATGGCGATCACAAATTTCACAGCTCTTACCATGACTTTGGTTTTGGCCCCCAAGAAAAAAGATCAAGACGGCTCCAAAAATATATAAACAAAAAAAAAACCAACTGTGCAAATATGCGGCAACAACAAAAACAACAATAGGGGGCAACACACATGCACACCTGTGGGCAAAGTAAGAAGAAGAAAAAAGGAAAAAAACCAAGAGAACAACAACATGTAAATGAAAAACAAAACAAAACCATTTTACAATTGTGGCCAAAGCATTGTTGTTGGTGTTGCCTCTGTTGTTTTGTGTGTGTTTTTTTTGTTTTTCTGCGGAAAGTCGGGAAAATCAGTCAATGGAACGTCACGGCAGAGCTGCGGCAGCGACGCCAGCAGAGGCAGCGCAGCATCGGGGGCGTACTAAGTTCAATGAAATACAGGAAAAGGGAGGCGAAGAGAGAAGTTGGGGGAGGAGGAAATGGAGAAAAAGCTAAACCACAAAAAAAATGCGAAAAAGTAGAATAATACACACAACAAAAATATGTAGCTTAAAATTTAAATGTGAATAATTGTGGATACTTATGTATTCAAAATAATTATAAAATTGTTTTCATCAGATGGCCTAATAAACCACCTTTATAAACTAAAAACCGGTCTTCAATTTTACCAAACTAAAAAAATGTTTAAGCATAAAAACTATATATTCATTAAACTATTTAAATAACACATACAAATGTTTCACATTTTGTGCAAATCAATATAAAAATGTTATATTTACATATGTCTGGATATCTGATATGTAAAACCAACATATCTTATGAAGTTTTCTTTCTGTGTATCAAGAAAAACCAAACCCATTTTATAAGAATTTTTTTTAATTTTTTATAAACAATTTTGTTTTAAGTGTTCTGATATTTTCACGTAAAAATAAGACAATAGGAATGGAAAAAATATACTAAGGTAATAATATGATCTTTTAGTTCATTAATTATTACTAGTTTTAAGTATTAATTCATTTTGGAGACATCCGTTCATTAAAACCTACAAAACTATAATTTCAATATTAGATCTATATTTGTTTAACAATAAAATGTTAGATTTTTATCACAAGTTTTGGAAATAAAAGGCGTATGACATTTTTTATAAGCTTTTTAATGAAATCTAGATATATTTCAGTGTATACTTTATACTCGTATTTTTAGAAATAAAAAAAAACTCTCACAAAAATTAAGTAATTTAAAAATATTATTTAAATGTATCATATACAGTTAGTTTTTGGTGGTGTATTGTTAAAATAGTTAACAAGAAATGGAAATATTATTTTTGTGAACATGGAAAATTTATAATTTGTCTATAGAAGAAGAAAAGTTAGAAACCTGATTTTACAGAAACAAAAAAAAAACCATTATTCACACCTTTCTGATATGTATTAATATACTTAGAATTTAAAAAACTTTTTATAATATCATTTATCCAAGTGAATGTACTAACCTCTTCAACTTTCTGCTGCATTTTGCTTAAAAGTTTATATTGCGGTCGTTGCAAATTGGGGTTTTCAGCACTTAACAGAACAAAATTTAAAAAAAAAACGAAAGTAAATGTTTCAATCAAGAGACATTCACAGAATCGTCTATTAAAAATGCACTTCCAGTGTTTCTTGCTGATTTTCTCCTGGTTTTTCTCTGTTTATCGGCGGTTGCGCGCGCGCAAAAGTGCAGCGAAGAAAACAAACAATCAAGCAGACGGATGAATGGGAGTTGGAGTAGCCGCGAAGAATTGAAGAATCGTAGAGTCGTAGAGTCGGAGAATTGGAGGAGCGACCAGCACGCAGAGCAATCGAAAACACAACTGGCGGCCAAAACGAAGCGAGGAATGTGGAGTGCAAAGAGCAACCGACGATAACACAAACACGGCGCTAAAGCTCGCCCGGCAATCGATGGCGTCAGCGGCCTGCCTATCGAAAATACCAAGGCGGAGCTGGTATTTTCCAGGGATGCTGACTCGATGTCTTTCCAGCCGAACTAATTTATTTTTTATAAACGTTTATTTAGCCATGTTCAAGCTTAATAAATTTAAACAAAATATAATCTCTAAACTATAACTTTATAAATAAGGAAAATACATTTCTTAGGGCACTCTAATTTAAAAAAATTGTTATATTAATATCATAAAAGCAAGGAAGTGATGGTGATATGAAGGTACGATTTTAAATAAACTTTACCTTTGTCATTCTATTTAATAAACAAAATGTTTATTAATATTAAAAAATAAGAAAACCAATACTTGACAGGTTTATCTCAGTTTAGCTACGGAAAGCAAAATGCAGAATTTTAAATAACACAATTTTAAGGAAGGTAAAAATAAGTTATAAGTATAGAAACATCTGAATATTTTATATTACTTATTTAATAAATAATATGTTGAATATTTAAAAAGCACAACAGAGAAAAGATAACCAATAATTTATAGACTTTAATCCGTGTTAACTACGGATTACATAGAGTAATTTAAATCACACATTTTTAAGGGAGGTGAAATAGAATTTAATGAACAAAGAAATTTTATAAGCAAAATAATAAGAAAATAGATTTTGAAATTTTATTTCCTAAATTCGAATTAATGTTGCAAAGAAAAGCTTACCTATTTAATTTATGAAATCCTCTACTAATTTACAAGAAAAATTAAAAATATGCGAAGAAATTTCATTAGATATATAAAATAGTTTTTGTTTTTAAATATTCTGAAATTTACGTTAATATGGTAACAGCAAGGTTGTCACAAAACAGTTTGGCTATTTTCCAGCTATATTTTTCCCAACGATTGTGGTTAGCCCTCGACTGTTGTCACGGCAACTATCGATAGTATTTGGTATTTTATCGACTAGTTGCCTTGACAACGGTATTTCAAAAATCAAAAACAAAACAAAGGCCAAACATAGAAGGCCTTGTATCTAGAAATAATAAATTAAAGAAAATCAGAAGGCAATCATGCAACAAGGAAGCGACATTAGGCGCACAGGAGTCTATCGCTTGAGTGGCAACATCGGGGACTTGCAGTTGGAACTGAAGCTGCGCCACATAAGCGAATGGCTTCCGGTGCCCAAATTCGAGTACGTGGGAGCTAGGTCCGCCAACGAGCATGGTGACCACTATCCCGGATCGGAGGAGAGTTTCTGGCAGGATTGCCTGATCCACGTGCCCAGGGACGATGATTCTTATGGTGGAATTCAACGCTTGGGCTACTACTGCAGTTACTATAATGTGGGCATCGGTTATAGAGGAAATGCCGGGAATATAGTGAGGCGACGAAGGAGTCCCTTAGCACAGGAGAGGCAGCAGGAGAGGGAGGAGGAAGAAGTGGAGGAGGAGGAGGAGCAGCAGCAGGGAGTGGAGGCCATAGAGTATGTGGAGTCCCAAAGCAATCCCTCGTGGAGCATCGGGGAAAGCGACAGCAATCGCCCCTCTGGCGGAGACCCCTTCTACGAGAGAAACAGGGAGCTCTGCAATGGCGCCATCGCCACAATACGCATAGCCTGGCAGCAAAAGCTCTTCAGTCAGTCGGAACTGGAACGCCACAAAGTCGATCCCGGAAGCTGTGCCTCGAAACTCCAGCGGCGCTATCACAATTGGTCTTTGGAAACCCTAGAACTGCAGCAGCGTTATTTCAGAAAACTGGAGAAACAGCAGGAAGAGGAAACGGATGAAGACCCGGATGCGGAACCCATTAGAGTACGTCGCAGGATACGGAAATCCAAGCGCAGGCAAAAAAACAGCACTGCTCTAGTGCCCTTTGTGGGCAATGGTCTGTCCTCGGCCAATATGTCAGATGTTTCTATGCTGGATGATCCCAACTTTGCGGCCCGAACTTGTCTCATACACACCCTAGTGGATGGCGATGCCGAGGAAATGCTGCCCGACGAAGCTGGTGAACTGCATCGCAAGGGCTACCAGCTGATGTATATCTATGCCGATCTGCAGGAGGACACCCTGCTGATCAGCATACGATACGATCCGGAACAGGGTCTGCTGTATGTGTACCCGGATTTCAGCACTTGTGCCAAGGATCTGGACTATGTGGTGCAGATCGAGCGCGAGAACGATTGTCGGCAGTTGTATGCCTATGGTTTCGAGAATGCCACACCCTTGGTGGCTTTTGATGAGGGCAATTTGCCGGAGAAGGAGGAGGAGACTGAGGATGGGGAATCTGAGGAGGATCTGCCCGAAGATGCCTCTGCCCTGGAGATCCTGGACTACTATCAGCGAAGGCGGGCAGAGGCCAGCGAGAGGCGAACTCTGTTGCAATTCGAAATGCCGCCCAAGAGGACGAAGCGGGTGTCCCTGCTGCTGGAACTTAAGGAGGCCCAGTACTTCGAAAATCCCAACATTCATGTTAGATACTATCTCAAACCGCCGGCGAACACCATCTATGAGGCTGTGTCTGGTGAGGATCCACTGCAGGGGGCCACGGCCACGTGCCGGAATGCCGGCGACTGGCGGATTGCCAATTTGGGTCACTGCTGGCAGGTGACCATCCTCTGCGAGGAGCAACATCAGCCCGGCGAGCTGCTGCATCTGTACTTCGAGGTGATCAGCATCGACAGCTGGCAGCGGGAGCGATGCGAGGGCTATGCCCACTATGCCATCTCGCTGACCTCCGCCCTGCCCGCGGAATCCATTCGGCTGCAGTGCATCCGACCGCTGGGCAATTGGTTGGATGCCCTCAATCGGTATTTCATAGGCGGCCGTAAGCTTTTCGACTTCGAGACCTATTTCGATGTGCACCAGCAACCCGAAATGCATTTCCGCTTGGACTTGAACCCCAAGATGGCCATGGTCACCACGGGATCCTTGCTGCTCCGGTTGCAGAAGCTTCAGCAGCGGCAAATGGACACCACCAGCCAGCTGCACTTCCAGCTGGATCTCGGGAATGATACCAACGATAGTGACAGCGATGAGGAGGAAGGCAAGTCCAGTTCGAAGACGGAATCATATAGGGCCACCACTTTGGACGAGGTTATGTCCGCCTTCGTGGAGGCCAGGGAGCGGATCGAGTTGCTGCTGGGAGCCAGTTGAGGAACACTGTACCTCTTTATCATCTGCATACTTCCAGGCTGAGCTAGCGGCCCTGCTCTTCTATATTAAAACAAATTAGGTATACAATAAACTTCTCTATTTGAAGTCCCTTAAATATGTTAATGTACCAAATGTGTTCTAGTTTGTTTAGAACTAATGTTTCGCACTTTTGGAGGCATTACAATTCCCAGTTTATACATATCATATTGCTATGTTTGTTGTTTTTTTGCAATGTTGCTGTACTAACATATTTTTGTTTATCAATAAGTTTTGAACATAGGATATATATTTATTTCTCTTATTGTATAAATAAATAGGTTACTTTCACCCCAGTTTATTTAATAAGGAAAAAGGCATTTATATTTATTTTTTGTGTGATACAGTTGTTGTTCTATTGGTTCTCCAAATTTTTTTTTTTATTTTGAGTTCTCATAATCATTTTAAAATTAATACAATGCTTAATAACTTTTTTTGCTCATACAAACATTAATTTTATTTATATTTCCAAAATTATATTTTTAAGATATTTCACACTTCTGATAAATTAGCGAAATGGTTTAATTTTTGTTTCCGTGTTGTATAAATTTGTTTTTAAAAGATTGAAAGTGTATCCACTGAAATATGATCTCAAATTAGATCTTGCTAAAAAAATCCCAAAACTAAGATAATATGTTGCCTAACCTTTATAGGATTGACCAATTAAAAAACTGCAACTTGACGTTAGCATTTCTTTTAGCAAGCCTTCCGTGAACCTTCTGAAAATCACGAGTAGAAGCAATTTCTATGCATTGGCCCAACCTATTATTATAAATAAACGATTTTGTACACAGTAAATACAAACATGTATTTCAATGAGTTTTATTCTTACAATGTATGGGTATAAAAATGAGTTCAAACTTTATTGCATGCTTTTAGGCTTTCAATATAAAAAACCATTCATATCGCTCTGCTTTATAAATTTCTTAAATTAATTTAATGAAACCACACACTCACGTGGCAAAAATATCAAAATTGCAAATACTATATCATTAGACACGAAGACAGAATAAAAAGTAAAAGTCTTGAGCTACTTCATTTGCCTATAAAATTCTGTGTTTCATAAGAAGTCTATCCAACTTTTAAACAATTCTAATCCCCCGATTAAATCTCTCCTTAGCATATTCCCAATTAAAACCAATTAAGACATTGATCGTTAGTTTAGCCATTTTATTTACTACTAATATCACTCAGTGTATATACATAGATTCGTATTTGTGTCTTTTGTCGGGATTTTGTGTGTGTGTGTTGTTTGTTTTTTGTGTGCGTGTGTGTTTGTGTGTGTGTGTGGGCCTAGATATATAACATATATCAGTGTATATATATATAATATCATATAAAATTGTGCTCCGTGTATAACACTAAAAAATGATAAAAAAAAATTTCGCTATCTCTGTGAATTTGCCTTGTTTACTCTTCATTTGCCTGTTGGAGTTGCACTTAAAAAACTAAATACTTGCAGCTGGGGAAAAATCGGGGATCGGGATTGGGGGGTATTTTGGGTACTTTTGGGATGGGTTATACCCTCTGGATGGGGTATACCTATATATCTCAGCCACCTTATGCCGTGGGCAGATACAGACGGGAGGGCGTCGACAGGGGCACCTGGGGGGGTTGGTAGTCGTAGCCGTGTCCATAGGGAGACGTATAGCTGTAGTCGTCGCCGCTCTGGCCACTGCCCCTCAGGGGTCCTTGCTCGGAGTCCAGGGTCTGCTGCAGGAACTGGAAGCGGTTCTTGTTGCCCAGCAGGCTGCTAGGGTCCACGGTCTGGCGCTGGGCGGTAACTCCCAAGGGCTGGGGCCTGCATAAGAAGGGTAAAATATTATAGAAATATATATATATCCTATCATTTTTTATGATTTATTTGCAAATCATTAAACAATTTTGATGTTCCAAATCCATTTTATCCTATTCTTTTTATTCCTATCAATTGAAAAATATTGATCAAAGACCAAAGGCTGGAGCCTGCTTTTTTTTAATATTATATAATAATTTTTCGTATAAAAGTATGATATGAGTGTTTTAATATAATCCTTTTAATCCCTTTCAATTGGAAAGTATTACCCAACATCCAAAGGCTGGCAAAATATTATCGTAAGTTTTTCTTTAAAATGATTAAAAATGATTTTTTTTGATATTGTATGATAACTAAATGTATAATTTGTAGTTCCCTTTAATCGGAATAGATTAGTCAATTTGCATATACATACAATAATATTTTTTTTTTTTATATCAGAAACGAATTTGTTGGAGTCAAAGTCGTTTGAGATTTTATTATTATTACGCTTATTTTTTGGCTTACTAGAATATCTTAAGTCCTTCAAATGTTTTGCATTTTTTTTAGACAAATGAAATATTATTCTTTAAATATAAAATACTATTTTAGTTTACTGGGATTGTATGATGTTCTTCTAAATAGATTATCATATGTTGTGTAAAAATATATCCCAATTATTTTTAGGAATTTCATATTTTTTTTTATTTTGAATATGGAATACTCACTCGGGAATGTCGAGATCCAGCTCGGTGATGGGATGGTAGCCGAACTCATCGGCGGTGTACCGGGTCTTGTAGCGCTTGCCATCGGCACCGGTGAACGAGTAGGAACCGCTGACCACGAAGGTTTTGTCGTCCTTCAGCTTGCCCACGCTGCTCACTTGGATGCCGTTCTGGGTCTTCAGTCTGCAAAAAAGGATTTGGAATTTAGAAACCAATTAAGAAAAAATAATACAAAATAATGAAATTGTAAATTAAAAAAAAATTATGAAATATATAGGAATTTAAAAAACAATGGCGCAAAAAATAGTTAAAAAAAGATGATATATTGTTGTACTTAACAAATCCGAAAGTGTCTAAGGATTGAAAAATAAATTACAATAATGTTGAGGTAATATTGGAAAAAAATAGTGCAATTGTTATATTCAAAAAAAACCTAAAATCCGTAAGGATTCAAATAGTGCATATAAGATATCACACTTCTGATGTATTTAATTCTTATATTCCAAAAACTTCTAAAATCCATAAGGACTTAAAGAGTAAATATAAGATATCACACTTCTAATGTACTTAATTCTTATATTCCGAAAAATTCTAAAATCCATAAGGATTAAAAAAATGAAATATAAGAAACTATACTAAAAACTATATTTTTCAAACTACTTGTAAGATTAGGTATGTGACAAAAAATAGAAACAATTGAAGCAAATCTAATATTAATAAATTAAAATTTAAGATCTCTAGCTCTGAAACAATAAGATCTTTAAGAGATATTCATCATAATAAAACCTAATAAACATTATTTCCTTTCTTTGAGCTACTTTCTCGATAAATACTCCAAATATACTCACTCCAGCTTAAACTTCTTGCCGGAATTGTAGTTCTGCAGGGTCTCGGTCTTGGCCTTCATGACGTCGCCGCTGAAGTGGACCGCCGGCTTGTCGTCATCGATGTCCTCGGGCAGGGTGTAGACGTCACTGGGGTTGTACTTGAAGAGGTCCAGGTTGCGATCTGTCAGGTGCTTGACATCGGCGGCCGCCAGAGCTGCGAGGCCCAAAAGGATCAGCTGAAAGAAAGAGTTTCCGGTTAGTACTCCCCTTACTAGATAGAATCAACATATATTTGTTGTTCTGTAGATCACAGGCGTTCTCTTAACGTTTCAATTTCGATTTATTCGGATTGGGACTCGGATTCGTATTTTGCATTTCCCATTAGCGGGCAATTAATCAAAGTCGCACGCGTTTCGCTGGCGTTTTTGACCGCATAGCGTCGCCTTGTCTCGCGATTCTCTTATTGTTTTTTATATCTTTTTTTATTTTTTGCCAATATTTGCCGTGATTTATTTGATTTGGTTTCGGACCGAGGCACTAATCATAATGGGTTCCAACCGTTTCGATATTTGTCGTTCGTCTGTTTTGACGTTGATGAGATGTGCGGTCGCTCAAGGTGATCCGAGCAATTTAGTTATGGACCTTTCCTTAAAGACTGGGTCAAAACTTTTATCGTTTCATTTATTTTTACTTTTTTTCGAAACTTGTATACTATTATCCTTATTAAAATTTAAAGTAATTTCTAATAATTTTCAAATCATGTTTAAAGTCATTTCTGTTTCTTGAAAATCTTCACACTTTTTAAGGACATTTTTTGCGCGCACTTTCACTTGATCCTTTGTGTTTTTCTCGGACACCACAAAAAAAATGTTTCAAATTTTTTTTTAGATTTTTAATACTTTTAGACACTTACAAAACTCTTCATTTCTGTGTGTTTGTGTGGCGAAAAAAAATTCGAAACGAGGACTCTACTCCTTTCTTTTTTTGTTGTAGCGGCTCGGACAGTTCCGATGCTCACAGATTCTAGCAAATAAATACAAACGATGCCACTTCTTGTTTCCTTATATATGGTATTATCTGCGACGCCGGCAGCGACGTCGGCAGAAATAGGAACCGGACAACGAACTGAGCCTCTGCCGGCGTCGCAGCCGCTTAGAATCGAAAAAAAAATCGAAAAAAAGCCAAAGTTTGTCAACGTTAAGATGGGCTAACAGAGAAAAAAATTGGACAAAAATATGAGGGAGGGGATTAGCCTAAAAAAAAAAAAAAGGGGGGGGCTCCATAAGCCATCATTCATCTGCGAATCGATGGGCAGTTCCCTTGGCTCAGTCTCCAGCCCCCAAGAAGATGTAACATTTTACTGGACAATTCTTCTGGCTTTTCGGTTGCTGACGGAGACTGATCGCAGATCGCAGATCGCAGCATAGAAATCTGGTTTTCGGGGCAACAAAATTAGAAAACCGCCATCATCAAATTAGCATACACGTTTAATGATGATTCTCGCTCCCTCTGTGTGTGCGTAAATTTAAATCTGCGTTAATTTTTTATAAAGCATGGAATATATATAAAATATATATACTAACGATAAAATATGCGCCGATTCACGATTAACGATTTCGGGCGACCAGTTTGCTGAGCGGACACCCGAGTTCCAAGTTCCGAAAGTACTGCTGAATGGAACTAGCGAATCTTCAAACAGATTCTTCAGACGACTAGGTGATTCTTTTCCACTGATAAGACGACCCATTCTCATGCTTGGGTTTCATATGCTAATGCATTAGATCTCAACGTTTAGCCTTCGCTTAATTAGTCGTTCCGTTTTTGGTCTTATCAAAATTTATCAAAAACGATTCTTCTGGCGGATCAGTGTCTGTCTAGGGGGTCTTGGGACCCCGAAAATGCCATCTAGCCATTTAACCGGCACAGGGTCATAGGCGGGGTAGCTTTTCAGCATTTTGTATTTCCCCCATTTGCTGAGTTATTGGTTACAATAATGGCTCTATTTATCTTGATCTAGTCTCTTTAAAAAGATCTTGAGATTTACTTGGAAATTTCAGTTGTGTCTCTGATCTATAACTTTTTATAACATCTCGAAGAGCTTGCAAAATCATGTTGGGCCTTGACTTTTATTTTCCTTCTACTAATTATTCATATTCCAATAGATCACCTTATTAAATATTGAATATCCGAGTTCAACTTTTTAATGAACTAGTTCTTGATTAATTAACGGTTTTTTTTTGACCATTTTGAAGATCTAGTGTTAAACAGTTTATAGAAATCCTGATATATGACCATAATAAGCAGGCTTATTTAACTGTTTTATAAACATAGTGACTTAAATTTTTAGGTACACAGAAAAAAATATATTTAATTTAATAATACATTTTTAAGTTCTTCAAGTTCAATATTTGTTTTTAAATACTTAAACCATTTTTCTTAGATTTTGAAGTATTTAGCTTGACTATGGATCGTTTTCCATTTCAAGAAATTTAAGATAGTAAAGATAGATAGCTTCAACTTTTTATGATATGGAGCTTTAAGCGATTCCTAGAATATAAACCGATGTTTTGATGGCAGATTTCAAGTTCCGAAATTAAGAAAAAATCATATTGAGCAAGGAAAAGTGGCGAGTTTATAGCTGTCAGCTTTCGAGTCAATCAAAATTTATTTTCCCATCGAGGAGATGGGATTGAAATCAAACCTGACCGGACACGCAGCTCTAATGATAATCGCTAATGGTGCCTCTAATTTAAGTTTTAAGCTTAATAACTTAACCGAATGCCGCACGGCATTCATTTTTCATCGCTCCGCCGATGGAGAAGAGTCTCTTTAGATTCTTCTTCTGGTTGCCGGCCGATCTTCTTGGCCTAATGAAAACGTTTTGGCCATTTCAGCGACTTGTCAGATGCCTGATGGCTGTCCACTAGTTGGTTAGTTCGCCTTGGAAAATAACCCGGTGGTGTTTGGTGTTTGTTGTGTCTTTGATATCGAATCGCATTTGTTATGCATACTTGCACACGCCCCGGAGTCTTGTATTCATCGGTTTTAAGCCGATCTTGATGTCTCACTTGGAGTAGGTACAAACGAGTTCTCAAAAGTCCGGCCGAAAAGGGAGTGGATCGCACTTGGCGACGGGCATGGCTAAACAATCGATCTGACTCATCATCATCATCAGCTCTTCATCACCCCATTAATTGTCATCGCCTTTATTCCAAGTAAAAGCCTGCAGCTGCCGTATTAATTACCATTCGATTAAACGCGAATTTTGTGGATCTACGGCTTTACATTCGCCATTTGCATATATGCGAAAAGAAAAGAAAGTGTTTCATTTGCCCGTGTTTTTGTCTCTAATTTTTATTGCGCTCTTTCGCCCGTGTCTGCCCGTGATTTCTTTGGCAAATTAACAGATCGAACAACTTGTTACGCAGCCCCCAGTTCCCTCGTTTCGCTGGCCGCTTTGAATTTTGCCGATTTTCGGAATAATCACCCCTTCTCTGGGGTATTTCGACTTTTGAGGGGTTCTTGGAAAAAGTAACAAAGTTTTCCAGCTAAATTCATTGATTTGTGGAGATTTATTGAACCCTTAATGGGAAAACTCTAAAGACTATAAAAATAAAACACATATTAGGTATATCAAGAAGAAATGATAAAGAACTTTATAGTTTTCTAATAGTTAGGAGGAGGAAAAAAATATTTTATTTTTTGGTAAAAATCCAAAAAAATAATTCAAATCAAATATTATTTTAAATTTTTACATTAATGGCTACCATTTTTCCAAAAAAAAGCCTTTAATATGCTTGATGGTGAGATAAACAGTGGAACTAATTATACTACAGTCATAAAAATATTCTATAGAATGTTACATTTCTTAATAATATCCTATATCATTTTTAAAAATTTATTTATATATTGTATATTATTTATTTACTTATTAAAGATGATAGTAATGTTTACAAAACTAAGACTTAATCATGGAATTGTACTGATAGCTACGATCCCTTCGACATCCTATATAATATTAATATATGTTCTATAGGATATTATTTATTTCAATGTGATTTTTATTTTGGATGAGGTCATCCTTCGAAATCCCACATTATATTATTAATTGTTCCATAGAATACTATTAATTTACTTAATTATTTTGAATGAGGTAATCCTTCGAAATCCTATATAATATTATTAAATATTCCATAGATACTAGGTATCTATTTTCATAAGCATTTCGTAGAGTATTCAAATCTTCTATGTAACTGCAACCCCTCATATTTCTGTTTATTTTTTCCCCTCCAAGCTTAACAAAAACAATAAAGAAAGAGCTGAAAAAAACGAATATAAAATAAATAAATAAATTAGCAATTATAAGGAGACAGAAACGAGATTTCCAAGAAACCAAAACATTTAGTTCTATGCCATTTGGTTCTATTCTGTTGGATTCGAAATGAATCGATTCTCTCCTTTTTTTTCTTGCCCTTGAGGCATCTCCGGGATGGATGATGTAAAATTTATGTAAAATATCGAATCGACTACGAAAACATACTCTGAAATCAGGCCTAAAATTGACCGGCATGACGAAGAGTCATTAAATGAGAACTTGATTGGATTTTTGACGAGACACTGCGTCTCCACTTTAGGATAGAGGAAACTTTTCTGGAATTTTTTCATATTTTTATTTACTAACCCAAAAATGTAGGTAGTACGTATATATCCTTGGCCAATATCTACGGAAGCAATTCGATAAGAAAACTTAATTTGCATAAGCTTTAATTTGTTGGCAAGCAAATTGGACTAAGGTTAATTCTATTAGATACTTCTATATAAATGTTTCATTGATAAAAAAAAGTTGGCCAGACTTTAAACAATTATATTTGTTATGTGAATTCAAAGATGACTTACTTAAATTAAAAAATCTAATTATATATAGTTCTAATAATTTTTTTAAAATAACTAATTTAAAATATAATGATTATAAAAATAAACAAAGAAACAAAGAATTATTTTAGCTATAAGTTACCTAAATGTGCAATTATATTATAACTTATTTTACATATGCATAGTCTTCTTCCCATCTTATAAAACAAATAGTTATAGCTCTTGATCTTTATAAAACCCCATATGGATTTATTTATTATCCTACACATATGAGTATTTATTAATGATCCATGCATGCATGTTACCGTTTCTAATTCATGGTTTCCAAAACCCAACCAATCTCTTTGTGTATAATTTGTTCAATTTATTGGCTAAATTAAGCAGTATCTATCAGTGCATCTATTAGTCTATTGATATGCAGATCTCTTTGTGAACCTCTCCTTAAAGACAGTTCCATAAATCTGGGCAGCTCCATTTTGCAGCAACCCATCATCCAACCAACCGATACTGATACCCGATCTGATCTTCGGAACTGCCCACATCTCTCTACAAAAACCTCCCCCCCAAGCCTTATAGAACTGGATTCTGTCCGTTAATCCAAACTGATTTGCATTTGGGGAACATTTGCAGGAACCCCCGTGCTCCGTACACATTATCCAATCATCTCCGGAATAATATTATATTAATTTCTTGTAGGTGGCGTAGATGA
Source organism: Drosophila suzukii (assembly GCF_013340165.1). Lineage (NCBI taxonomy): Eukaryota > Metazoa > Arthropoda > Insecta > Diptera > Drosophilidae > Drosophila > Drosophila suzukii. The sequence continues at coordinate 433,882 of NW_023496847.1, forward strand.
CAACGCCCCTAATTTTTTTTTATTTGGCTAGAGCGGGTTGTCATTAGTGGAGCATGTCCAGGGCGTGATTGAATCTGAATGGAATATTAAAAATCAGTTATGGCTGCATGCTCTGAATCAGAGAGATCTGGTTGCGGGCCATAAATAATATGTGGCTAAATCATATTTTATGGTCAACTTAAGGAAATACGCCGTACCGCAGCCCAGTGGAGGTTCTGCTTGGGGTCCAGAACCAACTAAATCGAGTTGCGATCAGGTTCTCTGTGGTCTTTGACCGGTTATGCATATGTCTATTCCACCTGAGCCGATCGATCGAACGCTCCTTTTTATGGCTGTTTTCTACGGCTGTTTTTTTTTTTTCTATTCATTTTATTTTACTTTGGTCTCGAAGGGGGGGGGTTTTATTTTTGTTATTTCTGCCACAGCCACAAAATAAATAATCAATGCGAATTTGCATAGTTTAAATAGAAAGCTAAACACGTTTTGCTTTTACCCCAAAACGTAAAGTTATCTATCTGTCTCTGCGCTTCGTTTTTTGTAGTTTCTGCCGAATTTTGTATAATTAAGACCAGTTTGTTTTTTATTTTTGCTATCAGGGGAGTATTAAGTTCCTTTAAATTTATGCAGGCATACAGTGCGTTTCGGTGGTATAAATGATATAGCAATTATGGGATGAAAGTGCACGCCGCATTGCCATTAGTTTGTTATTTATTTAAAATATTCTTAAATATTCTTAAATATATTTGGAATTAAATTTCATAAGATATTTAAATCGGTACATTTACGTATACCTGTTCTAAAACGAGTTTAAAAAGGCTCTTAAGTAGGCCATTTGTTCGAATTTAATGTAATGTGATATTAAATTCGAAAGCTTTTTAGGTTTTACATATATTATTTTAATTGCTGTCTGCTGATTTTGGGATGAGGTAAGCCATTTTTATAACTTTACTTTAAAAATCCAGTAGAATAATATATGTAAGTATGTTTTATTAGAATTAAATTACCATTTTGCTTAAGCAATTTTTAACAATCACTCTGCAAACCTTATTTAAACCTTATTGAATCTCATTTAGTATTTAATTAATTTTTCAAAGAAAAAATTTAAAATCCTTTAATCTAACAAATATATTTATTTTTTTATCAAAACTATGATGGTTTTAAAATCCTTGGTACATTTTTTTGATCAGAAAATTAATCACATAACTTTTTTTTTTTAACGAAACTATGGCGGTTTTTAAATCCTTGGAAACACTTGCAGTCACGAAACACACTGTACCCCTCTGAAATAATTATAATAGATTACAGATGGAAAGAGCTCATCGGGCGTGACAAAAAGTGCAGACCTACAGGTCCACAAATCCAGAAAGCCAGGTTTCAAAATTAAAATCAAAGACCAAACCCAAATTCGCATTAAAGTGAAGCTGTCACCATTTAAGGCCCCCATTCAATTAACTCTGCCTCACTAATTCCATTAAAGTTTTATAGGTATTATAAATCTCCAGATCGGTATATCAAACTCGTATTAGAATCGGGCAAAGCCTAAAAGAACATTGATGGCCCATCTAATTAGTAGTTCGTAGTAGTTCAAGTTTACGACTTGTTTATTTAATAATTTATCGGAGTTTTCCGCAAAGCTCAGATCCGGTCACCCCCCACAACTCAAAAAGCTGGTTTTTTAAGGTAATTTTTCAACCTTTTGGCTTGTTAGCATTTCGTGCGCACAAACTCTATAAATAGCGCAAAGCTGATAGAAAAATAACAACTTTTAAGTTGGAAAACGGTTTTGGGTTTCTGGGTCCACTTTAATGCCGCCTCAAGGGCAAAAATTGATTGAGAACTGTGTCAATCACGGTGTCAGGAGGTCATTTAGGATTAATTCGATTAGATTTATGCTTAATAACTTCTAGGTTGATTTTATATTTTTCGGTTAGTCAGGTTTTTAATGGGTTTTTATACTTTGTTCCTATTATATGGTTTTTGTCCGGATAAACATTTAAATAAACAAGAATACTTATTATAAAACTATTATACAAATTACTTAAGTTATTTTATTATACATTTATTTTTATTATATAGTTGTCCATCCGGATATTATAGTCCAAGTCTCCTCCATCCTGTTTCCCATACTATTTATTTTTCCAATCAATCATTTATTGCCTCAATCTCTAAATCAACAAGTTCTTAAATTGCTTAATGATCAGCACACTGCCCAAGCTTTCAATTAAGTCGAAAGAGACGAATCAATCATTCAGCGGCCATAGCACATAAATCAAGAAATCCCGAGGAACAAAGAAAAGGAGAGAGGAAGATTTGGATGGAAAGAATCGGATCTGAAGACCCGAATAATACCACATAGGGCGTGTCTTCTCAGCCGTTACTCAGTTGACAATGGCGCCCCATGGAGTGAGAAAACCGAGACGCGGCGGCGAAGACACTTGCTCTACTTCCAAATGTTTACAGCGCAGACAGAGCGACTCCACCGCAAAGACACACAATCACAGCCACTCGATCGAAAGACGCCAGTGCTGTCAGAATCTGGGGAGCTAAATATATCTCTAAAATACCAGAGATCCACCCAAAATAAAATATCTATGTATAAACCCAGAGAAATCTATTTCATAGCAACAAAAATACCAAGAATACGATAATACCTACAGTACACTATAATAACATATTTGATTTAAAGTTAAAAAAAAAAAACAGTGTTGGGATCCGAACCTAATAATCTTAAAATATGTAAAATGTACCTAAAAAACTTCTGTAAACTTTAAAAATTATTTAAAAAAAAGAAATATACATTCATATATTTTTTTAATAGGTTTATTTGTTGAATTTGATGTGAAACTTTTGATATTCTGACTTAGTTCCCAAAATTATAAAAAAAAATTTTTTTTTTCGTTCGCCATATCAAAATAGTAGCTTCTGGTATTCTTTAAAATGCTATTTCAAACCAAAACATTATTATCAAAACTGATTTTGAATTCTATAAGATTTGCTTTCTTAAAATGTCTTTGGTTAATTACTTAAATTAGTAAGTACCGGGTTCAACTCCATATTATTTCCCCAAAAGTGATAACTTACCAAGAAGTAGTTAGATCTAGCTATGAAGTAGCCGAAACTAGCTATGAACCAGCTAAATGATGACCAACTCCGTGCAGAGATTGAGAGCGAGATGGCAAGAGAGCGGCAGCGCGTGCGCGTTTGTACAGTTAGACACACATGCGCCAATATTACGTATACGCATACAGTAAACAATATTACGTATACGTACTGGGGCATCTGTGTGTATTTGTGTGGCGACGCGTGCGGCGCATGCGCAGCTTTTTTTGTCGATAGCCATTTTTTATATTTTTGTTTTTTGTTGTCTTGTTTTTGTTGACCGATGTGCCATTGCCTAACTAACCGATTTTTATCTTTATCTCCAACGCCGCGACTTTTTGCCCCTCTGGCTTTTACGCATGTCGCATTTTAATGGCGCACAGTAACAGCGCTTCTTGATTGTTTCCCCCAATCTTCTGCTTCCACTTCGGCTTACTTGGCTTATTCCCCACTTTTTTGCCATAAATTATTATGGCTTTTGTTGCTGTTATTGGTTTTTTTTTGCGTCCCATCATAATTTGCACCTGCATGAGAATCGCACTCGCAAATTAGGTGCGTTCTTTGGTCGGTCAAAGGGGAATGGGGGAGGGGGGATTTTGGGACAGAAGATTTGGATCCACAGTATCAGTAAAATGTTTATGTCTTTGCAATATTTTCCTAAATATGGGAGATTAAAATTGGTCTTTAAAGGTATTCAACTGAAAATATAATATCTATTATTGGGCGTAAAATATTAAATGTGTTTTAAAGGCAAGTGGCTTAAATACTATGTATTTATTTAGTGTTTATCAAATATTTTAGATGTTAACTGAAAGTTTTAATAATAAAATTGTGGTGTAAAGTAGGATTGTTGCTTGCAAAACAGTCTGGATGATAAGTACTTCACCTCATTTTAGGTAATGTAAGTGAACTGATTACCTAAAAAATAAAAATAAAATAAGATTTTAAATAATGGATTGACACACAATACAATAACATTTTGTTTTTCACTTGAGTGTGTAGTTTGCACCGGGCATTTCATCGACGTTTGTATGCTGATCGCTGTTTTACACTGTACGTGTTGCGGCAGAGAACGAGCAGAACCATTTCCTATGCCTGCTTCATGACAGGCTGTTAACTGCTTTTTTTGTTTTAAGCTATAAACTTGTATTTGTTTTTAAGTTTTGAAACCGCATTTCTGTTTATCATGCGGACAAGAAATATGGTCATACTAAAACGAAAAAAAAGCGTTTATTAAAATACTAAAATTAAACTTTAATAAAAATTACTACAAATATTAAGTTATCTTAAAAAATTTGTAAAAATCAATGCAAATATCTTTTTCAAAAATAGTAAAATAGGATTTAAGCCTTTTTAATGTCATATGCTGAATGTAAGGAGAGGTCCACATACTTCCCACCGCCACTGTGGGTGTCAGGCCATATGCCCATCGAGAAGAAAACACGTTTGACCATTAACGATGACTGACTTTCATTAGATAGATGGCCAAAATCCAGTTCCCCTTCTCCATTTCTGAGTGGGTGCTTTGGGTAGCATCACCTTAGTCGCATCATCGGTAACCAAGTCAAATTCAATTCAATCCCATCCAAAACGCAGGTCTGGGTTCCAATTCGACGAAATCGTGATCGAGAGGCAGAGACATTTCCGCTTACTTAGGCGCAACAATTTAAAAATTGACAGCTCCGCGGCTGCCAATTAATCTTTCATTGGTTTCCAAATGCGAATGTGAATCGGTATGGCCGAGAGCCATAAACCAAATCCAGATAAATTGCTATAAATGTCTTTCCGAGTAAAGTTCATAAATTAAATCAACTCCGAATTGATAAAAAATAAAGAGAAGAAGAACGAAACCTAAGTCTGGTTTTTCATCTTTAAAAACTGCGTGACGTGGGTGAACTCAAAACTTGCTAGTTGGGAAATCGTACCCTACCCGGAATATTTAAAAACCCATTAAAATGTAAAAATGTGATATTTCCTAGTAGCTTTACAACTTTGTTTATTGGCATTAAATTAGTATTGCTTTACATTAGTTCAAAATAAATAAATAAATGATAAACAGAAACAGAAACAGAAATGATCAACTAAAGATATACCAAACATACTAAAAAAAATACCCACTATGACAATTTAACGATTTTATATTTTTTACAGTATATTTAAAAGTAAAATATGTTTTATTACTTCATACATTTTTTTAAAATTTTTTATATCTGAGTTAGCTAAGTTGAATGTTAGAGACCCCATTTTTAGTTTACATGATACTGGAATATCATTTAATTTCGATACTAACGAAAAAAAAATTCTAAACATGTTAAGTCCATAGTAAATCTATTTAACAGATTTGCAGTAGCCTAAAGATCAAATTTTTCTTATTTCCTTAGCTTATCGCATAATTACTGGTATTACTTGTAAAATCATATTTATAGTAACAAAGACTCTATATATTTTTTATCTATATTTTAAAATAAAACCCCAAATGTCCAAAATGGGTGGATAAAAATCCAGATAAAAAATAAAATTGTAAAAAGGAACTGCTATGCTAAACGTTTTAAACATTAAAAATTTTAAAAAGAAACTATTGCATTAAAATACATTTTTTTATTGAGATTTTCTTAGGGCTTTGGGATTAATCTTTAAAAGCAACGTCTTGGGAGCATTTCAGGGTCTTTATTTTGTAAACTAGTGTAATAGAAGAGTATCCACAACTTCAACAAGCTAAAAGCGCACAATTAATTAATTAATTTCATTGTGCAGTTACGTCATGGGAATAATTAACTAGCAACGAATTCGATTTCTACAGATTTGTTTTGCCTAATTGAGTCGATTGAAGCCAATGCGAGGTGAAAGGTTCTGTGGCGGTTCCTCGTTTAGTTGCTCATCGATTGGAATACCAAATTTGGACGATGCGGAAGCACTAAGCGATTTGTTTGCCTTAAACAATTGCAATCAATTATCCATCGATCGAATGAAATAAAAGCATTCATCAATCAATAACTATAGCTGTCTCTGTCGTTCTGCGGATCCCACGCAAAATAACAAATATTGAAAATATTTTAAGAAGCCTAGAAGTGGACTATATTTTTAAAACCCCGAAAGTTATGCTATAAATAAAATACATCTTTCTAAATTTTTGCTTTCGTTTTTTATTTAGGATTTTTTTTATACAATAACTTAACATTTTGTTGGTTTTTTTTTATAGGTTTTGCTTTCTTTTTGGAATCGGAAATTTACAATATTAAATATTGATTTATTGCTGTACTGGCTGCTGTTTCTCCCACTGATTTAGTTTAAGGATTGGTTTTTTTTTGCGGATTCTGGAGTTTCCTTTTTGTTGATTTGCTTATTTTCAGTTGAAACAATATTGCTATTTCATATATCTGTGTGTATATATATATATATATTTTTATTTTTTCATTACGTTTATCAAATGCAGCACATTGATGCTTAGGCTGTAGGTGTGTGGGTGTGTGTTTGTGTGTTGAGAGTGTGTGTGTGTGAGTGTGTGTTACTTGTGGGTGTGGCGGTCCATTTCGGTGTTCTCATTACTTTCTTTAGCTATTTGGTTGCTGCTTTTTTCTCTCTGTGTAAACTTTCTTGTACCTCGCTTTGCTCGATTTACCTGCTTAATTTCTTTTTGCATATTTGTTTGCTTTCATTTCTCTGCTTTTGATTTGTGTTCAACTGAGAAAAAATACTGAGTGAAAGGGGTTGGAGAAAGTGTGGTTGGGTTGGTTGGTTGCTTGGTTGGTTGGTTGGTGGTTATGTGTGAGGGGTTGTATTGTGCTTAACTAAGCTGAAAAACGGTGGTTCTTCCCTTTTTTTTTTAATTGTTTATATACTTTCTCTGGCCTCATTTCTAAGCTTTTGTCTTGGGATAACGGTTTCTTCAAAGCCCTTCTTTCTACATTTTCACCTCAAAGAACTAAGCCCTCTTTTTACCATTTTCACCCTCCTCTTTTTCCAGCACCGCCTGCCTTTGATCAGCCGCTACAGTGGGCCCCAAAAGTCAGCGCACCCGGTTTTTAATTATCTGTCTCTCATGTATATGATGATAAAAAATAACTATTATTCATTATTTAGCCTTAGAAAATTGGGACTTTTGTAATTAGTTTTTCATCTACTGTTTCCGGTTCATCTCATCGTTTTACTTTATTGCGTCATACATCTCATCATCATCTCATATATCGTATAGTATATATGCGTATGTGTCTGTGTTTTGTATATGTACGTGTGTGTGTGTGTGTATATTTGTTTTAAGGTTTAACATTTAATTTACTTTCATCTGCTTCTTCTTCGTCGTCATCATATAAATAAAAATAAATACATTATTCTTTATGTTAATTTTTTTGTTTTTGCATTCTTTTTTTCGATTTTCTATCCATTATGCATGCAAGCAAAACGTTTTTTTGTTTTTATAAATTTTTTTCTTTTTGCTTTTTTACTTTTTTGTTAACGTCCCCACATCCTTTTCATTCATTAAAAAAGCCGCACTAAATTTTACAATTACAAAAAAAATTAAATTCACATATATGCCATATAATTTTTATAGTACACATGTGTAGGTCGAGTCCACATTACAGGGAAAGGAAAAAAAAAAAGTATGTATATATGTATATAATAGGGGTGATTTGCAGTTAGCTTTGTCATCAGACTAACAAATATATATATATAGATATATATATATATATATGTATAAATATATATAAGTGTGAACTTTAGATTTACAACTTAAATTTTGAATATTCTCGACTGTGGTTTTGAACTCGGAGCAACAGCCTTTTCTGGGGTGGTGTTGCTTAAATTTTGGCTCTCACTGTGGCTGCTGCTGCCACTGCTTATTTTTTTCTCCTCTAGATTATCCTGATGATCGGCTGCTGTTGGTCAGAGAGCTTTTGTTAGTGGCCTTAAATGGGTTTTCCATTTTATCATTGTGTGTGGTGTGGTGTGTGGCGATCGGTTTCGTCTTGCAAAGCTAAGCAAAGCTATCTCTAAGCGGTCTGAAAACAACTATCAACAGCTCGGCGCCTTCATATTACCCCAGAAAAATAAAACATACATTGAAAAACACGGCTAGCCGGAAAATGCCCGCCCCCTTTTCTTCTCCATTTGTTTGCTTTTGTCCGGTTTTCTTTTTGTCCCCCGTCGTCGTCGTCATCGTCGTCGTCGTCGTTTTTCCGCGATTATTGCACCACGCAGCAGCCCTTCTTCTTGTTCTTCTTCTCATCGATGACCACATGACTAGCGGACGTCGGTCCCGGAACCACCTGTTTGGACACCTGACCCAGCGAGGTGACCCCGTTGTTGCCGTTTCCGGTTCCGGTTCCGCCGCTCAGCTCGGTCGCCGTCGCTGCTTTTCCGGCGCCAGCGTCGGCAGAGGCAGAGGCATGGGAATTTGTACCATTTTGTGCTGTTGCTAGATTCTGCGAGAGCTGCAAAAGACATTTAAGGGCTATATGTAGCTAAAGGTATATGGGTCATTTATTTCGATCCAACTCACGTTCGATCTGGTTACACTCTCGCCAATCGCCGCTCCGCCGTTGCAATTGTCGTCCGCATGCTGGGCGCTCCCGTTGCCAATCGTCCGCTCTTCTGTGGGTGTGATGGGCTTGCCACCTGAAAGATCACTCGGTTGATTATAATCGGATGAAATAAATAGGGGGTAACAACCCTTTCCACTTTATATCAAATCCTTCAAAAATTAATACTCAAACAATTCTCATTTCCTAATAGTTCCAAAATACACAATAAGATATTAGAAACTGTAAAGATATATATATAGATATATATCTTGGGCGATATAGCTCTATATTGCCACCAGAAAGATCAGACGGTTAATTATAATCGGATGAAATAACCAGGTTGGTAACAACCCTATCCAATTTATATCAAATCCTTAAAAAAAAAAATACCCCAACAATTGCCTCATTTCTTAATATTTCCAAAATACTAAATGAGATATAAGAAACTGTAAAAAATTGTAATATTAAATAACTAAGATATTATTTTAATATATATCTTATGCGATATATCTCTATAATAAAATAATATATAATAATAATAATAATACAAAGCTAAGGGTAGAATGAGCTTTTACTAAAAAAAACAATATATTATCTTTCTTTCTAGAGGGCCTGGGTTAAAAGAACTGTAATTTGATCACATCACATAAAAGTGTTATTGATATTTTTAAATTGTTTCAGAGAAATTAGTAAGTAATTATATATGCTAGTGGCTCTAAGAATGATTTACTGCTTCCTATAGTTAAGGGGTAATAATCGAGGAGCCCTTTTAAAAACCATGAATCCTGAGAGTATTAAATATCTGAAATCTGATAATTGTAGCTTCCTTTCCAAATAAATCGGCAACCATAACTTTGTATAATGAAATATAAAGATGTTCCTAATTACCCAAATTTATTAATAAGCCTATAAAAGAGAGGCAGTCACAAACGATTTGTTCTATGCCGACGCCCTGCCGACACACTCAGTATGAAACAGTGGTCAGAAACAACACTGGTTGCCATGTTTCTATGTATGTACATTAGGGTGGACCTTTCTAAGAGAAAAAAGCTCAGCATTTTGAGTGTTTTTGTTTTAACGATTACCTTCATTTAAAAAAAAATAATAATTTGACTAAACTAAGAGAGTCAAACCAGATTAACGTAGGCAGGTCCGTAGATTTTCTGTTTCCGATAAAAAAAAGACCGTGTTCAATCCCCGGTATCTCTTTTTTCTATTCTATGCTCTTGTAAAAAAAAGTGGAAAGGAGACTAAAAAGAGTTATGTTAAACTATTCTAATTTTAATAAAGGGCAACGATTACTTTACCTATCGCAAATAAAGGTAAGGGTCGATAAAAAATTAAAAAAAATTTTTTTTTAATTTAAATATGCATTAATGTTTCAAATAGGCAATACAAATAGGGTCCGTCCTAAAATACGTGTGCCATCATTTCATATTTCACATATCAAATCATAATGATCTTTAAGAACCCCAGTTCTAATTATTCAAAGTGAAAAGTATACTATATTTTTCCCCTAAGAGAGATGTATTGAACTCACCTCTGATCATGTTGACAATTTCATCAGCCTCTCTGGAGAGATCGCCGCCTGGACGAAAGGGATTGTCCCAGCCGGAATCGGTGCTGCAATGGGGGAACACCATGGGTAGGTCATTAGAATGTTGCCATATGGATGGATATATGCATTTAGTAGGGGCTACACACCTCTGCTGTCGATCGTAGGCCGCTCCCAGGCCGATCACCTGCTGCTGCTGTAGCCCCGCCGCCGTCGTGGCCATCGTGGAGTAGTCGAGGAGGTTGCTGTTGTAGTTATAGCCTCCGTCTAGGGCGTCCAGCAGGTAGTCCGCCGGTGGACAGATCTGCTGCGGCTGGCTGCTTTGGTAAATGGAAACGCGCACTATCGAACGCTCCGATCTGGAAATGAGTAGAGCAAACACACAAATCGAATTAGATATATATATATATTATACATCTATATATATGCAGTTTGCAGTGTATTTTATCGAGGGGGTGGTGGTGGTTCGAAGAGAGAATACGAGCACTAAAATCACGCATCGGCGCATGTGACCTTAAAATAGCTAAGCAAGTGCGTCATCTACGGAGGAGCCACCTCAATGTCAATTAAATTAAGTCATTTGCCAATTGGCTTTCAGCTAAATAACTGATTCAATTGATTGAAAGTGCCAGCGCTGTACAATTTTCTCGATCTTGGACAGACTGCTATTGGCCAAGTTCAACAATAATTAAATGGATTTGAAACGGAGAGACTACTTTACTCAAGAATCCTGCACTTTTCGTCATCCGAAATGGCACTCGTGAACATGCCCCATATCCACGTATTGTCGGGCACTTCGCCCTCTATAAAATAATCCATAGGTGTGTTGTAGTGTTCCATATTGTTAGCAACTAGAAACTAAACTAAAAACTAAAACGAATTCTGACTTGTGGCAACTAACACAAATTTCACAGGTCACTGGATCAAACATATTAAATCGATAAAGGGGAAGTGTTCCCGTTTTTGGATTTTTGGGGCATTGGGGGATTTATGGCGTTATTTTGGGATTAGTTTCCCTTTCGGAAAACATTTTTGAAACTTATTTGGAACATTTTTGTGTTCCCAAAATACAATGCGTTCTTTAAAGACTAGTTTCTAGTTATAAGACATTTTGGAAACTTATTTAATTTAGAAATAAACATATCTTTGTAGATTTTCTGCTAAAACTAGGCTTTTGAAACCTTTTTTTAATGTTTGGATCATAAAATATCATAATATCATATCATTATAATATATACCTATACCATTTTATTAGATTTTAACAATGATCTATTTTTTCCCATAAAAAAACCTGGAGTTTGATAAATCAGGTTAGAAATTAATTTAGTTTTATAGCGCAATTTGTTAGAAGGGTAACTTTTTTTTATCTTTATAACAGGTTTATGTCGATGACTTCATTTATGGCTGGTTGGTTGCGCGAAAAGCCTGAGATTTACTGAGCCGAAACGCACTGTATCACGGAATGGGAACTGGCAGTATGATATGGGAATGGGAGATGTAACTTGTAAGATCTCAATCGCTATCGCCGCCATCCAATGGCCCATGGGACATTCACTTCCTACATCTTTCCAGCTTCTTTTTTATTGTCCCAGAACTTTGAACCCCAGTGGGAAAACCATTAAAGAAACCTGTCGAAAAAGAGAACCAGAAGAAGTAGCAAAAAATAAACAGCCTACAATCGAATCAGACAACCCGTTCACTATATAAAGAACCCCTCCTCCTCCCCCACACAACTTTTTATCTGTTTACATTTCAAATACACTTCATAACTCAGTGGGCTTGTTGTTGTTATTATTGGGTTTTTTGTAGTTGTTGCTGTTGAACATGTGAAGATTACGTCATGTGCCGAAATTGATATGGAAAAAATGAAACAGTGCACGCCCTGAAGATGGAACTAACATTAGAAGTACCTTATTATTATAAAATATAAAACTATTATTATTATTCGAATTTATAAAAGTAATACTGATGATGGTATATGGACATTAGAAGTACCTTGTTATTATAAAATATAAAATTATTATTATTATTCGGACTTATAAAAGGGATACTGAGGATAGTATATGGTTTTTTCATTAAACAGTTTGATATTATTATTACAAATGACAAAAGTAGTAACTGAAGTTACTAAAACAACATTAGATGTTGCAAAATTTGATAGAAAACTATAGGATCATATTTTGTAGGGAAATAGTTCGTGGGTGGAAGAAAAGTACAGTGCCATAGGTCTGTAAAACTACCATTAATAAACATTATGCAAATTTAAAACTGGGTTATTAATTATAGTGGGTAGCATGTTGCTTTTTATGTCTATATCTATAAAATCCATACAGTCAACGCCCTTGCTTTGAAAAGTACCCCATATCGAGCGTGGCCTGTAGCAACTGGAACAAGAACAAGACCATCAACAAAACACGAGTGTTACAAGCTCGAGAAAACAAGTTATAGGCAAATAAAAAAAAAACGTTTCCAGCTCGTTTTGGCTCAGGAGCATTATTAAACGCTGTTTTTTTCCCGGTACAAAAAGGTTGTTAAGTAGAAGTTGAAAAACTTTAAAGATTTACCACTAACTCATAAACGCAACCTCAAGTGCCCAAGCATATTAAAGATCTGAAAAATATGGGAAAAACTTGTTGCCATTACCACGAAGTAGGAGGTGGAGTGAGTGGATAATGGAAGAGGCGAAAGGGGAGGAGGAACATGAGCTGTAAATGGGAAACAGAAGCAGAAGAAGCAGCATCAGCTGGGGAAAAGCGAACTCAAAGATGATCGCATTAATTATGTTTGCCACCAACGATCTTCATAGTGCTGTGGGGCTAGCTATTTTTTGGCTACTTAAAGGCATTTGTTTAGCAGGTGATTTTGATCAGGTGCTTGCTTGGTTAATAATATAATGCATTCGGCAAATTTATCTTCCTTAGTCTAATCCTTAAGCCTTTCTATGTGATAAGAAATGACTGACTTTACCGGTACTTCATACCATGGTTAAAAAAACAATTAAAAAAATATAACCATCATTTTCGATGCCTAAAATAATGTAGAATTTGTTTTTACTGATTAACACTTGCACTAATACTTACAAATCTTTTGAAAGAACAAAAATAATCTGTAACTTTGAGTCCACTACTAAAGTTTTTTAAATGTATATTTAAGTCTCAGCTATTTTTAGCTAATTTATTGGTTGAAAAATTGTCAAGTCATTGTTAACGTTGTTAATAATAACAAATTGAAGTATGTACATATTTAAGATTGTGTTATTTTGTCTTGATTAGGCTGCCACTATCTGGCTTCCAAGCTACAAGTAAATCTTTAAGATAATCATTATATTTTGAAGCAGATTTTCTTTCTGTGTAACTATCAAATCTTGCAGGGAATTTCTTATCAGTAGAAGACGTTTTTGAACATATGGAACTTTTCAAAATGAAGGAAGGTCAGCACATGAGAAAAACAAAAAAGCACTTGAACCATATGTTTATGTTGTCATGACTTTTGGCTATGTTTTAGCTTATTTAAAGGCTAATTTTAGCTTGTTTTTTCGTTTTTTGCAATGATTGGTTGGCAACACTGGGCGGCGACTTCGACGCCGGCAGCGCAGCAGCTTTTCAATTAGTTTTGGTTTTCTTGCTTTTGTATTTTGGGGCACACACGCGATGGACTACGTCACGGGCGAGTAAGAAGAAGAAATCGCAGAAGTATGGACGGGGGAGGGGGTAAAGTGCGAGAGGGAGAGTGAAAATTAATTTAACAAATTATGCGACCCCACCCGCAAACACAAAAACAAAAAATAAAACACACACACACAAACACACAGGGGAAACAAATAGCGGAAAATTCATTTTTGCACTTGAAAAGCGAAAACAGTGAGACAGAGAGGAGAGGGAGAGAGGCAGGAAGAGAGGGCAACTGCAGTGCGGCGTTGGTTTTGATTTGTTTTTATTATAATTTCAAAATATATACACTGGCGCAACCGATGTGTGCATATATTGTATAATGCATACGGTATATATAGTATAAATAACAGAGACTAAGGCTAATTTATGTACAAACAAGGTGCTATTTTAACACGCACACACACTGGCGCAAATTTATTTTAATTGCGTTTAGCGGTCTACACAGGCAGAAAATTGTTGATATGACTCAGTGATCAAGTTTAAATATTTTATAAATACCTGCATTTTAATTTGATATGTATAGATTTTATATGAAAAAGATTAGCTATTTTATATCCTGTCTATGAACGAATTTCCATTTAAAATTTTGTTTTGAAAAATGAAGTGGTACACGCTAAAAAAAATTCTAATAATATTTTATAAAAATTTAGTTTTTCATAGATTATAAAAACAGCCTAAGCCTTTACAATCTTTTGAATTTAACATATATTCCCTGATTTTTCTCCAGTGCAGAAGTGTGAGGGAGAGGGGGCGTTGTCGTTCTCTCACGCCCCCTCTCTCACCATCTCGCCCCGTCTCTCTCTCACTCTCTTTCCGTATGTGTGTGTATTATTTTTTGCGATGAACTCACTGCGCGAAACAACAACAACAATTACAAGTGTACTACTAATGTTTAACTACTTAAGTGTGTGTGAACCAAATAGCAGGAATTACTTTCACATTGTTTTTGCCATTTTCCTATTTAATTCAAGTGCTTTTTTGTTTTTCAACCACTTGCACTTGCTTTTTTGACTCTCTTTGCTCGCCCTCTCTCTTTCGCTCACGCAAGTTAACTGTAGTTTTTCCCTCTCTTTTTTTTGTAGGCCTTTTTGCACTTTTCTTGGTTATTAAAACTTAATACTTTTCTTGATTTTGGTGTTTGAAACGCACTTTTGGAAATTCTACGCGCTTTTTTTGCACTTGCTCTCTTTAGATCCTTTTGGCGAAAAAAAAAACACACGAAGAGCGGGAAGAAGCAGCAGCAACGATTGATGAGCGCGTAATTTTCTTTCGTTTCGGTTTTGTGCTTTTTTTTGTGTGAGATGGGCGCTCTTTTTTGATGTTTGGAGGCTCTTCGAACTTTTGCGTTGTTGCTGCCTAAACTGAAAAACTGAACTGAAACTGACTGTTTGAGTTTCACGCTGCTGAAAAGTAAAAGATACAAAACACACACACACAGACACGCAGGCGTTCACACGCACGAATGTTTGCAGGAGCGAGAAAGAGAGGGACTGCGAGCGCGCTCTCTCCTCTCGCAAACTTTTGCCAGAGTTGCCACCTAACTGAGCGAGCTGGTGGCGCGCTTTTTGAATGTTAAGTTGTTAACTTATGACCGCTTTTTTTAACTAATTTGTATATTAATTGTACGTTAAATTAATTTTTTATTAGAAAGAAATTATCCAATTAAGCATTCACAAATCAAATTTTATGACTACGTTTTTTAGAGTATACTAATAAATAAATGTTCTTGATCAAAATAAAAGCGTAGTGAAACTACACAAATTAACAAGGAAATTATAATATTTACCATGACCAAATGATAATATTGACATCCATTATATCTTTTTGTAATTGAACTTATTATTTATAAAAGAATTTGCATCTGCAAAATTCTATTTTTTATGTTTTGATCTTTACACTGTAGCCATTTCCTCATTCTGAATTTTTAATGTTTTTATATATTTTGCAAACTGATCCTAACAAAAATGTTAAACTTAATAACTATTTACCGGAACTGTCTGCTGTTAATAATTTAGGGCTAAGTTCTTAACGCAGAAAAGTAGACAACCTTTTGTGAGCACTAAAAGTAGGACTCCAAAACTCCAAAATAACCCGACCCTACTTGACAGAAATCGAAATAAATCTCTTGAGATGTCTGAAATACGCCGCAAGTGTTTCACTTTACAACAGAAGACACAAAGAACAATTAACATTCTCTTTAATGAGCTTTTTAATGGGCTCCAGACATACACGTCTATCTTTTGTCATGGTTTTATTGCGATCTATTTTGAGCGAAACAAAAACATTTCCAAATTTTTCATTTCGCGCATTTCCTGGCTAGAAAATTTTCACATTTCGGACAAACAAATGAAAACAAACAACAGAGCCGGCAATTTATGCTGTTTTCTGTATGGCGATTTTTGGCAGCTGCTGCAGACAAACCTGAAATAACACTGGCCAACAAGGCAATAATATTTGTACTTCTTTTAAGTTTGTGGTACTACGACTTTTTAAAATAAATAAACAAGTCCAGGAACAAGAAAAGCTCAATATTGTAAGTTTAATAAATACCAATCAACAAACTTTTGTAAAACAATTCCTAAATAATCAAAAAATCTTATTTTTAAATTTTCAGCAATGCCCAAATAAATAAGGTTCTGAATTTATCAGAAAAATTCCCAGTTATTGCCAAATATTTTGTACTTGTTTCAGTTCAATATTGAAAACTCTCTTGAATTTGTTTATTTTATACTTGCTTTTTAAAATAACTAAGTTTTGAAGAGTGTCCTTGTTGCATAGTGTAATTTCGTGATTTACGAATCTGCTGGCATCTTTTGTTGTAACAACAGCGCAGATAAAATGCGCAATAAGCAGAAGCGAGAACGCCGCGCAATTGTAATGGCAAAAACGGGAAAACAAACAAAACGTAAACCCAAATGCGCCACATCTGGCAACTTTGCCAAAGCCAACAAACATGACATCACTTTTTTGCGCACTCACCAAAGTAATAAAAGAGCGTAAGCTCGCTCTCTCTCTCACTTGTTATACACAAGCAACGGACCGAAAATAAAATAATAACAAAAAAAGCAAGAAGAGAGCGCAAGGGAAACACGGAAAAACATAAACACGTAACCACACACACATAAAGGTAGAAACGGGGAAGCTGCTGGAAATAGCGATGGAAAGGGAGGGGAGGCTAAAGAACGGAACAAAAGGGGGGGTTGATTGAAACAGGGTTGCCACAGCAACACAGAGATGCTGGAAATCGGGGTCCCCATCTATTGTTGCCCAAAAAAAAAAAAGAAAAAAATAAGAACAGAACAAAACCAAGAAAAACTACGGCACACAAACCACAAACACATTCACACCTGTGGTCAGCCAAATAGCACACTATAAAAAATACATATATCCACACATTCAACCGTTCTGGTGCAAAAATTCAAAAGAAATCTAAATACTTCACATTTTTAGACCATCAACAAAATTTTATGATATGATCAATCGTTAAGATTTTTCATGTCCCTTTACATATATTTATAAAACTTAATAAGAATGGAAATTCATGGGTCAACAGGAATATTTTATGATCAGATTTTTCGAAGTGTATGGTGAGCCGCAAAAATATCTCACAGTTTGTTATTAAGCACAAAGATACTTTAGATTAGGTTATTCAATAGATACATTGTTTCGGATTTGAAAATAATTATATTTAAAACTATAATTAACTTTAAATGAAAGCATATCCTATTTTATAAGCATTTGATAGTCTACTCAATAATAAAAGTATAAAAAAAGGATTAAAAGTCTGTTTTAGACTAGTACAATAACTATAAAGTAAAATATCTTTAATTCCTAAATGATTTACAAAATCAATAACTAGTATTATATCAATATAGCTCGTTGGTAATATATTTTCAACCTCCAACGTGTGGGCACACGTAAATAGGTAATAGGGCTAATGCACAGTGGGAAATACAAAGGCGATCCAATTTGAATATGACAGCATTACTGGTTCTAAATATAGAATTTACTACTCCCGATTAATTCGCCTCCTGATTTACGCTCCGTTTTGCCACACAATATTTTTGGGCATTCAGTGATTCGAAATAATTTTGTATTGCCGGGCAGTGATAAGTCCACTAATTGATAACGATTCGCCCCGAAGATGGATGATGACGTTGGTAGCGAAAAATATAGAAATTGCGAACGCCAATATGAATTTTTCAAGAGTTTTATAGTATTTACGAGTTATTATAAATCTATTATACACGAACATTTGAAGATCTCTTGGAATGCTCAAGCTTAGAAACACAAATTTTTCCCCCCATTTCCGTTACAATTTTAAACAACTAATACACAATTGGCATAGTTCCCAATGAAATTGACAGTATTCAAATTGAAATACTTAAGTACTTATATACAGACATTTATCATACAAATACATTAAAAGTAAGTCAACATTAAGATTGTATAATAACTATCTTTAATATAAAAGCAAAACTAATTGGAAAATATAACAATTTTTCAGGAATGTTTGAAAAATTTACGGTTGGAAGGTTTGGGAAAACATAGAAAAAAAAGAATTATAGAAATATAACATGCTATTTAATGAAGTGAAACATAAATTCCTTTGATCTTTTCGGTTCTCAAAGGTTTTCAAATCTATAGCAATTTCTAGGTATTACCTATACCAAAACATTAATATTTATTGGAAGACTGACATACATAAGTCGAAAAACACTATTTTTGCGTTAATGATGCATAAATTTTCTGTGTTGTGTATAAATTTTATCATCCTATCTTTAATTCTCCCAACTTGAGAAGTGTTACAATATGATCGCTTTGCTGGAAGATATACATATGACGCTTGAAAATTAGTAATCCAATTATCTCGAAATGCCATTTTTTGAGTTGTGTCACTCTCCTTTAGAAAATGAGCGTTATGACAAATGCTGACAGTTTTTATTCAATAAATCGAACAAAACGAAACTGCTGCATACATATATTATTCATTAATCTTTGTCTGGGCATGTGTATTCAATGCATACCTTATGGCCTCATAACCGGAATATCTCTTTTGTTCTAGCTTATTTTTTGTTTAGCCTAAAAGTTAATAATAATTTCCACTGTTCCGCTGCAGAGAAGCAGCAACAACAATTACACACGCACTGCTGGCCAGCGGCACAATTACCGTTTGCTGGCATTACAACAATGTGACAATGGGGCTGTCCCGGCGGACTATGGTAATAATTATGACTACGCGCCTATGATTATGATTATGATTATGACTGCGACTGGGACTGAGACGATGATGATGATGAGCACGCTGTATGCATGTCAAGTGTGCCGTGGGTACCGGAAAATCAATTGACTGAGTGACAGGCGGACAGTTCGAGATGTACTTTCACAATAGCCATAGATATAAGCAAGGCCCACCGGCCGATCGAATTTCTGAAGTCCACAAAAAAAAATATTAGAAAAAAAAACGGAATCATGTCGAGGTCAAATGTTCAATCAGCCTCCTTTCGTTGGTTCTACAGAGAGAAAAAGGTAAAACAAATTGCGTTTGGCATTTGATTTGAACTCAGGGTACCCTATTTCCTTAACATTGAACGGTCACACTATTCTAAGTTAAAAACACAGCTGTATAAATATTCTATTTAGTCTATTTAACATATTTACATATTAGTTGTCTTCTTAATAATGCTTATTTTCAGTAATTTACCATTTTTACAAGAACTAATTCGTGTAGAATGGTCACACTGGCCATAAGCTACTGATCTTTTCTTTGACACAGCTGACAGTAAAATTAACAGATCATTTCATAATAGTATTGAAAAAAATCTGCAGAATAGATGACAGCACTTGAAGATGTATTTTCCCCGTGTAACTGGATAATCGATTAGAAGAATTGCCGGTTTTTCTTTTCTCTGAGTTCTTTTCCCTTGTTCGTTCTTTCGATTGTGACTCTGACTAACTGTAAAGAAAGAAAGTTCTACAGCAAGTGGCGAGCTCAAAGCTGATGACATCACGCTCCACCGGCAAATTAATGCTCCCCACATACAATAAAAAAGAAACACGCATGTGGAGAGACTGGCGAACAAAAAGGTCACAACATGTGTTAAGTCTAATCTCTCCGAAAATGGAATATGCCACCTAGACGAAAGGCAAGAAGACAACGTGAAACAAATTGTCAGCAAATTTGATTTGATGCCCGTTTGACAGCAATCACAAAAAAAAAGAACCTTCTAAATATGACTAGTCAGCTGTTGCTATTTTCAAATGCTGAGAAATGATAATACCAAATAACAATTAAGCTCCAAAGATTTGTAAATAGCTATTTCGAAAACCAGGTGGTTTCTTTTTATACCTTTAAACTTAATTAAATGAACGTAGTATACATTTAAAAGTAGGTTTAAGGCCTAGAAACTTTTAAAAATAAATAAATAAAAATTTATTTTTAGGAATAAGTATACGTTTATTGAGAACTTACTTTTAAAACCCCGAAAGATAACAAATTAAGACATTAACGGATCGATAAATAACAGTTTAATGATAAATTTGATTGATTTGGACGAAAGTTATCGCTTCGGTTGCACCTCTATGACAGCAATCGATTGTCAAGCTCTGTGTTATCGTCGAGACTCCAACTAGAACAAAGTTAAAGCGCTCAATTCGAATTTTGTGGGTGCGGCACATCCATTTGAAACGCGTTCAGATACAGATACACAAAATGCAGCCGAAAAAGATGTGGGTCAACAACCACCGAATGAAGTTGACCCACTTATATATGTATTGCTTTAAAATGCACACACACACAGGCACGCACATGGTCATTATGTAATAAAAGCGGTGACGACGTTTAACGGTATTCCAGTTAGAACGACTGCAGCGCCGGCGCATTAAAAACTCCAATTGGAGTTCCCTCGGTGGTGGGAAATGCGAAAAAGCAGACGGAGAAAAACCCAAACAAACAAACCCATCTTCCAATTGAACTGATAACACGGTGAGAGGGAGGGAGGGGGTTTGAATAAAGAAGAGAAAGGGAGAGAAAGGGCAAACAAATATACAGTGGCAGCTCGCCAATTGGAATCCTTTTTGGCGGGATTCAAATTGGCAAAGGAAATTGTTTTCCTACTTGTGACTCAAGTTTATTAATTCTTTTTAAACACATAATTTAGCAGTTTTTAAGCATGCTTTTTGGTATAGGGGCCCAAATATATATTTAGATATTAATTTAAAATTTAAAAAATCTTTAATAAAAAACCTATGTTTTATATAACGATATTTGAAAGGAAAACTGTTTAAAAAAGTGAAGTAAAGTTTTGTTATATTTTTAATCTATTTAATAATATATTAATTTAAAGATGCTAATATCTTTGTTTCAAGACTTTAAATCATTAACTCGTTAGACCATTTGAGCTTATCCCATTCTTTTAGATTGATCATAATTCTCTTTGATTGTTTTAAATTATTCCAACGAAGATATCATAAAAAATTTTAAAAGCCCGAAGAGAACCAAGAAACATTAAAGCTTCTTCTCACGCAACAAGAAACACACATAGTTGCAATGTCTTTTTAATTGTTTCCGCTATTATTTGGCATTATTTCCTTCTTTACGATTTAACACAAGGTGTGTACGACCCACGATTTGCAATAAAACTCAAGTCCATCGGCTGAATTACCACTGTACGTGTGGGCTTAAGCTAGCAAAGTTTTTAAACCAAACTGCTGACGGTGAGCGGTAATTATCGATTCAAAAATTTGTGTGTCTCAAGCTTCCTGCCTTTGGGGGAGGTTGTGGGTACAAAAAAGTAGAGGGGATTTACGGGGCCTTAGTTTTAGGGTTGGGTGATGAGCAGCACAAAGTTCATCGCTTGCTATTTGGGTTGATGGAAATGTGGAAAACCCAGCTGAGTTTTTGCCTAAAGGCTTAGGAAAAGAGATCAGTTATGGATTGGCCCAAAAAGTCTGGCTAATACGAGATACAAAAGCGAAACAAAAGTGAAAGCTGCCAAAAAGTCATTAGACGGATGTTTTAATGAGGTAAAAGTAGGCCCTATTCCGAGCACACACAATCGCACAATCACAAAAGCCCTTCGAGCACATTGCTGCACTGCGAAAAAGATTTGAAATTTTTTTATAGGAACCTATGCAGAATATAATAACATTTTTTGTCTTTATACTAGAATCATGGGATTCAAAGAGCAGACCTTATAATCCACAGTAAGTCATCTTAAAATATAAGTGTATTTACTTCTATCTGAACCCTGGAGTTTACTTTGCATTTAATTTATCAGTGTACTTTAGAGATATGAACACATCTTTCACGTTGGAGAAAGAGTGAATCATTTTATTGGCCTAGTTTACTCTTCATAAAACTCGGTACTGATTTCTAAGAATTATCATTATCATCATCAGTTATTCAAATGAAGTCAATATTTTATAGAACCACTTCCTTATATGATTATACTATTGTTTTACTTTTTAGTCAGTGCAAATTAGCTGAGAATTTTTAACGTGGGAGAAATACATTTTGCTTTATGAAGGTAGGTTTTAAAAGGTTAGTAATTAGCACTACACCTCCTATGTTAGTCTTAGTTTTCTAAACTTTTCTATTATCTTTAATAAATAAAAGTGTAGTAAATCAAGTTCCTAATATATCGTATAGTATTGTTCACCTATTTGGTTAGTTTTAATAGGAAGGGTCCTGTATATTTATCATACATTGTGTACTTTATAGGGAAAACAGCGTGTAACAGTATTTTAAAGATTTCTTTATGTATATTTCGTAAGAACTATCGAAATAGCTGTCTTTAAACTTAGTTATAGTATTTCAAGTTGACTACTTACTCCTCCTGCACCTCAATGCCGCTGTCATCCATGTTCCCCTTGGCATAGTCTCCACTGTAGCCGCCGGCTAGCGGCAGATGCGACGGCAGCGTCGACGCCAGCTGCGGCTGACCAGCGGCGGCAGCGGCGGTATCGGCGGCAGAATCTGCTGCGGCATCGAACCCAAAGGTGGACTCCATGTGCTCCGATAGCGGCGTCGGCGTCTCGAAGACGAGCGTCTCCACCATCGAACCCTTGGAGGAACCAAAAGAGACGCTGCAAAATGAGAAGATAGAAGGTCAAATAGGTGCACTACAGGTTGCCTTCCCTAACTTAAAACAAACGTATTATTTTATATTGTATTATATTATTTTTAAAAATAATATTTTAAATAAAATCCAGGGAATACATATTATAATATGTCTTATAAAAAAATACAACTCTAAATATAACACTACCTAAAGATTTTTTTCAACTTTTTTAGTCTTGAAGATTGCATGTCAATATTAAATTTCGGGACGAAAAATGTTAGCACATTCGACTAACATCGGATTATTCCAAATTTGTCTCAATTTTATTTTATTTTAGTCGACTTACAAAGTTATAAAGTATTAGTTATAAGCCTCTGACTAAGGAAACCCCTTTAAAAAATAATATTAAAATAATAATCAAGAACTCACAATTTTTTTGTTTTTGGAAAAGATATTTATAGTTTTGACTAGAATAGTTTGCCCCATATTTAAAAAGATTATAGAAGATAAGACATACAAGATATTTCCATCTTTTTTAGGAATACTGAATTTTTTTTTTAAATTTTCCTTAAAAAGAGAATTGTTTGTATATTATTATATTGGGACCACTAATCTTAGAGGTTTCGTTATAAAACTATTTTTATTAGATAAATTTTGGACAGCAGTAGTAAAGGCTTTATTATAATAAAAGATTATAGAATACAATCAAGATTTTGGGTATGTGAGGCGTAGTAAATAAAAAATTTTACCATGAAAACCTCATACCATTCCAAATCCAATATTATCTACCAGTTGGGACTTAAAAATTGTTCTAAGATTCAATTAAAATACTATAATTTTTATAATATAGTTAAGATAGAAAAAGACATAGGAACAATAAGAATTATGGATTTACATATCATAATATCAGTTTTATGATATAGTTAGTTAGATATTGGGACTTAAAAGATTGTTCTAAGCCATGAGCATTCGTGTTTTGGCTACTTTAGGTAGAGAATTATTGATTTTCATATCATAATATCAGTTTTATAAGATAGTTTATTAGATTAGAATATAGGAAAGATATAGCTACCGTTTGAGGCCGACGCTTTTGGTGCCCAATTTGCTCAGTTTGCCGGGCTTCTTTTGGGGGCGTGGGAATTTATCGCTCAGATCGCTGGACATATCGTCTTCATCAGCTGTCGTTGTTGTTGTTGTTGTAGCAGGTTCTATATCCCCAGATGCGATTGTTGTTGCTGTTGTTGTTGTTGCGGCTGTTGCTTCCGCTGCATTGTTGTTGTTGCTGCTGCCGCTGCTGGCCTCGTTGTTTTTGCTCTTGCTGTTATTTTTGTTACTTTTATTATTAGCCATGTTTTTAGCACTGACCACAAGCAAGGCATTATTGTTGTTGTTCACATTGTTGTTGTTGTTTTGTTGCGTTGCAGTTGCTGCTGCTGCTGTTGTTGTTGCTGTTGTGTGCACCAAAGGCAGCGACGTTGGCGGCGCAGCTGCAGCGACGCCGACCGAGGACGAAGGAGGCAGCGACAGCGGCAGAGGCGGCGACGTTGACTGCGCCGCAACAACAATTTCCTCGCTTAACAAAAGCGTTCGCTCATCGCAGTCGCCAGCGACGCCGGCCGAGACGTCCACTGCGGCAGCGACGCCGGCAGAGCCATTTGACAGCATTGCGGTTGCAGAAAAACGATTCGATTTCGATTTCGCGGCTAACGGGGCATTTCGAGGGGGCGGTGGCGGCGTGGTGGGCGGGGCCAGGGCCAGCATAGGTATATAGGTGCACCCACACACACGCACACACACTCAGGCACACACTTAATTAAATCTGTTGAATTTGAGTGTGCAAAAAACCAACAAAAAAAAAACAACACAAACACTCAAATTGATATATATTTTTTTAACACATTAACAGCGACGTCGACTGCGGCAGCGGCAGCGGCAGAGGCGGCGACGACGCGTCGGTGACCTGCACTTTATTTCCCCGCACCCCGCGCTCCCACGAACCAAAACACGCGTTTATAAATAAATATGCAGAAGTGCATTTAATAAATCCGTTGGCGCGCGCTCTGTTGCTCTTGTTTTTGCGAATCGGATCGGTTTTGGTTCTCGTTCTCGGCTCGGCAGCGATATAATCGGAACAAGGAACAATCGTGTGTGTATATTTGGCAGCGCTTCGAATTTCTGTTCTGTTCTGTTCCGTTTTGTTCGAACGGCGCTGGCGATGACACCCGGCCGATAGCGCGACTGGCCGATAGCGATGTCGATAACGCAGTCAGCACGCGATAGTTGAGGGGGCGCACAAATCAAACCATCGAATGTACATTTTTTATAGATGTTATAATAGTTATAAATCGTTAAACGAAAAAATACAACCATAAATTTATGATAAATAATACATATAACATTAACCCTAAAATATATATAAGATAAAAAGTTTATGCCATAAAATAATTCATTTAGGCCCATAATATCTGAATTTAAGAACTTGAAAAATGAACAAGCAGTGCCATCCAGAACCCGAAAATATTAATACTATCACAAAACCCCTATGTTATACTCTTACATTTAAGGAGCAATAAAATATAGTAAATCAGTTAGTTTTTTAAGTCTAATTTCTGGGCATCCCCTAAAATGTTGAATTGTTAAAAGTTAAACAGAAAATTTTAGCAATAAAGGGAACACTAATCGGTTCCTGTTGAGTTTTCAAACAGCTGTAACCATTTATCAAATTTTTTGGAAGTAAAAACAAGTAACATTTTATTATGTATTGTTGCCATGACTTTATTATGAAATGAGGTAACAACTTTTAAATTTCTATAAATTGAGTATGAATGGGGCAGCTGATAAAAAGCTGACTAAAATCCAACAATTTACCAATTTAACAGTTTAGCGAAAACCCTAAATATAATGTTTTGAATAACTAATTTAACTTTAGTAAATATCAATATTTTATAGCAGACAATTTTAATAAATTTTGTGCCCATGATGTTGGTTATGTTTTCAAGCCACTATTGGCATTTTCAATAACATTTAGGCTGGCTTAGGTGTTGAAAAAAAGCTGGGTATATTAAATAGGTAATTCAATTGTTTTATAACAATTAATTAACATTTAATTATTAACTTTTATTTCTTTGACAACACTGTTGCTCCCATCTGTCCTATCGATAGCTTATCGATTGGCGCCACTCACCAGTTGGTCCATCTCTATAGAGATGAGCAAAATTGCAATTTTCCGTCTTAAAATTCGCAGGAGAAAAGCCACAAATAATCAGCAACGAATCGAAATAAATGTGAGATATAGCCGCGATTTGATCTGAATGAATCGCGGGGACTGAAAGCGTGACCAATTCGCCGAGGAAAGGTCGCCAGGGCGAGGGAAATCGCTCATCTCTATTACAAATACGAAAATGAAATTGCGTGCATTCTAAATGGTAAGTTAAACGCCCCAAAAAATGGGTTAGTAATATTGTTTGTTTTCCATCGCCCCTTTGGTGACCATAAACAAGTGTTTCTTAATTGCGACAGATGGATGTAACAAACATTCCAAAACATTTGCAGCAGCAGCAACAACAACAATCAAAATAAGACCAACACTCACACAAACGCACACACAAATGCGCAAATGTTTTTCTCTATTTTCTTGTTTCTTGTTTTATTTTTACATTTGTTAAAAATAACATGCAACAATTACACGCTTTAATGGTTTCATAAACAGCCATAGATTGCAAAATTAAATTCTAGTAAAACCAAAACACACCCAATTTTACCCTTGCGCATGTGTGAGTGTGAAAAATCCTTTTACAGTGCGCGACATAAAAACAAGTGCAGAATTCTATTAATAAGTGGTATTCACTTTTTTATAGTTTTGGTTTGCATGACTCACATAATAAATTACTGGGTTTACAGAAATAGAAGAGACAAAAATTGCCGGTTCAAAAATACCGGTTAGCCCGGTTAAGAAAATGCAAAAAGAAAAGGTTTAAGAACCACTTTGGCCACAAAACCCTAGCCCACAATTAATTGCAGTTGAAATTACGTAAAAAAAAGAAAAAAGACTCACAATACTCTCAGCTTTTTCCGGTTTTTATCTGGGGTGTCACAGAAACAGTTCTTTAAAAGTCTGCAGTCACTCCAAAATTAACCTGCAATGTTGAGAAATTTAAGTCATATATTGCCTTAAATATAGAACTCTTCAGATAAAATCTTTTTATTAGGTGTCGGTTTATTAAACTTGCTAATATGTCATATTATAGTAGAAGATATTTGGGATAAACCATTTAGAATTATTTTTTTAAATTCTGTGTGGAAAGGATACTATTTGTTTTTATTACCCCACACAACATTTTTCTAAATCCAAGAAGTTATTTTTTATAATTTAAAATGTCACTAGAGTTAAGAAAAAATATTGACAATTTACCAATTTTCCATTGCGAAATATTATATCTAACTAAAAGAAGTATCAATAAAGCAATGGTACTCACCTACTACTTGTAATAAAATGATTGTACTTCGAATTTATTTTTAGAAACATTTTATTTTAAAGCTTTGGCACAACAATAATCTAATTTCCCCACCTCTTTCAGCCACATGGGAACCATGACCAAGGACTACGACTATCTGCTGAAGGTTCTGCTGGTGGGCGACAGCGATGTGGGCAAGCACGAGATCCTCTCGAACCTGGAGGATCCCTCCACGGAGAGCCCCTTCTGCAGCGGGAACGGTGAGTGCTGGCTTTGCCCTTCGATAGACAACCCATCTGCAATCCAATCTAATAGACTGCACGTCTCATATCCTTCAAACGGTAGCCTACAAGACGACCACCATCCTGCTGGAGGGCAAGCGCGTGAAGCTGCAGCTGTGGGACACCTCCGGCCAGGGACGCTTCTGCACGATCATCCGCTCCTATTCGCGGGGCGCTCAGGGCATCATCCTCGTCTACGACATCACCAACAAGTGGAGCTTCGACGGCATCGATCGCTGGCTCAAGGAGGTCGACGAGGTCAGTTGGGATTTATAGGGAGAAACCTCTTTGTCAGGATATTCATTGACAATGCAGTTAAATTAGTGAAATAGTAACTTAACATTTTGTAAGCTATGTAGTTTTGTTTGCGTTCCATAAGCATTATTACAGAACGCCATATTCAAAAACACCATAAATTTTTCGCCCACTAAAAATTTTCGCTCTAAGATGTTTTTATTTTGAAGATCTTTGAGGTATATTTAAGCAGTTGCGTTTATGTTTATTAAATCGTAAAAAAAAGATGACAGAAGTGAATGGTTATGTTGCTATTTTGTACTCTCATGATTCATATAAATATGATTTGAATATAATACGAACAGTTAAGGACGATTTACATGAACCTGTTTTTATGATCTTAAAATGAACAAGATTAATGATACACGTTGTAAGTTTTTATTGCAAAACTAAAGAGGTTTTTGTAGGAAAAAAGTAGATTTTAAAGAAACGTGGTTCTGCGACTCTCAAGAAATAGTTAAACTCAATTATAAATTTAATTCAATATTTATTTTTTGATTTTGTAATGCATGCTGCATGCTTGGGATAAATATGATCGCCAATGCGTTTTTCTTCTTTTAACCCCTTTACAAACCTTTTTTTAATACTTATTAATGTTATACATTTTCAGCATGCCCCTGGCATACCAAAGGTGCTCGTGGGAAATCGCCTGCATTTGGCCTTCAAGCGACAGGTGGCGGCCAAACAGGCCGAGACCTACGCCAGCCGCAACAACATGTCCTGCTTCGAGATATCGCCTCTCTGCGACTTCAATATCCGCGAGTCCTTCTGCGAACTAGCACGGATGGCGTTGCATCGCAATGGCATGGAGCACATCTGGCGCAGCAATAAGGGTAATTACCACAAAAAGATGGGAAAAGTGCTAGACAATACTAAATTTAAAATCTTACGTGTATTAAAACTCAGTTAGCTATCGCATGTGAGGGACATTTCCTTTGTTACAAGAGGTTTATATAATATACATGTATTTTATACATTTAATTACGGTTAGGCTATTTTTATCATATTATTTTTTAACCATGTTAAATACTTTGTGCAACTCGACATTATTATCGACTCAAGCGCCAACTTTTTATACGCCGAGCTGTAGGGCTATTTTTAGTTAAGTTGTGAAAGAAGACGATGGGCTTTGATTTTTTAATTGCTTACTTCGGGGCAGTTTCGATTTAGTGCCAATTATGTCAGTCTATTATGTTATTTCAAGCATTCGTCTTTTTTTGATAGTTAACAACATACTTAAACCTTTATTAAGCGGACTCTTGTTAATGTGTTTTGGATGAGTCTGAATACACATAAAACTTAAACAAATCAAAAGGTTAGCTTGCACAGACAGCTATACATAGGTACTGGCAAAGAAACTTTACTGAAAGGGTATAATAAAACCAAAAAGATAAATCGAAAACTCCAGTCGTAATACAAAATGTCTAATACTTTAAAGTAGGACACATAAGAACTTTTTATAATAGATGAATAAACGAAGTCTGGTTTGGCAAATGAACAGATGGCAGTTCGCAGGTTTTTGCAATTGTTTAATGGTGGTGTGGGTTACTTGAATAGCTTCTAAGCCTTGTGAAAAACCGCAAACCACCTTTTACCAATACATACATTTATTATTGATGAGATTTACTAAACAAATGTTATTGCCTTTGCAGTGCTGACGCTGCAGGAGCTGTGCTGCAGGACGATCGTGCGAAGGACGAGCGTGTACGCGATCGATTCGCTGCCCCTGCCGCCGTCGGTGAAGTCGACGCTCAAGTCATACGCGCTGACCACCTCGCAGTGCTTCAACTCGCTGACCCAGAGCTCCAAGAGCAAGAACCGCTGCAAGACGCCGACGAGCAGCAGCCGGAATAGCTGTGCGATCGCGTGATCGTTGCCTTGTAGGCCGCCGCCCAGCCGCCTACGCCGCCACGCCCCCAAACCGACATTAACTTTAATTGAGCTCTACTTATGTACTCTAGGCTAACACACACACACCACACACTCGCCCACTCACCCACATTGAAGACCCCCCCCATACCTTTGGTTATTTTGTTTGTTTCATCGACATTGATATTTGTGGCCAACAATGTTTACTTTTTACACAGTAAAGCTTACATTTATTTTATTATTAACCCCCCCGCCCCCATCTGTCCCCACCTTCCTTCTTTTGCATTACTCTAATGTTGTTAATATTATTATGTTTGTATAATTCTAATATTTAAAGCATCAAACACATCAACATAAAAAAAAAATAATGAAAACGAAGAAAAAACAACAGCAAGTGAAAATCAATTTTTATATGCATAAAAACAATTATTTTTTTTGTTTGTTTACCATCGGATTAAAATATTCTTAGAGATGTATTGTAATTGAAGCGAATTCAGCAAAAGAAGCGCACTCAAAGGCGAATTGATAAAGATAATTCATAATGAACTATGACCCGTGTTTTCATTTACTTTCCATCCCTTTCTTATTCCTGACTGGGTAGCTCTTTCTCTTTCCCTTTAGATTTTTGATATGTGGTAATTTTAAGTGAAAGTTTGTTAAGATGCTGGTTATAAAACTATGGAATTTTTTGAATTAACTTAATTGCTTTTCCCATGGAAATAAATTAAAGTTAACTAAACTACTTAACTAGTAGAAGAAAAAAATGAATTCTTTTGTAACTTCTGTAAACAAAGAATGGTATTTATTAATCGGTACTTAAAATAATTTGATTGGAATTGAATTGAACAGCTTTTTACGTTTTATATTTAAATATTTAAAAATTAAAAATTTCTTAATTAAAAAATAATTGGTTGTAGTGAAATTTTCTAAGTAAAAATTCCTTTTCTGAATATCTATCCTTCATATAAAAAAGAAAATTTCATAAGAGGCAATTTCACTTAAATAGATAATAGATGCAAACCACAAACTCCGACATCTTCTCTTTCAACAACAAATTAAATTAGAAAAATGTGGATACCCTTGAGTTTATAAGTTCGGGGATAAAGAAATATTGAGTGCAATAGTTAGAGGTATGAGTTTACCATATACGTAGAAAATATATAATACTCTTGAAGAAAACTAAAAATCTTAAAAATCTTTGAAATTTTTAAAAATATTTTTACTTTAATGTCAGTAGTTTTATTAGAAAATATTTTTTTTTTAAGGTGAAAGGGTTCTTAATCTTTTCTATCTATAAAGAACTACATATTGAGAACCTATACATCTTAAAATTAAAACAAAGTAAAGAAACACTTAATTTAGTTTTTAGATAGACCCATTAAATCCTGAGATTAGATAAAGTACATCTTTTCAGATCAGTTCTCAAAACAAGAGTATTTTGATCTTCGTCATGTGGATTCTTCTGCTTCTCAATCGATTTGCTTCGTTTTCAACATCTGGTCGGGGTTGTCCCTTGTCGGATGTGATTAATCGGTTTGCAGCAAAGCCAATTTGATATTGTAATATTATTTAAATGATTCAAATTGCCTTTCCTTTGCTTTGCATTAATTCGCCCTTTGAGCCAAAGCATTTTATATTCCCCAATTTCGGCTATTTGGGGTTTTGCCTTTACACAACTCCAGAGTTGGCCAATCAAAAGGGGGCGGGGCTTTTGGGGGCAAGGGAATCGTTTTACTTTTAACGTATTTTCAAAATTTGGACTGGAATCACCGTGGGATAGCGAAATGATAGCGAAATTATTGCACTCATTTGCATTTGTGTTGATTAACTTTTTAATGGCTCTTTCTTTTTCAGTGTTTCTATTTTAGGGTTTTCGTAAATTATGGAGTCTTTTAACAAAAAATAGTTGATTCATGATAGTTAAATGGTTTATAAATATATTAAGGCAATTATAATCATTTATTACATTTTTGATTTAAAATTAAAGTAACATTTTATTTACTAAAACAAAATTTTTTTATTGTTTTATATTAAAATTTAAAGTTTCTTAAGTTTTCTATCGATTGTCAGGTTTGGTTGTAAATGTCATCCAAAATTGTTACTAACTTATTTTTAGTTTAAGGGCTTAGTTTAAACTACATATTCTAGTTGTATATTTAATGATAGTTAAATGATTCATAATTATACTATCGCAATTTATAACATTTACTACATTTTTGGATCAATATTAGAGTAACATATTATTTAGTAAAACAAAAATTTTATTTTATTTTTAAATTACAATTTAAAAGTTTTTTTAGTTTTCTATAGATTATCATATTATATATTATATATTATCATTACATATATGTAACACAATCGAACATTTTTGTTAACTTATTTTTAGTTAAAGGGTTAAGTTTAAACTACATATTCTAGTTATATATTAAATGCATAATATATAAACAGGTGTATATAGAAGGCAGGGGTATCACCCCTTAAATTTTCTTTTTAACTTGTGTGATTTTTCTGACTTTTAGTTTGAATTTGTAGGTATATGTTATATGGTACGTTTTCAAGTAACTATATCTGCATCTAGCTTGAGAAAATGCACCGCCTAACAATATTTTCCCCATTTATCTATCTATAAAATGCATCTCCCACCTGAACTTGCATTGGGAAAGCGTTAACTTAACCCGACCCGACCCGAACTGACCTAACCCATCGATCAGGTGATCGACGGGGGGCGGGGTCACCATCATTAGGCGGTTCGTTCGTGCCCGGCGGATTAATTTCGGCGGCTGATCCAATTATGGACCAGCTTTTTCACATATTTTTCCACTGGACTCATTTGCATTTGCCAGCCGACGATGCGTTTTTGTTTTTGGACTGCCTCGATTCCAGAGGTTTTTGGCTTGGGTTAGTGGTTAAAACAGTGGTGGGCAGGTCGATGACGAAAGCAAGTTCAGGTTCAGCGATTGATACAAATGGATGGAGCATGGAGCAATCCGGCTGCTATATAAGCCGTGCTCCGCTTGGAGTGGATCATCAGTTGGCTTCCTCATCTGCTACGTGAAGTTCCACAGTTTTCAACCCCCAAGCAAGAAACTTCCAGCAATGAAGGTGAGTCCTCTCAAGAAACAGTGAAAAATCAGCACCTTATAAGAAAAAATATCTATACCATCAATAAAGCAAATATAAAAGTAGATTTTTTTTTATATCAACAGTGAAACAATAACATTTAATAAAAAAAAAGTATACAAAATCATTAAATATAAAAAACATACAAGAGAAACAATTTTTTTTAATGAGTCCTCTCAAAAAACAGTGAAATATCAGCATCTTATAAGGAAAAGTATCTATACTATCAAAAAAGCAAATATAAATGTAGAGTTTTTT
The DNA here is from genome assembly GCF_013340165.1 of Drosophila suzukii. NCBI lineage: Eukaryota > Metazoa > Arthropoda > Insecta > Diptera > Drosophilidae > Drosophila > Drosophila suzukii. The sequence continues at coordinate 467,064 of NW_023496847.1, forward strand.
TTAAATATCAACAGTGAAACAGTAACATTTAATAAAAAAGTATACAAAATCCTCCTCAAAAGTCCTCTCAAATATATCAATACCATTAGAAAAGAAAATATAAAGGTATACATTTTTTTTTTAATATCAACAGTGAAACAATAACATTTTATAAAAAAAGTATACAAAATCATTAAATATTAAAAAAAAACAAGACAAACAATTTTTTTAAAAGTATTAGTATTACAAATAAAAAAAATTATATTTCTTATAAAAACTTTTAAAAATAATTGTGCAATCTATTATATTGATCCTAACAAAATAATTTGTTGTATCATAAAGTTCCATATATTTTAGTCATATGCCAGGATCAATTTAAAAATAGTATTATAAATATTTTTAGCACTTGATTTTTATAAGATTTTATGTATTGTATTTTAAATATATTTTTAATTTTACAATTTTATATATTTTTTACAGATCTTTGTGTGTGTCCTGGCTGCTTTGGTTGCCACCTCGTCGGCTGGCTTCATCGGTGGATCCGGCGGTGGTGGTGGCGGTGGCGGTGGCTACAGCTATGGAATCGGTTCTGGAGGAGGTGGTGGTGGTCACCAGGAGGTGAAGACCATCCAGGTGATCCACCAGGAGGGAGGCGGCTACTCTGGCGGCGGTCATGGTGGCTACTCCGGCGGTGGTCACCAGGAGGTGAAGACTGTGAAGGTCATCCATGAGGAAGGACATGGCGGTGGCTTCTCCGGTCACGGACATGGACATGGCGGCCACGAGGAGGTCAAGCTGGTTAAGGTCATCCACGAGGAGGGCGGTCACGGTCACGGACATGGTGGTGGTTACTCCCATGGCGGTCACCAGGAGGTCAAGACCGTGAAGGTCATCCATGAGGAGGGACATGGCGGTGGCTTCTCTGGTCATGGACATGGACATGGTGGTCACGAGGAGGTTAAGCTGGTCAAGGTCATCCACGAGGAGGGCGGTCACGGTCACGGACATGGCGGTGGTTACTCCCATGGCGGATTTTCCGGTGGTCACCAGGAGGTTAAGACTGTTAAGGTGATCCACCAGGAGGCCGGCGGTCATGGAGGCTACTCCGGTGGCTACTCCGGCGGTCATGGCGGCTACTCTGGCGGCGGTCACCAGGAGGTCAAGACCGTTAAGGTCATCCATGAGGAGGGACACGGCGGTGGCTTCTCCGGTCATGGACATGGACATGGTGGTCACCAGGAGGTTAAGGTCGTTAAGGTCATCCACGAGGAGGGCGGTCACAGCCACGGCGGTCACGATCACGGCCATGGTCATGGAGGATTCGAGGAGGTCAAGACCATCAAGGTCATCCACGAGGAGGGTGGCCACGCCCATGGCCATGGACCCGCCCCCATTGCCATTAGCAACGAGTACCTGCCGCCCAGCAACGAGTACCTGCCCCCCGTTTCCGCTCCCGCCCCCGGATATCTGCCTCCCTCCAGCTGGAAGTGATTCCATACCATCTCATTCCCATCGATTCCATTTCGATTCGATTCGATTCGAGCCATACTGATCCTTGAGTCTCGTTAAGTAGTTTTAAGCCTTCTTTTTTTTCCTGCCCATATTTTTTTTTTACTGTTGTACCCATCTTACCTCACTTGTTGAACAAATATACCATCTGTAAATTATAAAACTATCGGGTTTTGATTGGTATTCGGGAATGGCTAGCTGCTAATCTGCTAAAGCATTTTAATATAATAGTTTGGTCATGATTACCTTACTTTATTTACTTATTTAAATCATTTTGTTTTCAAAATCCAACCAGTTAAAAAATCGACTTTTACCAATGCCTCACACTAAAAAAATAAAATTTAAAAAAAATACCTAAAAAATTTCTCTGCCCTGAAATTTGAGAAAATAAATATTTGTTTACAATATAATTTCTCAAGTGAAAGTTATCACGTTTTTAGTAATGTATTTTCTAACATTACATTTTAATGTATTATCGTAAATTTTCTATGAAAAAATTTTCGAAACAAATTAAAATGAACCATCTTTTCAAATTTGTTTTCTGTGTGATTTCGAAACTTAATTTAAAAGTACATTCTTTATGCCTGTGCTCACTATTCTACTTCACCTCTATTCAAAGCTCGTTTAGCTGTTTGAATTAGCATTTTAAACATTTTCATTCAGTTCCATTCAGTCGGATGACCACTTTCGATTCGCGCTTCAATTTCACTTTCAACCCAATCCATCGACCGACATTACCATAATCACAGACGTCCAATTTAGCGGTAGCTCAACGACCCGTTCATCGCCGGGTTTATGAGTATCATGGATATATCTTGTATCTAATGGATTTAATTTGTAGGTATATCTTTACGTTTATTTGTACGTTTAGAAATGTGTTTTGTGAAGTTGTAGTGCCTTAAGTATTATTTTGTGTTGTATTTCATATCTTATGGATTATTATGACTAAAGTTTAATCTTGTACACAGAGAAAAATTGGTTCTGGTTTTGAACACGATATTAATATTTTTATTTTTATTTAAATTGTTTGAGGTTTTAATTTTTTTTTTTTCAAACAACATGTAGACTTTATTTTACGGAAATATTTTTTGGTCCTATTTTAGCATTTAAATATTAAAAAGTGAGTTTTTGATTTTTTAATATTAAATCATAATATCATTATAAGTAATATGAGGTCCATAAATCAAAAATAGATTTTTCTCTATGTATGTCTTGCTTGGTGCTGTGTTGTTTTAATAAAAACAATAAAATAAATAATTTAAGGTTAACATTATATATCCCTTATTTGGAATAAGCTACCATCTGATATGGTTTTTAACTCTTTTTACTTATGTGGCCAAAAGTCCTGCCGTCTTTTTTTAGCCGTATTTTGGTCGAAGCGGTTGTTTTGGCCCAGATACTGATGCAGGGGCAGTGGGCGTGGCGATGAGGAGGTCACGCCCAGGGGAAATTCACTGGTGGGTCTCCATTTCGAGGGTAGCCATGGTGAATCGTAGTCCTTGAATTTACTCTGGTACTTTTCCTCCGGCGAGCTGCCCTGATAATTTCCCGTGGGATTCCCCTTTTGATCATTATGAACCTTTAGATTCAGCAGTAATTCACCATCATCATCGATGAGATTATATAGCTGAACGCCTTTGGCCTCCCTCAGAGGATGAGCTCTCTCCAATCTGATTTGCTGCTTGACCTTTGGCCTAATTAAGGGCTTGGATCGCTGGCCAATATAACGCGATGATCGATCCTGTAATTGCCGGAGAATATTCAAGGGCAGTAGTAGATCCGATTCGTAGGGCAAAAAGCCGCTGGCCCGCACTTTTATGATATTTCGCAACAGCGGTTGATGGCCATATCCCTCAACCAGGCCCAAAAGGCTCAGATACAATAGGCCAAAAGTGTGCATCTTAGCAGCAGTTATTAACTCATTTTACACGAGGATCACTGGTAATACAAGCACTCGAATAAAAAATAAGCAATTGGTATTATTTTGACGAGACTGGAGCAAAAGAGCAGCGCGTTCTAGGCCCGCGTTGCACCAACTGACCGAACTAAAAAAAACACGGCTCGGTTCAAGCTAAAAGCAGCTGACTGCGCTCGTAAAAGCGAATTAATTAGAGAAAATACCGTACGGTACACGAACGCACAGTGGGACAAAATATAAAAAAAATACAAAATATTAAAAAACCAGGCAGTTAATAAATAATAATTAGGATGCCTGAAATAACGCAAAGTAAAAAATGCCTATTAAAATAAAAAAAAAAACTGTAGTTAGTTTAAACATGGCTTGTGCACTTGGCACTCAATAATTAGGTTGCACGCAATAACGCCCAGTGCAATAACGCCCGTTTTGTCTAATTTTACAATTAAAAAACCAGGCAGCTAATATTTAATAGTTATAATGCCTGCTATAACGCCAAGTGAAATAACTCCATAAGAGTAAAAAAAATACAAGATGTGTAGTAATCTAAACATGGGCGTTAATTCACTTGCTTTTATTGCATGGACTCAATAATTAGGTTGCATGAAATAACGCCTAGTGCAATAACGCCCATTTTGCTTAAGCTTGTATTTCTAAAACTCACACTTTTTAAAATTAAATACAGAATGGGCGTTGCACTCTTATATTGGTCCCACAATTTTTTAATTAAAAACAATTTAAAAACATGTTATTATTTGTAAATTAAAAAAATATTAAGCGTAACATTTAAAGTTATGAACATTTTAAGTACACTATACATTAAAAATAACATTTTACGCAGAACAGCGAAAAATGTTGCTGAGATGTATAAAAAGGTTGGATAAAAACCGAATAGTGGTTCGAATCCGACCGTCATATGTACCACGAAGACTAAGCAGATTCCGGAATTATAGGTAAAACTAAAAGAAAGCTTCCATAAAATAAGAAATACCTATTACTGAACATTATTTCTTCCTCATAAGGTTTTTCCTTTTCAACACTTATTAATTTATTTTAAAAACCTATTTAACTTAAAGCGAAAAAAATCTTTCGTACCACTATGCTTGACAAATCCAACACTTTGAATTGAAAATAAAAACATAACTGGCCGGGCCTGGACGTTTATTGTTTGGGGGCCTCTTGTTGAGGCTCTTTCTTCTATTATTTCCTCTATTATGCTGCGGGCAACACAAATTTATTAAAACATCACATGAGTCAACGCGTGTGAGTGTGTTGGCCTGTTGGCTGATTTATGCCAGAGTAACGAAGAATAATTCTTTGAATGCCCTTTTTGTGGATTGACAGCAAACTGGTTCACGGGCCGCGAGTTGGGACATTACCTTGGCCATTAAAACATAACCCGTCCACTCTCGCTGCCACTGGTGACCCAAACAAACAAACAAAAACGACTAAAAACACACACATCTCCGACTCATTAGCATTAAGACAAGAGACACCCGCATTGGACTAAAAAAGAGCCAACTCTCTATGCAGATTAGCAAGGTGGAAAAGCGCGGATCAGAATTTTCACTCGGTTTTGCAGTTGACAAACGCTCCGCTGATCACTCTCACTGCTCCACATTTGTATATGGACAGTCCGGTTAAATGCCGGTACAGTGCGTTCCATGGATGTAAGTAGCAAAAGCAGAATCCAAAAGTTGATTATACCATAATTATATTATTGATTATATCAAATTTACAAATTTAACAAAATAAATATATTATGAAACCAAACAGTATTTTATATTATTAAAATAATATATTTAAATAATATTAATATATTAAAAGAAAAAATCCATAATGTTCAAAAATATGCCATTCCTAAGTTGAGGAATCAGTATTTTAAGAGTATTTTATGACAGAATAAATGTAATTAATAAATAATATAAGCAATTCATTTTTTCCATCATTATAGCATTGAAAATAAATCCATGCTAAGACGACCAGTAAAATTACGCCCATTTTGATTAATCTAGTATTTAATTTTTTAAATATACAAAAAAATACCACACACAAATAAATATATACCGAATGGGCGTTATTTCACTAATTGTTATTGCATGCTTTCATAGAAAACAAATGACGCAAATTCGAAAAAAGCGATATACTTATTTAGACTAGACTTACTCTTCCGAAACGCACTGTACTTATTTACATTCACGGGAAACACAGCTAACGGTAGCTAAATCACAATCCCATCTGATTGACACATTGTGTTTTATACACCATTAATTTTCCATAAAGGCATATTGTGTAAATTTTTTACTTTTTTATTTCTCATAGACGTAGACCTTTGCTTAAACACTAAATTTAAGAACAAATAATTTGCAAAAAAAAAAGATTTATATGCGTAGGTTATATATAGGTAAATATGAGGAGGGATATCTGTACAATTAGACTTAGACATTAAAGTATAGCTAACTGACTAGAATTACGCTCAAAATTTAAATGGGTTCCAAGACTTAACTAAAGGCTATTAAAATTTCGATTTCTTTTTCAAATTCTTTGGTCGTTAATCCTTTTGTTCTTTTTTTTTTTGTTCCATAATAAATATTTACATATACAAATACTGTTGCTCTAAATAATTAATTAGGATATTAATTAGGCTTTAGTCCAGGGTGATGTGAGGATTTGTGTAGGTGAAGCCGTGGAACTGCTTTTGATCCATGGAGGCCAGTATCTCCTTATCGATGGGGGTGAGTCGCACCCTTTCCCTGGTAAAAACGCGATCGAAATATTGCGTATCCAGGGGGTGTTTCTTTGGAAATGAAATATTTAATGTTATTAAAGAAAGGAATACAAAAAACCTATTAAAAACCTACCACTTGGGGCTTAAAGGGCGGTTCTATTTGCCGCTTTTCCAGTAATCCCCAGTCGATGGGGCGGAAGAATATATGATCAGCTATATCACCAGCTGGACTGTATTGCGAACCAATACGCTTCGTATAGTCCTTCTCCAGCAACTATTCGTAAAAGTTACAATATAATATTATCTAGTATGGTATAGTATATTTATTTCATTTTTTTTTTCTCACCCCCTTGAGTATTCCGGTGGCCTCGGCGGATATATAGACTGGGAACCATGGAATTTCATTGCAAATGGACCAGAAGAGCTCGTCCTCATCGCAGCCACTGAATGGTGACTGTCCGATCAGCATTTCATAGAGCAGCACACCAAACGACCACCAATCCACATTCTGATTGTACTTTTCACCCTGAAAAATAGAAATATTACAAATTTTAGTTACACCATTCTGAGATAGAAAATACCTATTTGGTATTTTTGGTATATTTTTGTATTATAAATTAAAAACTTAAATAAATAGAAAGTTAAGAAAATGATTTTGATATTCTCCAATATGAAGTGTATATTTGTACTTCTCATCCTAAGTAATATTAAGAATATTATAATTTTCTCTATTCTAAAAAATTTAAATCTTTGGTATTTTTTTGTATAATTTTGTATTAAAAATTCAAAATTGAAAGAAAATTATTATCATTGGATATAATTAAATCAATTTTAAATAATATGAAGAATATATGGTATTTTTTATAATACATTTTAATCATTTTAAAATATACTGTTCAAATATTTTTGTATAGCATTTTTTTTAATTCTTAAATTATAGGAAATAGTTACCTTAATGATTTCGGGCGCCATATAATCGGGTGTGCCGCAAAAGCTATCGGCCGTCTTGTCCAAATAGATTTGCAATTTGCACATGCCAAAGTCGGCAATTCGAACATGTCCCTCGTAATCCAGTAGGACATTATCCAGTTTGAGATCCCTGAATGATAAAAAAATATATTTATTTATAACAAACAATACAAAATTAAGTTAGGACTAAGCTTACCTATAGATAATGCCCTTTTTGTGCAGGAACTTGAGGCCCGAGATTATTTCGGCGCCATAGAATCTGGCCCGCTCCTCGGAAAAGCGTCCGCTCTCCTGGATATGGAACATGAGATCACCGCCATTCAGATACTCCATCACGAAGAACAAGTGGCTCTGCAGGATATAGAAGATATAGAAAATATAGCGAGCGATTCTTTGGTTCGAGAATAGGCGAGAGACTTATAGCGAGAGATTGAAACTGAAATTGCGATTGAGAGATCGTCCCCCAAAGTCATAAATAATTAAAATACCTTCTAATCGGTGTCAATGCAAGACGTTGCAGTTGCAGTTGCATTTGCAGCAGCAGATGCAGATGCAAATTTCGGATTGAGAGAACACAAAAAAAAAAACAAAACTAAGAAGCGGACAGACAGGCACCCTGATCTACATGATGTCCGATCGACGTCGTGTGCCCCAATCGATGGCCAGACCCCAGTGATCTAATTATAGCACGTTTTACCTTTCCTCCGGCTATAAATAGCCAGCTGATCGATTGTTCTATATGATAAATATCGATCAAGGGAGCGGACACACCTCCGAGTGGTGACCCCCACCTGAGGATTGCCGCTCAATGAGAACTGAAAAGGTGCAAAGTGCGCATATAACACCTTGCGATTGCTCTGAAGGTAAAAACACCTGGAGATTAAATGTTTATTTTTTAAAAAATATTTAGTATTCCGATTGGACTGGTGAATCTGCTCATCCATATAACATACATTAATATAATTCCATAGATATTATTTTTAATGAAGGGGTCATTGACCGATGGTGACCCTAGTCAAAGGCTTCGTTTCCTTAACACTTTCTTACTGTATCAAAAAAATTGAGTATTAAGTGGAAATCTATTCTTAACACAATATTATACATTATTTTATATTACAAAAAATAAATTTTTAAAAAAAAAAATTATCCTTATTTGATTTTAAAATAATTTCTACTTGATTGTTACATTACATTTTGTTCAGTGCATGGGAATGAATTCGGTTTCATGTACCTTCATTTAAAATCCAAGCATTAAATGACGCTTTTTATTTTAGATAGGGTTTTACACTCGTAAAATGTAACAAAATTAAATTTAATTTCAAGCATGTAATAATCATTATGTTTTGGAAATATTTAGTTTTATGTTGGTTTTAAATAAAAAATTCTTTATAAAATATATGTGTTTTTAAAATGTATATCTTTTTTCGATATACATATATAACAGAATTTAACTTCAATTATGTGCCAATATATTAATTTTAATAAATTCCAAAAAATGTTCGAATTAAATATATAATCATACAATATTTTTGGTTTATTCTTAAAAACTTACCTCCGTCTGAAAGGTGCAGAATAGATGACACAGATAGGGATGTTTGGTGCCCAGGGCCAGGACCTTGCGTTCAATAAGCGTGGAGTCCACATCATCGTCCTCCAGAACGACATCCTTTTTCAGGCACTTAATGGCATAGTAGTACGTGGTATCCCGCAGCTCAGCCAGCAGAACCTGTTCACAATAAATAAAATATTTTAAAATACTATAGAAAATCATTAAAAAACACTCCAAACTCACCTTGCCAAAACTTCCCTTGCCAAGAACGGCCAGAAAGTGGAAATCATCTACCGAATAATTCTTAAATCTAGGTATTACTGTTGCTGGCGCAGTGAAACGTCCGGATTTTTGGAATTGTGAATATGTATATGATGTTTCTGTGCAATCGAGACAGCAAGATATTTATAAAGTTGGAGAAAGAGGGAGAAAGTCATGAAATAAAGATAAAGTTAGTTAAACTCTTTGGGAATATCTATATTAGAAGAGTGAAATTATAGATTATGTTTGTTCATGAGCAATTTCCGATGGTCACTTGAGAGCAATTTAGGGCTATTTATGTGGGGTTTATAACATTTGAGTTCGGCATACCATCGTGTTCTTCGCTGGCCTCGATTTTATAGGCTGGATTCAAACTGGGCGGTGTACTGGGTGAGTCACGGGCTTCTCGGGCTCCTAATTGTTTGAGATTATTAGTCGGGGTCTTGCACTTAGATCTTTCATAGATCTTTATATATTTCATTAATTTTAAAGGACTGATTTTGCTCACAGAATTATTAGGGAATTTAAGGTTACGATGATTTTAATAATTTATTATTATTATATTTAGGTATTTTAGTGGAATTTACTCTCAAAAAATTATATAAGCTTGCAGCATTAAAAAATCATTAAAAATCATTTAAACTTTTTAGAACCTATAAAATTATTGGTGAAACATATATTTTAACTCGCAATCTAAATAACCAAACGATTGAAAAAGTACGTAATAATTTTAAAGATTTTTAAATATGGTAATATCTATGATAATATTTCAAACATTTTTATTTCGTTAAAATATGCATTTAGAAAAGTATGCTTGTATTGAAGACTTTCTAGACTATTTTCTGGTTTTAATTATTATTTTATTCCATGAACCTACGTTTATTAAAAAGACTTTAGAACAAGAAATCAAAGACCTATCTTTCCTGAAACATGTGTATCCAAAAGAAAGAGTTCCCCAGAGAATTTCCTGGTTTCCAGTCATTCCAATCAACACATTATAAATTCTGTTCGAGCAATATCAGACCCATAAATTCGAGGCACAAATTATGAATATTATTTGGCCTCCATCGCTGCCATTCCGAATGTGATTTGTGCATTTTGTCTGGTTTTTACCTCGCTTCACGTGGTTGAGTGCCTCGACGATGAGTTTCTGATTGACACCGCATAAATTGGCCGTGAGCCGCTCGCATTTCTTGTGACAATTCACGTCACATTCTGGTTCGCGTGTTGCGATTCGATTTTCGATGTTGGCGAAAATGTGGATGGGATGCCCACGCACGGCATCGCATTGGAGGGGAATTAATTGCAAACAAATTATTATTAAATTTCTTGTTGCGGCAGGCTGCGAGGGTTACCCAATCTTCTGTTGCGATTTATTGGCTGCGCGCTTTCGCGACTCGAGGAAAATGTTTTCTAATAGGAAATTTACTAGCTAATATGTTAGAAAATGTACCTATTTTTGGTATATGCTCGACTAGGACAATCCCAAGATTTTATGGAATAGTAGATAAATAAGATTGGTTTTTAGAATCAATCATTTCTGATGACTAGACGTTGAATATGTGAAATCCATATTTGGAACATTCGATTTTCAAGTTTCTCTGAGTGGTTAAAAATTTTTTTATAAGATCATGATTAATTAAAAAATGTATCTAATTTTGGTATTATAAAAACAAAACTCTAGTCAAGAAACGCGGAAAATCAGAGGCTTAAAATATTTTCACATATTTCTCAACGTTCAGTGAAAAAATTTAAAATTGTGGTTGTTATAAAAATGTTATCATTGGTTTAATTAAATAGTAAATCAAGTCGTCCTAAAGCAAAGAAACTATAGATTATAAGAAACCGTTTAATAAATAACAAAATCATATTTAATTATTTTTTAGATAAATAATTAAATAATATTAGTAATAACTAAATACAAGTCAAATAACGAAAGTATTTGAATGATATGTATTTATTAAGTTTAAAATATATTTAATTAAATTTATTTTTTCAAGGCGTAATTGAATATAAAGAATATATACACAACTGTGCAGATAGATTTTAAAAAGTCATCGAACACTTTTTAATAATATCTTTCTACATAAGCTTTAATTATCAACTTTTCGTTGTCAATTATTGCTCAAGAAAAGGTTTTTTCAATGATATACACAATTTATAGGTTGAAGAAAAAATTCAGAATACAACAGTTATACAAACAGACAACAAACAACTTGCATAATTTCTTCGAAAGATACGCAGGAATCTGAAAAATTTGGCAGTTTCCTTAGTTGGAAAACCCTACTACTACTGGAAGTACAACTGATTATTTCTCCCAGTGCACCGTTTTAAAGACACGAATTTCCGCTGATTATTTTGGGTAGGAGGTTCTGCTCGCATAAACAATGCGAATCCGCAATTGTTGCTGCCCACTTTGATTGAATTTCCAACAAATTGAAGCGGATGCCCGGATATCACGTATACGCAGTGTGGCAGCGAAACACAAAACAATTGCATTTTGGCGCTCCTCGAGGGAATTTATATAATCTGGGAATTGACTGTATATCTGTATAGCTGTATAGCTGTATAGCCCATAACTGCGTTGTTTTCTATGGTTAAATCAACTGCAGGGGAATGTCTAGATACGTATAGTATCTGTGCAGATATATCTGAATCTATGTACATATATTCCACAGTCTCGCATGCGAAAGCTTTCTCTCTGCTCAGACAGACACGACGATGACCTAAACAATTTGTTTTCATTTGTTGTTTTGGCTAAAAGTAAAATGCCAACTTGTAGATTCTTTCTCTTTCTACTTTTTTTCTGCGGCTTCTGGCAGCGGATCTCTAGCAAATTCTCGCACAAACATCAAGGAAACGCCACCGCGGAACAGTAAGCAACGATAAAATTCTCGGTGAAAAATTACATAAAACAAGAATCGAGCGATAGAAATAGGAAGTCGATTTGCCATATTCACTATTTGCACAGTATGAGTAACAAAGCTAATAAATAACGCCATAAACAAAGTAGAGGCTAGTAAAATACCACTTTTTATGCGAATTTTCTAGCAATTAAAAAAAGGAAATGGCACTACAAAATAGTAACACATAGTATTTTTGGGGAAATAATATTTTTGGCATATAAAAACGAATTCACTTTAATAAAATATAGTGTTTTAAGAGAAAGAGAGCACAGGTAATATATAAAAAAATTCAGTTTTTCCACATCTGAGCACCTATTTAAATTAGAAACAGAAAAAACCTTAAAAGAGTTTAAATAAAAAGAAAAATCCAGAGGAGAGCAGATAAAAAAATACTATTCCAAAGAATAATAATTTTTCCTAAATAGTAAAATAAATATATTCAAGGGAAAGATAAAGAAATCAAACCGTATTATAATAGAACATAGTGGAAAGAATTTCAAAACACACATATTCGCTTATAAAAAAATCCCATTAAAAATCACAAACGTTAGTAACCCAGAACAAGTGTCCCAAATAAATAGAAACAATTTAGCATTTCCACGCATTTGCCCAATAACTCACATCATTTTTCCAGCTGCAGGTCGTTGAACCAGTCTCATTGCCCAGAGAAAATAATTTCAAGTATTTTCACTTCCTAGTTAACACTTTGAGTTCGGATGCATTACTATGCCATCAACTAGCCGAGAATACATTCTTATAGACAGGCCATCGTTTTCCCCGGATGATATACTAGCTATTGATCGTTATGACTTTGTTTATGTATTTCTTTGTGTCTCTATTTTCCCCAGAATTGTTTGCATGCCTGCGGCTATATCTGCTATCTGTATATTATATCTCATATCTATAGATCGGTGTTTTGTGAAAACGAAAGCATTCCGAAATGCCTGGCGTAGACAGTAAATCGAAAGCTCTTTTTTGATCCGCACACGTGCCGCGCACTCAAGTGACCAGCGGAGGAAAGGGGTAGGGGGTATGCTTAGATGTACACCGAAAGAAATTACAGCAATAAGTCATCTTCATTACTTTCCAAGTAATAACATAACGTTTCTCTAAAACCGGATTTATATGTTGTTTACAGATATTAAAGGTAGGTAAGACATTTTTATTTCAACATTTTTGTAGCTGATAAATATTTAAATATTTCTCTTAAAGAATCGCGTATATGTTGACCACTTCAAATTTAACATTTTTTCTATTTAAAATATTTTATATGTTAGGTTCTTGAAAACAATATTCCATCAACTATTTATGTAACTATTTGTTAAAAAATATAAATATGAAGAACGAAAAATTGTTTTATTTTATTTAAGGTAAGATTGTGGAATAATAATATGATATTTGTTTATTTATGATGTTTACTAAACCTTAAAAAAATTTTTTTTTGAGAAAAGCAAGAAACAATTGTTGATTTAAAATTAAAAAAAAAATGTGTTTAATACTTTAATTTTTGTCAATAAATATATTTCAAAACAGGTTTTTAACCATTTTTAAATGAAAAATTTTATATTACATTTTAAAAATATAAAATAATATAAATAAAAATAAATAAAGTTACACCTTATAGGTCCGATATTTTTAGTATTCTATCTTTTTTGTTTAGATACATCATTTTCTTATTTTTTGATTATGGTTGCTTAGAAACAGGTTCAAAACCATTCAGTAAATACATTTTGGTTAAAAAAAAATTCTTTTTAAGCTTAAAAAAAAAGGTTACTGGCTTTAAAAAAATTACACTTAAAAAAAAGGTAATGATTGGAAGCAATTACTTTCTAATACTTTGATGACTCTTTTCGCTGTGATTTTTCTCTGTGTATCTACTGATCTGTCCGCTGATTTTTCGCGAATCGAAAATCGGGTATCTAAGGCCTTACCTAACATCTTCTTGGGACTGGAGGGCGCGGTGCCGCCTTCGAATCCGGAATCGTTGCTGCAGGTGCTCATCCGGATGATGGAGGGCGAGCTGGAGGTGGAGGCGCCACCCCCACCACCACCACCTCCCCCGCCGGTGACGCTTAGAGTTCCGGCAGTCGAGCCGGCGGAACTGGGTGAGTCCACAACCGTTGTGGCCGCCGAACTGCCCCCCTTGGTGGCCACCTCGAGATCCTCAGAGCTGCCGCTGCTGCTGGAGGAGCTGCACTCCTCGCCGCCGCTCTCATCGTCGCTATCCTCGTCCAAGGAGCCACCGCTGCCCTCCTCGCTGCCGCTTTCATCGTCTGTGTTCTCATCCGAATAGACGATCTTCTCCCGCTTCCACAGGGGACGCGGTGTGGCCACCAGTGGATACCGTGGCGCCTCCTCCTTCACATAACACTTATTGGTCGTATCGATTTTGATCTTCTTGTGCGGATCGAAGCGTTTTGCATCGGCGGCGGCGGCGGCTTTCGCCTTTTGCTTCTTCTTCTCCTTGCGCTGCTTCTTCTTCATGCTGGCGCTTAGATTCAAACAACCGTCAACACTGGAATAATCGGAGGAACTGATGTTGCTGTCGTCGTCGTCGTCGCTGTTGCTCTCGTCGCTATTTTCCGCCGACGAGGGTATATAGTCCTCTAGCTCGGCATCAACGTCTCGCAGACACTGTGCCAAATTCGATACTGTTGCAAACTTTGATAAATTATTGCCGACGCCTTCGCCGCAGCTGTTGTTGCTGCTGTTGAGCGAGGTAACAGCAGCAGCAGCAGCATCAGTAGCAGCAGCAACATCAGAAGTAGCAACATTAACAGCAGCAACACCAATTGTTATCGTTGTGGGCGTTGTGGTTGCATCGCCTGTTGCCGCCGGCGATGACGCATTTGTGGCCTGTTGCTGCTGATGCTGCTCATGTTGCTGTTGCACTTGCAATGCTTGTTGCTTGTTCGGCGATGTTTTGGCCGCCTTTGTGGGGGCCAGCGTTATAAATTGATCGGCATTGATTGGGGTCACATTGCTCTCAGACAAAGCTGTTACAGTTTCTGTTGCTGCTGCTGCTGGCGTTGCTGTTGCCGTTGCTGCTGGCGTTGCTGTTGCAGCTTTCTTTTTGCCAACATTTGTTTTGCCGGCACTTTTTGGCTTTGTCGTTTTCGGTGATTGCACCTTTGACTTGCCCGTTGGCTCAGCGGCTTCCGTCAATTTCGTTTTGGTTTCCGTTTGTGGCACCAATGTTGCTGCCGTGTCGGGCAATTGCTGCTGTTGCTGTTGCTGCTGCTGTTGTTCCTTGTGCGTTGTTTTATTTATTTTCGTTTCAACCGCGGCTGCCGTTGCCTGTTGTTGTTCAGGTGACTTGGCCGGCTGCCCGCTATTTATTTTTGGCCCTGCTGTTTCGTTCAATTTTGATTTGCCTGTTGCTGCTGTTGCTGTTGGTGTTGCTGTTGTCATGGCTACGGCGTTGCCAGATTGCTTGGCCCCCTTGGGTGATATTGTTTTTCCTGCAACAGCAACACTTGTTGTTGCTGCTGTCATGGCAATCTTAGCTGTTGTTGTCTTTGACTTGATTTCATCTGTTGCTGGTTTAGGTTGTGTTGTTTTATGTGGTGTTGCTGGTGTGTCAACCTTTGTTTGTGGCGTTGCTGCATTGACTTGGGGTGTTGTTGGTGTGTCAACCTTTGTTTGTGGTGTTGCTGCTTTGGCTTGGGGTGTTGCTGGTGTATCAACCTTTGGTGGTACTGCTGATGCAGCTGTCTTAGCTTGTGGTGCTGTTGGTGTAATAACCTTTCTTGTAGGAGAATCCTTTGTTGGTGTTTCGACTTTTATTTGTGGTGTTGTTGGTGAATCCTTGATTGGTGTTGCTGGTAAATCCTTGATTGGTGTTGTTGTTGAATCCTTGATTGGTGTTGTTGGTGATTGTTTTGTTGTCGTTGTTGTTAAGTCCTTTATTGCTGTTGCTGCTTTAGTTGGTGAAGTTTTTGTTGGTTTATCCACTTTGATTGGCGGTGTTAAAGCCGAATCCTTTGTTGGTGTATCTGGCTTTGCTTGTGGTGTTGTTGGTTTTGGCGATATTTTCACCTTAGTTTGTGGTGTTTTTGGTGAATCTTTTGTTGGTGTCGCAGCTGTTGGCTTGGTTGCTATTGTTGACTTAGCCTCCTCTGTTGTTATTAGTTTTGGTAGGTCTTTTTTAGGCGCAGCAGTTGTTGTTGACTTTGATTTAGTATCATCGGTGGTTGTCTTGGCTGAGATAGTTGTTAAAGAGTCTATTTCAGATGTCGATAGTGTAATAGCCTTGGTTTTTGGTATGCTTGATTCTGCTTTCTGTACTTCCACTTGGTTAGTATTCACTTTCGTTGGAGTTAGTGGTACTGAAGATACCTTTTGTATGGGTGCCTTACCCCCTGTTGTCACTGTCGAAGGTGTTGTCTTTAGCTCGATGAGAAGTTCCGACTTGAGTTTGGGTGTCGTTGGTGTCTTTATATCTGTCTTTGTTTCCTTGGGCGTTGTTGGGGATTTCGGGACTTCCTCTTCCAAGAGCTGCTCCTGTCGCTCGTTGAAGACCTTTTTGCGATTGGTCATGTACAGTGTTTCCCTGGAACCAATTTGCGACCAAAAGTCCTCACCGCTCTCAGATTTTTGGATGGCCTTTCGAATGGGTTTGGGCGTGGCCACGCCCTCAACTTTGGCCTCAGTTTTGGGTTGTTGTAATTCCTGTTTGTTGGCCAGATCATTTTGCTGTATGGCTGCCTCATCAAAGGTGAAAATCTGTGCTTCACTGACATGTTGCTGTTTTGGGGCCTTCTTCAGAGGCGATGTCTTGGCCGTTTTCGGGGCAGCCTTCATGAATCCTTCGGGCAGAGAAGACGACGAGGATTCCTCTTCCTTTTGATCCTTGGGCCCTGTCTTTTTCTTGGGCAATTTGAAGACCTTATGTATCTGATGATGCTCCTCCACGGTCTCCACATTCACGGTGAACTTTGGCTTGGGACTGGGGCTTGGGGTGGAACTGGAACCGGAACCGGAAATGGACACCAATGGCTGCACCAATAGGGACTCCTCGTTCAACTCCAGGACACTTGGCATGTGATCCACTGGAATCTGAGGGGCATTTTCCACCTCCACAATGGCGGTGATCTTGTGGCGCATTTTCTTGCTTTTCTTGGAACGCCTTTTTGATCTCTCCTTGTGATCCTCATCGTTTGTGGTGGTGCTATCGTGACTGGATCTACGCTCCAGATGGATCAACTGGAAGGTTCCGGAATTCGATTTCTGCAACTTGTTCAGTATCTCCTGTTCTTGTTCCTGAATAATGGAGGCCCTACGTCTAAGTTCCCCTGCATTCAGATCATCATCGATCTTATCCGATGAAATATCCTCGCAAATGTCATGAAATGTGGGGCATTGCACCAGGCTCAAACGTCTGATGGTCTCCTGCATTTCCTCTAGATCTGAACCCTCCTTATCAAGTTCCTTTTCGTCTTTTGGTCTTATTTCAGCCTCCTGGTTTTGGGTTTTCTGAGCAGTTTGTGGCTGACTAAGTTCCTGAACTCTGGCCTGATTGAAACTGGGTAGTTCCTCCTTCTCATCACGTATGTAGAATCTCTCACGAAGCAATTCTCCGGGTGATTTCTTATTGCTGGTTGTGGGAAAGGCGGCCAATTCTTCTGCCAACTTTTGGCGCCAACTCAAACTGGGTTCTGTGGCAGGGGGTAAGTCCCTGAATTGATGTTCCTGGACTTGGGCCTCCTTCTTGGGACTCTCGGCACTGCGTTCCTTGCTGCGTCTTCGTATGGTGGAGAGTCTTACGACAGGGCGATTTCTTTTGATGGTGGACCTGCGATTGGGTCTTGTTTGGGCATTGGGATCTGGGTTTTCGGGAGGTGCTTCCTTGGGCGAGGGTTTAACCTCCTCCTCCTTTTGCTTAACTTCCTCCTTCGGTGGCTCCTTCTCCTTTTCTTTTTCTTCCGTTCTGGTGGTCACACCCCTGCGATATCTCGAGGAACTCACATCGATATCAGCTGTATTAATAGCTATAGGTCTGGCTGGTATATATCGACTACTGGCACCAGATGAAGTATAACTTGGAGTGGTCACCGATGTACTGTACTTTGGTGAATTGATTCTGGTGAGGGGCATCAAACTCGAGTGACCACTGTGCCTGCCCGTCTCCGTGATTGTGGTCAACTTCGGTTGATATCTGGAGCCCAAGCCATGGAGGGAGCTACTTCCGCCGGAAGTGCCGCTGGTATAGCTACTCGGCGATCTTGGAGAGGAGGGACTCAGGGGCACCATATAACTAGCCGGATACGAGCGGTTATAGCTGGACGTATAGCTCGATCCGGGCGTTGAGCCCAGACCCAAATTGAGGCCCAAACCGGAACTATAGTACGGCGAATACAGTTGGCTGCTGCCGCCACTATAGTAATAGTTGGTCGAATCCGAATACAGAGGCATCTTGCCGCAGTCACTCAAACACCACAAAAAATAAAATAAAACAATTCACAGCACACGAACAAAAACGTTCGAATTTTTGTTTGCTTATTTTCCGGCGCTTTTCCGCTGTTTTTAGCTCAATTGTTTCCTTCGGTTCGTTTAGGCTCTCATATTTTAATCGTAATTACGCTGTTTTCGAATGGGCATATAAATATCTTTGTCTAAATGGCACAGTGGGCTTAAATTTTAATAGAACACTACCTCAAAAAAAAATATTGGTATGTTTTAGTTACAACTTATAGCATTTTTCAAGTTATATTAAAAAACTAGGTTAAAGATAACTAAAATAATGAAAAAATAACTAATACACATTTATATGTAGAAATGTAAAAATTATTTGACTTTGGTATTGAATAACTGATAAAGAAAAACTATAAAGTCCAAGAATTCCATATTCTATTTCAATATTTTTCGATGTATTTCATCATATGTGGTTGTTATTTATTTTAAAAATGGTAATATTGAGTAAACCTAATTTAGATAATGTATTCTTTAAATATTTATTTTAATCAGAAATTTTTTTTTATGTGCCGTAAAATATTTAAAGCAAATTGACTATCATCTAAATAATTATTTTCTACTTTGATTTACATGTTTTCAAAATAAATCAAGCAATATAATATGTCTTGTTTCTAATTTAATTGAAGTATGTAACACGAATAATATGCCAATACTCATTTTCACAATTCCATTTTTCCAATACAGTGATACCACTGTACTTCCCCCTTTGGTCATTTGTCTTGAACTAATTAAAGCAATGCTATTGCCCAACTTTTCAATTCTAATTCGATTTCCGGCTAAGCCAACTCGTTGTCAATAACTCAATTTAATTGCTGAGGCTAATCCCACATATAATTGGGCAAGATGATAAATTTAGATTGGGAACGGGCAGAGATTCAACCATAAATTCGGTGGCACTTCAGTTTATTCTTCACAGGTTAACGCTTGCTTGAAATATGTATGTTTGGGGGCTGCCGTAGGAATGTACAAGTGTACCTACATGCATATATTTTGCCCTCCGATGCTGCCGCAGTTTAATTATACAATTTTTAGAGATTTCAAAACGGCTGTCATAATGTGCCAGCATTTGGCAATACCGAAGTCACATTAATTATAGCCTAATTGGCCAAAAGGTTTAATTCCCCATGATCGAACGAACCGTCCAATCGAAATTGAACCGAAGCAGCCAAATTTCTTGCAGATTTCCGCATAATTTTTTTTAGCAATTAAATATAGGAAATGGACATAAATATTGTAAATATTGGGTTCAGGGAAATATTTTTTTTACTCGCCTGATATTAAAAAGTGTGATTTAAAATATGAGGAAATTCAGAAGTAGACAATACTTTAATGATTATATTTGCTTTATATAATGCTTTATAATTTTGCAAATACGTCCATTTCTACTTTATTTTTTACCACCTTTTATAAATCAAATTTTTATAGCATTCTTTTGAATACATTGTATGCCAAATCATCTTAAGAGGTCATAAAAAAGATTGATAGTCATTTTAATTTCTTTGAAAAATGAAAGCTAATCAAATTGTTTATTGAACTTGATAAACAAAGTGTTTCCTGGAATATTGTGTGCCTCAACCGATATTGAAAATTTCTCCAAAACCTAGATTTCTAAAGAAATGGAATTGAAAGCGAATTGAAATTGAACTGTCATTGCCTGAAGGTCAGCTGGAATCGATGGCTTTTCAATTATTTCAATGGACTTTTCTCGCCCGATATATGTTTATTATTGGCATTCGCCTTTGCCCACATGTGCCATATAGAAATAGATATATAATCCGATGTAGGAGATAAATTTTTTCGCATGACGTAAGCGCTCACGAGTCATTGTCTGCCATTTTCCTCAGCGATTTTTCACGCATAAATTGCTGACAGTTTGTGTTGAAACCGTTTTATAATTATATTTTTTATATTTTTGTTAGCCACTTCAAACGCAAGATGCGTTGTATATTCCTTTAGCTTGGGATATTTTGTTTGTAATACTTTTTTTTAAATTGTTATGGTTTTTACCGTCAACGCGAAAGGAGAAAAAAATAAGGAGCTAACTCGACGTGGCGAACGCATTAACGGAAACTACTGAAATGTGAAAGGCAGCGCAGAAAATTTTCAATTCCGATTCCTGAACTCACAAATACACAGACGTCGATTTTCACGGGAAAATTCGAAGTCCGTCTGTGTGAGAGAGAGGCTAACTTGGCGGCACAGTATCTGTATCCGTGCGTCTGTCTATCTTGTATCTGTATCTTGTGCGCCCTCTGCATCTGTATCCGTGTTGAGGCACGGGCACAGGCCCAGATCACCGTTTTCCTCTTCATCTTTCGATCATCTCTACGTGTCTGCCAATTTCGAAATATGCCCCTCAGAATTTTCAACACACACACACACACACACCCACTTCTATGGTGTGCCATAAATTTCACACGAAGGCGAGCGGTTTTTCGAATTTCGAAAAAGCATCAAAAAAACACTTTTGACGTGTTTGAAATTGCCGTTCATCGTTTTTGCACAGCGAAAGTAAAAGCGAAAAGCGAGAGAGTGAGAGCGAAAATCTTAGTATCTGAGAGATACAAAAGAAAATGTTGAGAAAAGAGAGCGGGGCTGTCATAAAATATGCGGAACAATTAACTAAAATAAGTATGAGAAAATTCTATTCCACTTGTTTGTAACAGAAAAAGTAAGATCCAATGTAAGAACATTTTTACAATATTATTTTGTATAGAGATGGGGAGGAAATATGCCAAATAATGCTGTGGAAAAATGTAGATTTTTTAATTTAAACAGAAAAGTAATGGTCCCCATAAGACATCATAAAAACCTTTAAGAAACCCTAGCACAGAAAAGGATACAAAATTTTCTAGAACTGCTCCCTTTTAAAAGAAGAATGAGTTACATTTTAGAAGATACTGTCAAAATGGGGTATCCCCAAAATATTTAATTCCAAATATATAAGTAAAACCGCAGTTTTTACAAGCTAATAAATTCAATTCAAAGGGTGGACAAAACGAATTAAATCAAGACAAGATAGAAATAGATAGAAAAAGAGAACTAGAAATGTGGGATGGCTGTCGTAAAACGTGTGACCAATTAATTGTCACTAAAATGTATATAAGCCATAAATTAAACGAATTAGGCAAGTGTAATCAAACATCAAAGTGTTCATTCATGCAACGAATGGTAAAAGGTCTTTTTCAACAAATTATAGATCTCTGGATTAAAAGAATCCCTTAAAAAGTGGGAAAAAGAAACTAGAAACTAGTTTATAAAGATATATGTAAAATAAGTGACAATAAATATAAGAAATCAAGTTTTTCTAACATCTGGAACCTTGAAAACATATACTTTTCATGTGTACTTGTATAAAACATTATGGAAAAACATAACAAAATGAAAGACAGATGTTTTAACCTTTTTAACCTAAGATTAAAATATTTTTAAAAATATTTTTATATCAAGAACCAAAAACTCTCAAAAACGTCGGGCAAGATTTTCGCCAACATGGACTAAAGGTCCTCCTGGGCGATCATCAATCTGCCTGTTGGTAGCACCTGCTATCAAGATGTTTGGCTAAATTTGTCCATCCCCCCGACGCGAGGAAATCGAAAACAAATGCCAGAAATGCCGCACGTAGGATGTATCTCACATGAGAGGTGCCCGTAGCACTCGAAATCGTACATGCGATGCTAATGGTGACGCTTTTCGGTTCCGCAAAGTACATTTATAGACCCGCTGGCAAGAGGAAGAGCTTGGAAAGCGCCAAACAACTAGAAATAGAACTGCAATATGCTCTTCTCTTCTATTTTTTTTTTTTTTTGGTTTTTTCTGCTGCCTCAGTACTTAATCTTCGCGATTTATAGTGCAGGGGTTGGGGGAGATCGACGGAATATATATTTCTGTGCGATATTTTTGCCACTGCATTCCTGTCCTGTCACTCGCAAAAGTGCTTAGCCATGGGATTACTCTTTCACTTAAAAAAGCATATTATTTTTAATAGTGTATGGGTGATTAGTTTTAGTGTCATATCACAAATATATTGTCGTTTTAGAACCCATTACGTGCTATTTTTATAAGAAAAGTAATGTGACAGGTATTTAAAAGGCAGGGTTTTCTATGAGTGTTGAAATTTAATTTTAGAAAACTCTTTTCAATAAAAAAACCTATATACCTACTTTATTTTAACGCCTATAGTTTGCAAAGCTTTATGATAACTAATGATATGCCGCTATAAACTTTAGATTCTTTTAATATATTCATGTTTTATTTTATATAATAAAATAAAAACTATGAAAACTATGCACATAAATTAGAATATATTTCATGAAGAAACCCCAAAACATAATATTGTCGATATAATTTTAGTTCCTAACTTGGCAGATCTATAGAGATTAATGTAGAATGTAGAATTTATTACATGAAAAAACCCCAAAACATAATATTGTCGACACAATTTTAGTTCCTAACTTGTCAGAACTCTAGAGATTAATGGGTATAATCCCAGTTGATCATGACAGGATTTTTTGTTGGCTGCGTTGATATTTTCGACTTGTTCGGGACGCCATGTTTTTTCCCCTTTTTCTCATGTCTTCTGTTGGCAAAGTCGCAATAAATTGATTTCTAATGCAGTCTGGCTATCTGTCTATCTATCTATTATATGCACCGATTTCAGCTTAATCTGGCTTTCGCATTATTTCCGCTTTGATCGCACACACAGCGAGTGAAAGTATTTTTTCCTTTGTTCGACGAATAAAAAAGAGCCAAAAATATTGCACAATTTCATGCAGCTGCTTAATGTATGGTTCTCGTTTTGGTTGACAAAATTACGACACCATTGAAAGAGTTTTCGTATATTTTAAGTGGGTTTCGTTTTAATTGCACTTCCAGCAGAGCAGTAATTTTATTAAATTACCATTTCATATGGGTACAACTGTATCACGTATACGCAGTGTTGGCTTGGAATAAATATTTTTGTCACAGGAAGAATATTTTATTTGGGAGAATTTCGTTAAATGGGTCACAAATATTAAATATCATAATGGGATACTGTTGAAACATTTGCGATTCTGGAAAATGGTATTTCATTTTTCAGTTTCCATGTTGATATGTAAAAGAAACTGATACAAGTGTTCAGGGATGTTTCATAACATTATTCCAATAAATTTTTACACCGATGAAAGTAAAACATTCTAAGCCGAGGAAAACCCAGTAATCATTAGGGATTTACCACTATTTGTATTACTTAGTACCCCTCATAAGTTTTGACCGTTACATTTTCTGGTGGGGAAGAAAAGCACTACATTCTGAGGTTGGTATAACCACTAAAAAAGGGAAAGCTCTTGATAAAAAGCTCCGCGGTTTACCTCTGGCACAGATGGTGCCACCTGGCGAAAGCTCGAGAAGATATAGCCAATGTAAAAATCGCAACAGGATAAGGTAATGCAAATAAAGGCTTTTAAAATAATAGCAAATCATACTCTCTAAATAAATTTAAAAAAGTCAAAAAAGATTCAACAAGTTATGTTCACGTGGTGCTTACATAAATTAGTTTTCTTAGGGGATTCAAAATTAAAAGTTGCTTTCTTAGATTCATTAAAAAAATATTTCATTTAAAAACAGATTTGCTGGTAGAAAATTCCATAAGGGTATTTTAAAATGTATAACATTTCATGGCGGGACAGTTAGAAAATGATATTACGATAATTTATAACATATTTTACTAAAATTTAAGTGTAATATGATTTGCTTTTATTTTAATTGCCAAAACTTAAAGATACAAATATCACATAAAACGGATGCTGAAGAACTCACCTTCACATTTTAGGCCCTGAATAAAGAATCCTCCCATCAACGAACCGCAATGGTCACAAAAAGTTGGTGACATAAATGTATGGGGCTTGAACCGATGTGGCATATCAATCTTGAAGCGTTCTCGAAGTAACTTAATTGGTGAACAAGTAGTACAGAAATTTAGATATGAATTTTATAGGCTTATATGAGTTAGGAACCTACAATTGTACTGGCAGAGGTGAAAACGGATCCGGAACACTTTCCCAACAGCTTATCATGGCACTTTTTATGCACCACCGTCTGGCAAACTGGAAAAGAAGTTTTAAATTTAAAAAATATTGGAGTTTCAAGATAGTTAGTTCAACTTACTTATGCATTGGTAGCCTTGCTTGCCAAATCCCCAAAGGAATAAATTACAGAAGGCACAAAAGGTGGGCTGGCGAAAGAATTTCGCGACAAAACGATGACCATTGATGTCGTGGGTTCTGTAAAGATAAAGAAGTTATTATAATATTATAAACAAAAATATTTTGCAATTCTAAAAACATTCCATAATGATTTGTATATCCTATATGTTAACTAAGCTTATATTAGTTGAAGGTAATAGTAAATTTAGTTTCACAGTAGAATTAAATGAATTATGCATATAAACCAGTTAAATATACGTGTAGACTTAGCTCTTACAGTAGAATTAAAGAACTATAAACATTAAAATACTACAATTTTTAACTTGTAATTTTTGAAAATTAGTGCAGATATTAACATCGCCATTCTAAAAGAAATTTTGCTAATACAGATTTTTGATTTACATACAGAATATTAAAAATTATAGGGCTTTGTACATTTTCTTTAAAATTAATAACATAAAAGTATTCATTGTTTTAAATTTTACTCATACAGAGAGTACATATACCGTGTAAGTACATTTTGGTATCAATGTTCTCAATATTGGAACGAAATGGTAAGAAGAGAAAAGTTAAATTGAGTTTACTTAACAGCTTTTTAATAGGTATACACTATGGACTGGACTAATAGTATAGTTGTTGAGATATACAAGTAAATAACTCCAATTTAACTTAATTCAAGCACAATGAAAACCATTTTCGGCTTCAAAACTTTTGTTATATTTTTAAGCATATTTTTAACTCAGATGAGAACTTCAGAATTCTTTCTACCTTATTAGCTGATTATTTTATTATCTGTATATCTACTGTTTTGTATTAAAGAATCAATTGCAAGTTATGTTACTAATCTTAAAATGTTTCTTATAACTATTTTAAAACTATGATAACTAATATAAGTAATTTAACTATTATAACTATTTATAACTCACTTCTGGTGCTTGATGGCACCGCGACGATTGGTAATGCTCCTCGGGCGGGTCCTTCGGTCCACGTAGACCCCACCGCCAGTGACGCCACCACCATTGCCACCTATGCCACCCCGTTCCGCACCACCCGCACTGCTCTCCCGATCCCGATCTCTGTCCCGATCCCGATGGTATGCCTCCTCCTTGGAGTGCTGGCGTGGCAGCTCGAAGGAATGCTTTCCATAGTGGTCCCTGTCCCGGTACTGATCCCTTCGGGCACCGGAGGCACCACTGCTGCCACTCAAACCACTGCCTGCACCACTGCTGCTGGTGGAGCTCTGTTTGTAGCGACTCTGTAAAAATAAAAAGTATTTATTAACAAATGATATTAAATATTAATGCAAAATACATAAAATACCTGCATAATAAGGACTGTTTTTAATAAAGTTAAAATTAAAATGTTTTAGTAATGTTGTTCCACCTTTTTTACAATTTATTACATATAAAAAATATATATATATCCATGGATGGATCTCGCGTGTTTTACTACTTTATATTTATTACTAGCAAATTTAAAAATATTTTCAAATATAAATTTTATAAGAAGCTCCAGTTCAATATAGTCGTGTTTTATTTATAAACTAACTAAAAGTGGAAAAGTTTTGCTACGCCTACTAAGCCATTTTACATTCAACTACCTCATTTTTATTAAATACCTAAACGCACCTGCTATAAGGTAAATAAAATACCGGGAAAACACTTAAGTCTGTGTTTACACATTAGTTTTATTCTCTTAAATTGTTAAACAAAAGCTTAACCGAACAGCGTGTAAATGGTTTAAATTTGTAAATATACCTATTAGTTGTTAATGATTTTAAAATGACTGGGCAAATAGTTGTTTTAAATTCTGTGTCTATATTTTTGGGAATTGTTTGTGATTAGATTGAAGGGAGATATCTTAGAAATTTAAAGACTTTGTATAAAAAACCGTTATAAAAAGTGTAAATTTTTATAAATTATTATAACATATTGGATCAAATCAGTCCGCAGAAAAAAAAATTTATAAAAAAAAGGTGGATCTTACAAATATCAAGATGATACTATTTAATATAATGGTTATACATTCTTTGAAATTTTTTCCTGGATAGTACAGGAAAGGAGAAAAGGCCTCGGAATGTTACAAATTGATATTATAAGATGGTACTATCATTTAACAAATTTTCCTAACTGATTAGGTCCCCAACTCATTCAGTTCCAATGGGTTATTTGCTTTGATATTCACCTCATGACGGGACGATCCTCCAGAACTGCGAGGTCGCTGGCTGCTCGAGTTGGTTGTCTTCTGCTTTCGCACCTGGGCACGTGTGAACATCATCTTGTGGTCTCCCGGTTCCGCCTACAAGTCCACCTCCACATTCGATATGATCTTCTCCCAGGTATTTGGGCGTATTTGTGGGCTTCTGGTTTGTGTTTCGCTGGCGGGTTTATGCCGTGTACAAGGCTTTTTCTCTTATATTTATATTAAATAAACAGCTCGCATTTTTGGTCAGCTGTATGTTGTATCCTGCTTTTGGTGTACTGGCATTTTCGCCACGACTGTTGGCCAGGTTTAAAGACTCGTTGATGGATATCTGGAAAGCAACCAGAGCAGAGGGGTAAAATCAAAAGAATATAAAAGTATACTATATACAATACAAAATCGGTTCGGTTGGTGGTACAGCTGGCAGTTCCGTTGTGGATCGTGCCTTGATACAATATCGTTTCTATCCCACGCCCGACATTGGCCCCCTAGTCTGCCCTCTAAAAGCACTCCCCACTTTTTATCCCCCCTCCTCCGAAAAATTGTGTCACGTATGCGAATCGACATTGACAAGGGGCGGTGGGGGGAGGTGTTGATGAGGGTGAAGGCAGCCTCAAGAACCATTTGTCTGATGTCTGACTGATGATCTCTACACATCTATTAATTACACGGCAAAAAATTAAAAGGAAAAGATCATTATTTAACTTTTAAATATTTTCTAGTGTGGCCGTTCCTTATTTTTTCAGGTATTATAAAGCTGTGACAGGTTAAAATACCAGATAAAAAACCTAGTAAATGCAAAGATTTCATAATCATAAAAATGTTAAATAGCAAAAATATATTAAATTAAACAATTTCTTATTTTAATGACGTTTTTAATATCTTAAAAGTAAATATGACTTTATGGCATCTAATTTTTTTAAAATTAAACTGTGCCATTTATTATGATTTGTATTAAATATTGTGAATTTCTATTCAAATAAATTATTCAATCCGAAAGTTTGATTTCAGCTTGCAGAAATGTATTTTTACTAATCAATATAATTGTTACCTTCTTTATTATTAATTTGTGATTCATATCAGATATTTATTTTTACTAATCAATATAATTGTTAACTTCCTTCTTATTAATTTGAGAATCATACATATTATTAAAAACTTAAATAAATGAACCCTTACTCACAATTGGATTTATTTTAGGTGAATACTTGTGGTTAAGCTCAATGTTGTAGAAAAAGTTTTGTATTTTAGTTCTACATTTTAAATGCCAGTTGCTTTTAATTTAATATATTTTATGTTTTAAAACACACTGTGGTGAAAAATACTAGTTCTAATTGGTTTAGGTCAGATCAATCTTTTCTGTCATCAAGCTATTTCTCTAGGACGATAAAGTTCCCATTTTATGTTACAAAAAAAGTGTTAAATGTTTTTTCCTAGAAATATTCGTTTGGTCAAAACAATTTGTGATTCAACGAAATCAAGTTGTTTCAAGCATACTTTGCGTATGTATTGGGGGTGCTTTAAATTCATTATATGTTTCACAGGTTTTTGGATTTTTTTTTAGATATAAACATATATTTTTTGGAAAGGTGACTGGAAAGGCCGAATAATGTATTCCGAAATTTTACAGCTCTACACACTTAAGCGAAATTCTTGGAGGGAATCCACTGCCAAACGTTTAAAAATATGATTTCTGTTGTTGCTTCGACGCGGCACCAAAAATAAGCTCTTGATTCATATAAAATTTGTTGTGAATGCTTTTGACCGCCCCCGTCACGCCCTCCATGCCCGATTGTTGTTAATGTTATTAAAAATAGAAATTAAGTGGCGAATTGTGCGAGATTGCGTGCCAATTGATTGCCGGATATGATAAAAACACAAACAACATGTGCCAAAAGTGAGGCAACCAGCGAACCCAAAAAAAAAGGATGGAAGCTATATGCTCCGATTCAGGGTTAAGGTTTTCCCGTCGATCAAGGTTGAAGTCATTATGGGTCCAAAAGAATTTTAATTTGATTTTGGGGGTCTTTGAAAAGTGCATCTGTATGTGCCAATAGCAAACAAAAGCACAAGATAATATATATAAAATTTCTCCAGTGAGGAATTCTATTATTTTATGCACTTAACAGATTCCCTAAATAATAGTAACTGTATTATATTTTATAAGATTTAATGGATTTTAAATTAAAGTCTAGCTACAACTTTAAGGATCCAAATAATTAATGGATTTTAAATTGAAGTTTTGCTATACCTATAGGGATCCAAAAATTGTATCTTCCTTTCATGGGACTTATAAAAGATTTTTTGCTTTTTATATAAGTCCTAATTTTTTGCATTTTAGATTTTCCTTAAAATATATATTTTTACTTTATCCTTGTTTATATTTATTATCTAACTTTTCTTTAGATAGGGAAATCCTATTTTATGCTCAGAAATTGTGTGGTTTTAAGCAATCCAAGTTCGTTATTAAATGTTTTACATTGATTAAGAACTGTTTCTAAAAAATCATTTGTAAACTTAAAACATTGTACAAAAAATCGATGGAACTTTTTGAAATTAACTTTGATTTTCAATGTTTAATAAACAAGAATTTATGTCACTTTTTATATTATATTTTCTCGGTTTTGGTTTGCAATGAACAAGATGTTGGTAAAGAAGAAATGTTTGGCCTTAGGATATTGGCATCCCTTTGATAAACAAACGAACTTTTTCTGTTTTGTGAACTATGTTCCGCTGGTTTCTTTTTGCTTACTTTAGAATTTCAAACTTTCGACAGTTATTTTATGGTTTTTCTTATACATTTTTGAATTTCATTTTCCGTGAAGGTCAACTTTCCATCATAAATGAAAAGCCAAAACTTTCCATCACAAAAAGCGATCTTTCACAATCCGAAGATCCCTCACCTCTAAACAATATTTACATATTAGGTGCTAGAATCGTAATGTCCAAACTCACACGATCGATTTCTTTAATGAACTGATTTCACACCGCTGGTCCATTTTGGTTTTTGTTATTTCCGCTGCCAGTTGGTTTTGTTGATGGATTATCGAGTGGGCCATCAGAGATGACAAGCAGTTTATAAGGGGGGTATTCCGGATGATCGAAGGATCCCAGTTTTTAGCACGTGTCCGAAAATCTATTTGAAAGAGGGTGGGTGGTTAGGAGGGAAATGAAAACGGAACACAAACACACTGGAAAAGTAAAGACGATTTCGATTCTGGACTTTTGGGGGGCTACTATAAACACATTCCACATTGGTACACACGATAATAAATATTTCGTAGTGAAATGCTTTTGTTTTAATGCCCCGAAAAACACAGCGCAAATTGACTGTATGATTGTGCGGTTGCCAGAGCGTTCTGTTGCATTCTCTCCTCCAACTTATATACATTTATATATATCCGTATATAGTTTTATATGGGTGTGACGTCATGCCAAAGGGGAAAGCCTTTTTGGCCAGGTGCACAGGTGTGGCCATTCGAAAATGTCTCCCCTTTTTATCCATTTTTCCCCCTCTGCTTTTGCACTTTCACCATCACCAACACTTTCACTTGAAAATAAAAAGAAAATCGTATGTGCTCATTTATTTCCACGCACTTTTACTTGGCTGCATCACGCATACGCCACGTTGCACATTCCATAATTTTCAAACTTGTCCGATTTGTTGTGTGCGCAGCGACAAACAAAAAAAAAAGTGAAAATAATGATATTTTATGTACATATATATATACAGGCGAAAGTCGAAAAGCCACGAAATTCTTAATAAAGCAAAACAAGAACACACCGAAATGGCAACAACGTGGAACAATACAAAAAGCCAGCCGCAGAAAGTAATAATAAATAGATTCGAGTATCTGTCAGATACAAAGATACAACGTCAACGCGGAATCTTCCGCTCTGTTTGGCCGCTGCGTTCGCACGGGAGCGCACAGCATCCGTATCTGAAAGTGATATACCCGGAGACTACTATATCCGAGAACGTGCCCGATCTGTATCTGTATCCGTCAGTCTGCATCTGTATCTGTGTATCCATCGAATCGCATCCAGAGAGAAAGCCAAAGCCCAGCGATCTGTGCTCTCGGTTCTGTTTTTGTTTCGCCTTGCCCTCATCCTCCATATAGACAATATGTGTTTTCATCATATACCTCTGCAGGGCCCAACGATCATGTGCTCTTTTTACATTATTCTTTGAATTTTCTTCTGGCTCTCAATCCCATGGAAGAGGGCGCTAGAGAGAGAGATGGAGAGTCGCATCCGAAAGCTTCACTGTACTGAGAGAGCATCACTGTGCTTGTAAACAAAAATATCTACATTTTATTTAACTCCTTAAGACGTTTTAATCCTTTTAATTTTATTGAACTTACTTTACATAAAAACTGAATGTAGTATATGGTATTTATTGAAGTACCCAAAAGTGTTAACTAACAAAAAAATACTATTATAATTATTTAATTTTTATTTATCAACATTTTCAAGAAGGTATATATTACAGTTTTATTATTAAAAAGATAACATTTACCTTAAAGCAAAGGGAATTTATAACTTATCATTCGACTTCCAATACCAATATAAAATAAATATGTTAAATTTCCTAAAATATCTGTTATCATGAAAAACCAAGCATAAATCAGATTATTAAAAAAAATGCAGTCAGCAAGTCAAGATAAGAAATATGGTATTATAAGTAAGAAATAAAATTGATCTTACCTTATGTACTTCAATATAAAATGATTTAATCAATTTTATTAAAAAAAAAGTCAAATATTGGACATATTAAAAATCAACAAAATTTATAGGAGATTTCTTGTTCGATTCCCACATAATATTCCGAAAAAGCTGCAGAAGCTTTATTTTTTGGAATAGGCACGCGCCCTCTCATTTTCCCCAAGCTTAATGTTTATTTATGTATTTTGTTAATTTTAATCTATACTAAAAGAAACGAGAGGCGGGGAGTTGAATGCCAGAGAACCAAAATTCATTGGCACTTGCAAAACATTCTGAAAAGAAGTGCATGCCAACGTACTTAACTTGTCGAACATTTTTCTTAAATCAAATCGATCAGCTTCGTGATACGAACCAATCAATTTCAATAAGCAATTCGTTTTAATTTTCACACATTGGAGGCCATATACAAATTTGTAATGAAGTTGTATACTGTTGCATGAATTTCAGTGTCAATTATTGTCAATCATTTACGAAGAAAAAGTGAATTATAAAATAAAATAACAATTTTGAACAAAAATGCTTGATAGGCGAAGGTACTTTCAGTATAATTGTTGCTTGACTTAACTTTTTTTGCTGCACGCATATCTCCATCTCCCTCGCCCTCCCTTTATCGGGTATCTAATATTCAATGCCGTCGACTACAGCGTTCTTTCTTGTTTTAAGATGTGGAATGGTCCATGACAAGCTAGTCCTACCCTGTATATTTTCCCTTTTCTTCAAGTTAATATTAGTATTTAAAACAAAAAATTATTTTTAACTTGATTACTGTATTTGTAAAATGATATTTTAGTTATGGATTGAAATACTTAATAAAGAACAGGTAAACTTGGCTTTCAACATACTTGAATGTTTTTTATTCAACAGTCATCAAATCTATAAAATAAATATTAAGTTAAGGAACCAACAATTTGGGATTCTAACTCCTAATATTATAAATAAAGTGTTCAGTCAATGTGAAGCCACCTCTGCCCTTCAGACACTTTCCACTTTCACCGCCCTATTCCAAAATGGCAACTTAACCCGTGATGACCCCCGACAGCTCTCCGGACACCATCGGATATTGCCGGACAGTCCGGACGGACGGGACTCCGCCGGACTTTCGGCGGGACATCTCCACTTTGACTGAGACTTTGCCAATGCCCATTGGTCAAACACCGAACAATGATTGAGTTTCGAGTCAAGGCCGAGCTGGGAAAACTTTATCGTTTAACTTTTCCGTGATGGGGGGGAGGAGGTCGGAGGTTGGAGGTCGGAGGTCGGGGGTCAACAGCTGCCGCCTCTTGGCATTTGTATTCCGAATTGGCCACACTACTGATTCATGGGCTTCATTTTCCGGCGGTTTGTCTGCCGAAAGCGAATTGAATGGCATAAATCAGTTGGCCAGACAATAATGAAAATGCTTGCCCATATTGCCACACTTATGTATCCGCATCCGCATCCGTATCTGTATCTGTATCTGCATCTCGTCCTTTTGCTTATTGTTGTCTTCTATACAAATATATTGTGCGATATTGTGTATTGATATTCATTTCAAAAGTTAATCAAGCAAAAATGCTTTCAACTTTCCTGCCACAAAAGTGTGGTCTCATTTCAAGAGTTCGCCACTCTTTAATTTCGCCTCCGAAATGGATAATGGATAATGGATAGTCGCGTGCCAGGGGCTTATAAGTGGGATCCCAAGGATTCGCGGATTCGTGTGGCATCCAACAAATGTCCGTTGCATGCCACGCGAATTATAAGAATGCATCAAGATGGCGGAGATTGCATGCTGCAAGGATTTCTGCCAGCTGCGAAGGACGGAAAAAAATCTCTGAAAACCTGCACCTGGCATTTGCCGGTCATTACGGTTCGTTTATTTTTATTTATTTTATTTTTTTTGTGGATCTGCCAGTGGAAAATGAAAGTCTGAACAGCCAAATTATCTGGATAAATGAAATAAAGGCAGCGGGTGAGTCCTTAAACGGAAAAGAATTTTCCATTTAATAAATTTCATTTTTCTTACTTGGATAAGATTTAAATTTGGAGGGAGAAGTTTTACGGATTTTCGTGATATATTGCATTTTTTGGAAATGATATTGATTGTTGTTTTTGAATATCTACTTTAAAAATTTCAATTGGTACTTCGAAAAGGTGGATTTAATATTTTATTTTCCTTGCAAGCAAAACAAACTAAATGTCTCTTACTTTGGATAAGGCTTAAGTTTTGAGGGAGGAGTCTGTTGGACTTATTCTTTGGCTCAAAAATTTATTGAATTCATTGGAAACAATATTTATGATTGTTTTCAAATATCTACTTGAAAAATTCCGATAGGCTAGATTTTATATTTTATTTTTCATGAACGAAAAACAATGCCTTCTCTTAAAAATTTAATTTTTATTACTTGGGAGGCGTTTAAAATTTCTGTAATTTCATCATGATAAATGTGAGTTTGGGTTATATATTTTATTAAAAATCACACCATTTTAAAGAAAGTAGAGTTTCGGATACATTGTTTATTATTTAAGAAGCTTTTGGATAAGCTTAAAACTATCGCTAAATGTTTTGGTATTTAATCTGAAATATAATGCATTTAAATTTGTGTATACATTACATTTCTAGATAGGATACTTTAATTTGAGAAATTTTAAAACGCTGATAGTGTGAACTGTGTGCGGAAACATGTATGCTTGAATTGTTATAAATTCCAAGACCAAGCAAACGCCTTAAAGTATATCTAAGACCAGACACAAACCACCGTGAAATATAATAATAATTTACGTAAACTACAATAACGATGGTTTATATGGGTTTTGCACAAAGGCAGCTACCCAATGAGTCAGCTTCCTGAGCCCCTAGATTCCGCCTGGATTAAGCCCAAACATTTTGATGACCACAGCTGGAGAAAGTACATATGGTATACACATGGAAATGGAAATGTAAATGGGTGGGGTTGGGTTGGGTTTGCTTGGATAGGTGGGGGAATGGAGTGCGTACCATATATAACCATTATCAGGTGTCAGTCCCGTTGTTTACTTAGTCAGCGACAATTTCCATTCCAAGACAGGGTCCACAGCTCCTTTGACAAAAGGGTCCTTGGCAGTCGCACACGTCGTACAATCAATTGCTATTAGTTTTCATTACACACAAATTACCATAAAATCACACAGCCAGACTCCTTTGGCTCCCCCTTTTCTTTTCTTTTCTTTACTTTTTCCTTTTTTTTTGGAACTACTACCGAACACTTTTTCGATATTCATGGAATAATTACACTTTATCAGGGACACTTCATGAATTAACAACGGCCAAAAAGGAAGGGCTCCCTGCTCCTTGCCACTGAAATTAGTCAAGTTTTGTTGCGTTTACGTGGAAATTATCGTAATTAGAATATATTGAGCAATAAAAGTGATTTTTATTATTGAACTTTCGCCCGGAGAGAGAGGGGTCACATACTCGTTTGCAGTTGATTTTGTTGCCCAGGTGAATGGTGAACTTTATCGACATTGTCGGAGGCAACTTTTTCACTTGCAGGGCCGCCGAAAATCCCGTCGAACTTTCCCAGAGTGGCTAATAGTTGGGGGAGTAAGCCTCGGGTTCTTCAAAGAGTTTCGGACCCAGAAGCCCGAAGCCCTGGACGCTGGGCCAAATTAACTTTGATGCCTGGACATAAAAACGCAGGCCATTTGCCTGCTCTTAAGTATCGTCACTCCACAAAGAGAGTTGCAGGCACTGTGAAAAAATCATGGAGGAAAGGTTTTGCTTAAAAATAATGATAACAAGGTAATTAATCATCAAATTGTTTATGAGCCATATTGGGAAAATATAGAATGATATCTTAAGAACATATTTGCAAGTTTGATTAAGTAAAGACTTCAATCTAGATTATATAACATTTTTGTCAAATAAAAGTGTTTTTCAAAAATCTTTGTTTACTTAAGCTTAAACCTTATAAGGAATTTAGGAAAACTTTTTATTTTTAATCGAAGTTTGCTTGAATTGGAATGTATAAAATATTATTTAACACAAAATTAGGTAGTAACATTACCTTTTAAGTTTAGTTAACCATCTGCTTTAAGCTTTTGAAAATTTAAATTAAGTTCTAATGATTTTAAAGAAAAACACATCTTTTACCAAATATTACATTTATTCCCAGTTCCAAAGTAAAATGTAAGTATTTTCTATTAATTGTGATGTTTCGTTTCGGCTATTAATTTTAAGAAAGTATCTTATTAGAAAAACTAAAGTTTATAATTTTGGATAAATGCCAAAAATTATTCTTTCTTAATTTTTATTTTTTACCTTTATTTGAAAGGCTAGTAAGAAAATTAAAAAAAAAAATTGGAATAATAAATAACAAATTTGTATTTATTATTTTTTAAATATTTTACTTAAATATTTTTAAATAATTTTTCATCTTTTTTTTTAAAGCTTAAAGATATTAGCTTTGATTAAATCCCCAATTGCCACCCAATCGTGTAGTTATTTTTCTGAGGTTTTGGCTTGAAAAAGAGGTCTGGGTTGGGGTCAGTGGTCAGGGGTCAGGATTTGGAGGGTCCGGTTTCCGAGTAAGCACATGTGTATGTTTTGTCAAGAAGCGAATGTCAATAACCAAAAACAGCTGTCAAAACACAGACGCTCCTCCAGGAGGATGATAATGTAATTTGACAATCAAGCGAGTGCCACCAGGGCACCGAAAACGAGCTGAACTCTGAACTCTGAACCCTGAACGAAGGACCCAACACCCTGGAATCCAGGACTCCTGGATTCTGAATTCTGGAATACCGAATATCGGACTTTTGGGCCGGACTAATGCAACTTAATCGATTGGCATTGCGGCATTCTGGCCATTTTCTAGGTAATCGACTTTGATGACCATACTTGGGATGGCCAATGGTAATGGTATGGGAATGAATTCGGATGGGATGCGAAAATGCGGATGGGGATTTAATGAGCAGGCAACTGACATGAAGGCCTCATAAATTGTTGCCTCGGCCGACGCGTCGGCTTTTATGAAAACATTTCCGTAACACCGAGGCCGCCCATTAAAGGGCAGGATGAAATGGTTGGAATGGAAGTTGACGTCGCCCTATGGCCACATTGCACTTAGCCGAAGGTCCTGGCCATCGTATCGCATCGCATTGTTTTGTTTTATATGCAAAGAGCTTATAAAATTGAATAGAGCCTCGCGTATTTTCATAATAATGGCTGCGATGTGGGCACTGCGTATAACCCGCTTAATGCGTGCACTTAAATCTATAATATCAGAAAGCGTGTAAAAAATGTTGCATATAAATTACGCCCTTTTTTGCAGGGTGGCTCTGGTTCTAGATACTTTCACAGCTTGGGAAATTCGAATAGAAAAGACGGGCTTTAAAAGGTATAAGGTGAAAAAGGCAGGTCGATTTTTAATAGGAATTTTTTTGACTTTGTCTAATATTACTTGAAATTTACTGTTTAACTTTCAAAAAATTGTTGGTCATTAAAAACTTTCTTTTCATAAATGCTCACCTTTTTTTTTATAATAAGCTTAAAGATTATTGGTCAATTATGATAATGTCCTTTTTATTTTTTTTCTATTGATAAAATGTTAATATTATTACAAATTATAAAATTGTTTTTCATTAAAACCTTAGACATTTTTTGTATATTTATTTATTTTGCCCATCTGATTGATTAATATAATTGTAATCGAAAATAATATGAACTGTAGTCGTAGTACTCTAATTTGCTTGATTAAAAATTATCTTTGCTTAAGATTAGCTATTTTTAAAACTAATAAAATGACTATTTATGAATGACAATACATAAAGAATTTATAATTCAGTTAAAATAAGAAAAGCTGTATGAATGATTAGAAATATGATGTTAAAATAGTATTGCAAACACATTTTAATACAATAATTCTAAAACATTAAAATTTACTTGAGAATATGTTAAAATTGTAACTAAAGTAATTAATACGTAATTTAAATCTCTTATTTTTTAGCCGATTTTAAATCTCATCCAAAATCCTTAAATACAACTTGGGTCCAGCCCAAAAGAGTGTCCAGCAATAAATAGAAAAATTACATTAAAATAATGTTGTGTAAGCGAAAATTGCGTTTACAAATCCAATCTGTGCAGAGTCAAAAAGGGGCGATATAGAGTGGAAATGCGAATGGGTATGGCTATGGCTATAGGTATGGGTTCGGGTACTATATAGTCATGGGTGATAGAGAGCACCCCAGCAGTGTGGCACAAAATGGTCGAGTTTTTATAGTAACGCCCACATTAAATTACAAGCGGCCAGATAACTTTGCCAATGGCACTTTGATGATGCCGTTTGCCATTTGCCATTTGCCGTCCTGAAACCTGAGAGAAGGCCAGTTCGAGTTGGCTGGAGTTGGAGTTGGTGGAACATAAAGTTTGGAGCGTCGTCTTTTTGATGATGAACAACTGCAGGCGCATTCATTTTCAGCCGGAGATGGTAATAAACTACGATATGACACTGTAAAAAAAATTGAATCCCTAGTAAAAGTATTTTATATATGGGCAATACGCTAATGAAAAATGAAAGAAAATAATTTTCCCTTCAATTTATTATCTTTCAGGCTTGTTCTCTATTGATTGACTTATCTTTTTTATATAATGGTATATAATATTACCATAAGTATTTCAATATGTTTATCAAACAGATCAAAAATTTATCAAATTCGAGAAAATGTCTCAAAAATAAAAAACCAGAACAGGCCTGTAATTTTATAATCTCAAAAACATAAATGCAAAGTAAAGTCTGTTATAATGACGGGAAATATTTTTAATACATTTTATAAAAAGGTTAAAAACCTAAACATAAGTATCTGAAACTAATGTTTGAGCTCCTAATGGGAAGGCATTTTAAAAGACAATCGAATCATTTTTTAAATAATGATTCATAATAAAATGTACATTTAAGAACACATTTTGTGTTTTTTAAACATTTAGCTTTTATTTGTTAATATTTATGTTTAATAATAATGTTCTAAAATATTTTACCAGATTTCCTAGTGGGTTTTTAAAGTACAATTTTAGGGAAATAATCATTTGATTAAGAATGAATAAAGTTTATCCGTTCTTTTCATTTTTATACATTTAATGGCTTGTTATGTAATAAAGAAT
The DNA here is from genome assembly GCF_013340165.1 of Drosophila suzukii. Classification (NCBI taxonomy): domain Eukaryota; kingdom Metazoa; phylum Arthropoda; class Insecta; order Diptera; family Drosophilidae; genus Drosophila; species Drosophila suzukii. The sequence goes on from NW_023496847.1 coordinate 505,580, forward strand.
TTCCTTAATTATATTAAATTTTTTTTTTAAGTGTGCAGAGCGAGTGAGTGGAAGGCCTTTCGCTTTTGCGGTCTCGCTCTTTCCCAGGAACCGGAAAAGGACTCTTCGCATTGCTTCCCGTCACTTGTGGCTTTTCCAGGAGAAAGGGAAAAGTGTGGGGAAAGCAGACAGGGGAAGGGGGAAATGGTGAAAGCGAAGGGGCATCGGCTGAAGAGAAAACTTAACAAGCTGGTCAGGCAGGCAAATAGATAAACTAGCACCGCATGCTCGGCAATTTGACTCCACTCGGCATGCTGGTTGTGCACAGGTGTTGCCCCACCGGAAATTGTCAAAGGGGGAAAGGGGGGGCCAGGGGCGTTGCACAAGGGGGTACACACATGTCCTGGCCATGGACAAGCGTTTCAGATTTACAAAACATTTTATTCAGTCGAAGTCATAGTAGCAACAACCGCTCGGGTTCACAGTTTCCGGAATGCGATGCATCCAGTTCCTTGTACTGAGAAAAACCACTCAAGAAATAGCTTAAGTAATAAAGAAAATTAAATAGCTGAATCAATTAAGTCTAATTAAAGGATATTTTTGTGGTCAATTCAAGGAATGCTTAAAATAAATTGATAGCAAAAGGGGTAACTAAAATGAATTAATAATATAAATAATAAATAAATCAAAGGACAGGATTGTTTCGGGCAAATGGGTGGAACAAAATAAAATAATTTTAAACATTTTTAAATTTTATTAATATTAAATTCATGAAATTCATAAAAGTTCGCTGATAAGGAGTCATATATTTAGCTCAAATACAAAAACATATAAATTTTATCTTCATTTGTATGGTTCATGTATATTTTTAGCTAAAATGAGTAATGTATTAAGTGAATTTAATATTTACCTAAAACCTAATTTAGTTTCCAAAAGATCTAAAAAAAATTATAAATATTTTTTCAATTACTTATAGTTTACAAAAATTATTTTAAATTCTATAAGTTATTATGTAGACTTATAATTCTCATACCCATTATATAATTTATTGTATTGTTTAATTTTTAATCTAATAAATTATAAAGCTTAAAGGATTGAATTTTATTAATTTGTTATTTATTGCTTTTACGTATAGCTTAAAAAATTATTTTTTTGTAAATAGTATTATTTTCATTTAACTACAGATATACTTTTTAGAATTTTTAGTTTAGGCAGGAATAGTAATACATATTCTCATTTATTACAGGGTATTTTTAGCTTTTAGAGTACAAAATCCAAGAGACCATATTATAACCCTTTTCCACTAATCTTACAGTATATTATAGCATTTCCTTTGATGTCGATTCGAAAGTGCATGTCCTGCGGTAATTATATACATATTTCGAGCAGTGCCAAAGTGGCTGGAAATGGAACGTCTGTGTTTGCGGTGGCCAGGAGCAACTAGCCACTAGTTGGAGCTACTAGCCACTAGTCGCAGTGCAATTGCAGCACGTCCATCAGTGGCCCATTGTCTGTGTCGCGCATACATAATGAAGTGAAGTGATTGGACTGGAGGGGAATGGGAATGGGAATGGGAATGGCAGTCCAGGGTCCACAGTCCGCAGTCCAGAGATGGGAGTTCACCTGACCTGACCCACCGGCCACCTCATCATACTCATCCGCATCCCCATCCCCATCCTCATCTCCTCCTGCATCATCATCATCCTCATCATCGCCGGCTTGGATGTCAGGATGTGGGGCGGCGATTGGCTCCTGTTTGTTAGCGCTCATTGTGGAGGCCAAGGAGGCGGGGCAAATGGGGGGGGCTGGGAAATTGCTGGGAAAATTGAAGGTGGGCGGGGTGAAAACTGGGAAACTGGGAAAATGGGCGGCATGTCGGTGTCGGATTGTGCATTGAAAGAAGCGCAATTAGCACTTCGATTGTGTTCAGTTGACGCGATTTGCATCAAATTAATGTCTTCATCAGGCAGACAAACCGGACGGACAATCGAAAACGGACAATTGAAAACATTTTGCTTTCGCAAAATGACAAATAGAATCAGGCCAAAAAACAAAACAAATAATTTCGTATAAATCGTGCCATTTTCGTTGGGTTTTATACATTTTATTTTATGTTCAATGAAAGGATTGCTTTAAACTCGCATTGTTGGCGAAAAATTAAATTTACTGGCTAATTTGGTTTACAGCTTGTTTGAATGAAAATTTATCGAAAGGCGTTTGTATTCAATTTGAATCGAATACGAAGTTAATTTGGCATACATCGACTCTTTTGCCATATGATCAGAAGAGGTCAGCGTTTATTAAATAAATGCCATTTATTGAATAAAGTAAAAGGTTTTTAACTTTAAAATACATATTTCAATGGGGCTAATTTTAAAGCTTTACTTTTACTTGTTGAAGCTATCAAAATGGTTAAATTGTTATAAAACATTTTTTAAAGAAAATAAAAATATGAAGATTAACAGAAAGATAACAGATAACAAACAAACATAACACATAACATAACAAATAACTAAAAATAACTCCGACTTTACTCACAGCTCCTAATTTTTTAGCGGTTTTTTAATCGTAGTTTAGCCAAATCAAGGCGTACAGCTGAAAAACCGACTGTTTTGAGCAGCTTGCTACAAATGCTATCGATTCCCATCACTTTCAGGAATATTTATTTTTTGACCCATTTTCTCATTTTTTTTAAGGGGGTACATCGGCAATTTTTGGGATTCGGATTTTGGTCAAAAATACTCATTTTTTAGTGGTTTTTCAGTCGTAGTTTAGCCAAATCAAGGCATACAGTTAAAAGAAAGACTGTTTTGAGCAGCTTGCTACAAATGCTATCGATTCCCATCACTTAAAGGAACATTTATTTTTTGACCCATTTTCTCATTTTTTGTAAGGGGGTGCATCGGTTATTTTTGAGATTCAGATTTTGGTCAAAAATACTCATTTTTTAGTGGTTTTCAGTCGTAGTTTAGCCAAATCAAGGCATACAGTTAAAAGAAAGACTGTTTTGAGCAGCTTGCTACAAATGCTATCGATTCCTATCACTTTGAGGAACATTTATTTATTGACCCATTTTTGCATTTTTTATAAGGGGGTACATCGGTTATTTTTGAGATTCAGATTTTTATTCAAAATTACTCATTTTTTAGTGGTTTTTCAGTCGTAGTTTAGCCAAATCAAGGCGTACAGCTAAAAGACCGACTGTTTTGAGCAGCTTGCTACAAATGCTATCGATTCCCATCACTTTAAGGAACATTTATTTTTTGACCCATTTTCTCATTTTTTATAAGGGGGTGCATCGGTTATTTTTGAGATTCAGATTTTGGTCAAAATTACTCATTTTTTAGTGGTTTTTCAGTCGTAGTTTAGCCAAATCAAGGCGTACAGCTAAGTGAGCGACTGTTTTGAGCAGCTTTCTTCCAATGCTATCGATTCCCATCACTTTAAGGAACATTTTTTTTTTGACCCAATTTATCATCTTTTATAAGGGGGTACATCGGTTATTTTTGGGATTCAAATTTTGGTCAAAAATACTCATTTCTTAGTGGTTTTTCAGTCGTAGTTTAGCCAAATCAAGGCGTACAGCTAAATGACCGACTGTTTTGAGCAGCTTTCTTCCAATGCTATCGATTCCCATCACTTTAAGGAACATTTAATTTTTGACCCAATTTATCATTTTTTATAAGGGGGTACATCGGTTATTTTTGGGACTCAGATTTTGGTCAAAAATACTAATTTTTTAGCGTTTTTTCAGTCGTAGTTTAGCCAAATCAAGGCGTACAGCTAAAAGACCGACTGTTTTGAGCAGCTTGCTACAAATGCTATCGATTCCCATCACTTTAATGAACATTTATTTTTGGACCCAATTTCTCATTTTTTTAAGGGGGTACATCGGCTGTTTTTGGGTTTCAGATTTTGGTCAAAAATACCCATTTTTTAGTGGTTTTTCAGTCGTAGTTTAGCCAAATCAAGGCATACAGTTTAAAGAAAGACTGTTTTGAGCAGCTTGCTATAAATCCTATCGATTCCCATCACTTTAAGGAACATTTATTTTCTGACCCATATTCTCATTTTTTGTAAGGGGGTGCATCGGTTATTTTTAAGATTCAGATTTTGGTCAAAAATACTCATTTTTTAGTGGTTTTTCAGTCGTAGTTTAGCCAAATCAAGGCGTACAGCTAAAAGACCGACTGTTTTGAGCAGCTTGCTACAAATGCTATCGATTCCCATCACTTTAAGGAACATTTATTTTTTGACCCATATTCTCATTTTTAGGGATTCAGATTTTGGTCAAAAATACTCATTTTTTAGTGGTTTTTCAGTCGTAGATTAGCCAAATCAAGGCATACAGTTAAAAGAAAGACTGATTCAAATTTTGGTCAAAAATACAAATTTTTTAGTGGTTTTTCAGTCGTAGTTTAGCCAAATCAAGGCATACAGTTAAAAGAAAGACTGTTTTGAGCAGCTTGCTACAAATGCTATCGATTCCCATCACTTTAAGGAACATTTATTTTTTGACCCATTTTCTCATTTTTTATAAGGGGGTGCATCGGTTATTTTTGAGATTCAGATTTTGGTCAAAATTACTCATTTTTTAGTGGTTTTTCAGTCGTAGTTTAGCCAAATCAAGGCGTACAGCTAAAAGACCGACTGTTTTGAGCAGCTTGCTACAAATGCTATCGATTCCCATCACTTTAAGGAACATTTATTTTTTGACCCAATTTCTCATTTTTTATAAGGGGTACATCGGTTATTTTTAAGATTCAGATTTTGGTCAAAAATACTCATTTTTTAGTGGTTTTTCAGTCGTAGTTTAGCCAAATCAAGGCGTACAGCTAAATGACCGACTGTTTTGAGCAGATTTCTTCCAATGCTATCGATTCCCATCACTTTAAGGAACATTTAATTTTTGACCCAATTTATCATTTTTTATAAGGGGGTACATCGGTTATTTTTGGGACTCAGATTTTGGTCAAAAATACTAATTTTTTAGCGGTTTTTCAGTCGTAGTTTAGCCAAATCAAGGCGTACAGCTAAAAGACCGACTGTTTTGAGCAGCTTGCTACGAATGCTATCGATTCCCATCACTTTAAGGAACATTTATTTTTTGACCCATTTTCTCATTTTTTATAAGGGGGTGCATCGGTTATTTTTAAGATTCAGATTTTGGTCAAAAATACTCATTTTTTAGTGGTTTTTCAGTCGTAGTTTAGCCAAATCAAGGCGTACAGCTAAAAGACCGACTGTTTTGAGCAGCTTGCTACAAATGCTATCGATTCCCATCACTTTAAGGAACATTTATTTTTTGACCCATATTCTCATTTTTTGGGATTCAGATTTTGGTCAAAAATACTCATTTTTTAGTGGTTTTTCAGTCGTAGTTTAGCCAAATCAAGGCATACAGTTAAAAGAAAGACTGTTTTGAGCAGCTTGCTACAAATGCTATCGATTCCCATCACTTTAAGGAACATTTATTTTTTGACCCATTTTCTCATTTTTTGTAAGGGGGTGCATCGGTTATTTTTGAGATTCAGATTTTGGTCAAAAATACTAATTTTTTAGTGGTTTTTCAGTCGTAGTTTAGCCAAATCAAAAGACTGTTTTGAGCAACTTTAAGTCTCTACTATCGATCCTCAACACTTTAAGGAAAGTTTATTTATTAACCAATTTTGGTTTTTTTATAAGGGCTGAAACTGACATCACTTATTTTTCAAAAATATGCCAAAAATTGTATATATTCAGATTTTAATGCCATTGGACGGGAAATTTAACTACGAGATCAACGAGGTATTGCATTCCTCATTCTGAGCTTTATTTTCATTTTGCCAGCCAAAACACTGATTTTTTAGTGCGAAAAAATTAGATTCCGATTTTAGTCAAACACTTTATAAAAATGTACATAATTTTGATATTTTGTAGTATTCTTAAAATCCCCATTGTTGGGAGTGCCACAGAAATCAATGCTGTTTTTGAAATTTTTAAACTTATGGTGTCTAAAAGTATGCAACAATTTATTTTAAATGCAATAATTCAATGAATTCATTCAGAAAGAATTATGTATTGCATACTTTTCGTCTTTTAAAAATTCTAGTAGATAACAAATTTAAAACCCTAGTTAAATGTGTGAGAATAAAAAATATTTCAAAAAGCAAACGGTAAAAATAAATAAAAATATATAATTTTTTAAAAACTAAAAACGCTGTGTAATTGACTGCGCTGGGAATCAGTTTTCTTGGGGGTTTTCAGGGTGAAACTTGTTGAGCTTTCAGGGTCAGCACAATTGAGTGTGGATTTGCAGCACGTATCCCGAGTCTTTGTATCCATATCTGCGACTTTCGTCGCGAAATGATCCAAGTGGCATCTGCTTATCCTGTCGCCCGATTCTTGTCTCCTGGCATCCTTTATTTATTTATTTTCCCTGCTTTCTTTCGCTCTGGTTTTGGGTTTTTCTTTTTTTCCCCTCAGCCAGTGTGTGTGTGTGTGTGTGTCTCTCGCTCTTGTTGTTTTTCTGGCTTTCCTTTTCTTTCATTTGCCTTCAATGCAATTATACTGGATAAATATCTTCTTCCGTTTTAGCTGTAATTACAAAAGTTTAATTGAGTTTTCTCGGCTCGTTGTGTTCTTTTTTGCTGCTGCCTTCACTGTTGTTGTTGTGGGCGGAGTTTAGGTGGGTGGCATCGAGATGGGGCGGCAGGAGAAAGTGGGTGGCCAACCAAGTTTTACCCCAGCTTTCGTCCTGAAGTTGTCGTATCGTTGTCGCCGCGGCTGCCGTTGACGTTTCTCCATCGCCATCCCAATCCCAAACCGAATCCGAATCCCAGACCCAATCTCGAATCCAAATCCAACTCGGAGTCTGGCTCCTACTTCTGCCATATCTCCTCCGTCTGTCCGCATCCAACAGATTCTTTTTTCCATGCACAGAGCGAAAGTTTGATCATGAATAATTTATCAGATTAAAAAATCTTTTGGTAATATTTTGAGTTTGATAAAGATTTCTCAAATCTTTGCATTTAAAATAAAAATAAAAAAATTAAAATAAAAAAATTATAAAATGTTGTAATATTGTATTAGTTGTTCCTGTCTTTAAAGTACATTTTTTTAAATATCATTAAAATCAGAGTTGATATGTGTGGTAACCATTTATTTATGAGCATTATGAGCATAGACTGGGAAAACTTTCCATGTATAAATCTAGTAATATGAGAAATCAGTATTCAATGGCACATTTTTTAAGAAACACGAGGTATCAATGATCAATGAAAAATTATTAAAGCTATTTATAACACCCTATTGCTGACGTATCTAGCCTTTTTCAGGTCGAATCTATTATTTTGTTTTGTAAGATATAGTCAGAAAAGCTCTTTAAAAATTCAGTTTTTTAAAAGTCCCTATTGTTTTCTGTCCTTCTTTTAAGAAATTAATTGTTTCTATTATCCTTTTTATTCCACATTTATAATTGTCTAAGTATTAAATACAAATCTATATTATACAAAATTAATTACGAAATATTTTTATTTTTCGTGTACCTTCATCTGCTGGTTATTGTTGATGTTGCAAGAAAAAAAGGAAAAGAGTTGCCGCTCGTTGTCAGGCTGCCAGAACAGGCCTGTCTGTCTCCTGGCCACGTGATTGTTTTCCTTTTGCCGGGCCTCTGGCAAACACTTTGTTAACACCACACCACCCAACCAGCCACCCACTCTCTCCTCAAGGACGCATAATAAAAAGTGATTAAAACGGAAAATAAAGCTGCTAGCTGGGCTGCACAATTTATTGATAAAATGAAAAGCCAAGTTTCTGGGCCTAAATACACTTGGCTAGATGGAAAAAAAGGTGGCAAACAAATTGAAAACATTTATGTTATGAAAGGGTCTGCCTAATATTAAATTGTATAAGAAATTTAAATTTATGTTTCCATTAAAACATAGTTTAATTAAAACAAAATACTTTTTTCTATAAATAAAAAATATATTTATGATGCTTACTTGTTTTTGAAAATATAATAAAAATGATTAGAAAGTAGTTATTAGTTAAAAGTGCCAGATATTCTCTTTTACTTATTCAGAATTTTAAAAACATAAAACATAATAATAAAACATTTTGATCAAGGCCTAATCTAATATTTATTTGTATTTAATTTCATTAATTTAACAAGTATCCAGTACAGATTTGATTGAAGTAAGCCTAGCGTTAAACAAAATTACACCCATGATTAAATTTCAATAATTTAAATCTGGAAAATCTTTTAATAAAGCCTGTGAGAAAATGAGTTTTTCTTGTTTACATACGAATATGAATAAATGCCGATACATTGGAATTATTTATTTCTTTTTAATTTGAATTGTGTTTGCAATCAACAAATAATTTCTTATTGAAATTGTATGCATTATTTCCTCATAAATAAAATGCCTTTCTCGACGGGTCCTTCACATTTTCCGCCCTCCGAACTGCAGATGTGTGCGTTTGATGGAGGTACTATGAGTGTGAGTTGGCAAAGTCAATTTATATTTTAATAAATAGCGAAAGTGTTGAGCAGCGCCACAAGAACGCATCTCAAAAACCGGAGGACGAGAAGGAGCAGTTTGACTCTGGTTAATTTATTCATTGCAAATTTACATGCTCATGTTTGCAAATTTAAAAACTGCACATACACACTGGAAAAAGGGGGGGCGGGGGAAGTTTATTCAAAGCAGACTTTCCCTTTAGTAATATGTAAATCGGATTGCCAGCCCAGCAGTTCCCAGCAATCTGCAGCTCAGCTCAGCACACACATCGCACGCATCTGCATCAGCGCCTCCACAGGATGGCATCCCCAGCATCCCATCATCCCCAGTTCCCCAGCATTTACATATCATAGTTAACCCAACAAACGGCGGCGGGATATGGTATTATGATTCGCAAATTAGCTCCCCAGGGTCCAGAGTGGACTTGTTGATTTTACACATGTCCGCCAATATAAAACTATCTCCAAAAGTTCGGCACACAGATTAAACTTAATGAATTTAAGCTTTGCTTGTAATACATATTTTGTATACCGTTTTGTTAAGCCGTCATAAATTAATTTAGTTTTTTGTTAATTATTGTTCTGATTTATTAAATTCTTATTAAAATGCAAACAAAATAGACAAATTATGTTTTACATCTTTAATCTCTAAAAAAAATAATAAAATGTATTTTTTGGTTTTTAAAATATTTCTAAAAATTGAAATCCATTTGCAATCGATACTCCTTAATTTATTTTATAGACAAATTATAATATATATATGCTGGGTAAGATTTTTGTGTTGTTGGTGACCATTTAACAGTGCTGTGATTGTATAAAGTAATCAACCTAACAAATTCTGTTAAAATTTAAATTATTATATTTCTAGATAGCATAAAAAACTATTTTTTATAATTTTTTTGCATAGAAGTTTATTATTTTTTATTTTACATTTTTATTCGGGGTCTTGTGCGTTTTCTTCAACCTAAAATAAAATGTTAAATATCTGATATTGTATGTCCCATAACTATTTTAATAGCTGTATAAACATGTTTGTGCTTCTTTTATAATATCAAAGATATAAATATACGAACTATTTTACTCTTGAGGAAATTCAATTTTTAAGAGTACATTTCTTACATTTATAAATTTTTAAAAAAATTGTTATTCACTAATTTACTTTATGTTAATATTATAATTTTACCATCATTCTGTCACTGGCAATATTTTTATTTCCAATCTTACATTTTTCTTTAAACCAATTGGCATTTTCCTTTTAACAGCTTTTTAGTATTTTTACACAGGTACTTGAGTTCAGATATGATTTATTTTTCCGCTCAATAGTGTTGACTGTGTATTATTATTGCTCATCACAACGATTTTGCCAGCTAAGTGTTTACTTTTTTCTGTTTTTGTTTCGGTTTTTTGTTTCGGTTTCGTCATTCCCCAATTGAATTGGCCGGACATAAGGCAGCCGTTTCAAATCTAATATAATAAATTACATACGCTCGGGTAATCTAATATTTATGATGAAAGTATACCTAGGCATAAACCACTCGGTCCCAAGAAAACATAACCAGACTTATCCACACCCATTTCATATGCATTGGATGAAAAGAAATTCGCTCAAATTGTGGGTGGAGCGGGGTGTGTTTTCTTTTTTTTTTGTATTTTGTGGGTGGATTCAGTGGGCTATGGGCTGTGGGCTGTACGGCACTCCTGTCAAAACAAATCCGTAAGAGATTACATTAAAAGGCGCATTTGGACAGCTCAATCGCAAAATAGCAAAACATTCCTGCAGAATCCACTCAATGTGTGTGGGTGTGTGTTCGAGATATATCCCCAGCGGATTTACTAGACGCCAACACCCAAATCAAATCTGCACTCCTCACTCCCCCAGATTTCCCCCCCCCGCTGTGCGACGCTTCCGGTTCCGCATTCCGCATTCCGCATTCCCCGGGAAATGATGGAAAGTTCTCTGATGCAAGCTGACAGTAGTTTTTTATTACGAATTCATGTAATCTTTCTACGTGGCTCGCTTTTTTAAACGGCCAATCTCTCATTCTCCAGGAAAACTTCGGGAAACTCTGGGAAAATTGAGGGAAAGGTGGTTGACAAGCTGGAACTTCGATTGATTCAATAAGCGATAAATTATGTTAATTCCAGGTTGGATTCCTCGTTCGGCGGGGTTTCTGTTCGCCTCAATTCAGATTAATGAACACTGGCTGTGTGGGTTGTGTGCATGTGGAGATGTACGGGTTTTAGCAACAGCTTCAAATGGTCAATACGGCTGGAAATGGAAATTAATGATGGATACATTACAGATGACATCCGCTAATTAAATGAGGGTTGCTTAAATGCTTTGTGATTGAACCTTTATCGGTTTTGCACAAGGGTTAATATTAAGTTTTATAATATTATTGTTAAGAAAATATTTTTAAAATTAATAGAGGGACCAGAAAAGTGATTGAATAATATCTTCAAGTAAAGATTGTATTATTATGTTTATTAATATATATTTTTTAGTATTTATTATAAGTCTAGTATTTTATACAAAGATTGTATTTTATGACTGATGCTAAAATTCTTTATGGTTAAGTGGTTGAATAATATTTTAATTTATAGCAATAATTTATTTAACAGCTTAATTCATTTTTTTATAAATATTTATTTTTAAACATTTATTATAAGTATAGTATTTTATAAAAATATAGAATTTTATGACTGACTAAAATTGATTGTGGTTAAATACTAAAGAGTTTTTTTTTGTATGCACAGTCCAACGATTTAAAATTTAGTTTTGTAATATATTTTTTTAAAACCAATTATTAGTAAGTTTACAGAAATATATAATGATTTACAAATCTTAACAAAAAGAGCAACAAATTTCTATTTTTTTTTTGGTATTTTCCTCTTAAAAGTTGGACAATTTATGGACATTTCCAAAAACAATAATTTATTCTCTAAGTTTCTGATTTTGATGATATCCGAAATTCTACTAAAACATATTTTCCCCCTCAGTTCTAAGATAATAAGAAATAAAAATGTTTTTTCTAAACTAGTATCGAATAATAATCCTTATAAGTATATTTTACCATATTTATATAGTATTTGCCGAGGAACTCCCGGGATAACAGCTATTTGCTCTTTCCGGTTCCCTATCTCTGGTGTCTTCTTGGCACACACAGCGCCACTTGAGCAGGTCCCTCTGATGCGATTCCTCACACATAACCAAACTTCGGTTATGGCCATCTTGTGTGACTTGGCCTTAAGCCGACAAATCAGCTTAGATGGAGTGCGATGCCGATGTCGCCTGGGACAAGTACAGTGGACTCGGGACCGACGACTCAGGAATCAGGGCCCTGAGAAGCCCCACTTTGTCCATCCACCATTCAGGACCCACCAGCCCCATCCGCCCGCTGTTGAGCCGACAGTTGAACTGACAATCTGAAGGACCTGGCAACCGCAAGGAGCCTTTGTCATGCAAAGAGCTGTGGGTGCCCAGCCGCAGTGCCACGCCCACCGACCAGACAAAGGGCAGGTGAGACCCTGCAAGGGGCGGCGGGGCGGGGGGATAATGGGGAAATGGCTAAGGGGTAACGGGGGCGTGGCACGGGGTACTCTATAAATTGTAAAACTATTTTCAATAACAGCACACAACAAGGATGCTCGGAGCTGAGGTCTCTGATTATTTGCCTTCTACCTTGACACGACCAGTGCACTGAGAGAAATCGAGATCTTTTTGCAAAGGGAACTAGTTCTATACTTACCAATATAACCAAAATAGCCTATATGCAAAGAATTATTAACTTAAATTTACAAAAAGGAAAGGAACTAAAAATTTTAATTTAAAAACAATATTTTGATTACCCTTAATATTAAAATCTTCTTAGGATTATACTAAAAAATATATCATAGATCTTAAAATTCTTTCTTTATGTATTTGTCTGTAACTATTATTTTCTTACGTGTTGAAGCAAAACTGTCCGACAGAAAGGCAGTCATCCCATAGCCAACGTCTATAAAACTCCTTTCTGCTAAAGGGATTTTAATACCCAGTAAAGGTAACAAAATGGTATTAGGGAACTTTGGGAAGCCATGTAACAATCGATATACGAATCACATATATGTATAACTACTAGTTCTATATTATTATTAAGTTGTGGTAATTGAAATCCTAATCAAATTATTTTCCTTACATATTATGTACTTGTAGTACATTTTTGGTATTTGGTTAAGTCTAGTATTTATGTAAAATATACCAAAAGTATTTATGGAAAATATACCAAAATTATTTATGAAAAATATACCATATGTAAAGTATATTAGATATTCCACACTATTTTCTGTAAAATATGTAAAATATTGTGAAGTATTTGATATATGTAAGATATTTTACATAAGCATGTTAAAATACTGAAATTTAATATTTTTTCATCTATATCGAGATGATTATTATAACAGCTTTCCGACCTAAAATGTGGTATTATTTTAGGTATACATAATAGATATGTTTAGGAAGTATCCCGTAGTCCTTAAGTCAATCACAGACCCTTGTTTTTGTCGTTGGCTCGGGTTTCGACTCGACTTTGGGCAACTTCTCGAGAACACTTTTTAGAGGGCGGAGTGCTGGGGGAGTGGGTCTAACAAAGTTTATTCTTTCTGCCATTCTTTTTTCGTGCGCCGTGTTTGGTTTTTTGTCTTTTCGTAATTTAGCATATTCCTTGCAGCACTTGTTGTCCTTGTCTGCTGTGTTCTTAAGTTTTGCCTCACCGTTTGCGGTGTGCAAATGCAAATTGCTTGGCTTGCATATTTCCCAAACCCCCCACCGATTTCCCCCCTGGTTTTCCACAGGTTTTGCCAGCTTTCCTCAGGTTTTCCCGGACAAAGATGGGATCGGAATGGAGCTGATGTAGCTGAAGTGCGGCCAGGCGCATTGATAGTTCCATTCTGGAGACAGGTAAGTGGCTTCTTTTGGGGACTCGGGGCGATCTGTGGGCGGTGTTGGGCGGAAATCAATTCGCAAATAACTCAAAGTTAACTCATCGAATCAGGGGAGTTGATAAAGGGAGTTGCCATGCCCTGGGTGGGAATTGCTTCACTTAATGAAGCGGTGTCTCAAATATTCTGGGATAATTGAATACTTGATTTGCGCAGCAAAGAGATGTGTATGGCATTCTGCGGCCATTGTTTTATTTATAAATTAATTTTGATATTTATGTTGGCTATTTTGAAGTCTCGGATGACTTACAAGAGTGCACTTCAAAGGCACATGCCTCTGAAATATGTGGTTTCCGATGAATGGCTAAAAAGGTGACCCAAAACTGGACAGCGGATTTAAAATTTTAATGGGCAAATTCTACAAAAATTAGTATAACAATTTGATGGTTTCATTTTTACATTTACTTTGGTATAACTTGGTAACTTTTAGACCTTATAACATGAGTTATTATGCCATAATAATATTATCATAGCTATAGTAACTAAACATTTTATTAATTAATTTCTTTATTCATACAGCATTTATGTGATTAGTATTTTTCTGAATGTTTGTTTTTATTGTCTTTTCATTGGGTTTTAAATAATATATTAATTAACCAGAGTAATAAATCTGTTTTAATTTATTTATTACGATTTTATTTCCATAATAATTGACCCTTTTCCACGCCTGCACATTGCGCTTTATTAATGAGCAGTCTTCATTTTCCCACTGATTCTTAACCTCTCGATTCTCCACTCGTTCGCTCATTCGTTTAACAATTTAATCACTCACTCATTCAAGCCATTCATTCATCTTCTTCAGTTTGAATAAATGGTGGCAACACCCCTCTGTTTTTTCGCAGTCCTCCGGTTGCTGCTGTTGTCTTTCGGTCGTGTGTCCAGATGTTTTGATTCAGTTTTAATTCATTTCACTTGGTGACCCAAACCACCCGACCATCCGTCCACCCCTTGAGTCCTGAATGTTATTGCTCTTCCCAGTGTTATTGTTTCACCACTTGTTGTTTTATTTTTTTGGTTTTCGTATTTCTCCGAGTTGCTATTAAGAAAAACGCCTCCAAGAATAATCGACTAAACGAGCGAGCAAACGACAATTGGTTCACTGAGAAAAATATATTTTGTTTTAATTTGTTGCAAAAGCTACTATTGACTACGACTCGTTCATAAAATATATTCTAGTATATGTATATAAAGAAATTTAAAAAGTATTATTCAAAATGTTTTTTGTATGTAAGACCATCTAACAGCCGAATTCAATAATAATTTAAGTGCAGTTGGAAAGTTTAAAATGATTTATTTATTGTCTGAAAGACAGAGAAACGAATTTGTTCAAATATTTTGAAAACTTTTAATAGATACTTTAAATTTGACGTACTGACGTTGGTTTTTTGATTTGTTTAAATGGAAAAACAATATATGTTTCAAATGTATTTACTAAAATGTTATTTTACAAAATGTAATTAATATTAAACTTATATAGATATTTTGTTATAGGCAAATGACTATTTCAAATGTAATAAGTTCACTTTAGAAAGGCAATCAATTTAAAAACTGGTAACTTTTTGTTGGATTTAATAGTTCAAATATTAAATTTAATTGTTTTAACTCCTAAATTATTTCTTTTATTTATTTTATTAAGAGGAGTTTAAAAGGTGTCTAAAAGAGTGTTGTAAAAAAAGGGTAGACTTCCGGAATTTACTCAATGGAATTTTGAGTTTTAAAAATATTGTTGCATACTTTTAGACACCTATTTAAAAGATTTTAAATTTCATTGACTTCACCTCAGGTAATCATGTTATTTTTTTCTGTGTGGAGGGAACGACCCGCCCACTCCACGGCGGAGGTCCTTGATATGCCGGCCGCCCCCTTTTTCGCCGCTCGGCAATGTGTCCGCTTCCTTGGGCTCGCCTCGAAATGCAGCCAACCAGCCGGCAATAAAAATATGATTGTATTTTCGCTTGAGTTGTTTTCATTTCTCGATGATGTCGAGGACCAGGACGAGGTCCTGTGTCTGCGGCCGAGTCCTCAGTCCTCGGAGCTCCGTCCACAGTCCTCAGTCCTCAGTCCACAGTCCTTAGTCCCCAGTTTCGAATCCTGAGTTCTGACCCAATGCATGGTTAAATCAGGCGAACGCCAGCGGTCGAGCATTGAACCGCTTGGCGTTGTTTTTCCAGCGCCGCCTTTTGTTTTGTTTTCCCTGTTTTCCGTTTGCTTGGCTTGCCCTTTTCCTTTTCCTTTGCCATTGCCTTTCCCATTTTCCATTTTCATTGCGTTTGCCCGCAGATCCCATTTTGAAATCAGGACGGCAACTCTCGCATATTCGCTACATTACATTTCTCGTTGCCATTAATCGTGCATCTCAGGACTCAGGATTCAGGATTCGGGTTCTCGGAACTCAGGATCCAGGACTCCAGGACTCCAGGAGCCCAGAACCCAGAACCCAGACCCACTCACATACCCTTCACATATTCCCTTCGAGTGTCTCGCTCGTATTTACTCGAGTGATGTAATTTCTGAATAGCTTAAGGCATTTCAAAATGTTTAGCAAGGCAAATCCTTTTTAAACGTCGATTTTCCCTCCGTGTCCGTGACTGTTTGCCCTCTTGTGTGTGCGGTCGTTTGGGCACTTTGCATATATGCATATTCCCTATTATTGTTATTAATAATCATAAATTATGTTAGTTTTTTTCCTACGCCGGTTTTGTCGGGCAGAAGAAATTTGGTGGAAAGGTTGTGGCACAAGATTTCCAAGGGAGTTGTGTTAAAGAGCATACTTAAACACTGGTTTGTTTAAGCTAACGTTTTCCAGCACTAAAAAAGCGACAGTTAAGAAATAATAGGCTAGATTAATTTAATTTTTAAAGTTAAGTTTGTTTATTACTAAATTGTTATTGTAAAGTATATATATATAGTATATATAAGTATATATATATAGTAAAACGTTGCTGCTAACGATTTTTTTTTATTATTTTCCAACACTAGACATTTTTTGCAAACGGGCCTAACAATGGTTTATTTAATCCCAAAAATACAACTGTAAACTCTCAAGCTTTTGAACACCATATTTCCAAACAAAGTCTGCTTATCCATTTGCCCCAAGATCAACTCAAACCCATGCAAAGAACAAAAGAAGTGGGCAATGGGAAAAACAAAAAATGAAGAAAGCAAATTTGTAATGAAATTTTGTATGCTGACATTTCGAAAAATTGCTTTTTAACCTTTGTGCTGTGCCGCCGTTCCCCTTTGACCCCGGACTCCGAAAACTGCAGCTACTTCGTGTGTGTCAGTGACATGTTAGACGTGTATCTGTATCCCGACTCCTCGCCTTGGGTTGCCCACGACCCGGATCCAAGTGGGGACCCAGAGCACGAACAGGACCAGGACCTCAACCAGGACACCCTACACAGAGACTAAAAATTGGAACCAAAAGTGGGCTACAAAATTCTGGATGTACGAAAGTATTGTCTACCATCTGTTTTATCTGTATTATTTAAAATATATAAATATTTTGAACACTTAAATGAATTCTGAGAGTACTTTTATCCTGAAAATACATTTTTCCTAAGGGCTCTAGTCTTATAAAAATCTTTTTCTCAAATTTTCTCATAATCATTAAAAAAACCATATCACATTTCGAATTTTATTTAAGTATTCAAAGATGTTAAAACATTTAGTTGAAAACTTATTAAAACATCTTAAAAAACCAAATAAAATTTACACTTTTAATATAATAATATTAAGTATTTATTTATTTAAAATATTTTAAATGGAAATACTAAAATAAATAAATAAATAAAAACATTTTTTTAATAAGACATATACCTCGAATGTACCTACATACATACAAGGAAATTAAAATTTTTAATTTGCTGAGGACTAAAAATAGTAATTTTTATCTTTGAAATTTATGTAATGTATTTTATTTTTTTTAAAATTTAGTCTTTCTTCTATTTATATATGGTTGTTTTCTTTCTTATCAAAATATTTAAAATATAAAATCCTTTTTTTAATATTTGAAAAGAATTTCTTTTTACCCAGGCTTTCTAAATTTATATTTTTTTTAAATATTTAAACCGTATCTCCATTTTCTGTCAGTGTGCCTCAGCCAAGTTGTGTGTGCAGCCTGCGAAAATCTGTAAACCGAAAACTCTGTGACATGTTTTTAAGTTTCTCAGCCTGGCATGCAGATTATTATTAGGTTGTCTGTCCGTCTGTCCGTATGTCTGTCCGTCCGTCTGTCCGTTTGTTCATCTCGTGCCAGGTGAGTCCCCGGGAAAACTTTGCCCATGTCCAGTGGCTGGGACAACTTCGAGGGGGCGGAGCTCTCTGTGTGTGCCATAAGTTTTGTTCTAACAAACCAATTACTCGCACCAATTTCCAAAACAGGCTGACTTGCCTTTAACCTCCATGATGGAAGAGTTCGACTTTGAGATATCCCCCCTCCCCCCCAAAAAAAAAGAACCAGAAAACCGAAAAACAGAACGGTACGGAAACGAGCGACAGAGACAGGAAAGCTGAAGAAAATACAAATACGACTTTGAGTTACTTTTTCATTATTTTGCCAAGGAGTTTGTCCTCTAGCGTGTGTGTTGCAATGTTCAAAACATTGGCAGATGTCGCCGCACTAGCAAAAGTTACGAGAGCGGCAAGTGGAAAGTGGCACAGGAAAGCGGGGGAGTGGGCACAAAAAAAAAATAAAACAAAAAAAACACAGAAGACAAGACATCCCAGCCAGCCAGCCAAGTCAACAAAAAAAAAAAAAGAAGAAATGTAAAAAAAAAATCGAGACAAAAAAACCTGCACATACATATGAAAAAAGTTGCTACAAGCTTTTCTTTTTTTCTAATTTTGCCTGCTTTCTTTTTGGTGTCTTTCTTGGCAGAAAGAAAATCCGAAATTGTTTAAGCCAAAAAGAGGGGAGCTGAGGTGTCCTTAAAGCAGCCACTAAGTGCTCTTAAAACCAACTCATCGGAAAGATCGGGGAATGTTTTGAGCCAAAGAAGGGGGCAAACAGCTTCTGGTTGTAAGTGACTAGCTGAGTGTAATTTCTTTGAAATATTTAACAGGAATTTACACAGAGAAATGGGGTCCTGGATGAGGAATCTTAAGTAGCGTTATTATTTTGTCATTGGATGGGAGCTTGTAAGGAATTATAGCAATATACCAGCAGGGACTTGCAAATAAATTAACCAAGCTTGGCATCAATAAGCTAAATAAATAAATAAAGTTAAAAAAAGAAAAATAAGTAAATAAAAAATATTTATAAATAACGAAAAAATAAATAAAAACTAACGAATACCGAATAAATTAGTACATACACAACATTTTAATAAAAATGAATTACACTAATAAAAAATCTTAGTATTTTTAAAGATAAATATCATTAGAATAAATAGATATTCAAAAGTATAACGAATTACACAGATACATAATAAATTTAAATATTTTCAGCTGTTTTTTTTTAATATTTTAAATATTTAGTATGGAATTATTTAGTCAATTTAAAAATTGTAAGCTTTGATTTTAATATAAATTCTAGGTTTTTAATGACGTTAAATGTTTGAAGTTATTATGAGTAATATCATGTCTTAAATTAAATGAAATCAAATGTTATATTAAATATTACGAGGCTTTAAGTAAAACATGCTTATATTTATTTATACTATTCTTTCTTTTATAAATATGAGGTAAATTATAAATAATAATATAATGTATAGGTATAATATTATAATATTAAATAGTGGTAATTTGGAATTTTTGGAATAGTAATTTGTAGTTGTAACTAAAATCTGTCCCTAAACAAAGTATTATAGAGAGTGGGAGGTATAGCCTTCTATTTATTTGTATAGCTTGATATAGCAACATTAATGATTTCTCAGAACAATGGGCACTGCACGAAGAGATTTAATTTTCATCACCTCCCGAACCCTTTCTAGTGTCAAAGGATCTTGGGGCGAGATGAGATGGGCAACTTTTCGCTCTTCCAGCGGGCCGCATATCTGACATGTGGCATGCTGCAAGTTGCGAGTTGCATGTTGCATGTGGGTGTCACCGCCTGCGGTTGTTCTTACTCGGGATTAAGACGCCTTTTCCAGGGGAATGAATGAGAGGGGGGGTTTCCTAGAAAAAGCCCCGGCTAGTGCGACATAATCTCCTTGCCACTCCCCTTTCTTTTGGCCGCTTAACTTTTTCCACTTGCATTTTGGCCCCGCTTACAGGATATTATGGCAGCGCAAAAGGAGCAGCAACAGCAGCATGTTGTGTGCGCTGTAAAAAGTTTTTAATTTTTCTTTTCAAACATTTAACTAAAAGAGCAAGTGCAACACCCACAGCCCACCCCACCAAAAAAATAAAATAAAAAAGAAAATGGGGAAAAGATTCCCATTTTTTCTTGGGCCCTGCTGCCTTTGCCTTTTGCCAGCTTCCTTATAGAACTCATAACTTTGGCCTGGCAAAATATCATACGCATAAAACAACATACGATGCAATCTGCCCCCTCTCATTTTCCCCTGCATTTTCCTCTGCTGCGATTTTCCTGCTGGTTTATTTTTCTTTTAATGAAACAGTTGTTGCCTGGCGGCATTATGACGATTATTATTATTATGGGGCATGCAAAAGTTGCCGTTAAAGCATCGTGTAAAATAATATTTAGACGGCAACTTTCCAAAGGCTTTTCCAGCCCCCTCATCATAGCTTTCCCCCTCCTTTTCCCTGCGGCACGGCTTAATTAAATTTCGAGCAAGCCAAAAATCCGAGCGAAGACCGCCAAATGAAGAGCAATGGCAAAACTCAATCCGATGTCGCTCCAATTGCACCGCAATCTTCAAGTTCTTCGTCTGAGTTGGTCGGAAAATCTCTTAAATTAATTGAGTCCATAGAGCCTCAGTTTCGATGCCAGGTTGGCCTAGCCAACCCGAATCCCAATCTCAACTCCAATCCCAATCCCAAACCCAATCCCCATCCCCATTTCTATTCCCACTTGCCGTTTCAACCTGCCGAAGAAGCCCTGGAAAATTCTTCAGCTGCACTCGGTTGACGAAATTAATTTTCCTTTGTTGAGGTTGAATTCTCATTCCCATGAAATTCATCTACACAGCTCGGATTTGAATGCACTATGTAGTGATGTGGAAGCCCTTGCTGGGCGGCAATTTCCATTGAGCATCTGGTTCTCCAGGTTTAGAAAATGGTGTCTCGGGAATTCCTGGCCAGATTTACACCCCCACCCCACACACACGCACCCAAACTGTAGCCAAGTTGACCTGCCCCATCGAAATTTTTACCACAGAACTTCTATGTCTTCTGCAGTAAAAGAAATCATAAACGAAATCATTAGTTATTGAGATAATAGATTAATAATAAAAATACATCAGTTGGTTATTGAGATATTACTAGCTTCTAAATGAATATTCTGATCATATTACTTGGTTTATATTGTAACCAATTTTAATTTAAAAAAGCTGGTGAATATTTAAGCAAATGTGATAAATTATATTATATTATTAAAAAAATATATGATCAAAATTGCATTAATATTATTTACATTTTTCATTATAATAAAAAATATGCTGTGCCTTAGAATAAAATTAAGCCAAATGAGTTTTCATTATTATTAAGACATTGGCTATTAATTTAAAACATTGGCCATTAATTAATATATTTGAAGGAATTAAAAACAATTTTAGAATATTTTCAAAAATATTATTTTTTTTTTGAAATATTATAGGATAAATACAGTACATTATTCTGATCCATTTAAAAAAAAAACCAAAGTAGAGGTTTTATTATGCAAACAAATCTGAAATCATAGAGTCGTAAATTTAAAACAGTATCCATATTAATATATATTTAAAAAATGAGTCAAATTAGCTGTTATAAAGTGGACAAACATATTAAATCATAATATTTATAATTGAATAGCATTGGCCATATTATTACAAATATAAACATAATTAAATAAATAAAATATTACAAATATTTCCATGTGCTATTAATATTTGCATTATTTTAAGAAAAATTCATAATTTGTTGTATATTTTAGTCTTTACCAGTATAATGAAAAAAAAAAATCAGTGGAAAATATACCCTGAATATAGCTACTTGTTATACCCGAAATCTTTCGGTGCACTGAATTGGCTTTCGATGCTTTGTTAATTTTTATATGGCCAAAACGGTAGGAGGGCCCAAAGGAGTTGCTAGCCGAAAATAAAGGTCTGGCCGAAACGCAAACCTTTGGACGTACCGCCGGCATAATCATAATGGTTTCCCCCCCCCCCCCCACTTACCGGACTTTTCCGCCCGTTGGAAAAGTCTGTCTGTTGCGATAAGGAGCGAGTGCTTTTGTAGTCGCACTTTTGACAAACCACTCCTACCACTCGACTCTAGTCAACTCGACTCGACTCGACTGGAAAACAGGATGCGGGCCTCGTCCTGGCGCAGTCACACTGTCACCGGCAGAAGTCGGTGCTCTAAAACAATTTGCCATTAACATTAATGACAGCAATCGGTGGGTGTTCATTATATTGGCCCGAAAAGGCAAACAAACCGGCCAAACCGGGCAAAACCTGCCAAACTGCCATACTGCCATGGCCCTTATGATGACGTTACTCCTCCTGATGGACATGAATCTGTAATGGAATTCAATAAAAGCTGAGAGTGCAGAAACCGTTTGACACGGAATTCAATCGACTCCGGCCCCTGGCCATGGAAACTGCCCGAAATCGAGGGGGTTTTCCGGCTTTTCGGGCGGCTTTTCCGGGGGGTGTGGGCATCGAAACTCATCAGCCGGACGCTTGTCGGGCTCATTTGTTAATTTTGTGCAATATCGGCGAGTGGCCATCCCCTCTTTTCGGGTTGGGTGCCCCCAATTCTCGAATCCTCGAGTCCTGGAACCCCCAATCCCCCAGTTCCCCATTTCCCAGTTCCCCAATTCCCGAATCCCTCAATCCTCCAGTTTGAGCAGTCAAGTCCAACCCATCGTCGTCGGGCGAGGGGCGAGCGAAACATTTAACATGCGGCAATATTTATTGCCATGTGACACACGACAATGGGGTATATCGGCTGGAAGGTGGATGGAGTTCGTCCCCGGAGATGGGAGTTTATTAATTTTCAAGTTCCCATTCCGGAATTTCTGATAACAAAGTCTCAAGAATAAAAGTTAATTGGAAATGCATATATATATATATATATAATGCATGTATGCACATTATTTAATCTTATTAAAAATGTTTAGAAACATATCTTAAATAAAAGTAAAATCATCAGGATTAGCACATATTTTCTAATGTGTATTTTTTTATATTTTGAAATATTTGTAATGTTGAAGAATTTACGAAGTTAGGAAAGAACATGATAAGTTATACACTACAATTTAAGACCAGTGATGGGAACTGAAAAATTTAGATGAATATATTTTTCGTATGAACTAAAAATGGTACAATTAACTAAGACCCTTGCATGAAACAATTGTTTTGTTAAAAAATCTAGATGTATGATAAAATAAGCATTCAAAAGATATTTTGCAAATAAAATAGTTTTTAATTCGTAAGTATTGTACTTTGTATTTATTTAAAAACTAAAGTTTTGTATGTATTTTATTGTAATTAATTTTCTAAATACTTGTAAAAGTTTAAGAAGTATGTTAAAGAGTATTATATTTAGTTAGGTTAAATTGCATCCTTCAGAAAAATAATTTTGGATGAATTTTAGTCACAGAATTTGCAAAAGTTCTAGGTACCTATTTATAAAATTAGAGCATGTCCATAAAATATTTTAAATATTTTTCCCATATTTTTGCTCAGTGAACAAGTTTCGGTTGCTTAACCTTTGATCCCTCGATTTAGCGAAGCTGTAGATTTCGATTTGAATGCAAACTCAAAGGAGCATTAGCAGTCGCGAATTAGCTCGCCATGGGAATTGCAGTAAATGGGAATTGGATTGCACCGCAAACGGTTCGCGGATGCGGCGCCGTTTCCCAAGTCCTCGGAATTGGTCGTCCACCTCCTAATTAACCGCCCACTCACAGGACACCCAATACGCAATGCGATTATCGACCCAAGGCGGACCATCCCATATGCCCAAAACCCATCCAAAACCCATCCAAATCCCCTTTCGAAGCTCTGACGGATTGTCCAAGTTATTTGCCTGTTTGCCGGCCATCGCCAATTGGCAATTGGAATCGGCTAACCCACTGGCATTAGCCGGGCGCGAATGCAGCGACGCCTGCCCCAGTTGACACGTTCGGCGGCCGAGGGTTAAGGGGACCATCAGGGGGTTAATGAGCAGGGGTGCAGGAAGTTCGAATGAAGTCATCACTTTCGTGGTTCGCCCCATTTGAAGCTACGAACTGACTGTCCAAACTGGAGGGAATGGAAAAAGGTAGAGCTCTATTATATGCAAATTGAAAGCAGAATCTTCTAACTATTGTATTTAACACGAGATTGTGTTTTCAAATATGTGAAATAGCACAATATTACAAAATACATATAGTACAATATTTTATAAAAAAGCATATGTTAATAAGTTTTAATAGCTCGCAATGAATTAAAATTTAGAAAAATAATAATAAAGTACCATAATTGACATGAAAGAAAATCGCTTACATTTTTTTTAAATTAGTTAGGGTACTACATTTGACATTAAACTGCCTTTAAAATATTATGAAATCAATTAAAATTGTTTTACAATTAATTTAGGTTATTAAAATATAAGGAAATTTAATGAAATTTTTTTAAAAATTAAATTAGGTGCCGTTTCGTATTTAAAAGTGGGTACAAAAATATTTAAAATGAAACTGTTGCTTAAAGTGCTATACAAAATCACAAGATATATTGAAAAATATCAAAAGTTGTATTATACATTTATACAAAAATTAAAAACGTCTATTGTTAACAAAATTGGTAGATTTATTTTTTTTAAATTTTATTACTTTAATAATGTTATATTATGTTATATTATTACAATGATACAATTACTTGACTGACAGACAGTAAAATGAAAATGCAGTTATAGCATGTTTGTTTTTTTAGTGATTTATCAATGGTTATAAAATGTGAGTACTTATAAGTAATAAAATGATATAAATACTTGAGTATTATGGATGAAGGGCATTTTCTCTGTCGTTTTGAGTGGACTTGACTCTCAGGCAGTGGCACTCCCAGCTGCCCGGCTGACTTCATTTTTAACGGTCAAGTTGTCTCGGTGCGAGCAACTTGCTTTTATTGCATTTTCCCGGGCAGAAAGCCATCCTCAACCTCATCTCCAACCTCATCCTCGTTCCAGTACTCCTTCCCCGTCCTCATCCGATCCTATCCCATCCCAATCCATCCGATGCGATGCGAATGGCCAAGGACTTTGACGTCCAGCCCGGATGTCGTTTCCAATAAACGGGCATCGGGACAGGCGTTAAGCTGCGAGCTCTTTATACACTATGTATGTTATGTATTGTATGTGCACCATATGTGGGTAATGTGGGTGGTGGGTGGTAGGATGGTGGGTGGTGGGTGTTGGGTGGCCTGGCACTTTAATTAATTTCTTTAAGTTCATTAACGTTTGACTTGTCGGGGAATAAGGGACAGACAAGCGGCAGACAGGGAATGGGCGGCGATATTGGAAGGGAACTCGGCACTTTGATGACATTGTTGGCCAGACTCGGTTTCCCATGGATCTCGAGGGGTAGTGGGGGCCGTCCCGTCACTGGGGTTATGCGTTCATCACCCTGGGACCCATAAGATTGCTGTGCGTTCTGGCATTTCCGCTAACTGACAGTATCAATATTGTCACTTATTGTGATGACCAAATGCGCAGATGTTTTGTTGTATTGAATTTCGTTAGAAATTCCATCATGACATGATTACAATCGAATTTAATAATATTGTTTATTAATTCTATTTGAATACCTTTGGTTTTTTATGGGTATCCAATATTTCATTTTAATACTTTTACTTGTTTATGGGTATCAAATAGTTTGTATACCTATGCTTAATAAAATGTAAACTTTTTTTAAGAAAGGTTTTATATAAATTTCTTGAAAAAAATAATATTCTTTTTGATATCTCTGATATTTTTTTAAAGTCTCAGGTGTTTTATTATTTTTCAGATATAAAGATTCCTTTTTTAATTATTCCATAATTTGCACAATATTTTTGTGGAGCCCTATCATTTATATATTAAATTAAGCAAGTGTTAATACTTATAATAGGTTTTAAAAACATTTTCTGTAATAAATAATTGTATATAAAATATATTTTTATTATAAATTAAATATGAAATCGACTTTTATATGAAGTTTATTAAACTGTAAATTAGTTTTGACTGTAATTCAGTAATATATTTTCCAGTCTTATCAAATTTAGGATAGTAAAAGTAATATTATTTCAAAGGACAGATCAAAAGATAGTTCCAATAGATAAGTTCTGCATATTAATGGGTTCGATGGTATGCCCTACACATGCATGAGTTTCCTGAGATTTCTTGAAGCCCCCTGTGCTCTTATGCATTATCTTCCTGGCTGCCTTAAGTGTCCTTCCTGTTCGCAGGACATTAATTGTGTTTGCCTTTCGCGCTCTCTGTTTAGTGCCATATGGGCATTAAAGATTGCCGGCTTGAAGAGCCCAGCCCGCCTGAATATTTTCACCCACTCCATTGAGGTGACCCCGTTTGCGTGGAAACCCTTTTGGCCGAGGTCCTTTGAGCCCGTGTCCTGTATCGCTGATGGCCTGCATCGCCATCTTGGTGGAGGTGTTGGCATCCTTAAACCGTTCGCGTTCCAATTCATTTTTCAAAGCTAACCAAAAGCAACCCACCCACGGGTCCATTGGGCCGTGGATGTTTTTCCAACGTTCATTTTTTGGCAGCTCATGAATATTCATAGACATGAGCGGCCAAAGGACCGCGTGGACTATCTGACACAGTCAGCAATTCTGGGGGGGGGACGGGGTATTCGAGGTGGCACATTACGCCGGGAGTATTTTGAAAACTGCTTGCCTTGAAGTGCCAGTTCGAGGGGTCAAAGGGTGAGAAGCTCTCAACTGGCTTACATTTGCGGCCCTGCAAAAAACCCATTAAAGCGAAGAAAGTGCCCTCGAAAACGGCTTGGAACACTTTAATATTTATATTGTGTTCAGATCGTACTTAACGGGATTAGATTTTAGAGCGCCATAAAATTGTGTTCATTTTCACAGTTGCTAATTTGAATTTCTATCGGCTCTGGACAAGAAAATAATATATTTTTCAAGGGGTTCCTTTTGGAGAAAGTAATAATAATTAATATCATATGCGTTTTGAAAACTCCTTTAAAGTTGCCTAAAAGTATGGAACAGTATATTTGGTAAGCGGAATTACTAATCAATCATTCCAATTAAGAAGTTCCCTTTGAAATTTATAGCCAAAAATATTTTTAAAATGATTTTTGGATTCAGAAAAATGTTAATAATATTTATATGTTCCAATGAGTTATGGGTTTATTGGTAATTTTTAAGTATAGGCCTATATGTGGTCCTTGGCCATTGGCTGTTTTGTTGACTGCTAATTTTTGGACTGACTTGCCACTGGGTCCTGTTTCTGATTTTCCACCTGGCTCTGATCCTGATCCTCTTCCCCATCCTTGATCTGCGCCTTGGTCATTGCAAACAGCTTGGTCCAGTGTCTGGCGATCTTGTCGTGCTCTTTGCGATTGGTCTTGTACTGATCGGCAATGCACATGACCAGCGGATCATCCGGATTGCACTCACTCATCAGCACGTAAATGGACAGCAGAACCTTGTAGATTTAAAAATATAAAAAAATGTAAATTTATGTATTTTGACAGAGAAAGTTAAACATTTTAGTATTATTTCTTAAAAATAAACTTTTTTTAAGCTATCGAGGAATTACGAATTATATCGTATATAAGAAAGTGACGATAGAAAATTAAACATTTTTATAATAACATATTTTTGGTAAGACTAAAAATGTTTTAAAGCTTAAATTAAAGTAAAGTTTCATAAAAAAAATGTAATATATATAAAAAAATTTGTAAAAATATAATTATAATGATTTGAAGGATTTATATAAGAAAGTGATGAAAGAAAATTAAACATTTTGATAATGACATATTTTTGGTAAGCTTGGAAAATGTTATAAAGCTTAAATTAAAGTATAGTTTCTTAAACAAAATGTAATATACATAAAACATAGTTTACAGATACACTTTTACTACATAGTTTATTTATAAAAAAAATTGTAGAAATAAAACTAGAAATTTAGAAACATCCTTGTTTTAAAGTAAACATAATCAGATCTTATTAATACGGTGTTTTAAAACCATGTAGAACCACTATAGCCTGTACAACTAGATCGTATCCTATATATACATTAAATAAACTCATATGGAATCGAACCCACCTTGGACACATTCATCACTGGCGACCATCGTTCCCCGAGGACGTCCAGGCAAATGGCGCCTCGGCTGTCCACATTGCAATGGTAAATTCGGGTGGTGAACCGGATGCGAGGCGGCCGGAAGGGATAGCTGGCCGGAAATCGGATGTCCAGCCGGAAGTGACCGCCCTCGTAAACGGAGCCAGCCGGCCCGTTCACACCTGCCGTCCAGCGGAAGAGATCCTCGTTCTGCATTTCGGCGGTGCAATTCGGTGGCGGATGCTTTCGAATGTCCTGCAATTCGCGCTTGATTCGCACCACACAACCACTGAGTGGTGCGGTGGTTTTCCCCGTTCGGCTGGTGCTGGGTGCATTCTCCTCCACGGAACTGGCCACACTGGGGATCGAGGGCACTTCGGCTACCAGGGCCTCGGGCTCTGCTTCCGTTTCCTGTTCGTGGCTGCCTTCCGTTTCCGGTTGACGGTCGGTCTGCTCGCTGGACATTCTGTCAGAGATTCGAGTCCTGGTTTTCTACTTTGCGCTATTCAGACCTTTAGTTCCGTTGAGAATTGCACTTGCAATATGGTTTCGCGTAATTTTGAATATACGGGGCTGGCTCACATTTTTTTCGAAGGCTCGTTCCAGCCAAAGCCAAAGGTCCTACTAATTTTGATCGTTCGATCTGTGAACTATATCCCAAAGGTTACTTAAAGGGAGATGAAAAGCGTGAATAAAATATTGATAATAATTAGCAACTGCCCACGTCCTCAAAAATGTTAATTTCAAAAAGTTTTCGTTAATGGGTACTTATAATTCCCAATTAGTTCTAGCTAAAAATGCATGACCATGGAGCTGTGGCACTCAATTACAACATAGTTGTCATGAAACTTGCACTGTACGTCTAGATCTCTAGGTAAGCCCCTTAGTTAGGTAGTAATTAATGACATCAATCATTTTTAATTATTCTTTGGGGAAATATATGTAATTTACAAAAGATTTTATTGATTTTGTATACTTTAATTGTTATGGAAAAATAAATGGAAAATAAGTAACACACACTGGATAAATTAAATTATCTTAAAACATTTTCTACTTACTACTTCTACCAATTCATTTCAACTTTTTTAATGTGTATTAAAAATGATAGTGGTCCAAAAATAAAATTTTCTTAATGTTCATAGTTTGTTAAGAAAATAAATTAAAACTGCATGTAACAACTTTTTGTAATCTAAATCAAAATAAACCCTATTCTCAGTATCGATATTTCAAAACTCCAAAAATATCAAGAAAAACGGGATTGATTTGAAAAACTTATTTTGTGTGATTAATATTTAAATCTAGTTGTAATTTTAAAATATTTATAGATATGTTAAAGAGTTTTTATAGTTATTATGTTATATACAGAAGTATATATATTAACTTGCTCTGCCAGCCCTCGTTCTTTTTAAGCATTTTCCATTCTTAAATCAAATTGGCTTCTTTTTTAGGTGCTTCTTTGGCATTTTTCGCACTGTCTCTTTTGGAAAATTAGAAAAGTGGGAAAACAGGACAGGATGATGTGGCCAGGACGAAACAGCAGGGAGAATAGATCTAAGGAAAGCGACACTCAATTTGCGAAATGCAATAAATTGAATGAAAAGTGTGAAAATGAAGAGGAGTCATCAGCATCGGCGACAACACTAACGACCAAACAGAGACGGGAACAGGAGCGAGCGGGATGGATGGAGATAGAGCGAGCGCTAAGAAAGCCAGAAAATGTAAATGAAAATTCAAGAAAATTTAATAATAAAAACATCAGCATAAAGTGAAACGCATAAAATCCAATGAAATGTAAAAGGCGCCCGCTGGACCTTCTTCCTGTTGTGTTCTCGTTCGCCGTCTCTTTCTACGCCCTTATCCGCCGTCTCTTTCTGTCGGGGAGGAGGCAGTGGCGTAAGTAGAGGGGGTGGATATAATCCAGAAAAATTCTGTTACTTTGAAGGCCTCAAAGAAGTATCAAATTTTTATTTAAAATAACTTATTAGTACGGTATTATATAAAGATAATTATAATGCATGTTAAAGGAATCTTTCATAATCTAAGAAAATATAGAGTGTATTAAAAACTGTAATACATTTTTTTTAAATCAAATAAAACTTAACTTATGTTTTAAATATTCCTTGAAAATATATATTTTTAGGCTTAACACATTCCTAAGAAATCATTTTTTAGGAAGAATATGCTTCCAATTTTAGAAGTACCATACTACCAAGTTTTGGAAGCTGGTTCTTAAGAATTCTCGGTGATTAAAGAATCAATTTTCCTTGTGCTTGATTTGATTTAAATCGATTCAACTGAAAGCTTCTCCAAGCTAATTACTTGACTTGTCAGTGTTGTTAAAAAAAACTTGTTAATGCAAAAAAATGTTTAAGCATGAGCTTAATTAAAAAAAGGTTTTTATATTAAATATATATTTTTAAGCACAGGAAAAAAGTAACAATTTTTAAGGTATCCACGCTAAGTACTTCAAACTTTTATCGAATATTTTTAAAATAATGGCTTATTTTTAGGTACCCCAATAAGATCTGAGCCCCCTCCCATTCGTGGAATTCTGCCTACGCCTCTGCACGGATGTATGTGGAAAATAGCGTCGGGTAATCACATTTCTCTGGTATAGTATGGCAGTATGGCAGTGTCCTGCAGCCGGCAGGATATGCTCAATTGAACATGTTGATTGCTGACAGCGCGTCCTGACCCACCGAATCCAGCCCACACCACCCACCACCCACCGCACCACTGCAAATGAGGAGTCAATTGAAAATCAAGTTAGAGCTGGCTTTAATGGAATTAGTTCTACATGGCAACGAGGCATCTGCGAGATGCAAACGCAAACTCGAGCTCAAAAGCGAAAGCACCCAAGGATGTATGCGAACCAGGCATTATAGTATAGCTCCGGAAGTTCCACTTACTTACCTCTGAGTATCTGTGTGAGTGGTTGGGCGGCTGGGTTGGGGGGCCGCACCTAGGCAAACATTTAAATGGAGCCCGATTGGAGCGATGGGGGAGCGTTGAAAAGCGTGTAAATGAAATTAGAGAGCTGCCACGCCCACAAGGCCAGCCAACGCCCATCACAGGATGGCATTAGTTTTAACCCGCCAACAGCAAACAAGAGATGAGGAGATACGTTACCCTTTGGAAAAATGCGAGTCCTTGGAGATAATCACTTCATCGGGTTTAAATAGGGCAAGCCAAGTTGGATTTTGTTTTTCAAAAAGTAAAGAGGTCATGCTGATATCCCATTAGATCGTAAAACGCTTAATTACAGAAAACAACATTGAAAGCATGCATTAATCGTGGCTGAAAACATTACCCTTGAATGAATGTCCTAAGGACTGAAGCAAAGTTATTTAACATGGATGAAGAATAATAATCATCTAGTTATTGAAAATAAAATTATTATGTTATTTAATAAACAGTAATGGACAGTGCTCATATCTAATAAAATAATAAAACACTTAACATGTGTAATAATATACATACTTAATCATACACATACATACACATATACATACTTAATTATAAACTTTTTTTTAAGTAAAAGGATATTCAAAGGTCCCAAAAAAAGTTATACATTAGTGTTATATATGGTATGCTAAAAAAATGTATTACAATAATAGCATTAGCTTATCATGTATATCCATCATATAGTTCTTTAAACTAAGATATTATAATGTTTTTAAGCCAATAAGTTATTTTTAGCAAAAGATATTTATGTTGTTGTATAAGGTGTTTCATGTTTTTTTTTTCATGCGTTTTATAGCCATGAAGTTGGTTGGATTGACGCTTAAAATATAATATAAATTAAGAATGGACTCGTTCTGTACATTTTTATAATATCGAAAATATCAAAAAAGGGTCCTTTAATTTCGACATAAAGAAAACCAAATGGTACTATTTAAAAGAATAAATTTGTATATTATGTATTTTAGTGCAATTATAAATATTACAAGCAAAAATAAAATAAATGGATTTTTTAAGTGTAGATTTTTTAAGAGTCAGTTTTAAAAAGTTTAGGCTGGTAAATTATATTTTTTCAGCCTAACAATATGTTTCAAACCATTTGCGGGATTAAAAGTTGGCTAAAAATTACAATGCCATCTGAAGCGTTTTGCAAGTGAAAACTAAAGCGATATCGTCGAGGACTCGGCAGAAATGATTGAATGAGTGTCGGCTTGAATGGCTGGGCGAATTGGTGCATGAATCAATGAATGAGTGAATGAGTGAGTGCACGAAGGGCAATGCTATAGAGTGTAGCCAGCGTTACTTTAGTGGGTGATGGTTCAGGGTGGTTCAGGGTGGTTCAGGGTGGTGCAGGGTGGTTCATGGTGGTGCTAGGTGGTGCTGGAAAACCCTGGGTTTTCCCGTCGCGACAGCTGATGGGTTATTGGACGCTTGTGGTCCCCGGTTCTCGTGTGTGCGATGGTTCGAGCTGGCTGCCTTGTACTCTGTAACTGCCTTTGTAGCTTAATTGAATTTAAGTGCGACGCACAATATGCAATATTGCAAAACGAATCATCACATCTACACACGCATTCGCATAGCCACTCCTATATCGCCGGCAATTTTCCACAGCTTTTCCTTTAGTTTTCCGACCGTTTTCCCCCAGCCTGAAGTGCATTTGACTTTGTACCACGATTTGTCGCCGTACTCGAAGCGTTGGCAAACCATCCGCCACTTGCCAAAACGTCAGTGTCACAAAGGGCACCTTACTCGGCAAACTTTGTTAGCCGGGCCCAAATAGTTTTATTAACTGCCAATACATTTGCAGTTTCTAACGTTTTAGTGGCATGTAACTTAAAGGTTTCACAAAATAAAATATTTTATTGCTAAACTGTTCTACTCTAGAAACACACTTTTTGAATGCCTTTTGATATAAAAAGCAATGTAGCATGGCTATTTATTTGAAATTATTTTAAAAAAATTTTTAAAGATATAAAAAACAATGTAGCATAGATATTTATTTGCAATAATTTAGGAAATATTTTTAAATGGTCTTCGAAATGAACTGCCACCGCAATAAAAATAAGAAATAATTTTAAGACCATGAGGAAAAATTAGATACAGTAAAAAAGTAGATATGTGTATAAGTTTTAAGACTGCAAATTGGGATCATTGGAATGTCCATAAATCAAATAATAACTTTCTTTATTATAAATCCACTAATTATTGGTGACCTGTGTATAATACAGAAATCGGTGTTAATTTTCCAGCTTAAACACAAGTTCATGGATATTTATAATTCCAAAAAATATATTTTAGTGAATATTATTTGTAAAGTATATTTTTTGAAAGAATACAAATAATAAAAGAATAATTAACTAAAATGAAAGATGGTTTTATTTTACAACGCCAAGATTTCGGGTTTTTCTGTCAAGTATTCTTCATTTAACAATATTCTGCATTTGGAAAAGCCATGTTAAGGTGTATTTAAGATACACAAACCGAGAACCGATCACTTCAACCGAAGGTCGTAATTTTTAACTTGAAATTCATTCCTTATACAACCAAGGATGCACTTTAATTGCTTTGGGTGCCAAGTGAGTACTCGCTGGACACATGATTTCCAGTTTGAGTGTGGCTGAGTAAATGAATGCACTCATGTGGCACTCACTCGGCCCTGGGAAAGTGTTGTGCTCAACTTAAGGGCATCGTTAAATGTCGCTTTAAAAAGTTTTGTCGCCGTGCCGGGTTTTTGGCCAACCCCCCTCCCCTCCCCCTGGCCACGCCCAATTTTCCTTATTTTTTTCAACATTTTTCCGCACCCCCCTGCCGCCCTCGTCTTATCCTCCCTTTTCTCACCAACCAGTTACGGCACATAAACAAACAGTGCCAAACAAACAACTCCAATGTACGGTTCCACCTTTCCCCGCTTTCTCCGCCTTTCTCCCCCGCTCTCCCTAGAATGGCAAATAAAAAGCACTGAGCGAAAATCGATGTGCATAAAAGAGTAGCCAACAAGTGAACAAAACAAAACAAAACAAGCCAACGAAAAAAGTTTAAAAAAACCACGGAGGAACAGGAAGAAGGAAACTTGGACCAGTCCACATTAGGGCTGAACACTCCCCTTCCGTAAATAAAAAAGAAAAATGTCACTCGGTTAAAAACAAGGACACTTTACTGGAAAGAACGACCATATAATACCCATTCTAATTGTATTTGTGGTATAGAATTAAAAATATCAGAATCATATTAAATTGCTAAGAACATATATTATAAACATGTAACAGAATATCAGTTGTTTAAGATAATGAAATTTTTATTTTAAGAATATTATGTTATTGTAGTTAGTAAATATTGTTTTCAATTATAAACTGGTTACTTTCGGTACCATAAAAATATTTATTAAGCTATTTTTTAATAGGGACTATAACTACACCAATCCCAAAAGTCTTTCTTTTGTTAATTTTTATGGTAACATTTAATTCGTTTCATGATACTTAAACTTTATTAAGAGTATATTTGGATAATATCTTAATCAAGAGAAATGTAATGAAACTCTATATACAAAATGCGAAAAAATAAATGTTCCTTAAAGTGATGGGGATCATTAACTTAGGTTAGGACATAATATTTTAAAAATTGCTTTACAACGCAGACACAATGTGAATAATTGTTTTTATATAAAAATATTTTTATCTGTTTTTAAGATTTTCCATCTTTTAATATCGCTTCTAAAAATATTTGTAAAATTATTATCTTACCTTTTCGATTCCAAATACACAAAATGCGAAAAAACAAATGTTCCTTAAAGTGATGGGGATTATTAATTTAGGTTAAGACATAATATTTTAAAAATTACTTTACAACGCATAAAATAAATTTTCTGTTTCTTGGTTTTTCGGTCTCCTAATTTAGTTTCTAAAAATATTTTTAAATTAAATATATCTTACCTTTTCGATTCCAAATATAGCCCTAAAATACCTGACATTTTGAGGGGTATAAAAATACAGGAGAAGAGAAACAATTTGTAGGGCCGCGTTTTGGCGACCAACGCAAACACTTGGCACTTGGCACTTTTTGATGTTGTTAGTGGCCATGTCTGCTCTCCAGTCTGGTCCCGGGATCTCGATGGGCTGCGGGAACTGGGGAGTTGGGGGAAGCTTGGGGCGTAGAGAACTAGAGGATCCGGGCTGGACTGTCGGTTCGGGGTGACCATTCCTGCAGGTGTCGCCGCGCAGACTTGCAAACTATGCACATGGCGGTAAATACTCCGCTCGCCACGTGGCCAAAACCGCGTTCCATTGCCGTTTCCGCTGGCCAACTCCTCAACTGCTCGCCCTGTTCGTCCTGCTCGTCCTGCCAACAACAACACTTGGCCAACAAGGAGCAACTCCTGCCGGCCGCTTAAATTTACTGCCCTCAGGCATTTCATTTGGTGTCGCGGCTAAATGGGGGAGGAGTGTCTGCCATGTGACACAAAAAATGGGTAAAATGGGCAAAACGGGGCGAAATTGTAGCAACAGCAGCTACAGATAGGTTAGCATTTTTGGCATCGGCACTGGCTGAGAACTTTGGATAGCAACAAATATTTTTCAGCTGCTAGGTTGCGAAATTAAGCTAAGGTTTGTATAAAATATTATTAATCTTTAAAGAGATTTTATTCAAGGCTTTAGGTTACACATATGTTACAATGTTTGCTCATTTATTATTAGCTCAAAATAAAATTTTTTTTTAAAATTACTTTCCAATCTGGTAAAGTAACAAAGATCTTGATCAGTTTTTATTATTTCTAAAAAAGATGCATTCAAATGTAAATCCCAAGAAATGTACATAAAAGAGCTATCGTTCTTATTTTAATAAAAAATATATTTTATAAATTGTCGCATCGATGATATTTAAATAATATTTTATAAGTCCTTTCAAAATGCTATACATTCAACATTTTTTTAATTTAAAAAAATTATACCGTCCGGCACAAAATAGAAGCAATCAATTCATTATCAGCACTAAACAAGGAATACAATAATTATTAAATATATAATAACATTTG
This sequence comes from Drosophila suzukii, assembly GCF_013340165.1. Lineage (NCBI taxonomy): Eukaryota > Metazoa > Arthropoda > Insecta > Diptera > Drosophilidae > Drosophila > Drosophila suzukii. The sequence continues at coordinate 541,420 of NW_023496847.1, forward strand.
ATTTCTTATTATTTCAATGAAAAGTTGATTCAGTTTTGGATAACATTTTTAAAATTATTTATTTTAACAAGAAATTTCACTTCATCCATTATTTAATTTTTACTCATATGCTAGGCATTAAAATAAGTATATTTTTTCGCAAAGTAGATTTTAACAGAATAACAATCAAGACATTTTATTTATTGTTTTTAAAATAAAACCACTATAGTTTTTCTTCCATCCAGAATGTGACTAAAAGTAGTTCACCCAAGTATTTTTTAAAAATCTTCGGTTCAACAAACGAGTATTCGATTAATTCGGCTTATGGCATTCATTCGATTTATTTTTCCGACGCGGAGCAGCGACATCGACATCCTGGCATTGCGATTTGCAGTGCTCGCAGCTATCCAATAAGCCGCGGCTAATAATAAATTGAATCAACTTTAATTCGATCCCCCAGCCCCGGGTTCTCCATGTAGTCAGTCACCCGGGGCTGGGGAACCACCCACATCATTTCACGCGGAAATCAAAGACGCTTCCTTATTTTTCTTTAGTTTAAATTGCAGGAAATTACTTTCCAGTGGCAGAGTGCCACTGAAGGAGGTCCTGCCCCCCCCCCCCACCAACCATTTTCCTATCATCTTTTTCCCTGATATTAAACTCAAAGGTAAGCCGTGGTGGAAAAACTCCCGCCACCACCCCCGTTTGACCATGCGGATATTGAGAAGAGCAGCGAAATCTTAACTGCTACTTATCGAGTCGCGCTTTCATTTTGGCCCCGTTGCCACGGAAATTCATCAAAATCATATAAACTTGTTCCCTGTTTGCTCGACTGCCCCGCCCCCGTTTTCCACCACCGCCCACTTATTTTCCTCGAAACTCATCTCGGAATCTCCAGACTCGAGACTCGAGTCTCTGGCTCTGGCAGCATTGCGGTCTATCGTGGCCAAAAACTTTCCTTTGGACCATCTGCATGTTTTCTTACACGGTTTTCCACGATAATCGGCTTGTTGTTGTTGCGGTTTGCTGGTGGTGCGGCTGCCAGTGGCACTTGAGCAATATTTGATTTTCCTCTTTGATGCCATTAGTTTTTCTTTCATTCGTTTTTCCATACCCTAAAAAGGAGTTTCTGTCCTTCTATTGGTTATCGGACATAAGAAATATTTAGATAATAATATATAATTACCCTATTTTGTAGCATTTGTATTGTCCAAAACGAAAAAGTTAATATTCAAGATCAATGTAATTATTTGAAGAATTTTTTGATGTATGTAATGAATTGCGGATAAGAAAACTTGTAGTCTTTTTTAAATAATTTAACTTATGTAGATTGTTCAAATTTATTTTTGTTAAATATTATAATACAATTTTTGGTATAATTTGGTGAAGTCTTAAGTCACGTCTATTAAGTACACAGAGTAAAATATTCAAGTACATTGTTCTTGAATTGAGAACATTCGTTCTTAAAAACCGTGTAAGTACATTTTGGTATCACTGTTCTCAATATTATAACTAAATGGTGAGAAGAGAAAAGTAAAATTGAGTTTGTTTAACCACTTATTGATATGGATACATGACTAACTGGACTTATAGTTAATATGTTCAGATATCAAATGTAAATACCGCCAATTCAACTTAATTTGAGCAAAATGAAAACATTTTCAACTTCAAAGATGTCGTTCTAATTTTGAGACCTTTTTAACTCAGATGAGAACGTCTGAATTTTCTCGCATTTTCAAAAGTGCTTTTTAGTTAGAAGTGCAATAGGGCCTATTGGGCTTTTCGCTAATAAAAAATAATTACCCTGTTTTGTACACCCCTGTAGTAATTGTATTGACCTTAATAAAAATATTTAAAATTCATGATCAAAGTATGTCATGAATTGTGGTTAAAATAACTTGCAGTCTTTTTCTAAGAAAAATAACAATCTGAATTGGATTGTCCGAATTTATATTTACTAAATGTGTAAATATAGAATTTTATGACAAAACTGATTAATGGCGCAATTGAATTTTCAAAAGTGCATTAAAGCCCATTCGCTTTTTCCCCAAAGGTGTCATAAAGCCTATTGAGCTCTTCAACATAAGCCTTGACCACAACCATAGCCATGGACCTCCAAAAGAGCTAGTTATTATTTATAAGTACCCCTCTTAAAAAGAAGAAATAAATGTTATACACTAGGAGGCCTTTCCACGACTAAAAGTTTTCGTTGGGGAACGTCAAAGTCGTAGTGCTCAGTTATCCGAGCGATCGCCACGAGTAAAGTTCAGCTAGTAATACATAGTAAAACATATACATATTTTTTACTTTTGAATACCTTGGGTATATATTACACTTTTCCACGTTTTGGCACGTAATGTTTGGGAAAGAAAAGTGTGTACAAGCCAGGCGGATGCAACGCCGCCCCCTGAAGGCGTTGCGAGTGTGCTTCCTTCGCAACGGAGACCGTCATTACGCAGGCCTCAACATGGCAATCTCAAGGACCCATAACAAGGACTTTCAGGCCCTGATGGAGCAGGTTACCGAGTCCATGCGACGCCACGTGGTCCTGCGATCGGCCATCAAGAAGATCCTGCATCTGGATGGTACTCCTTTGAAATCGGTGAGCTGCATTGGCGAGGGGGACATACTGATCTGCTGCTGCCAGTACGAGGAGATGATTCGTATTGAGTACACTGTAAACAAGGACTTCCAGAAGCAAAGGGAATTGCAGACCCGCTGCGACGAACGGAGGATCTATGGGGATACCCTGGAGAACGTCAAGCCAACGGATCTGCCCGAGACCATTCGTCAGCAGTTGAAGCACCTGCAACCCCTTATGCAAACCCCAAGGACGGTGATCTTCCGTGGATATAGGAGGTGCAATGGAACCAAGCGCGTCGTGAAGATGGTAAACAAGCAGTACATGGACTACAACTTGGATGATCCTTACTTAGAGGTGGAGGTACTACGCTTGCTGAGGTCGCACCCAAACATCGTGGAAATGATGTACTCTTTGAAGGATGAGAGGCATTTGTACATGGTTATGGAGTACATGGAGTGGGATGTCGACGAGGTGATCCAGGTGTACGGTCCCATGTCGGCGGTGAATGCCAGAAAAGTGATGAAAGACGTGTCTGCCGGTTTAAAACACATGCAGGAAATGGAACTTATCCACCGGGACATCAAGCCAGCCAACATGCTCATGAGATATTCAACCGAAACTGGGGTCGAAGCTGTCAAGATCACAGACTTTGGCATGGCCGTGTTCTACAAGGGCAGCAAGCTGCGCTCCTGTTGTGGAACCCCCGGCTTCATGGCTCCCGAGATGATAGCAGAACGTGGTTACGATTACCAGGTGGACGCCTGGTCACTGGGCGCTAGCCTCTTTCACGTGCTCTACGAAAGGTTGCCCTATGCCGATGATTACACGACTCTCGATGAGATTTATGCGGCCATCTTGAGTGGTGGACCCAACTATCCCGAGGAAATGATAAAAGACACCGATCCAGAGGCCAAGGATTTGATTGAGGGTCTGCTCGTGAGGAAACCCAACAACAGGCTCACCATCGATGAGGTGCTCAAGCATCCGTTTGTAGATCAATAGTTTTGTTACCATGATTGTTAAAATTCAAAGTACTCTCAGGTGACTTTGGATTTTCCAAAATTTGAACAGTTAACGTTTAGGCTTTGTTACAATATTTGTTAAAATTCGTAGTAATCTTTTGGTTTGCCATAAATTATAACAGTTTCAAGTTAGGCACACAACCGGGGCCCAAGATATTTGGTGGAGGTTGAAAATTAACATGTGTCAATATATATGTCGGCTTTGACCGTTTATATTATTTATTATTTGTGTTTGCATTTGTGGGCTAACACTAGGATATTAAGTATACGGTACCGTGTACTCGAATGCGGGAGAAGCTCAAAATGGGGTGATCCATTGTATCTGATAATCCTGATCTCTCGGCCACATATAATCTTATTCCATCTTGCGCAACTTTTTTAATAAATATTTTTCCTCTTTATCGAACTTTATTGAACGTGATACATTTAAATTAGTTATATATCCCAAATGTAAGAAGGTAAGCTTTTATATTTGAAAATTCGGAAGTTTTTAATCTTTCATGAGCTTACTAATTATAAATTTTAAATTTAAACCTGTTTATACTATTTAAAAATTTAAGTTATTAATTTTTTGTAAATCTTTCAAGAACTAGAATAATGTCTGCTAGGCGTTAAGGCATTTTTAAAAATGCAATAACGCCTGCGGTGGTATTTATTCACTAAATCAGCGATCGGCAAGCAATGCAATAAAATGTTCTGTTGTTTTGTGTGGGTTATTTGTTTATTGATGTACCGCTGTTGTACACTGTTTATGTGACGGCAGAGAATAAATAGATAATACAAAAAAATGTTGTCTTTTATTTTGTGTGGGTTATTTGTTTACTGATGTGCCGCTGAAATACACTGTTTATATGGCGGCAAAGAATAAGCACAGATATATTTCCTATATCTCAATTAATATACCCAATCCATGAAAAGATACCTTTGAACTTTATGTAAAATCTATATTCGTGTTTATTCTTTACCTAAATATCATTTTGATATATTTTTTGAGCTAAAACAATTTTAAATTATGTATAATAAATGCAGAGCCTCTAAGAATGTTCTCGTTATGGGGCTTACGAAGCGAATTGTTGGAAACTCCCAGTTTGTGGGTAAGGGTATTCAAAACCTCGACCTCTCGAGCTTGACACTTGATGGTTTGATGTTTTTCGTCCTGAGCCTGGTCCTTCACCTGGATCAGGGCCTCCTCCACCTGGATTGTGGGACCTGGCCGCATTCGCAGTCGCAATCGCAGTCCGTTTCCTGGCGCAAATCGCGCACTCCAAGATAAACTTTTGTAAATGAAATTGCAAAATATATTTCTTTAGCTCCGCTTTGCGCTCTCCACTTGCCGATTTCCCGCATTTCCCGCATTTTGCCCGGCTTTCCCCCATTTCCACCCCCCTCCCCCCATTTTCCCCGATTATCCCCCGCCACTTGCCACTTTCCACTTGACAGCTGAAGCAGATAATGCGTTTTGCCACTGTTGCATTGCCCCAGAATGGAACCAAACGGAATGATGAGGGGTCCGCCTGTAAAAGGGTGGGTTCTGCTGGGTTTTTGGGGGTGGTGTGGGCTGTGCCGGGTGGTCTGGGTCCCCTTTTGGTGCTTAGAAACCGTTCGAGTAATCAAAGCTCGACTACTTGCAATGCCAAAGCAATCAGCTGTCGGGCCCAGGGAGCACCTGGAAAAACAGTTTCCACAGCCCCACGCGTGTGTTTCCCCATCTGTACCCCCTGTTTATATACGTATATATATCTAAATATTTGAGTTGGCAAAAACAATCACGATTTGATGTGTACAAGTGACGGACGATGTTTCGTGACACGGGAGGTTTTTTTTATATTAAAGGAGTTAAGTTTCATTATACAATTGTCCTAAAATAAACCAAGTTTAATAATTCGATAAAATTATAAAATTTATACATTTTCGTTTGGTTAGTTTGAATTCTTTTTCATAAATCGTTGGCGGTACTCATTTTTTAACACTTGATAAAAGAATTTTTTTTGAGAAATATTTTTTTGAACATTAATTCACAAGCCTAATGGATATTTTTATTTTACTTATAAAATATATTTAAATGTTCCTTATCAACTATATATTTTTGTTATATATGTAATATTATTCAAAATATACTTTGAATTATTATTGGTATATTTTGATGAATTTAATGATTTGCCAAAAATATTTCTTTTGACTTTTCTTTTAAGTAAAATCATCGATTTTTATCCATTTCCGTATGTTTACTTTAGGAAAACATTAAGATGAAATACTTGTTGACTTCAAATTTTTATTTTTAAAAGCATTAAATACCTATGTTATTTTCATAACAATGTTTCTATTAAACTAACACATGTTCTAAAAATTAATTTTTTAAGACATGTTTGTTAAGATAAGAATAATGGCATATTTAAAGCCATACAATAAGCCTCTCAAATTTAAACTGAATATTTAATGTGTAGTTTTATTTGCTTGCAACTAATATTGGGATAAAGTGGCACCAAAAGAAAAGGGGAAACATGAATTTCTAGATCTATACACCTCAACTAGGCAAAAACATCGCCAAGTTTTCCACGTCTGCCTTATGAGAAAAATGTTTGTTGGCTGCACAAATATATATGTGCAGAAGTAGCTAACACACGTGGAGCAGCGCAATCTCAGTTGCATTTTAATTACCGAATCAAAAATCAGGGAAGCGGAAATACTTATGAATTTCTTATGAAGGAGACGTCGACCAAGAAGGCGTCGCAGTCGCAGCGCAGTCGGCGTCGCAGCTAATATCAAAAAGATGGCCAAAAAAGAGCAACAAGAAATTTAGCAGGAAAAGCTGAAGAAAAAGGCAGCAGCTGCTCGCATAAAATTTCACCCCACCCACGAAACTGCTTTAGTTTTCGACTGAAACTGCGGAGGGGAGATCGAAAGGTTCTTGGGTATTATACGATTTTTTTATTTCATTCTGATATATATTTAAAGTGAATCAAAAAATCAGTAATAAATAAATTTTGAATTGGCTTATAAACGGGCTAACTTATGTTAATATTAGCCAATAATATATTCTTTATTAAAAGCTTTTAAAATCACTCTATAAATATTCATTTTTTAAGAACACTTAAAATATATAATAAATATATTTATCAATTTAGGAGAAATATGAAATTCCTATTCAAATTATATTAAATAAATTTAATTATTATGTATTATGCTAGAAAAATTTAACATAGCACACTTATAAGCAGTGGTATATTTCCAAAAATATGTCGTATTTATTTTAATCATATATTTAGAATATTTTATTTATATTTACATTTTATTTATTATATTTATATATATATTTGTTTTTAAATAAATAAAATTTTTGTCTTAAAGTAAAGTTATGGGAAATAGCCTTAAGATGATTATTCGTTGGTAGTTTTTAAGATCCTCTTGGATATTTATATTTGAAGCACAAACATGATCTTGATAAAAATACTGATAATAATATTATATTTATTATATACATATATATATATATATATATACTATAATATAAACATCCAAAAGGATCTTGAAATTACCAATAAATAATCATAATGAAATAAGTGATATAATTATATAAATAATTATATTTTAGGTTGGAAATTTTGTAAGATTAGATATTTTTACAACATTATATTGCCTGTTTTTCGGACTTTATGATCCCCCCTCGCATAGAGAGACAAAAACAAAAACCACAGCAGGCTCACTAACACATCTGCAGGCAGTCAGACAAATTGGTTTAACACACACATATGCAGGACGTGTGTGCGTGTGTGTGGGTGACTGTGTCGGTGTGTGGGTGCATATGAAAGCAGGATTCTACGTACAATTTCGAAATGTGAAAGATGTTTAATTCAAGTGCGGGCGTTTTTGGGCCAACTTCTGTACTTGTATCTGTGTGTGTGTATCTGTGTCTGGCCAAATATCTGTGTGTGTGTGTGTGTGTGTGTGCTCGCTCGTTTTGTGTCTGTGCACTTGTCTGGGGGTCTGGGTCGAGGCCACGCCCCCCGTCCGTCCGCCCCTTTTGCGGCTGCTGCGGTTGCACTTCACTAAAAAATGATATACTACTGACATTTCGCATGTCTACTGCCCGGGACTTTGTCTCCTTGTTGGCTGTGGGATCCTTTTTGGGATCCTTGCATTACTTTCGCCACATCCGCAAGATACTCGCATTCACATTGCCACTTGGGCGCCCATTAGGGTGGAACCTATTTCGCATTTCGTCCCTTTCATCCTTTTCGCCTTTAAGAGCTTAATGAGCCGTGACAGGCGGTTTGGATTCAGTTCGATTTGGTCTGGCTTCGAGGCTCCTCAACTCCGATATCCTTTGTCTTCTGTGGCAGGCAATCAAGTGCAATGAAGATGCTCTATTTGGGTATTAAAAACAAGCGGACCATTGATACAGTAAGGTATATGAAAAGTTAAAGATACATTTTAAGGGAAATAGTAGAAACCTGTTTTTAAAATATTTATATTTAATTTACATTGATATTTTTTTGAGCTCTAAATATTTTTATCTTAAGAAAAGCTCTCTTTTTTAACCTCTAAATATTTGTATCTTATGATAAGCACTTTTTTTACCTTTAAATATTTTTATCTTTCGAAAAACACTACTTTTGTAGCCTTTAAATATTTTTATGGTGTGAAAAACATTTATATTACTTTATTCTACCTGGTGAAAATTATGATATACTTGGAATTATTTTGTATTTACAAAAGGCAGCTGAGATTTAGAAAATTTATTGATCTATAATTAACAATATGATAATTCAGATGTGAATTAAATAGTGACCCAGGTGCATTATTAACATATAGATGTATATTCAAAGTACCAAATACATAACTATATGAATTATTTATTACCTTAGTTTAATAAAAAGCTATATAAAATGGTGATACAAAACTAAATCTCATCAATATGTAAATATGTGCATTGTAAATTTAAAATTATTTGGTAACCCATCCCTCTTAAATGGCTTCCACTGTGGTTGCCTTTATAAGGCCTGCTCGTAATCCCACTGTAATACAAAAAAGTTTGCAGTTACAACACCTGTAAGCACACACACAAAAATATGGCAGTGAGTTAGTAGAATTTTATTTGAGAAGACCGCGTTTGGGGTGATTTTTTTTTCATTTTGGGGGGCGTGGAACTTTTGGCAACATTTTTACCCGTTGGTAATTTGTCTGCTGCTGTCAGTGCAGCTACACATATTTGTGCTTAACAATTATTTATTTATGAGGTAAACATCATTTAGATGCAGCGCCGGTGGCTGCTTTATGAATACATAAATGACACGCCCCCAATGTGAACCCGCCCCCCGAAGGCCATTAGATTGGCTGGCTGGCCAAATGACCGTGGCAAATTTGATTGCATTTACATATGCAGATACAGATACTTGTGCATTTCGGGTGTCATTTGGGGTGGGATAAAGGGGATAAAGCCGGCGTCATTATTTTCGCTTACAGGACGACTAAATCCTTGCCACCTCATAAACAAACAGGCTAATCAAATTTACAAGCTGCTGACAAATAAAACAAAAAAACATGGAAAATATTTTCGTAGACCACAAAATTGTTCTTTTAAATAAGGCAAGTGAAAATATGAAAGCAAATAAGTTCTAGGATAGTTGACGAATGTATTTCTGTAATTTACATAATGATTGAAGCTAACAAAATTTAAAGAAAGAGGAATAATCTTAAGCTATGAAATAAAATTAAAATAAACACCTTTCAGATATTTAATATTTTTAAACCAAGTTCTTCAAATTTAATTCTAACATTTAATTTAAATTTTAATAGATTAATATATGAAAATCCTGCCAAAGCAGTTCATTTTTTTTTTATTAAATCAATGTAATATTAAATATTTTAGGCTTACTTAAAATGTGTAATTTTTATACTAAACGGTTGAGTGAATTTATAAGCTGATGAAAATAATTTTTCTTTTTTGTTCCTGATACTAATCTTTTATTTTTCTTAAATACTACTTTTGTTTTTTATTAGATTGTTAAGTAAGGACTTTGTATACCTATCTATATATGTGATCTTTAGCTTGTATTTAACACAAAACCATTTTTTTTAAGTATAATTAATAAGTAAAAGCTCAAAAATATGTTATGAACAACGCCTCATTGTTCTCACTTTATCCAAATCCAATTTGAGCCTAGGCCTACACTATATATGAACCTGCATATATTTATCTGTCGACTCGAAACGGCATTATATTTGACTGTTTGGGCGGCTCAATATGTGGATTTTATTGTGTTGGCCGGGATAATTGCTTCGGAGGCTGCGGCCCATCAACCCATACCATCCCATACCATCCCATCCCATCCAATCCCGTCCAATCCCATCTCAACGCGACTCTTCTCATCTCAAACGGGTTTTGGCCCTTGGCCCGAAACAGATAGAGCCGGGATATCCGGATGGATATATGTATATATATATATAAAGATATATACTGGGACTGGGACTTGGCCATTGTTTGGCTGCTGCTCATTTGGTTTTGGCTTATTGGAATGGCGAATTGGCAATTTGCTGCACTTGCCGCGCGTAACAACTGAATATTGAATATGAAGCGATTGCTTGGCGGCTTCCCCTGGCACGTCCATAAATATTTGATGCCGCCCACTGGGCCCCGCCCACTTCGCACACACATCCAGGAACACACACACAAGTGCAGGGAAATCCACACACACACACAGGGATGCAGGAAGAAAAATGTGTGTAATTGTGCACTACTCATATGCGATACGGATCGTAAGGGGAGAGATTTCATAAAATGCCACAGATCCAAAGAAGAGCAGCGCCTAAATTCAGAAATTCATTGCGAATCCCGTAGTAACCCCCACCCACCTGTGATTATGCAGGAGGAGATTCACAGTTTACACTGCGAGAAAATGAAATTAGGTAACAAAATAGGTGCTATTTTTTACGTTTTATTTTACAACAATGTTGGTATTAACTTTTGATTTATTTTAAAATCTAATAAATATGTTTTTAATTGACTCACCCAAAGAATTGAATAGATAGATTAATAAACCTTCCAAAATAAATATTATAAATTAAAAGTATTAATTTAAAATATTTAATAGAAATGTTTATAGTTGTACGTTGAAATTCGCTTTATACTGTAAAAACCTTACCGTTTTACAGGTTTATACGAAAAATTGCATACCAAAATTGTTTGAATTATTTCATTTAATTTTCAAACCATTAGGTAGTTTATTTTTTCTTGAATTTTAATTCTTAGGCCCGTTTTTTCACAGTGCCTATGTTTTATTCAGCGGATTGGGCTGCGGGAGTCGGTTATTGTATATCGCAATATTCTTATTTAGTTTCATTGTGTTTTCTTTGGTTATCCACCACAAGGGGCATAAATATTTGAGCACCTTTAGTGCCCAGCATCCTGCGAATTCCCATCATCCTGTTTTTCCTTCCCATTTCCCATACTACCTTTCCGCTTTCCCCTTTCACTTGGCCTTTTCCCGTTGGCCCCGGGAAAATGTTTGAAATTGAATCAAGTGTGAGTGCGAAGGAAGATAAGGAATTGGCTTAGGCCAAATGAAATCGGCTGAGATACATCGTTATTTTATAAAGAGCAAAGTTTATTTGCATGCGAATTTTTCCCAGGCCGGTATTGTAAATAATTAATGTCCTTTTTGCTTGAAAGTAAATTATGGCTATGCTTAGAAATCAATTAATAATATGCATACTTGAAAAAAATTAATTACATATGTATTTTGTTATAGCACTTATAAAAGGTATTAAAATAAAAATAATAAGATGAAACCTTTCATATTTAAAAACCAAAACTTTCTTCCTCTTTGATTTATATGTTTTGATTTCTGTAAAGAAAGTGGCAAAGCTCACAAAAAAATTAATTTTATTACGTTGTCACATTGTAACCTTTACCTATTTGAATTTTTATATTCAAAGATTCACCAAATTTGTCAACGAATAAGTTCCATGTTCTCTGAAAATTGAAGAGCATGTCTTTTAAATGCCTGGCTAGTGTCAAAGTTGACGAAAAGTACTCCCATGTAACTGTCGAATGCCACAGGATATTTTGCCCTGAATTGAGTCAAAACCAAACCCAAATCGTTTAAAAGTTAAGGCCAAGTTTGTGTTCTTTCAAGGCTCTGCGTCTTTTGGCCGGAGACTAATATGCCTAACGAGATTTTTGCGATGATGGCAAAACGGTTGCCTCGACTTTGGGGTCATTAAATCGCTGGAATGTGTGACTGCCTCCCTTTTTTTTCTGTTCGTTTTATTTTTTTTTTTCGGAAAAGGTTGTGGAAAATGCGAAATGCGTTTGCCAAAAATGCCGACCGACACATAAAATGCAATGCTGGAATAAAAACAAATTCACGCGGGTGCGACAAACCAAATGACAAGCCCATTAAGGACTCACCCACACACACCTAGCCATCCACACAGATACTCACGCACACGGGAACACGTCTGTGTTCGTAACTTTTGCAATGATTTCGCCATTAGATTTTATTTGCACTTTCGTTGACATTTTGCGCAGCCCAAAACAACACAAAAACAAACAACCCAAAAAGGATATATGGGTGGGGGGGTTTCCAGGGGCGGTGGGCCAAAATGGGGGAGGGGGGTTGTCCCGTGGTGCATAACGTTTTAAAGCGGCTACAAAATCTCCAAAGCACACTTGAGTTAAATCCAAGGAATATGCCACGACCTGAGACAGGTGCTCCAGCAGTCGAAGGATAAGGATGTTGATGTTGGTGGCTTGGAAACTCAGGCCTTGGGGGGGGGGGGATGAAGTCCTGTTCCTGCAAATACGGAGTAGTGGATGTGCCATTACCACAGTCAGACAGATGGAGATACATCCAGCAACCACATATGACACTTGTTAACCCAGCAACAACAAGGGCCTCCAAAGGGGGTTCAAAGGACGAGTGCTGCAGATCCTTATGGGGGCTGCGGAAATTATATGCCACTGCTGACGTTAAGCTTTAGAAAAAATTAGCCAAGTCACAAATTAAATATATAATATAATATAATATAATAGAATAAATTAAATATTTGTCGAATATTAACTATTTGCTAACTTAATGAAAGTGTCTAAATGTATTCAGTGAAAAAACGTCTTTCAGAATAAATACATCATTTTGTATTGAAATTTTAAGTTTAAATTCTAAAATATTCTTGCATTTTCTATAGCACCATAAATAAAAACAAATTAAGTCAATGAAAAAAAAAACATATAGAACATATCAATTATTTGTCGAATAAGAAATAATTGTTAACTTAATATGGGTGTCTAAAAGTATGCAGTGAAAAATAACTTCTTTGGACATAAATACACCAGCTTGACAAATTGAATATATAATAAATAAAGAATATATCCACGATAATAATTGTTTTTTAAATACGGCTATCTAAAAGTATGCAGTAAAAAAGTAAGTCTTTCGGAAGAAATGTATCAGTTTGTCAAAATAAAAAAAATAGTTGCATACTTTTTGGGACAATTCAAAAATGTTTAAAATACCAATGCGTTCCACAAATAATCGAAAATTTTAAGAAGCTACAACTGACAAAACTGTAAATCAAAAGCCAGCAATTTTTAGCTTTAAAATAGCCAAGTTAACAGCTCCAACAGAAAGAAGAGGTTTATAGAGCAGGGATTCCAGAACGGCGGATGGCTATAGGGGAAGCCTGGGGACCAGAGCACATTACACATGGAACTGGACTAGTTCAAGACAATTCTCGTCAGGATTTTGGACAAACACAGGCCACGAAAGAGACGGCAGATGGGCGTTAGAGAGAGACAAACTCAGGCATAGAGAGGGCGACACACGCACGCCAATAAAAACAAACGAAACGATAGGACATTTGGAATCCTCATTGCAACGAAAGTGATTTTAATAATAAATGAATTTTTTCCCTCTCTCAGGAGGGGCGGCCAAAGGGGGGCGTGGCCTTAACCTCAGTCCCGTTTTGTGGCCAACTATCCTGGAACCTGGACTCCCCTGCTCCTCGCGAATTTTAGGACTCTTTTGGGTAAAATCGGGCGAGTGCCGCATCAGCAAAGCATCGAAATATTGGATGGTTCGGGGTACACGAATCTACATTGGACATTTGGCATACAAAGAGTATGTGCGCTGCGTTTTATTTAATAAGAATATATGATATGATATCAAATTCATAGAAAAAACTAGATCTAAATAAGGAAATTTAAATTGTAATGAGTTAACTATTTGAAATAAAACTGAAGTCATTTTAAAATTAAATCTAGGAAAACCCAGGAAGCTGCTTACTTAAATTTTATAAATTAATCAAAACGTAAAGCTAATAAAAGGTAGTGTTTAAGCAACGAGTTGACAAAACATAAACAAGTCCACATAAAGTTAATTGGGAAAGTTGAGTAGGAAACGGCCCCAACTCCTTACTTTTGATATAAGGATTTATTCGGTGAATCGACTTACCCATCTGTCAATTGCCGACCACATTACTCATTCGCCTGTTGGCCGCTTTTCATCCAATTACTCGAAGGTTTCCCCGCATCTTGTAAACTAATCCAAGACCGCGAAACGAAGTGCTCAAAAATTAATAGCCTTCCTGCGAACATAACCTCAAAGAGCCTAGACCAGAAACTCATAATTATAAGTGGGCGGGCGGCAAAAGGGGGCGGGGCCCTGCCTTGGCCATAACTCATAAACATAAATTTAAATTAGAAAACAAATGAAAACCGCGCCGTGTCGTTAATTTCCTCGGCCATCCCTAACCCATTTTTGTCTGCCCGCTGAATTTTCATCCGCCCCCTTTCGAATTTTCCCCACCCACGTGGGCTGTCTTTTATTTCCACTCATCTCAGGAAAATCCGCAGAATCGGGAAATATTGAAATGAATTGAGCGAAAGATGGCGAATGGGGTCAGCGGGTCAAGGTATTCGCTCGGGGGATCTTTTAAAATGGAGCAAATGGTGCGAGTTACTACAATGCATTTGGGTTAAAAGCTTTTTGGAAAAATCTATACTTATACCATGCCATGCAAACATACTTTTTATGTTAAATATTTTTTAGAATATAAATTAAAGTGTTGCCTTACGTTGTTTATATCATGAAAAAAGTACAATTTTATTTTAGTTTAGCTTACGATTAAGAAATATAATCAAAGTTTTTACTTTAAATATTATGTTAAATAATTTATTTTGGGGCTCTCGTCATTTTATTAAATTTTATATTTAATAAAATTAAAGGAGCAGCTGATAACAAAAGCCAAAATAAATTATGAAATGTATTTCCTTTAATAAGAAACACATATTACTGCCTTCACCTCAACAGTTTTCTTAAATACGTTTCTGCTTTATTTTAGTAAATCTTGTCCTTTCCTTTTAGTAAAGGACTTACAAGAATATATATATATTTTTTTCTATCCCTAACCATTTGAACTTGTTTTATATATTTATGAATTTCCATCTAGTGTATCGGGGATATATGAAAACCGCAAACGGAGATAAGCGGATGATGAAAGTTTCGACGGACCGAAATGGAATACAACATAAACAACAAAATGCGACCACAATCGATGGATGGATGTGGATGGGTCCTGAAATGGGGTGATGCCGAAAATAGGGGCTGGAGTGGCCTTGCCTTTGATGTGGCCAAAAAGCAGGACGAACAACTTTTTATTCCATTCCACTTGACTCGACTCCACTTTGCTACGCTTTTTGTTGGCGGATCTTGATTATAAGCCACATTAATGCACAGACATGCCTCGAGAAGTGGGAAAGGGGGGTCGGAAAATGGGGGGGGGGCACTAAAAACCCCCCAGAAAGGAAAACGCCGGGGAAAACTAGGTACAGCTCTTTGGCGGTCAGCACTTTTAATTAAAACAAAACAAAACAAAACAGGGCAAAATGCAGAAGAGAATGGAGGACAGAAAATAGTTAAATAATGCATGAAGTGCGTGCGACAGGGACGGCACCAGCCGAAAAGAAAGAGACGGACATCTCCCAGAAGAAAGGGACAGTCGGAGCCAAATGAAGAAGTTCCAAGTTTGCAGTCCGCAATAAAATGTAGACGCAAAATGTGCGGAAAATGTGATGGTCAACAAATTATCAACAACAATAACACCGAAAAGAAAAGCAGGAAGTCGCAAAGAGAAAAAAAAACAAAAAGGGAAGTATAAAAGGGGAACGGCGAATACGAAACAAAAGCGGAAGTGGAACGGAAAAACTGGACGGGTCGCAAAACAAGTGGCTGAAAAAGGCGCTACAAATGAACAGCTGTGAACTATGACCCCGGTTTTTCTTCACTTTTTTCAGACATTTAGCAAAGCCAAAAATAAAGAAGGAAATTATATATGTGCATTGTAAAAAATATAAGTAACACGTTTTTCTTAGAATTACTTTTTTGAGTGCTAAGGAGTATGCTATATATTTTGCTATTTTCTAAGTAATTTTAATGATATTTTTATAATGAACCACTTGGGACATAAACATTGGTAAAAATTTTATTTTCTATCTAGGAAATAATTGCAAATTTTTAATGCCATTGTAAAATTATTCAAGGTTTTATAAATATTTTACTATTTTCGAAAAGCTAAGGTTACATATTTTTATTGGAATTCCACCATTTTGAAGTGGATTGTTTTCAGTTTCTTATAACAATTTTGTATAATTCACATAAACCTTTTATTATATGACACATTTTAACTCCATACTTTTTTTTCTCAGTGTATATATGTTGATATAAATAAAAGTGGCCCACAAAACGGACGTGGAACAAAGGCCAGCAACTTTTTCCCCGTTATTTAAGGCGCTTGCCTTGGCAGCTTGAGTTCCTTTTCCCCTCGCGGTGTTTCTAAATTGGTATTATACGGCTTAAGTGGGCGTTGGGCGGAAAAGGGGGCGGGGTGGGAAAGGGTCAAGGGTAACTAACAAAGAGACACCTGATGATAGTTCTTAATAGAGCTTAAGGGAAATGAGCTCGGGCAACCAAGGCTTTTGGATAATTTTTAAGCCAAGTAGTCAAGCGTAAACCGACCTAATTTAGCATTTTGTTTTCAGGCCTTAATTAATTATTATCTTTTAATCCACATTAGATATATTTTTCTGCTAGCATTTATTATAACATACATTTTTAAAAAAATTAACTAGCATTTATTTATTTATTTATTATATGTTAATAGGCCCCTTATCCAGTTTTTGTGTTACTTTTAAATAATGGTAAATTTCTCTTTGCTGAAAAAGTACACTTACTTACCTTCTTGAAACATTATGGAACTCTTGTGGACTTAAATACTATTTGTAAGTCAGTTGTTTGCCTTCTTATTTCTATTACACATTTGTGCAGCACAGATCTATTCCATGAATTCTATCAATGGAAATCCTATCGGCTTACGTTTGTGTCCTTTATATGTTGGTAATACTGAAATAATGGCAGACAAAATGTGACATTATTGGAACGAAATGCTTACAAAAATCATTTCTATAGAAAACTAAACGCGTTATGGAAGAGTTTTGAAGTTTCAAAAAGCCCCAATCATCTGTTAGTTCCAAGCATTTTTGGCTCTCTGATTGATGGAGTAGGTTTCAATGTTTCAATGGATGGCCAATAAGAGCAGTATGAATTCAAAAGGGTAACCAAGCTGCAAGCGGTGGAAAAAGGCAGTAGAAATTAAGTTGTTACTTTTGTGAGCTCCTCTTTCTGTGTTTTCCGTGTGCTTTTCTTTTTTACTCCATCATATTGTCCCAGCGACGACGAATGGCAGACATTGAAGTGTTTGTGCACGGAGAAAAAATATCATACCAGTTGCTTAAGATTTGATATAATATTTGGTTAGGAAACATTTTTTAAAAGGATACAAACTTATACTTAAAAATATACATAGTGATAGGAAATTCATACAGAAATGTGCCTAAAAGTATGCAATATTATACCACTTGTATGCAAAGCTTATAAATATAAATCACTGCATACTCTTAGCCACTTTTAAAAGTAATTTGTAACCCTCTGCATTTTAATTTAAGATGTTTAACTGTCTTTTAATGCATAAAATATATTGCAAAATATAAAAATCATAGTTAATTTAAATTAATAATAAGTCACTGCATACTTTTGGCCACTTTTATAAGTGATTTCGAACCTCTGCATTTTATTTTAAAATGTTTGTGTCTCTTTTAATACATTAAATATATTGGAATATATCAAAATCGTAGTAAATTAATAATAATAATTATAGTAATAATAATAATATAATATAATAAATATAGTAATAATTATTATATAATAAAATAATTTAGAAACATATTGATATTTTATTTTCCTAATATTTGTTGTACCATTTTTTGCCGTGTGCAAATAGAGTTTTCTCGGGCCAAGACCGTTTTGGCCTGGCCTTTTTCGCCTCCTTCACTTTCCACTGACTTTTTTTGCCCCTTGGCCCGGCGAAAACCTTTTGGTCTTTCATTTCGGTCAGCTTGCACTTGGCCAGCCAGTCGCTGGGAATGTTTATTGTTGCTGCCGTTGTTCTTAGCCTTCGACCCCACCCCCTGCGCCCCCTTTTTTGTGGCTAAATACAAAAGGCAGCTGGTTTTTATGCCTACGCCCCCCCCCATTTCGGCCGCCACTGCCAAAGTAGCAAATGTCTGGCTTTCCGGGGGGTTTTCGGGTGACGGAGCCCTTTTTTTTTGCGCCGGCTCGGTCGGTTGTTAGTTGCATGAATATGAAGTGGTCTTATAATCCACACCAAACAACAAAATGACCCAAGTGCGAAATTAAAAGGCGAAAATGTGCCAGGGGCGGGGGCGTGGAAGAGAAATGGGGGGCGGGGCGGTAAAAGCAAAGAGGAAAAGGAAGCGGGGTGAAACGTGATGACTGCAAAATGAAGACGTTGGAACCGGAAGCCTCGAAATGTATGCGACACAAAAACAAAACTCCTCGCCTCGCCCCCAAACAAAAAACCGAACAATATAGTTGATGTTCCGGCTATAAGATAGCTGCTACTCAGGTTGATTTATTGTCTGTGGATTTTCGCAAATTAATAAAACAAGAGCACGGCAACTGTGGGCTAACTCCGCTTTAATGCCTATCCAATTCAAAAGTGTTCTTTCTGGGTAATGAATTGTCTTATGTGGGTTTATTTATTAATAAATCATTTATTTTTTATACCTTGAACTTAGAAATACAATAGTAATAAAGAAGGTAATTCTTAAGGCAAACTAAAGTGGTTTTTATTTCATTTCAACCTTTGTTTTTGCTAAGTACTTGAAATACCTTTATATGCATGTGGGTTTATTTTAAGAAATACTATTTTTTTAGTATTTCTGATATTTAGAAATACAACAGAAATTAAACAGCAATTTATTAGCCAATCAATAGTGGTTCCATTTCATCTTAACCTTTGTTTTTGTTTAATATTTAAGGTATTATATCTGCACGAAGACAGAAAAACATATACAATCGACCCCCTTCTTTTACAATCATTTGATAAAATGAAAACAAATACTTCACGTTGAGCTTGTGGAAAATCCCTGAGACTTTTTATTGTGTTTTACCTACATTAGCACTGCCAGTGATTTGTTGCTTCGGGTAATTGAGATTTATTTGATGATATGGATGGGGAAAAAATCAGGATGAAGGGTTAAGTGTGTGGCTCCAGCTCAAAATTCAGCTGATATTTCGGATAAAATAGCGCTGTTCAAAATAGAAGCCGGCACGTCTTGAACGACTGTTAACCGACTTTTATTAGCAGCGATTTTCCAATTTCTCCCGGATTCTGCGCACTGGAGAAAGAAGAGATTTGAGATGCTGTTCTTTCATGTTTTCAATAATTATGGATGGGTGTGAAACTTGGATAAGTTCAAGGAAAAGTGGATGAAAACTGAAAGAGAACTACTAGTCGTTTTTCCTGAAATTGTACTTTGCTCTTAGCTTCTGTTAACTTTTGAGACATGCGCTGTTCTGACCATATCACTCTTAATACATTACTTATACCTAGTTTGCTCTTCGAGTAATTCGTATAGCAGCTCAAGGACTGAGTCTCGGCTAATCCTGAGTTTCTAGCAGTTTTTTTTTCGGAGTCCTTAAGATACTTGTTGCTAATCTTAGCTCGGATAATTATTAAGCCACCTTGAATATTTTTTCTAAATATGTAGAGGCTGTTTCGAGGAAAAACAGGAAATGTTGCCAAAGGTAATAAATATCTGAATTGGGTATGCTAATTGTATAGTATTGCTGCTTCTTCACTTGGTTTATACAAAAGGATAACGCTAGTACTTACCATATTATTATTTTAATGAGCTCACAAAATATTCAGTTCAAAAAAAATTGTATTACGACCGTGACAGGACTCGAACCTGCAATCTTCGGATCCGAAGTCCGACGCCTTATCCATTGGGCCACACGGTCAGTTATACAAGCTCCATCCCAACCTACCTACATAAGTTAAAACTAAACTCATCATAGGAAATAGTTTGTCGCACAGCAGATAACCAACTATAATCTTAGATTTTTTTACTTAAATCAGGATTTATTTTAAAAAGTCATGTTTGATTTATCAAATTAATTTTTCAAAATATGTTATGTTTTTCTCTAGATTGCACACAATCTGTAGAAGCTAAACATCTACGTCTTAAGAATTCGCGGTTACTGAAGAATTGATTTGTAGGCTTAAAATTTCAAAAGCAGGGAGAAATAGATGTCATTATCTACTACGCATATTTTCTTTATGTTTGTTGGTGAAGAGAAAGTCCTTAGTCATATGGCTTGGATTTCAAGAAATCTTAGGCTTGACATTAAGCCAACACTCAAAGAGAAGCGAAGAAGCATCACTGTACATGCATGTTTCATGTAGTGGCCAACAACAATCATCATCATTAAACTCGTTGGTCAGCGGTATAACTGCAAGCAGCGCTAGAACTGGTTGGGAATTTTAGTGTGTTGTTGGATTTTTTACAGCTTCGATAGGATCTCTATCAGAGTTCACGATGCAGGATATGACTATGAAAACTAATGCATATTTTTAGGCGGTTTGTTAGTTGTAGTTTGGCCAAATCAAGGCGTACAGCTAAAAAACCGACTGTTTTGAGCAGCTTGCTACAAATGCTATCGATTCCTACCCATCACTTTAAGGAACATTTATTTTTTGACCCAATTTCTCATTTTTTAAAAGGGGGTACATCGGTTATTTTTGGGATTCAGATTTTGGTCAAAAATACTCATTTTTTAGTGGTTTTTCAGTCGTAATTTAGCCAAATCAAGGCGTACAGCTAAATGACCGACTGTTTTGAGCAGCTTTCTTCAAATGCTATCGATTCCCATCACTTTAAGGAACATTTATTTTTTGGCCCAATTTCTCATTTTTTATAAGGGGGTACATCGGTTATTTTTGGGATTCAGATTTTGGTCAAAAATACTCATTTTTTAGTGGTTTTTCAGTCGTAGTTTAGTCAAATCAAGGCGTACAGATAAAAGACCGACAGTTTTGAGCAGCTTGCTACAAATGCTACCGATCCATATCTTTTTTAGGAACATTTATTTTTTGACCCATTTTCGCATTTTTTGTAAGGGGGTACATCGGTTATTTTTGAGATTCATATTTTGTCAAAAATACTCATTTTTTAGTGGTTTTTCGGTCGTAGTTTAGTCAAATCAAGGCGTACAGATAAAAGACCGACTGTTTTGAGCAGCTTGCTACAAATGCTATCGATTCCCATCACTTTAAGGAACATTTATTTTTTGACCCATTTTCTCATTTTTTGTAAGGGGGTTATTTTTGAGATTCATATTTTGTCAAAAATACTCATATTTTAGTGGTTTTTCAGTCGTAGTTTAGCCAAATCAAGACTTACAGCTAAATGACCGACTGTTTTGAGCAGCTTTCTTCCAATGCTATCGATTCCCATCACTTTAAGGAACATTTATTTTTGACCCAATTTCTCATTTTTTATAAGGGTGTACATCGGTTATTTTTGGGATTCAGATTTTAGCCAAAAATACTCATTTTTTAGTGGTTTTTCAGTCGTAGTTTAGCCAAATCAAGGCGTACAGCTAAATGACCGACTGTTTTGAGCAGCTTTCTTCCAATGCTATCGATTCCCATCACTTTAAGGAACATTTATTTTTTGACCCAATTTCTCATTTTTTATAAGGGGGTACATTGGTTATTTTTGGGATTCCGATTTTGGTCAAAAATACTAATTTTTTAGTGGTTTTTCAGTCGTAATTTAGCCAAATCAAGGCGTACAGCTAAATGACCGACTGTTTTGAGCAGCTTTCTTCAAATGCTATCGATTCCCATCACTATAAGGAACATTTATTTTTTGGCCCAATTTCTCATTTTTTATAAGGGGGTACATCGGTTATTTTTGGGATTCAGATTTTGGTCAAAAATACTCATTTTTTAGTGGTTTTTCAGTCGTAGTTTAGTCAAATCAAGGCGTACAGATAAAAGACCGACAGTTTTGAGCAGCTTGCTACAAATGCTACCGATCCATATCTTTTTTAGGAACATTTATTTTTTGACCCATTTTCGCATTTTTTGTAAGGGGGTACATCGGTTATTTTTGAGATTCATATATTGTCAAAAATACTCATTTTTTAGTGGTTTTTCGGTCGTAGTTTAGTCAAATCAAGGCGTACAGATAAAAGACCGACTGTTTTGAGCAGCTTGCTACAAATGCTATCGATTCCCATCACTTTAAGGAACATTTATTTTTTGACCCATTTTCTCATTTTTTGTAAGGGGGTTATTTTTGAGATTCATATTTTGTCAAAAATACTCATATTTTAGTGGTTTTTCAGTCGTAGTTTAGCCAAATCAAGGCGTACAGCTAAATGACCGACTGTTTTGAGCAGCTTTCTTCCAATGCTATCGATTCCCATCACTTTAAGGAACATTTATTTTTTGACCCAATTTCTCATTTTTTATAAGGGGGTACATTGGTTATTTTTGGGATTCCGATTTTGGTCAAAAATACTAATTTTTTAGTGGTTTTTCAGTCGTAGTTTAGCCAAATCAAGACTTACAGCTAAATGACCGACTGTTTTGAGCAGCTTTCTTCCAATGCTATCGATTCCCATCACTTTAAGGAACATTTATTTTTTGACCCAATTTCTCATTTTTTATAAGGGTGTACATCGGTTATTTTTGGGATTCAGATTTTAGCCAAAAATACTCATTTTTTAGTGGTTTTTCAGTCGTAGTTTAGCCAAATCAAGGCGTACAGCTAAATAACCGACTGTTTTGAGCAGCTTTCTTCCAATGCTATCGATTCCCATCACTTTAAGGAACATTTATTTTTTGACCCAATTTCTCATTTTTTATAAGGGGGTACATCGGTTATTTTTGGGATTCAGATTTTAGCCAAAAATACTCATTTTTTAGTGGTTTTTCAGTCGTAGTTTAGCCAAATCAAGGCGTACAGCTAAATGACCGACTGTTTTGAGCAGCTTTCTTCCAATGCTATCGATTCCCATCACTTTAAGGAACATTTATTTTTTGACCCAATTTCTCATTTTTTATAAGGGGGTACATCGGTTATTTTTGGGATTCAGATTTTGGTCAAAAATACTCATTTTTTAGTGGTTTTTCAGTCGTAGTTTAGCCAAATCAAGGCGTACAGCTAAATAACCGACTGTTTTGAGCAGCTTTCTTCCAATGCTATCGATTCCCATCACTTTAAGGAACATTTATTTTTTGACCCAATTTCTCATTTTTTATAAGGGGGTACATCGGTTATTTTTGGGATTCAGATTTTAGCCAAAAATACTCATTTTTTAGTGGTTTTTCAGTCGTAGTTTAGCCAAATCAAGGCGTACAGCTAAATGACCGACTGTTTTGAGCAGCTTGCTACAAATGCTATCGATTCCTATCACTTTGAGGAACCTATATTTTTTGACCCATTTTCTCATTTTTTCTAAGGGGGTACATTGGTTATTTTTGGGATTCAGATTTTGGTCAAGAATACTCATTTTTTAGTGGTTTGGTCCCCATAAATTTAAGGAACCTTTATTTTTTGACCCAATTTCTCATTTTTTTTAAGGTGGTACATCTTTGGGGTTCAGATTTTTGTCAAAAATACTCATTTGTTAGTGGTTTTTCAGTCGTAGTTTAGTCAAATCAAGGCGTACAGCTAAAAGAGAGAGTGTTTTGAGCAGCTTGCTACAAATGCAATCGATTCCCATTACTTTAAGGAACATTTCTTTTTTGACCCATTTTCTCATTTTTTATACACCATCTGTTTTTCAAAAAAACGGCAAAAATTAAATTTTTCTAGGCCTGAATGCCAATGGATTGGAAATTAAACAACAAGCTCAACGAGATATGGCATTCCTCATTCTGACCTTAATTTGCATTATGGCAGCCAAAACAGTGATCATTTATTGAGAAAATAATGAGTAATAAAAAATTTTACTGAATTTTTAACGGTATAATATTTTTACAAGTATCTTTCAGATTAATAATTTTTTATTCAAAGTTGTAAATAAAAAAAAATATCGTGGTAGCTGGGAGAACAGCTTCTCAATCAGAATCAGTTTTCGCATTAGTATTCAATTGAAAACAGTGTCGTGTAAGAGGTACAAAATTTTAGTTTTACACAAATAAATAAATAAAAAGGTTGGACGGAAAAAAGAGCGGAATGGCACCGTGTAAACCAATTTACAATATACAAAAAGTAGAGAGCATTACAATCAATGGCTACCTAAACTTCTTGAACGAATACAAAAAGCGATTCTGCGGAATTTCTCCACAGGACGTCATACGTTTCGGAGCTAGAGAATGGAACAAGTTGGCCCTCCAGGAAAAGGAACGGTTTACAAATATGGTAAGTAAGAAATATCTTAGGTATGAAAAATATATAGCAATTATCAACTACAATAGAAAGAACCTGGGGACGTTATGAAAAGTGCACTTCAAGTGTTTGAGAGTCAGTCCCATGGGGACAGTCCCCATCAATCTGAACGTAGTCCAGTTCGATCTCCTTATGCCCGTGAGAGGAATTCCAGGAAAAGAAAGAAGAGGAAGCTATCCAAATCAATCAAAAACCAAGTCAAGAAGAAGGCCGGACCTCCTACTTTTCTGCCAAAGAAACGCGGCTTTATACCCTTCATGCGCAAGTTTCAAAGGATTAATAAGGACTTGCCGCCCAACGATCTCTTGAAAGAGGCAACTCGTATTTGGTGCCGTCTGCATGGAAGTCATAAAAAAAATGTTGAGAGGCCACTTTGGTAAGGTTATCTTAATTTAAAGCTAAACACAAGCAATAACATCTACCATTTTTTCAGAATTGTGAGAACTGAATAGGAAACACTTTTAAATTTTAGTGTAAATATATGGGTATTTCCAGGAGACTTTTAAAATAAAACAATGCAAAAGTCGAACGATTTTAATTTCGATTATGGGCTTTTCTTTTTAGTGTCCCCGAGCTGTTTGTTGTGTATTAATTGTGTATTTTGTCGGATTTATAGTAAAAACTAAGGGTTAAGTGGGTTTTGCAGAATTCCATTCAAACCTTGATTTCAGTGAATGTTTATGGAATATTTTAATGCGATTTTATAAAAATGTTCTTTAACAATGTCAAAACACCCTAAACTCCCCTACCAAGTTTCTGAAAATAAGCTTTTGACGATTTTTTTTTAACGCAATTAACTTTTCTCATTTTTTTTTTATGTTTTATTTATATTATTATTTTTATTATTATTTGCTAAATATTAAATTTTTGAAGGGAAAGCTGTTTCTTATGTCTTTCCTAGCGCCCTTAAATATAGCCCACTAATTTTGGTAGTTGAGATTTTCAGGGGCCTTACCGGATGTTAAGTAAGTTGTTACATAAAAGTAAGGCAAATGTTAAAATCATTAACCAAAATAACAGTTAATTTTAATAACAGATGTTACGGATGCCTTAAAACTAAGTTTTTCGAAAAACATAGCTCCCCAAATTCGAAAGCTTTTGGGACACGATAGCTTTTGCTCGGAAAACTAACCAAAACTTTCCCTGTTAAAGAAATGTCCTTTTCTGGTTGGGAAATTTGTAATACCATACTGGGTGGGACTTTGCCACCCACAATGGACCACCTATTAAGGACCACCACCCCCTCACCCCCTCATCAGCCACATCTCTTGGGCATAAGTGCTGGCTCTTCATAATTGCCCTTGTTTGTGGCCGCGTATTAAGTTGTTCTTGTTCCTGTTTCTGATTCTGTTTCTGTTGCTGATTGTCCGCATTGCGTATACGCCGCGTGGCCAGCGAAAGAGAGGGAAGATCCATATAGAGGGTGCCAGAGGGTAAGAGACAGCAACACAATTGCATATTGATTACAGCAAAACTCCCCTGTCGACAACTCCGCAGTGGATAATAAATTTCCAATTATGATCGGTCAGAGGAGGAGAGTCCAAAAAAAAACAGAAAAAAAAGCAATCCGAGACTGCGAAATTTATATGTTGAACAAATTGGATTAATTATGAAACCATGAAAATGAGGTTAATTCCTTCTGGTTAAATAATCGTTAACTATTCGACCCGGCCTTTAACCAAATCCAATCCCAGACGTCCGGGGGTATTTCCATATGGCTGGACACGTGCCACATGCAACGTGCAACGTGCAATGTTCAATGTGCAACTGCATCGGTTGCAATTACATGTGGCGTTAATAAAAACAAATGAGTTTCGAGCGGAGAGATCGGCCGCCATTAAATGTAATTATTTTAATACGATTTACAGTTTTGGACTCTTTGCCACTGCCTCACGCGACAACACTGCAAAGTGCTTAACTGGCAATTATGATTTGATTTTTAATATCCGCCCTTGAAGCCGCCCTTCTGCACTAGGGGTTAATGGTTTTTTGGCGAATAGTCTTTGTAAGCACAGAAAAAAATATCCATATCATTAAAAACCATGCTCCAATAGGTAGCAATTAAGCTTGACTTAAAAATATCACACATTATTTTCATTGATAAAGAAAAATCAATAAGTCCTTTAAAAGGGCCATATAGGTTTTAATCTCTAGCTCATTTATGTTTTGATTTTCAATATCTACCCTGGAAGACGAACATTTGCATTCGGGGTTAATGGTTCTTTGGCGATTCGTCGTTATAGGCACAGAAAAAAAACATTCATATCATTAAACATTTTTAAGATGGAAATAGGTAGAAATGACCATATCACTTATATAAAAAGTTGATTTTTAAAATATTGTATTTAAAATATTCCAAATATTTCAGTTGATTTTTTAAATATAGTGTTTGAAATATTCAACATTTGCTTGTATTGAGAAAGAGCTTTTATTCTAATTATAAATGGATTAGATTTGTTTTAAACATCACGTAATGTTATTAATATTTGTATTACATTACATACATATATTATAATTTTTTCAAATAAAACAAAATTACCTCAAATATAAATTTTGTTTGACTAGGTAATATACATTTTCAAGAATATACCCCCTTTAATATTTTTCCCACTGTATTATCGATGCATCTGTAATTGGTATTGTTGCTATCCTGACTTAACCGATTTCGTGTTGCTGTCATTACCGCTATTGCAACTCCATTGCATTCGTGAACTATTTCGCTTGGTACTTACAGCTTAGTCGCAAATGCGGTCCTTAATGCATTTAAATTTACAGTTTGCTGCCGAGTGAACTGTCATTAACCTTGTTCAATTAAATGTTGTCACAGCTCAAATGCTTTGTATCCACTTATTGGGCAGCCGTAACACTTATTTTTACCGCCATTACTCATTTATTTTTAAAGTGAAAGCATTGACTTATATATTTCATTGTATATGCCAACTCTTTTTTACTCGTATACTTATTTAATTTCCCGATTTTTGTATATATGTACTTTGTTTTATTTCCATTATAAATTAAGTAACAAGAGAATATGAACTTAGAACTAAATTATATTAAGGAGTTAAGTCTTAATTTATTTAATTATATATAATTAATCATTAAACACTATTTTTTTTTAAATAAAAAACCCCATATAATTAAAAATTTCCCTGTTGACTTTGCTTAGCGCCACCTGTTGTTTGAAGTACTCCAGATTTTTTTACTCTACGCCAGAGGGCGCCTCTCAAAGCTCTTGATAGTTCAATTTGTTTACAATATTTTAATTAATTGACAGCTTTTGTACCATATTTACTTAAAATCGTTAATAAATCATTAATTTTTTTATATCCCTTGAGACTTCAATAAATTTAATTTATTTATGTGTTTCAACCCAATAACATTTTTTACTATTTGTGTGGGCTTATAGGATATATGTCTAAAATGTTCGCATTTATAATTGCACGTCATGGCTGAAACCGTTGACGTTTTGCCAATTTTGGCTTCATTTTCTGGTAGCTAATCAACTGCCAACTATCCATGGTAGGGGTTTTTCGGGGTTTTTCTGGGGCATTGTAATTTATTTGAATGCCTTCAATAAATAATTTTCTGCCCGTCGACGAGGCAGCGGCATGCATAATTTTGCGATGATTGTGTTTTAATTAATGCAACACACAAAAAACCATGGGAAGGGGGGTTGAGTGGGGTGAAAAAGAGGGCGAAGGGGGGTCAAAGATCGAGCCGTAATAGTTGCAAAAAAACAAGCGGCCAGCAAACTAACTAGCGGCTATTGTTTGGCCACGACGACAACATTTACATGCACTCGCATTTAACCCCCACACACAAACATGTGCAAAAGGACACACATATGGAGGTGCACAGCGAGAAATATTCTTGGAAAACATAAAAAATACTGAAAACCATTTTTGGTTGCTTCGGAGAGTTAAAACATTATTTACTTTTTGAGTTTCTAAAATATGCAAGGTAAAAATTATGCACATGTTGACTGGATTTAAAATTTATTTATTTATATATGCAATTTCCATTTTGTTAATAAAAAATGAATTATTGTTTAAATAGGAATCTGTAATTTTAATTTATTACCCTTTAACTAAGAATGTTAATCAAGAAGAATTTTACGTTTTTTTTATTTTAAAATATTTTTAAAGAATAAACAAATATTAAAAACAGACTTCGAAAGTAATATTTCATTCATATATTCATATTTACTTTCGGAAAAATGTTTTTGTTGCTAAAATTGTCATTTTATTTTATCGAAATATATTTGAAATAATAATTGAAATTAAATAATTTGTTACCTTTATTTAATGTTTTTTTTTTCCTAGTCTTGTACTTTTTTTTAAAATCGGAAATGTTTGTTGCCTATTTTGTGTAATTCTAATTTACTCGAAATATTTATTCTGTATATTTTATTTATTTCCTTAAGTTTAAGTTTCCCTTAATTTTTTCCTTTTTTTTTTCAGTGTGCTCGCCTTAGAACAATGGCCTCAAATTAAAAGCTGAAATCAATGGCCGCTCATCGACCCCCTTCGTCCCGCCCCTGCGGCCCCCTTCAATTTTCATTCGGTTTGTTCATCGCTTGCATTAAACATAATGCACGTAATTATTATCATTTTGCGGCAGCTTCTACATGCAGTCACACACTTTGGCTCTCACCAGTCGAAATTCAGAAACCCCTCGATTTTCGGTTGAAACTGCCAATTTATACTCCATTGTGAACTATTTATTAGCGCATAACTTTATAAATGAGTGGTATTGGACAGGAGTTTGCGAATTAAAGAGGTCGTCGCATGCATGTATATGTATCCATTGATTTTGCCAATACAATTCGGGCCAAGTTAAGTCCCCTGGCAAAAGCCAGTCCATTCAGGAGTTCGGGCGTTCAGATCGGATCATTAGCCCTTGGGTGCCACAGAGTGGGCGATGTGTAATGATTATTTTCATAGATTTCTAATTTGTTGCCCAATTAGCGGCATTGAATTTTACACTGAATGCGTTGCCATTAATCAATGCGTCGATACTTGGACGAGATGGCCATTGAATCGATCGAAGTATCGCTTGATTGATTGAGGCTCTGCTTAATTGAATTACTCACAGTGCGATTATATTTTCAAAGTTGAGGTAAGTTCTGTATTTCTGTAGAACTCATTGCCAAATTGAGGGATAATTGTCTAATAACTGGCACTTGAAACTGACTTATACTTCAGTTTTAATTAATTTTGTGGAATGAATTTTGTCTCGATTTAACGAACACAAATTGAGGGCTTATAAATCAGACAGTCTCAATTTAATTAGAAATTTACCTGTATTGTTTTGATATCTCTATTTATAATTTCAAAATGTTTTAAATGACTAAGAAAATTACAATTTGCCAGGTCTCTAAAGCTTTAAAATTTTAATTAAAATTCTTTGTGTACTATTTTATATTGGTAAATATATAAATAAATCAATTTCAGCTACCATAACATTTTCGATTTAAAATGTTAAGTAAGAACCCTGACAATTATTTCGACTTAATTTTCATAAAAATGCATTATCATAATTACTTTCCTCTTAAGTGAGGCCTTATAAATCAGCCGTTCTCCATTTAATTTGATATCTACTTGTTTAAAATATTTAGTATTTTAATTTAAATATATTTTAATTTCTTATATTTTATTTTAGGTTTTTTGTGGTCTATCTATATAATTATAAACCTTAAAATATATGAATAAATCAATTTTAGCTATTACAGTATTACTTACATTTCCATTGCAATTATTTCGACTTGATTTTCAATTCAATGAAATACCATATTTTTTTTCCCCCTAAATTAAATGTTTATTTATTGGCCATTCTTAATTTATCCATCTATCTACTAGTTTGAAATACTTTGTATTTTCATTTCAATATGTTTTACTTAAAATTTTTTT
This sequence comes from Drosophila suzukii, assembly GCF_013340165.1. Classification (NCBI taxonomy): domain Eukaryota; kingdom Metazoa; phylum Arthropoda; class Insecta; order Diptera; family Drosophilidae; genus Drosophila; species Drosophila suzukii. The sequence goes on from NW_023496847.1 coordinate 571,738, forward strand.
TGTGGTCTATCTATTTAAATATATACATTAAAATACATAAATTAATCAATTTCAGCTACAAATGTATTACATTTCCGATTTAAAATGTCAAATAAAAGCCGCGCCAATTATTTCGACTAGGTTTTCAAATCAAAGCCTTATCATAATTGTTTTCCCCTCAGTATTTCTTCATTTCATTGGGTTTACTCTCCTCGGACCTAAGCTGTTCACCTGGCAAGCGGACAAAAAAGAGAGCCCCATGGGTCTGGATAATCCAGAGTAGTAGATATGGGTGCAGAATGGCTGCCTCAATTGCCGCTGTCCCCGCAGAAAATAAAGAAAGTCCCTAATCGCATTTGACTTTACCAATATCCCCAGCTGGCATGCGAGCCGCCTTGGCTCGCCCCAGTTTTCCCAGTTTTCCTGGGCTTTTCCTTGGCCTTTTCCCATGTTTGTCGTTGGGTTTGTGCCGAACAAATATGTGTAGCCGGCAGAATGCCAACAATATGCAGGTGCATATTGTAAAGGCAGATTGTGGTTTGTCGTTCCGAGTGCCTAACAAGTGCCAGCAAATGTACCGTGAAGAAACCATTTAGGATTAGTTTAATATGATACACAGAAACTGGGTTCGTTGGAGGTGGAGGTGCCTAGATAACGCTCCTGGAATAAGCAAACAGTACTTAAAACTGCCGGGGCAGGACTACTTAAGATGGGGAGTGGTCGGGAGTCCGGGGAAAAAAAATATATAGAAAAAGCCAGAAGCAAACGGACCGGGGACTCTGGCAAAATATTGGTGAGATAAAGCCAAGGCTCAGCCCGAGCTGCACAAAGGAAAAAAATGACAAATTTGCAAATGTTAAGACGGAAAGAAAACATCAACATAAGTTATAGGCTTAGTGCGTAATCGTTTTTCGCAAAGGACCATGGCAAAGCCGAGCCAAAAAAGTGGGTGGTTGGTGGTTGAATCTTCGTGGCTGCCATGTGGCAACATGGGTAATGATGCCACCAGCGAACAAGCTGTGCGATATTTGCGGTTTAGCTGGCAACTGGCAACTGGCAAATCTGGCCAGGAGCAGGGGCAATGGGGGTTCCCAAACTGGAGGCCAGCATTAAATATTCAGGAGATAGGCGGTTCGATGAGGTCATCCAAGGTGCACGACCCCACCAAGTCGTTAGCTTGAAGGATACAGCCATCGATGAAACATTACTTATGGAAACTAAATGCCCAAAAAATATATTTAAGATTTTGTATACCTATTTTAAAATCGCAAGAGAACCCCTTGCATATTCATTTAATTTAATATTAAATGTTACCATGATATCTAATAGATATATTATAGAAGAACATACATTATTATAATAGAGTATTGCTAAGGATATAGTCATCCATAAATCTTAATTTATGGTGATTTATATATATATTTTTTATGGATTTACTCGTATGAGAACTGCTTGTAAATTAATTTTATCTGTTTTTAAATGTAATCAAAATATCAACGAGCTTTATTTATATTTTTAAAATTATACTTTACACTTTAAATCTATTGCAAATGAATTGTAATTGTATTCAAAGTTTTCCAAGTTGTTAAGGATAGAGCCATCGTTAAAACCTCATTTATGGAGGCTCAGTATCTATACAAATTTATTTTATATTTTTTATTACATTAAAATCAAATGAAAAACCCTTGAAAAATTTTTATCACCTGTTTTTAAATGTGACCATAATAAGAAAGAATTTTTAAACTAAAATTGATTTAAATTTAAAGTTTTAACAACCATTATAATGAATTGCACATTTTTTTAAATTTGTTTTTAAAGTTTTGAACCCCATTTATGGAGGCTTTATACCTATACAAATATTTTAAAGATCTAAAAAATTATAAATTAAATGTGAAATAATTTATTTTAAATTAAAACTATACATTTTATAGTAATACATTGCGAAAAGTTTTATGAGTAACTTAAATACTAAATCAGTTTTGTATAAAAGTATACCTAAATATGGAATATTAATCATAAAAGTTGAATGTTTAAAGCGTCCTTTATCTTATTTTCTTTCTTACTTTATTGAATACGAATTTTAAGTTAGTACAAAAAATTATTTTATGTATTTCTCCCTAGTACTGTTATCAGGATTTTTAAATCTGTGAAACCATTGTCCAATTTCCACTTCCTCGTCGTTAAAGTTGGTATCATGTTCATGCCGTAAATCACGATTTCCGTGCATGTAATTGACATTCGGAATATAGCCACTCCATCTATCTGTCTCAGATCCCAGATCATCGACTTATCTGCAGCCCACGGAACACCGTCCGCCTCCATTAGACATTAGCCATGCGGATTTCCCTGGCTGTTCAAATTAAAAATTCATAAAAGCAGAAATGCGAAATTATGATGATAAAATAAACACAGAAAAGAAGCCGCAGACGAGGCGATGGCCAGCGACAGGCTAAAAGAGCCGGAAAAGTGCACTCGGAGAAAACAGTGTCATTAATATTAAAACAAAAAAGTCAGAAAAATTAATGGGATATTTGTATTTCTTTATATAAATAATAAAAATAAAATTTACATTTATGTATGTTATATATAAAATAGTTTTAATTTAATGATATCCTTTTTGAAAAAAAATGATATTTTATTAATCAATCGTGATCTTACAAAAAAAGTTAATAATAAAAATAAAAAAAGTTAAAACCAAATAATCAAAAGGAAAAAATATAGATAATAAATATTTATATATTTATTTAAAAAATTTTATTCTTAAATATTGCTTAAAATAATAACAACATTTTTGTATTGATATGAAAATATTTCATAATTATAAAAACCATGATCTGAAAAATATTAATATATTAATAATCCAAAGAATGAAAATTACTGAATATATTTTTGTTAAAGTTGTACATTAGTTAATTTTTAATGCTCATGATAAAACAGTTTTTTTAATTTTTTTGATCTGAAGTAAATGACTGTTATAATAGTTTAAGTAAGTAATTTTAAAATTAGCTTATTTATTTTGCTCATAATGAAATATTGAAAAATCATGTTGATAAATAATTTATTTTGATTTTTTAACTAATATCTTATTATTGTCGAATTGTTTCTGAATGAATGTAAATGGTAAGAAAGTACTATATCGATTTCTTAGGCAGGACTTTCTATTTATTTCTTGCAGTGTAAGTCCAGGAGGCGGGGTGCCGAGTGGGTGGCGGAGTGGGTGGTGGGTCTGAACGTGACATTGGCCGGCTACTGTGAGAAAAAGCCAGCCGCAGATTCGGACCCAGCTCCGGCGACTTGAGCGCTGATGATGTGGATAAAATAAACATGGGACATTGGTTTGGTCGAGGGGGGCGTGGCCGGGGGGCGGAGGGAGGCCGAAAGGACGAAAGCGTGTTTAAACATTAAAAGGACCATTAGATACGCCTTAAAGTATGCTTCAAGTAGATTATCTTCCATCAGTTTTGTTTGCTTACTCGGAATTGTTTCGCTTCATTTTTCTCGTTTGCAAACACACACATAAACCAGGGTTTACTTAGCCTGTGTGCGCGAGTGTGTGTGTGTGTGTGGGTGCGCTTTCCTTTTGGCCAAGGGAAAGCATCTTTCTGAGGAGAAAGCCAAAGCCAAAGACGAAGAAAAGCCCGAGACGAAGACGACGTTATTATAAATTGTGCGCGTGTCCTTGTAAAATAACATCTAGTGAACCCAAAAGGCCCTAGAATCACCCAGAACCACCCAGCACCACTCGGGGCCACCCTGAACCACCCTAAGCCACCCAGCACCACCCTGCACCACATTCTGGTCAAGTCGTGGCCCCGGCAATGCTTCTTAAATTACCAAGCAGTGCGCTCTGGGTGCCTTTCCTTTCGGCCATGGCTCACGGCTCATGACTGATGGCCGAGCCGCTGGTTGGGTGGTGCAGAGTGGGTGGTGCAGAGTGGATGGTGCAGAGGGGGTGGTGCCACCAGCCACCCCACAGCCTTGACTCAATGTAAGGCCATCCAATTGCTCGTAAATTTCTATTTCCGTCCTTGGCGACTCGAACGCCCGGAGATCGAGAGGTTTATCTTGAAAGAACATCAAGGTCTTATACCTGGTGAAACGTTAAAGCCTCTACGCTCGGAAAAAATATTATTTTATAACATTACACAACAATTAAATAAGTAAGTGCTATCATTGTACTTTTAATAAGAGTTGGCGGGTAATAAATTTGTGAAAAAATACTATTTAGTTAAACAATCAAGCAATTCAATGACGTACTTTCAAAAATCGTTGATGGTTATTTAAATTCGGGATACATTTTGTAACACTTTTAAAAGATCTTACAAAAATTTATGTGTTTTTTGGTAAAGTATAAAATAACATAAAAAATGCTAATAAAAAAATTTTAACATAAGTTCCTTTAACTAAAGAAAATCAGTAAGTTAACGAGAACAAAATAAATGTGTGCTTAGAATAAATTTTTAAATTTTTGATTATCATAATCATATATTATTCTATTAATATTATAATAAAATACATTTTAATAGATTTTACTTTCTGATACAAAAAAAAACATAGAAAAGGCTTAATAAATTAAAAGATATTTAACCCAAAATTTTAACCCATCTAAAAAATATCAGTAAACTATGAGAAAAAAAAAGAATTTAAGACTGAATTTGATTCCTACAATTCAAACTAATGTTAACGTTTTTTGATTATAATAATAAATGACATGTTAATAGATGTAACTTTCCGATTGTAAAAAAAAACGATAAAAATAAAATATTGTTTGTTGAGTACCCCACTTTGTTTTGGAGCACTTTGCCACTGTTTTCTCTTCTTTTTTACTCTTTCCCTAGGAAATATGTACAATCGATATTGGATCTTGGGACTATCTGCAATTAATTAACACCTGCAGAGTCCTAGTTTCTCGAGTTCCCTGCGTATCAGCTGAGTGCTATCACCAATTACATTAGCACCGCTTCGCAGATGTCCTGGCAGCCTGGCAGCCGAGGTCCTGCCATTCAGTCATGCGCCTCGCTATCCTGTGGCTGTCCTCCGGCTGCCTTCTGCTGGTCACTCTAGTTGGGACTCAGCAAATCGGCCAGGACCTGCTCATCTCGAGGATGGGCAGTTGGCAGGATGAGCTGAAGACCCGGAATCTGGCAAGGGCCACGAGTTACCTGACCAGGAACTACATAGCCAACAGGATCAACACGCTGGTCGTTCGGCAGAGCTGTCTAGAGTGTCCCCACGAGATGAGCCACCGCCAGCGACAGCTCGTCGACCAGATCCTGGAGAGCCTCTCCCCCGATCTCAGTGTCCTGCTGCCCAGGGAGACGCCCCAGGAGACCTCCTGGGAGTACACCCTTTTCGTGGTCAAAGACCACTCCGCCTTCAAGTCAGTTCCTAATAATTTACCCTCCATTAATCATTGTTGTAGGTTTATCTTACCTATATCTAAGTAATTTGTTTTTAAAAATTTGTTTTGCGAACCTATCAATCAACTTTTAAGTTATATAAACTCAAAAGATCCTAAGCCTCTAATTTTGTAATGTTTGTATGGACTGCATTATGCCAGAAATGTAAATAATTTAAATGACTAATATTTGTATGGTATTCATATCAAATTCCATTTTTAATACCTATATTTAAATATATATATTAAATTATTTTTATAATTTTGTTTAGTATAAACCAAATATTACATGTAAATAATATTTCTTACATAGTAAAGAAATACAAATAGTACAAACTAATAATATTTCAAATATTTTCCTAGAAGGTAAAAGCTTATTGTATTTATTGAGTACATGCAATAACGCCCAGTGAAATAACGAAAATGCTTTCTTTTATTTTAAAAAGTGTTTTTTAAAAATAGAAGCTTCAAGCTTAAAAAATTGGACGTTATTTTACTGGGCGTTTTCGCAAGCACTAGTATTTAATATAGTGTTGATAAGTTTTTTAAGAAAAATAATAATAATAAATCGTCTAGGCTTGACTTTAGAAACAGGCGATTTGAAATGTACTTGATTTAAAAATATATATTCTTTATTTATTATATTTTGAACTTATTTTATTTTGTTATCTCCTTATGCATTATCTGTTTATTTCTTTATTTTTTATATTTTTAATTTCATAAGACTTGTATCTTTAGCAGAGGTAAGATGTTCTCATTTCCCTAAATATTTTTTTATTTATTATATTTTTAATTTATTTTATTTTGTTACTTCTATATGTATTATCTGATTATTTCTTTACTTTTTTATAGATATCTAATTAGCCAAGACCTTTGATTTTTCAATTTCATAAATGTCATACCGTCTTTTGCAGCGGAAAGGTGTTTTCCTTTCCCTACGAGTTGCTTGAGAGGGAGTTCTTCTGCATGGTGGTGGTGACGGAGCTCCAGAACCCCGGGACTGTGGAGCGGACTGTCGGAAGCATTGTGGCCGCCAATCTGCGGCTGGCCTTTCTCAACGTGGTGGTGGTGGCCCAAGTGGAGGACGGCACCGTGGCCACCTACAGCTACAATCTCTTCAAGGCCAACTGCACGCCGGGCATCACGGTGAGGCGGATCAACCACTTCGACAGGGGCACCGGGAAGCCGCTCCAGGTGATGCGCGACTTGTATCCCGTCCGGCATGGCCACCTGGGCGACTGTCCACTCAACGTGGGCGCCAACCACCTGCCGCCCCACCTCATCTACAAGCGGCACCGCCATCCGCCGCCCTCCAACGAGACCATTCCCGCCCAGGACGTCTCAGGGATAGACTGGGACCTGCTCCAGCTGCTGGCCAAGGCGCTGCGGTTCCGCATCCAGCTCTACATGCCCCACGAGCCCAGCCAGATCTTCGGCGAGGGAAACGTTTCCGGATGCTTCGCGCAGGTGAGAAAAGACTAAAGATTATAACTTTGTTTGATACATGTTCTCATATAATATACTTTTGGGTGAGAAGAGTTTGAACTTCAATTTAAATTTTTATAATAAACATTTTCAAATTTTTTTTTGAGGAAATTAAGATCTGTGTAATGTTTCTGTATCCTTTTCAGTTGGCGGACGAGAGCGTGGCGATAGCCATCGGTGGACTTAGTGGCTCGGACAAGCGCCGCTGGCAGTTCTCCCGGTCGACGGTGTACCACCAGAGCCACTTTGTGATGGTGGTGCGTAGGGATCGGTACCTGGGTCGCTTTGGACCGCTGATCCTCCCATTTCGCGGAAAGGTGTGGGGTACGATCATAGTGGTGCTCCTTCTGGCCATCCTGGGCACCTGTGGACTGAGATCCCGTCTCGGGTTGCGACGTCCTCTGGAGAACCTACTGCTGGTGTTTGTGGGCAATCCGATACCCACGCAACGGGTGCCGGGAACGGGATTCCTGCGGTATCTCCTGGCCAGCTGGCTGCTCCTGACCCTGGTGCTCCGGTGTGCCTACCAGGCGCGATTGTTTGATGTCCTGCGCCTCTCGCACCACCGCCCCCTGCCCCAGGATCTTATTGGTCTAATTAAGGACAACTATACCCTGGTTTCGAACGGGTATCATGACTTCTATCCCCGGCCACTCACTCGCCGGCTGGGCGAGTCCTTTGCCTCGCGTTTCGAGCGGGTTCAGAGGGCAGCTCCGGGCGAGAGACTGACCACCATCTCGCTGATCAGCAATCTGGCCTACTGGAACCACCAGAATCGCAACATCAGCCAGCTGACCTTCGTGCGCCAGCCAATCTACATGTACCAGCTGGTCATCTACTTTCCCAGGAGCTCCTTTCTGCGACCCGCCGTGGATCGCAAGATTAAACAGCTGCTGAGTGCCGGGGTGATGGCCCACATCGAGCGGAAGTATCTGCAGTATGTGGACAAGCCGGATGTGGCTGCCAACGACCAGCACCTCCTGCCCGAGATCACCCACAAGATCATGGCCGGGGCCTATCGCATCCACACCCTGGTAATGGTCCTGGCCACCGGAATGTTCCTCCTGGAATTTCTCTCGGGTCGCTGGGAGGGCGGACTGCGCCGCTGGATGGAGTGGGTGCATAAATCTGATGATGGGTCAACAAAATAATTTATCTTTCTCAATATCATAAAATTTATAGAAAATGATTTTATTAACATTTACTACATTTTTTTAATAGTATACAAAACCAATGTTAATAATATTCAATCTAAGGACCATTTTTCTAAAAACATTTGAATAACACTAAATTTAAAATCATCTTTCCAAAAGCATCTTGTGTCCTTCTTTTTAAAGCTTTTTATAGATTTATAGACCTTCTAAAAATAATTTTGAAAAACTCCTAATGCACATATTTTGTATTTTACATAATTAAAATCCACGTTGAAGTATAGGTACGTACAAATTAAGTCTAAGCAAATTAATACAATTACAGAAGAGTGTTAAAACTCAATTTTTTTTAAATTCGAATATTAAAATAAATTAAATTGAACTAAATAAAGTATGAACACAGTAAATTGCAGGAGAGTTTTTCTATAATTATTCTAGTATGGGTGCCACAGAAATATTTTATAAAGATGACTAAAAGTATGCAATAAACAAAATAACGTCGAATTTCGGTATAGGTTTATCTTCTGGTCACAAAATATATTATTTATATATATAGACACCTCTGGACTTCTTGATTAAAATATTTTTGATAATAATAATTGTTTTGGATATTATTTATCAATTCAAAAAACTGTTAAGAAAATAAAGGCTATAACTTGTAAATAGAGGAACCAATTGGCTAATTAAAAGCGAAGTTCTCTGTTTATGTTGGCTTCTAAGAAAAAACAGTCAAGGGAATATACCACAAATCGACCAGATGTTGCATTTCCAGTCAGAAGGTTTCTTCATTCGTCGCTGGAGGAATCTGCAGAGGAATCTGTGGAGGTGTCCATGGAGAAACCTAAGTGGTTGGCGCCTAAGCCAGACATGCTGCACTTAGATGGATTTTTGTGCGGTGGCCGGTTGGCCTTAAAAATTGATTTAAGTCTTGTAATGCAGGCGGGGTGGATCCTCCTTTTATTTCTCCTCTCATTTTTTTTTACCCAATCTGCCTGCACCACTCTACCGGCCACTCGGCACCACTCGGCACCACTCTGCACCACTCTTAGCCATGTGTGAGCAGCGGCAACTGGCCAACTGGCCGAGCGGCACGGAGCGGCACTTGAGTTAAGCTGTGCAAACGTTTGCATAATCACGTTCCAATTTAAATTGCTCTATTTGCCGGGGCTGCCACTGCCCACTGGAAAAACCACCCACCCACTCAGCCACCCAAACGCCCACCGCCCATCGTTGTCGCCTCTCTCGAATTGGAAAAACCGAACCACTTTTATTAGCCGTGGGTGGGAATGTCTTCCCACCACCCACATCCACCTTCCCCCATCCACCCATCTATACATCCATCCATCCATCTATCTATCTATCTACTATATGTATCTGTATCTGCCCCATCTGTTTGCGGAGACTACGGAAAAATGGAATTCCGTTTTTACTTGGTCGCCATCCATCTGTGTGTTCACTCTTCAAATCACTGTTTCCTGTCGGTGCGTAAACAAAAGGCAACAGTTGATAGTTCCGAGGAAAAGCCCATCGATTTGATTTACATAGCATGCATATTCCCATCGAAAAGTAGTCTTGTCGGACATAAAGTCGACATAAAAACATTTCGGTTTAAGTGGGGCAAGAAATGTCTGGCTGGTTTCAGATATCATTGACTCAAATTAATATTTACCAGGGGGGCCGATATATTTAAAACATTTCTAGTATTTTATAGCAGCGCACAAAGAAGTCCGGAGAGGTGGAAAATACTTCTTTCGTTTATTTAGTCAGACAATATTTGTTGTTTGAACCGCTGCGTTTTTGTTTTCAGCATTGTAAAGAAATGTATAGGGAATTCAGAAGAGTTTTTATGGCGCTTTTAGCTAGTTTTTACTTCGGCGGGAAATCAAACAATAATATTTCTGTATTTTTTTCGCAATTTTTTTCATTTTAACAATTCTGTTACCTATTTTTAAAAAGACTCTACATATTTTGCAGAAACTCCTTTCTTTTTATGACGGCTTTTACTCGGCATAACATCTAGTACATATGGTGTATTTTTAGTTGAGATATTGTTCTACCAAACGAAAAGGCAAAATATCCCAAAACTTGATATTGAAGGAATACGTAATATGTCTTAGATAAGACAATATCCAACCCTACTCAGCCTTTTTAGATTTTTTACGCAGGTGTTCGGATATCTCTTTTCCCTACTGTGATATGAATTACAATAATCTATTGTTTATCAGGCATTAAAAACTTAGCGTGGCTTATAATAAGAAGCTTCTGTTTTCAGACTAAGCTACCTTTAAAATAAAAACACACACAAATAATAGATATATAAATAAAAAGTATTGATGATTTTACATATATTGTATGGAAATTGTGTGATCATATCCATTAGCTGCCTTTGTGAAAATAAGTCTAATTAAGATCCTGAATTTTATATATATATATAAATACATATGTATATTAAAATCCATTTATTTTTTCTCAAAATACCAGTCGTTCCAGATGGCTGACCAATGAATTTGGAGTGACTATAAATTTATACAACACACTTTGACTTGTTTGGACTAGATACTAAGATAGATACTAGATACTAGATATTCCTCAAGGCCAGTAGTTGCACTTTTCGTCCTTGACGATCGGCTCTCCGCTGCGTCCCTCGTCCTGCGGCTGTTTGGGCGGGAAGACCCGATGTCCGATTCCGGGATTAATCTGGGTGTTGTGGAACTTCATCATCAGCATGTCCCAGTCGTAGATCAGTCCGGGTCGAAGATTAAGGCCATTCCTTAGCATGCGGAACATCCGGCAGATGGTGTCGTACTGGGGTCTCTCGTAGAACCCCATGCCGCGGCAGTAGTTCAGGTACATGGTGAACTCGCAGGGGAATCCCTCGCACAGGACCTCCACACTCACCGAGATCTTCTTCTCGTGAATGCGCTCGTACTTCTGCAATTTGGTGGAGGCCTTCATATCCTGCCAGGGCAGCGATCCGCGATTAAAGTACATAAGGACATAGCCCACGGACACCATATCATCCCGCCTCGAGGATTCGATGCCTTCGTGGGCGCAAATGGAGGAATATCGGGCAGTTCCGGTTAGAGGACGTTCCTCACGATATGGTATGTGCACACCAGTGGTTATGTCCAGGAATTTCTTCGACAGGCCAAAGTCAATCAGGTACACCTGCTTGGACATGGTGCCCAGGCCCATTAGGAAGTTATCCGGCTTGATGTCGCGGTGCAGGAATCCCCGGCTATGGACGTACTCCACCCGCCGGAACATTTGCTCGGCCAGAAGGAGCACCGTCTTGATGGTGAAGGCCCTCTCGCAGAACTGGAAGAGCCGCTCCAGCGAGGGTCCCAGCAGATCCATCACCATCGCCTGGTAGTGCGGTTCCTTGTGATAATACCTGATCCTGGGCAGCCCGTGGGCGGGTCTGAGTGCCCTGTACAGTCGCCTCTCGTAGTTCAGCTGCGGATGACGCACCCGGCTGCTCTCCACCTTGATGGCCACCCGTTCGCCACTGTGGATGTAAATGCCCAGGTAGATGTCGCCGAAGGACCCGCATCCAATCTTTCTCACCACCTTGTAGTTCCCGATCCGCACCTCGCGGCTTTGCGACGATCGCAGTCGCTCCATTGTCTCACTTTAACTTCCGGTTTAGATTTAGGTCGTTTCCGTTTCTCTGTGTGTTTGTCTTTCGATCCGAACGGGGCTCACTGAAAATGAATGTGTGAGCAGGATAGTAAAGTCGTAGGGTTCTTGGATCCCCTTTTAATACTTTAAAAAGCAATGATATAGTGATGCACTGATAGAAAAACGTAATGAATGCAGAGTTTTCATATAGCGTAAAAACGTTAGTTTTTAAACTTTTATAATAAAAAACTTATTGAGTTACATACCTCCGGACACAATTATATTCCATCGTATAAACCTCAAGTGATTTCTTTGGCACCCCTGAAACATTATACAAATATTGATTGGCATAAATCACAACAAGTTTGAAAGTCTAGATTCCTGCTCGATATTAAGTATCGTAGTTAGGGGCTGCACTTTAAGTGCGATTTAAGCGAATCCTGGGCTACAATCGAACCCAATCCTTTAATGTGCCATCCTGTCGCCGCTGTTTGTGTGGGTGTGTACTTATGCGTATCGATTATCCTGGCAGACGGCGGCATCCGTAGACGGAGACACAAATGCACAAATGAGGAGGATGTCGAGGAGGTGGTTGAGTATGGGGATGAGGAGGAGTGACATAGGCAACCCGAGGTGGAGGCCAAGTGGAGGCGACGAGGACGGATCAACTAGCCAGTAATAATGTCTTTCGCTGACATTTGACATTTCGGCTATATATCACTCACATTGTGACAACTGGCAACTTGGCATTCAAATATAGCAGGAGCACCAGGAGCCGGGCTCTCAGATGTTTAAGAACAATAAATTTGTGGGCCTTCGGCCTGTGCGTGTGCCACCCACTCAGCCTGCCCCGTCTTCTCCACCATCATGTCCGCCATATCCCCCGATTTGCCTAACCCCCGGATCGACCCAAACATATATACGTGTATATCCCCCTGGCAAATGTTCGGCAGCAGCCTTACTGGCCTTACTGCCTGCAAACCCAATGACAAGACGGAAGCGACATATTTGAACTGGAATGAAGCGGGATTGAGGCTGCAGCCGGGCCATTATCATCATCAGTACAGAGAGAGAAATAATGTGGTTTAATTAAGTTCCATTTCTTCAAATTAGTTACATTTTCTAGACTGCAAGGATAACTTACCAAAAATTTAGGTTTTTATCCATCCAAATTTATACTCCTTAATTACTGTTACTAAGCAATCAAAATAAATTAACATTCAAAAAGGTATCACTTACATATTATTTTCGAGTTTATTTATTATATTATTGAAGCAAATACTGTCTTTAATAAATAAAACCAAGTTTAAAAAATAAAGGTGTTATAGAAATTTGTAGATAAAATATAAAAATTATGACAAATATTAAAAGCTTTTAAATTTTAAAAAGATTTTACACTTACTCCTTGGAAATATCATTTCTTTATTTATTTAAGAACCTGTTTGAGGATATGCTTCATAAATCTCCTGAACTTTCAAATCTCACTCTTAGATGCCTAAAAGTATGCAATGAAAAAATAACGCGGTTTTTCGGAATGAATTCGTAGAAAATTCGGAATAAATACATATGGTTGCATACTTTTAGGTGCTTATTTAAATGATTTCAATCGTCCTATTGGCTAAATCTCCATAATCTACTGATTTTTCTTACAGTGCGTGGGCAGAAACGAAATGAAGAGCTGGAAGCCTGGCATTTACATCATAACATGGCCGCCTGATGGATAGACAGATAGCCAGGCATTAGCATTAGTGGCCACCACAATGGGCATGCCGATGATGAAGATGTTGAAGATGATGAGCATGATGGCGATGTCCGATGAAGATGATTGCCATGATTAGGATGATGGGCAGCTGATGATGACGACAGCAGCTCAACTGGACAAGGATGAGCCAGAAGCTCCTGTGCCTGGTTAAAATTCGGATTTGGACTCCGACTCGGATTCAGATTCTGTAAGCGATTCGCAAACCGATTCAGAACCGGACTCAAGCCTAGACACTCCTTTCGGTGGGCGTGGCCGGCTCTGATGTCGAAACATGCGGGTAAATTATCTTTTCATTTCATTTCCATCAACGTCGTCGTTGTCGTGGCTTTTGGTTCGACTGTTGTTGTCGTGGAAATTGCCACTTTCATCCACCCGGCCGACTCCCCCTTTTTTCCCCGCCCACCTGCAACTTGTAGTTACAACGGCCACACATTCGCCGATTCGGGGTATTGAAAATCGCCATTCAATTGTTTGGGGTTTGCAGTGTCCTTTTCGCCACGCCCCCTCTACCGCCCATGAAGTTTTGGGGCCTCATTAAGATGGAATTGGAAGCCATTAAAGAGATGTCAGCTTAAATGTCGGAAAATAATTGGTTACTGTAGCAATTTAAAATTTAAACTGAAATCTAGTGAAATAGCCCAAATCAAGATACTATACAACCCTCTGGTAAATAAAGATTTGGAATTAATTAAAGGTATTTTTAAAATGGTGTTGATATTTTTTTATAACCAAATCCATTGATAAACTGTTTATACCAAGTAAAGGAACTCGGCACTCCTTTCTGTACAAATTTTCAAATCTCTTATAAAGGTGTCTAAAAGTATGCAGTAAGAACTTCGGACATTCGGAGCTTACACATTTTTCTGCATACTTTTAGACACTATTATATCAAAGCACACCTAAGTTCTTTTGTACTGTATAATCTATAAATTTTTTAAATTAATTAAATATAATCGATTGCGAATGCAGTCCGTTAACCCCTTTCTTTGATGTCCAGCTCAATTTCCCCATAAACGATTGCTTTGCCGGGTGCAAATGAGTATTAATGAATACGAAACTTATCCTGTCGTCGAACGAACTAACTTGCCAACGTGTCGAGAACAAACGTGACAAAAGTTTATGTAGAACCGGCAATTGCAAGGCCAGAAAGAGACGCCGAATGACAGACTGCACGGCCGCGAAAGAGACGGCAATAGGGGGGCAGAAAGAGATGGTAGAGGGAAAGAAGTCCGCTTTGATGGCGCTGAAGTTGGACGAACAACAAACAGCAAAATATAAATGACTTTAATAGCTCATCAATGATTCAAGCGGAAATCCGGGCTGTCCAAGTGCAGTCGGTTTATTGGATACCGGAAAGGCATTATGTTGCTCTCTCTCTCTGTCTCCCTCTACCCGTCCCGCTCTATTTGTGTATTTGTTTGATTGTGCCGACTGGAGTAGTCTGACTTTCTGGTCTGGGGTTTTCGGATCGAAATCGTTGGGTGGGTAGGGTGCTACGAGGTTCGGGGTCTGCCGTCTGCTTAGCTGCAATGATTTTCACGCTGCCTCCGAAAAGTATGCAACAAAATTTGCATATTGTTTTGCTCCTGCAGTTGCCCCCTACAATTTGTCCCGCTCCCTGATTTTAGCACCCCTTCCATCAGCTCATCATCTGCCGTTGCACGTGAAGAAAAATTGGTTTGCAAAATACCATTTGTCAACCTCATTTTGAATCTCAACAGCTAAAGTAAAATAAAGGTGTCCAAAAGTATGCAATGGATACAGAACTTGTTCAAAATGAGTCTGGCAAACATTCAAATTAACAATATAAATGGTTGCATACATTTAAACACCTTTATATCTTGTTTTAAAACTCTTAGATGTTAAAAGATTAATATCACACCACCAAAAGAGTAATTGAAATGTCGCTCTGTATTCTGTAAATTATCTTGAGCCCAAAAGTATATGTATTTGTCAACCTTTATATTTGTTTTTTTATGACATGTATGTATTTTAAATGATTTAAAGTGATTTTCAATTCGTTTCTTTAGTTATTAGTGTGAAGTATTTATTATTATTATAAAATTTCCTTTAAAATAAAATTGTTTGCCATTTAAAAAACAAAAAAAAGGGGCTAATTTTTGAAAATGATTGTGAATATGAATCTTAATGTTAATTTTCGTAGCCAGTTATGTGATCAAATAATGTGTTTATGTATTAAATTTTGTGAAGCAAAAATATTTAAATTTAATTTACTGAATAGTAAGCAACCTCTGGTTTTGCACAGTGTTCCTTTGGCATATGCAGCCCATTTGCATTTGTGTCCAAGTCAACTCTCACTTCGATTGCCCCCCCTTTACACCTGTTCCGACGAGTGTGTGCCGTGTGTGCATTTGCATCATTATTATCATCATTATAGATGGCACATGGCCAGTTTCCCCATTGGCCATGTGACAGTAGCCGCTTGGCTTTTGTGTCTCATTTATTATGCAAATCCGAGCCAGGGGTCGAAAACGAGGCGTGTGGCTGGCGTGGGGTTAAGTCCGGATGAAGGGTGGCCAATGGGAATGGGAATGGGAATGGGAATGGTATTGGGGACAGTTTCCTTTATTCCTTGGCTGATTGTCCGGTGGTCTGGTCAAAGAGTTCAAGTTTTGCAACAATTATGCCGCAATAATCATCGATGTGTTGCAACCATTGCTGCCATATGTAGTATATGCACTCTGGCATTTGCGCAGGCACAATAATGCTTATCGCATATTAATGAAACGACAGCAAATATTACAAATCAACGCAATTGGAAAATGTATTCAGCTCCCTTTCCTTGACCGCAAATGTAATTTAAAGTTTCGGCAAACACAAATCGTATCTGACAGAAGGGCTTTCGAGTGAATCGAAGTCTTAAATACACTTTTCAGCCAAGAGCTTGGCATTGTTATATATAAAATAATGTAGGGCAGCATTTAACAAATAGAATTCCACAGAAGAGTTCATTTTTTGTTACTACGAATAACCCTTTTAAATGGTAAATTGGAAATAAATGTAATGCCGTAACAAAAAAAAAGTGTATTAAGCTTATGGATGATACAAAAAAGGGAAGTGTAAGTGGTGACACAATAATAAAAAGTAAATATAATTTCAATTTTTATTCTCGCTTCAATGTTAATCAATTACGTGCTTTAATTGAAATCGCCAAAGTCAATAGCGAGAATCAAGTAAAACCAAAAACACAAACCATTTTGGCATATATATGGGAAGCACACATATAATTGTGCGCGTCGCATGCATCTGTTTATTTATCTATGAATTTTTAAGCGGCCAAAAGATCCCGACTGGCCACTCATTTTCAACCCGGACGACAGTCCGCCGATTGCTGTTTGCCTACGAATTGCTTTTCAATTAACTCTAAGCCGTAAAAACATAATTGAAATGCGGCTGCCCCTTCTACGATTCACCAGGACAACGCGCAATAAACCAGTAAGATGTCAAAGGTCGAGGGAACCGAACTTGAGGTACCCAGTACTTATAGTATTATTTTTATTATACTCATTTTAGCTTTAATATAATTTTTATAAAGAATTTTTTAGAACAGTACACTACAGAAAGTTCAATGAGAATGCTGTTTATCCTAGATTTTATGAATGAATACATCATTTATTTATAAAAAAAATCTACACTAATACTTAACATTATTATATAGAAAATTTTATTTAACAAATTTATAGTTGGCTTGTATAAACTATTATTTTTTTGAGACTCTTATAGAGAGAGATCGATTTAAATAAACTGCTAAAAAATACAATGTTTGTTGTGGAAAGTTATAAAATTTTATCTAATTGGCTTAAAAATATTTTAAAATTCTTAAAACATGTTTAATTATGAGAAACTGATTCAAATACAACTTAAATTTATTCCTAAATATATAAAAGTCAGGTAAACAAATTGGAAGAATCAATACTGACCCCAAAGTATTCGAGCAATAACATTCATGTTTATAACTTATATTCTCATTATTGTGTTGGTTTGTGGTAAGAAATGATTTTTCCCCAAGTCAACCCAACTATCTGCAAATAAATTCTTTATAAGAAAAGTCTGAAACTAGGACTAACATATAAATTACTATCATTTGGGACCGTTTGTGTTATAAATAAGAAAATTTTTAATTTAGTTTTAATACCGAAGCTATTTTCTAATAACCAATTGGAAAATATTCAATAAAATATAGCTCTAACATGTTTATCAGGCTCTTGATGTGCAGGAAATTCTCCAGCCAGGTAATGAAAAATTAGGTCAGAAGTGTAGGAACCATCGAGAGTGTTGAATATAGAGGGTTGTGTGGACACCACCACCTATAGTTGAGCCTCTGGATTGTGTCCCGGCACTTAACATCCTGCCATCCCTAATGTCCCGGGCCCATATACCATATACCATACCATCGCCCCCCCCCCACACATTTCCCTGAACTAAACCGAACCGAACCGAACTCGACTTGACTCAAATGGGCCTCCTGTCGTCTGCGGCTGTAAATGAAGTTGTGTTTTAATTAAAATTCCAGACTTTATTTCTGTAATTATATTAACTCGCTGTTCGAATTCGTTTGCTAGTCGGCGAACGCCGGGCCTTCGCTTTCTCTCTCGATCGATCTATGGGGTATACCGGTGTCCTGGGGCGTGGGGAAAGTGGGGAAAAGATAAAACCATTAACGGTAAAGTGGAGAAATGTGGAAAACGTGGCAAAGGCATGCGGTGTTCTCGGCCCAGAGTGCTGGTCCTTCGACGCTGGGTGTTTGCTCCTGAGTCTGGAGTCCAGAGTCCTGAGTCCGGAGTCCTCAGTCCGGAGACCCGAGTCCTGCATATCCTGCTGTGTCGTCATTGGCATTGGCATCGGCATCGGCATCTTCGGCGGGGTCAGCTCACCCCTTGGGTCCTGCGGAGTCCTTCGTCCCTCGTCCCCCGTCCCTCGTCCTTCCGCCCTGCCAGCTGCCCGACTGCAAATGGTGTTAAAATTAATTTAATTGAATGTGAAATGAAATTTGTTTTGACACACACCGGCACTAGCACTCGGAGTCCAGCACCAGCCCACCGACCCACGCCCACTTACACCCTCAAGAGCAACATCAATGCCAACTCGAACCCCAGCTCCAGATGGTACACTGCGAGAAAAGTGTTTCATAAGACTGAATTGGCGGAAAATTCTGAGGTCAGTAAATCACACCTCAATGTTTCAGTTTTTCTTCTATAACATAACAAATCTCTTCTTAATATAAGTCTATTTAATGCTCTTCAATTCATTCCTACTTTAAAGATTCCACATTCAGGATCTTCCTGAGGTTTATCTTATAGTAAAGATGTTACAGGCTCACTGAAAAACTAATAAATCTTTTTAGTTGCTTATCATAAGATTAGTTTGTTGTCTGAAGCCAGACTGTAAATAAATGATATAACAAAAATATTCCATTTAAAATATATCCCAAATAATTTAAAATTCTGTTTTATAGTGTAGGTATTTATAAAAAAATATCATAAGTACTTCCAAATTCTGACTTAAATTAAATTATAAAAATATATCTACTTATAGTTTAAGGATCTATATAAAAATATAAAAAATACTTTTAAATTCTGATTAAAAAAGAATACACCAGGCTTTATAAATATAATTTCCACACTTGAAATTATATTTTACAACATCTATACATATTTAAGAATCTTAAACGGAAGCTCAGTTTTTAAGATGCATTTCTCGATCCCCTTTTTACCATAATCAAAAGTTTTTAAGCCAAAAATATTTTTTTTTAAATTGTTGGATGATTTCTACCCCCTTTTTCGCACAGTGCAGCATCCCAAGTCGCCCGTGGATTGCTGTGGATTCCTTTTGGCCTCCGCTCCCATTGTTTTCCTATCGCTGCATCGTCGCATTGTCGCACAATACAAATGCCGCCATTGCATTCTGAGGAATTGCGTCCCGCTGTCGGAATATCGAAATGCGAAAGCCTTGCATAAGTGGGAGCTTATTGGGTGTTTTCCGGAATGGCAAAAGGGTTAAGTTCGGGGCAAAGGGCAAAAGGGGCCGGCGAAAGGCGGTGAAATTTACGGTTCGCCAGGCAACAGAAACGCTTGACCAATTCCAACTGACGCCTTACCAAAAATTTAAGTTAATGAACTCCCAGAAGCATTTCCATCTTAAATATACTATCGATACACGCATCAAATTTAGTATGTTACAGCAGGAAAAGCAGTGCAATGATCACTTACCCCATAAATAATATAATATTTTTGGTCAACTTTTAACTTTGTTTTGATATCTTCTTATTGCTTTTATAAATATATAAAATATATTTTAAAACGTAATTATCAGGGACCGAATCTAATCTTTACTTCTAGGTTTTATTTTTAAAAAACAAAATATTACTTTTTCTACTCTTGTGTACAAAGGGTGTTTCAATTAGCCAAATTGGATATAAAATTAAACTCTACTTACTTTTGTTCACATTGTATCCTAAAATCAGCCAAACTGGAAAAAGAAATAAAGAAAATATCGTAGTAGACCTTCAAAAATAAAAATCACAAATAAATTACGGTCTCTGGTTAATTTTTAAATTAAAGTTCAGCTTTGTCTTTTGGGTGAATTAATAAGCTATACAGTTTTTAATGGAATTTTGTTTTTTTTGTAGTGATATTTTTATTGGATTTTATGTGTACTTCATACAAAATGCTGACGTTTTAAAGGCTTTTTCCATAAATTGTATATTTTTTTTTAGGAATTAGTATTTTGAAAATGATAATGATATGTGTCTGGTGTAACTGGAAGTTACAATAAATGTTTTAGATTTTTTCTAATTTAATTTAATCTAATTCTAAAATCCTAACATTTTGTTAAGTACTGAAACCTAAACATTTTTCAAGAAGTCCTATCTTATAATATCTACAATCACAATCTGTAGCTCTATAGAGCTGCCAAGTAAATCATTCCCAACTGGGATAGGGATTTGTGTATCTTTAAGTATCATCTTGATTCCTTTTGGGTTCCAGATGTAGATACATCCATGATAACCTATAGTATCCCTTGGCGGCTCCACTTCTTGCCACATATGGCCGTGTGTTTGGCATTGCTGTGCTGGTGGCCTAATCAAAAACAGAAGCTTCGAAAGCCGCAAATTTTGGCCAGCGGATGCTGTCAAGTGCAAGCGTATGGGTGCCCGAGTGTATGTGTGTGTGTGTGTGTGCACGTCCATTTTGCGGCGGCACACGTTGCGTATGCGCAACGCATTTCTATTGGCAGCAGCGTTGAAACAACTAAAAGCTACAATTTTCGTTAAAATTTGCTAAATTTGCATTTTTTGACGTTTTTGCGGTGAGGAGCGTTGTAGCAGCTAGAGCAAATGCCTATGCCTAAAAACCCTAACCCCTGCCTCTTTTTACGCCCAACTCGTCCGTCCGTCCATCTGTTTGTGTTGCAAATATAATTTTTAATTTAAATGCAAATTTTGGAAATCATTTTCGAAGCATTATGTGCCCATATTGATACGCAAATTGCTGTCAGCACACGCACACTGTTGCTCTGCCATAGACGCACAAATACAAGTGTAGATGTGAGGACGATAGACACATAGATACGAGGACACACATGCAGATTTAATAACGCATACGCGTCAGTCAACCGCCGGCAAAAGCCGCAGAGCCAACAGTTTTGGGAGTTTTGGGAGGTACTCCTCCCGGCGGAACATGTCTGTATGTAGTATGACCACCATCGAGGAGCTGACAACGTCAGACGCCGCTTTCCCCGCCAGTTTTCCCCAGTCCCGTTCAGTTCAGTTTTCCCGCCGCCGTGTTCAGTTTCCCGTTTTCAGTTTCAGTCGCCCATCGATTTTGTGAAGAATCCAGCGGATAGATGTTGCCGGATTGCCAGAATGCCAGAATGCCGAATTGCCGCTGCAACAGCCGCCGGCTGTCAGTTTTCAGTTGTCTACGTCAACGCCTGTTTTTAATGTTTATTGGCGGTGGCAACATAAACACCGCCAGACCTGCGGGAAAGCTCTTGACCAGAAAATCCCCTTATCGCCCCGCAGGTAATTTAGAATGGCCTCAAACATGCCTGTGCTTAAACACGGCATAGAACATCAATTAATCCGCAAAACACTCTAAAAAGATAAATATACCATTCACTTATATCATGTGCACAGAGAAAATTATGACGATCTCATGTGAGTTGAAAATGTTCTTAAAAGTTAAAGTTAAAAAGTTAAGTTAAATTTACATTGTATATCTCAACAGTAGTTTATACCTATCAAAAAGTTGTTGAATAAACTCAATTAAACTTCAATCTTCTTTCCATTTCGTTCTAATATTGAGAATATTGATACCAAAATGTACTTACATGGTTTTCAAGAACGAATGTTCTTAATTCAAGAACATAGCAGTTGAATATTTCTCATTGTGTATGTATCAATATAAAGCGATTGCCTTTCTTTAAATATCAAACAGAGCTTAAGAACTAGTATTCTTTTGATATATAATTTGATAAACAATTTTATTTCTAGCCCTCAAGACTTTAATTTTTTATATTTTTGAAATAAATAGCAAAAATTAAGTGGCATGAAAGATATACATTTGAAAAGCCTAAGCTGGAAATACCTAAATCCCCATTTTATCCCCTAAAAACCTTTAACATTACCCCCACTTTTCATTGATAAAATATTATGAATATATTTTTAGATTATGCGTACAAATCCCTAAAATAATATAAATAATGAATTTAATTTGCCCTGCAAAAAGCCCTGATAAAGTTCACCCGAGATCGACAATAGAAATTCCAGCAGGGGTAACCTAATTTAATCCACTAATGCGCCAAATGAAAAAGGTAAATTTCACATTTAATCAGAGGCAGCGCGGGCACTTCATCCATTTACATGCGTAATTCAGCCATTCAGCCCAACTCCAAAAAAGGGAAACCCCTCAAAATTCCCAATTCCCCGGCCAACCAATCGGTGTCATTTAGTTTTTTTTTTTGCTCGCCACTCGCTCTGATGATTATAATTCCATCGGACTGAACGCCAATGAACAGCGGCGCATTTAAAACCATTTCACAAGTCGTCAAATCCGATTATGAACTCATTTCACTATTCACTCGCCAGCGACTTTGATGTTTAATTTGCAATTTCATTTTAATGTGCCTACCGCGTGCCACGCCCCCTGGCGGCCAACGCCTTCCTTCCGTCCGCCATTAACCATGCTCATAGAACCCATTCCCCCCCATAAAACCACCCCTTCCGGTTTTCCGGTTCGCCATTTTGTGTCCACCTGGGCGTATGAGCAATTCATAAAGGCCAGCTCCCTTTTCCCCCTTTTGGCGATAATTTTATTATTGCCGCCAATGTTGCCGTTGTATTTGCCGTTTTCACTATTACTTGGTTGCCAGCAGCTGGCCATTAGCGTCCATTTAGCCAGGCGCCACGCATTTCTAAGTCGGTAACATTTTCTAATTGCCGCAGATGGCCAGAACAGCGGAGGTCAGCCAAATAGCACCAACAAAGCGATTTACTAACAGCGAGTATAATTGAAACTAAGTGTCGTTTCCTAACATATTTATATTTTATAATACTTCCAAGTTTAAATTATTAAGCTAAAATAATTTTTTTATTAAGTGAAAGTCAATCAAAATGTAGGTAAGGATTCCTAAGGATTATTAAAAAATTTTTTTTATTTCTGGTTGTTTTTATCATTTTATTGTAACTTTCTGTACTTAATTTAATTATATATTATTATACTTTTAGGTTTCAAATTTTTATCAGACCTAGCTAAAAGAAACACAAAATCAAAACAAATACATTTTTTTAATTATTTCTGATTTCACAATTAAAAAATTTTTTTTTTTTAATTTTTGATTTTTTGAATATGAAAAATACCTCTAACAACAAATAAGAACTCCCAATGGTTCACCTAATTAAAGCTATCGAAACATAACTTCAAATACGTAAGTAATCTAGAAAGTATTAATTAAACTTGTTGCTATTATGTTGACCTCAATAGTTAATAGTGAGTGGAGCGGTGTGACTTGAACGTTGATTACAACTGACAGCGACAACAGCAACATTACGGGAAAACCGGGTGAAATGCGGGTGGAAAGCGGGGGGAAAGCGGGTGAAAGGCGGGGGAAAAGCGAGTGAAAAGCGGACCAAGCGGGGAACTAGAGCGTTTTGCATGCGATGGATGCGATGGCTTTGTTGCCTCTGCCAGTTGCCATTGATTTCACCCACTTTACCCGCCAGCAATTAGTGCAACTCCAGCAGCAACATCAGCACACCAGCAATGTAAACTTTCAACCTCAGAGGGGGGCTGCCAGGGGGGGGCGTCTATTCTGTAGGGGCTATGGAACCCCACCTTATCCCATTAGCACCCGACAAACTCTTTTTGCATTCATTTATGAATATTTTAAAATTCATTGCTGATGTTGCTGCCGTGCAAGTTGCTGATGTTGCTGTTGCTGCTGCTGTTGCTGCTGCTGCTTCTGTTGTTGTTATTATTGAAATCCAGTCGGAAATTAAGTTGTCCCGCTCGACCGTGTGGCAATAATGGAGTGTGGAACTCCCCGTAAAAGGCCAATCCCAATCCCAATCCCAATCCCCTTTTCTGCTAGTTACCTGAGACATTTTAATGGACATGGAAGACCAAAGTTCGGCCTGGATGCAGTTTGATGTACGACTAAAAAGCCGGGGCACAAAGGGTTTTACATTACATTACTCTGTCATTTGTGTAAGGTGAACTGTTCTATTCAAGGGTTTCGGGTGAAAACATGGTCACCAAATTACGAAATTCGTTTTAGATTCAGATAACCAAAATTACAGCACAGTTTTGTCGTGATTTTGTGTACATTTGCTGCATTTCCATGGCTACCTATAAATGCTGATTTGAATTCTGTGGATTTCTATCTACTATCTTAATAGCTTATGATATTCTAGCCCCAAAAGCAAACGAGGTTTTATTTCTGGTGGTATTTAAAATTAAATATATGTTAATTATCCCTAGAAATTGGATTATATTCAAACATCCTTTATGCCCAATTCCCAGCAAACTTTGTTCAAGACTAAATTGTCCCTTTAAATTCATAATTAGATTTATGATTAAATAAATTAAGATATATTGAAAAATAGTTATATTTAACCAAAGTTCGAATGTAAAGATTTTTTTTTTGCATATAATTCGATGTCTTATAAACAGTCGTAGAATTGTATGTATAATCGTTATGTTAAAATACGTTTTCCAGCAATATTTAATAAACTAATCCATAACTTTTCTTATAAAAATAAAAAGGTATAATCCTTAACTAATTTTGATTTTGTAAAAAAAATCCTAATGGATCAGTTGTTGCTAAAAATAAAATTTTAAAAAATTATTTCATATTAAGTCCGACGTCTACTCATTATTATAGTTAATTAATTAATTAAGTTTGAAGATTTTGAAAATGTTTAAATGTTATAACTTAAAATAATTGCAATATGTTGTGGTTATAATAAATTCTTAAATACATATATAGTTCTAAAATATTGTATTTGTCTTTTTTCAAGTGTATATAGTATAAGGAGTGGCAAAGTGCGCCTTATATCAGGCCCTAGATTTTGGGGTGGAGGTCCTTGGTTGTAGGTCCTTTGGTCCTTGGGCTGTGCATCTTGGTCTCCTGCTTCCTGGCTCCAGGTCACGTGCAGGATGCTGACGCTCCTCGGGTTAACAAGTAACAAGTAAGGACCTTCGGGGGCCAAGCGAGATGGTGCGTTAATGTTTCTTTTACGTGCCCACAGTGGAGCCCCCCTAAGTCGCACCCTCGCTGTCTGCCCGGGCACTTCTTAGGTAATGTAAGTTAATAGCCATTGTTGTGCCTGCCCCTCGACCTTTCACCCAGCGACCTCCACCCCTTTTCTTCTTCTAGCCAAAAGCCATTCTCCTTCCCCCAAAAAAAAAACTGAAAGCAAAAAAGGTGGAACGGTCAGGTTTATTGATAATTATTGTGCCCGGCTTCCTTTTCCCTCCCACTCGCCCCCCCGCCTTGCTGTTGTTGTGCATAAATTTAATTTGGTTAATTAATTAAGAAAAGCTGCAAGTGTGAGCGAGCAGGCTGCGAGTAGTGGGTGGGTCACTTTGCGGGGCACTAATTGAAAATAAAGGCCAATTTTTTAATTAAACTTTAAATTAATTTATTGAAGTGCTCTTGCCGGAGGGCTAGCGAAAGTGGGGGGAGGGGGGAAGGGCATCAGGGGACTTGTCGGGGGTTATGAACTTTGACCCGCGGTCATCTCACCTGCTGATCAAAGTGCTCGGCAATTAAATGAAATAAAACGGAAATCATTCAAGTACTCATTTAAATTTATGAATTGCTCAATGGATTCAACACTCATCACTCATACGCAGCGTTGCCGTCGCTTAAAAATATTATTTATAATACTGTTGGCTTAAAAGTAAGGTTAAATACTTTGTTGTTTATTTGAAGATATTTTTTATACTTTTATTTATATAATTATATATTTATTTATGTATTTTATTTAATGCCTAAATATCTATATCTGTTTAAACATGACAGCTTCATTACACTGACGCATATGGAAGCCATTAAATATTTCAATTTCTGGAAATATCTACTCTGCACGGATGAATCCTCTCATCCTAATAATAAAATTTAAATTCCGGCTTTCATTTTAGCCCTTTTAAGGGGGCGTTGGTTTGGGCCCTCCACTAAACCAACAATGCGCTAATGCTCATTTAATGCGATTTCGCACGTTTGCATTTTCTATTAGACGCACACACACAAACGCACTGTCATAAGGCCTCACACCCACACCAAGACCGGAAAATGGACGTGTGTGAGCCAAGTTTATGGGAAGTCAAAAATTACGACTATTATTTTGTAATCTATTCGCGATTGAATCCCCTCTATAAGAATTTAATATATATAATTCATAGATTAACGTTTAGAATCACCAAAAAGATAATATTACCTAAAAATAATTAAGAGAAGTCAAAAAAATATTACATATGATACCAGAATAGTATACGAATTTCACTTCATTTAAAAATGATTAAAAAAAATATAATTTACAAATTTTGTAATTTAAAGATTTTAATTTAAATAAACAATAATTATTAAAACCGAAATAAATGAAAATGTCTGTTTAAATTCAAACTAAATTTTTTTTAGCATTCGATCTTATTGCTGATAAGTGGTAAATTTAGATGTCGTACCGATTTTGTAAAAATAAAACTAATTTCTATTTTTTTGTTGCTTAAAAAATTAATAATTAATTTATAATAATTACTAATTTTCTTGACATTTTTATGATCATAAAAAATAAGACTATCCATTTGTCAATATACTGCTATTTAAATTTGGGTCAGTATTCCTAAAATGACGTATTTTTTTGGTATATTTCTTAAAATATTAAAAAATTCCTATTTCTCTAAAATATTATAATCGCAATATATGTTGTACCCATAAACGATACCAGGCCCATCTGCTGGCCATGCAAGTGCATTCCTAAAACGTATTTATCTAAGTTTTACGCAATATTTGCACTATATTACATAGCCGCAATGTTCCCACCGCCAATGAAGCTCGAAATGAAAAGCTAGCCCATGCAAAAAACTCCAAGAGGGAGGGGGCGTGGTCAGAGGCGAAAGTGGGCGGTGGGCGGTGGGCGTGGCTGGTCCACTGCCGTGCAAAAGGTAAATACAAATTGTTGCATGGGCGCGCTCAAGCGATGACTTACACTGTGGTGTAAATAAATATTTTAAATAAACTATTATTAATTACACTCAATTTTTAAAGCTTACTCCATTGAAAATATAATAATATTTAAACTATTTAAGATATAAATAAAAGTAATATTAATATAAAAACCATATCAACAAATTTATTTAAGCATATTTTTGTTAACTAAATATAATTTGTATTTATTTTCGTTAAATTAAACATGGGACTGTATCAAATTTTCTTGCAATTACAATTTTAAAATATAATTTCCGCAGGACAAGTTTCTTATAATACATTTTTACCAGTGCACGCTGTATATTTCCCATAAAATACAACAAGGTCCGAAAAGAGATAGAGTTGCGTGGTGAAAATCTGTGCTAGCCGGCTGAGGTACACGTGGAGAAAAAACGGGCGAAAATATTAATTAAATTAAAACCACAAAACCAAGCCCGCAAATATCCGCATACAAAATGTTGTAATCACAATTTATGCTGAGTTGGTTATTTACACTTTGCACTTAATACACACAACCCATACTGCAGCCATCGTCCTTCGTCCTTCGTCCTGCGGGAAATGTGCATACATGAGTGCATGTTGCACACGTTGCGCGAAGCTTTTTGCATGTTTAGCAGAAAATAATATGCAAATTATGCAATTATTTTAGCTTCGTCTGTGTGCGTCCTTATCGCCCACTATCCACCGATCCACCTATCCACCTAGCCACCTATCCACCTATCCACCTATCTACCTAGCCAGTGTGGCACCTTTCCTATACCAACCCTACGCCCCCCTTTGGCAGGTGACCATCGCCGGACGCAGCAGCAACACATCCAAGGCACACCAGCAACAGCAGCAACAGCAACAGCAACAGCAGCAACACATCCCCCGCACGGCAGCAACATGGAGGCACTTTGCCTGATTGCACCCGTCTGCTCGGTGTCCAATTCCATCTAGTGTCTTCCAACTTTCCCCTAATCGCTTTGGAGCAGGAGTTCCGAGAGGCGGTTAAGGCTACTTTTTAACGTTCCTGATTTCTGGCAGATCATTTGCCAACTTTGCCAAGCAAGTTGCTGGGGGCAAAACGACCCCCCACCCCCCAAAGCCGGCGAGTATTTGCCATCTTTTTTTGGCCCAGACAACCGCACTGAGTTCGCTTTGTTTTTGCGCCTTTGTCCCCGGCCGTTTGGCAAGGCACATTGTTTCCCAGCACTTGCGAATCCCGGATCCGAAGGACCTCCTCCTGGCTTGCAGGTTTGTCCTGTCGGCGCCAGAAATTTATGACAGCATTTGGCCAAAACATATGCCGGCAGACGGGCATTAGCAGCCTTTGCCGCCGTCATCTTAACCTCAAGCCGGAAAATCAGCAGGGACAGACGATGATGATGGTGGACCCGTACTCGCAATATTTTGGTGGCAATACCCGGTTATGTCAACCGACGTGCAGCTCATCCATGGGATTTAATAATGCGAAAATCATCAAATAAATTGCCCCATTGAATTTACAGAAATCAGTTAAAGTGCTTTCAAAATGTAATACGCATTGGATGTCCAAAGGACTTCAGCTAATATGTACAGTGAGAAAAAAATGGAATAGTATTGCATTCATTCGTATATAATACTTAAATTGAATAAAAAACATAATATTCAAAACAAAACATATTAAAATTCATGATTTAGTTCAAAAATCTTTAAATAAATGTAGAAAATATTTGATACCGTTTTTAAAATATTTACTTTAACCATTGTACGTCATTAGGTAAAGGAATTTGATATTAAAATACTATTTTAAAATTAACTTTAATTATAAAATGTAATATTTCCAAGTTTTAAATTGTCAGAAAAGTAATGAATTATATACACACGGAATTCTTTGGAATTACTACGTTTTTTATCAGTGTACTCCATTTAATCTTGGAGACAAAGGCATTAGATATCAGTGTTAATTGGTTTCACTCGATAAACATTATTTAACAAATTATTTGATTATTACTTGTTCTAATTTCAAAGGTGAGTTAAGTAAGTACATTTACTTAATTGGAATTCGAAAGTATAATTAGACATAAGACATACAGTCTGCACAGACAAAAACCAGTTAACTTATTAATTAATTGATTAATTTGAATTTTTCTCTATATCAAACATGGGAATATTATATTTAACAATTAGAGTCAGTTTAGGCACTTTACATTTTCATTCAACGTGTAATTAGTTTTATTCTTATTATTTATTTTAATATCACATCACGTATAATATTTTTCACCTTGACTGAACTGTTTTGAAAGTAAAACCTTATTATTAAATATGTTCTTTTTTAAATATAGTATTTTTGTATCTAATGCAAATGTTAAATATTCATGCTATTTATATTCAATAGGCAGCAATAGTTTTTAAACTTATTAATTTATGGAGCTACCAACTTTTGAAGAATATTTTAAATCAAGAGAAAAATGTGTATTGTTGTTTAATCAAATGCTTAATTTGTTCCTAGATATTTCAGATAGTTTAAGCCTGTGCAATCATTTAAATGCACTGCTTTTCAAGCATGAGCGATTGCAATTTACTTTCAAGCTGGGCTAAAAATGTCTAGCTGCAAATGATAGACACACAAATATGCAGCCTTTTACAATGAACAATTTAATTTGAATTAATTATAAATATTACTTATTTACGTTGGTGTTTTTAAACAATTTTCCTTATTGATTCATACGAATCGAGAAAGCCTCCACATCCATTTCGAATTTCCCCCGAGGAAAACTCTTCCGCTCGAGTGGCGAAATCAAAATTCACTTATCCAAGTGGCGGGCGGGGTTTGAGTTTGAGGACTCTTCGTTTATTAAGGCGACTCCTTGAATGCCTAATGAGCAGGATAAAATGATGGGGGGGGTATGGCAAAAATCCATGTGTGTGTGCGTGGAAATTATTTATTGACTTTCATATGCAATTTGGCAGGCCGGCGAGCAAACAGACAAACAAATGCTAAATTATGCACCCCTCACCACGGCCATTTTCTGGTTTTCTGGTTTCCTGGCTTGCTGACTTTTGCCGACTTCAGACATCACATAGCCATAACAAAGTCACTTGTCAAATGCAGCCAAAACCAATCTGAATTCGGCTCGGAAATTCCAAAAACCAATGCGAGAAATTAAAAGACTCGCCAGCGACAGCAACACTTAATGCCAAAAATATGGATAATGTCATTTTTCTATCGAGCACACCATCCCGAATTTATCCCATACCCATTTATTGGGCCCGTCGCTTTCCGCTTCCTGATGTGATTATGATAAAATATCCTCGAGCTGTGTGCCTCGCTCCTTTTTTATGATTTATGACTTTGAATATGGCTAACAAAACGGCTTCGATTTGCGTGTTTTGGGATTGGGGGGCGGGTATCTGGCGGCTCGGAGAAGGGGGCGTGGCAGGACAATAAGCACTCGAGTGCGTCGGCATAATTTATCCTTGTTTGCCCATCGAGCCGCAATTTCGCATTGGTAAAACTTTTCCCAGCTCTGTTTTTTCTCTTTACCCCTGCGTGTATATATGTATTTCCTCCTCGTTTTTTTTTCAATATTTCCTCGACCAGCACCTGAAACGGGGGTGTCTGGCCACCCTTCCTGGATGGCAGGTCCTTCGAAAACAAAACCCCATCGATACACCCGTCTGGCCATCAATTTTCGCGCATAATTTGCTCTATTATGGCGCTCGAGTTCCAGTTCGAAGCCCGTGTCCTTGTATCCCTGCTTCCTTGGCGGGGTGCCTTCAATTTTCATAATTTGCGACTTTTTGGGGGTGCCACGAGGTCAACTCACTTAGCACTGTCACGCCCAGCAAAAAATATAATAACGAAAGCGAAATGAAGAGGCCACAGGAGGCAGGAAGCGGTGGAAAAAGGATGTCCTGGAAAAAGGGGGAAGTTTGAATACGATTCAAAGAAAAAATTGATCATGAATAAGGGGTGAATTCGTATATATGTGGTGTGGTTTAGCAGGATGAAAGCAATTTAGCACTTTGCCTAAAGAAATATTTAAAAATTTAAAATATTTCTTAATTGAAACATCTCTCAAACATATGTATTTTAAAGGTTAAATGCCAAAAAGTTCTATAATTAAGTTACTGTATTTTAGGAAATTGTTTTTATTATTTTATTTGATCTTTTAATTAAAACTATATTAATTAAAAATATTGTTGTCTATTATAATTTTGCTATTTTCTTATTAAAATATTTTAGTACTACTACTCATTTATAAAAATATCAGTTTTTGATGGTTTTTTTATGTATAGTACCCACAGTTTCATATATTATTTATTTAATTATCCTATTTATTGAACTAGAAATGAGAAACTGTAACCACAGAATTATTTAATAACAAATTAAACTCCCACATGGCTCACATGTTCCATCTTAAATTGGTTTCCTTCTGTGAGTTCGTCAGAAAAATTCAATAAAACGAAGAGATAGGAAAATTCTCTTTGACGTTCTCTGGTAATGCATAGAGAATTGAAATAAAAGTCAAATTATGGTGTATTTTTCCATTTCCCCAGAGATTTCATCCGATGCGAAGGTGAGAGGACCAGTGCATGAATACTTCTAATCAAGCGAATGCAATCAGTTTTCCATCGAAGAGAAAGGCCAAATCAAATCAGGGCAGCACACTCAATTACCATATGAGTTGGCGAGTGTATTCATTGCATTCGTTTCGGACATATAGCTCGACTTGTTTGCATCCCAGCAACCCAGCATTCCCAGCATCCCGGCATCCTTCACTTCAATCTGCTTCAATCTTGGCCAACTGACTTTGCTTCTCACCCATTGCGTATACGCCATGTGCAACAAGCCCAGTCTGGGTTTTCCGTGGGTCTAGACGGCTTCGCTTTTAGCCCAACGTCAACACGAGTTTTCGCCCTCCACAAAAACTGGCCATGGTCAAGTGCGGCTGCCTTCGAGGGTTGTAAAGTGGTGCGGTGTTTTGGGTGGTTCGCTGGATGGGTCTTGTTGGGATTGGGTTGGTATGGGATGGGATGGTATGAGATGGTATGGTATGGTACGGCTTGTCCGCGAGCCCCGACATTGTTGAGTCCCCTTCACGTCTCAGCTGGCCGAAATTCCTTGTCAACAAGCGCGGACTGGAGGTGTGGAATTTGTGTTTTAGAAGGCCTTCTGGACAGGGCTGCTTCACTACACAGTCAAAAGTTTGTGGATCTAATTAGAGTCTCTTCATCTAAAACTAAAAATCCATTCTTCCAAAGTAAATAAAATAAAAAAAAGGAATTTTCAAAGTTTCATAATATTTTACAATAAAATTATTGGCATTTCTTATTGATTTATTGAGGTTATTAGTAATAATGAATGTACGACTTAAGTAATATTGGTACATCCTTGGAAAAAGGGAAATCATGTAGAATATTTAGAACCCGTATAAAATTATTACAATGCTTTTTGGAAAAGCTTCTTAAATATATATATAAGAACATTTTCTATCTGTTCGTTTAAGAATCTCTTAAAACTTGGCAATAGTTTGCAGAATACCAGAAAATACTAGCAGCATTCTCATGAAAATTTTATGACTTGGTCTCTAACAAGTGTAAATACCAGGGACCGAAAGCATTATGAGTTTTATTTTACTTACTAAATGCAAAGGGGCATTATGTTTTTTTTTCTCCGTGTCGAAACATTATTTTTGCCACTCGAATTTGGCTTTTTCGATGGGGCCGCTGCATTGGTCACGCACAGATGTTAGATACCCCCCAGATATACCCCCAGATATCCCCCAGAAAGCAACCCTGCGATTTGGCAGACGAAAGGTGCACAAATGAGGACACCACACACCAGACATATGTACGAAATGAAACGTAATGAATTTGATGATCTATTGTCAAAGTGGGCAGGAACTTCTGGGGGCTTCGGATTGGACTTATCGCTGGGAACGGTGCTCCTCGTAGGCCTCTTTTAAAGTCACTTCGTTGGCTTACTTTGTATGCGTGTCTCGCAGAATGCCAGAGAGTGTGTGGAGTGTGTGCATCCTTAGCATCTATCAGTCTGTAGAGCTTCCTTCCTTCCTTCCTGTCCTCCGGAGCGAACGTGCGGCAATGCGTGTGTCTGCCCCTTATCCAGCCCCAGCCTCAGCCTCAGCCTCAGACCCAGCCCCCTGCCATCCATCGTTCAGTGTTATTTCGGAATGCGTCGACTGATATGCATATGTGGATGTGCACTAGGAGAAAAATTGGGAGTCAATTGGATATAAAAAGATATTGGTGGAGGGATTTCAGGGTCAAGCTAAGAAAGAAATAATAACTAGTATGCAAAATGCTAAAGAATTCGCGTTTTCATATAAAAGTGATATATGTCATTGTGGATTACTAGAATTGAAAAGGAATACTGTTTAAGTGTATTGATGCTAAAGAATTAGCATGCGAGGAAAGAAATAACAGCTAAAATGCGAAATGCTAAAGAATTCGCGTTTTCATATAAAAGTGATATATGTCATTGTGGATTACTAGAATTGAAAAGGAATACTGTTTAAGTGTATTGATGCTAAAGAATTAGCATGCGAGGAAAGAAATAACAGCTAAAATGCGAAATGCTAAAGAATTCGCGTTTTTATATAAAAAAGAGAAATAAGAGATCATGAAATACTACAATTGAAAAAGAATACTACTAGTGGTCTGATGCTCAAGAATTCGCGTTGAAAAATGTGTTGGAAGAGACTACAAGCTAAAAATTATGCTAAAGAATTTACGGCTTTGAATAAGGAATACGGTTGTAAGATAGTATACATCGATAATATCGATAAAATGTAATCGAGACTTATTTTATTTCGTAGATTTCTTACCTAGATACTGGATATTTTTCCCAGTGTCTGGCTGGGAGGATTCAAGCAGGGACAACACGACACAACCACGGCCTCATCGCATCCACACCCACATGTGTGCTCATTCATTCATTCATTCATTTCGGAACCCAGGAACCCAGCCCTGGAACATCCCGGATTTGGATCTCGGGATCTGCTCTGCTCAACTCCGATAGCGATAGACTGAAAAGGGGGCGCCACAGAGGCATATATGCGAATGGGGGGCGGGGCAGATCGGGGGCATATTCAATTTAGCAACACACGAGAAGATGACAAAACGATTGCTTTCGACTGCTTGTCATATGGATGATGAATTGTTCCTGTTCCGACCAACCGACCAAGTCCCAACTCCCAACTCCTAACTCCCAACTACGCTATCCTTACAAAACATCCTTTTGTTTTTGCTGCTGCTGCCAATGCTGCATATTAATGCCGACTCTGTGTGTGTGTGACAAACTTAAAGCGGAAATTAAATTTGGGGCAATTAAGGTGCGTTCCCCCCAATCGAGTCGAAAGTGAAATGGCAGCATCTGGAGTGCCGGCTTGTTTTTTGGAAGGTGTGACTTGCATAGTTTCCACATCACTTTTTGTGGCGACTTGAAAAAGCTGGGCAAATTAAAATAGTCTTCTCGACATTTAAAATCATCCTAAGAAATTTCGAGCTACAAAATACTTTCAATTTAAATTGTAGAAGTTTTAAATGTTCTAAAAAAAAAGTAGGGCTTAAAAAGAATTTATGTATGTATTTAACAGTGAAAAACTTCAAGGTCATTGTATAGTTCGATCCAATCGATTCATAAATAAAACAACAATTTACTACATTAATCCCACAAATCTTAAATAAGAACCTATCATAAAAACATTGACAAAAACCTTTAATAAGTATAAGGAAATATAGATACATTGTCATATTTATAAGTAAACTCCCTTTGATCATTAGAATTCATTAGAATCCTAATCAACCTATGCCATCGAAAATTTTCATTAGCTCGAGTTCAGTTTATTTAGAAATTGTCATTAAAAGTGACCCCCTCTCGGCGGCGGCTGCAGCAGGTTCTACGGCTTCAGGCCGGAGTCCCAAAGTCCTGGGGCGGTCTGGCCCCCCGAAACCCCCTCAGAACGGAAGTCCCCGCAGCCCCTCCACACGGGCACTGGCGAATCAATTAGTTCAATGCATGTGAAGAGCGCAGCGTTGGCTTTATTTGCTCTGGAGCACTTCCGCTGCTCGCTGCCAACAAACAAAACTAATTACAAGCATTTTCATTAACGCCTACGAGTGAGCAACTCCCCATGCACTTGCATTTGCCTGGGAAATGGGGGAAATGGGCTGTGGGAAGTGGGTGGTGGAAAATGGGGAATGGAAAACGGGAAGTGGGCGGGGAAAGTGCTCCGATTTCTGCGGGGATGGGACAACTACTTAAAAGTCGATGCGCAAGCAAGGCTAAAACACTTTTGCAGTCACTCAAGTGACAATGCAGACGGCCAGTGGAAAAGTGGTGCGGGAAAAGCGGCTGGGAAATGTGGAAACCGACTGGGGATCACAACAAGTAGCTGGCCTAGGCATTAGCTAATATTGGCTAATAGCTAGGTTTTGTCATGCCTGTAAATACGCATTTAAGGTATTTTCTTTCTTTAGTTAAGTTATAAGTACAAAAAATATATTAATATATATTCCACATATTTTAGAAATGTTACTTTATGAAGTGCTATATTTTAAAATTATTAATTTGAACAATGCAATGCTTAGGTCTAGTAACCTTAATTATAAAAACTAATAAATACTGAATATTATTAATACGTTCTTAATTTGTACAGACAAATAATCCAGCAGTTATATGTAGGTAATAATTTAAAATTCATTCATTAGAATAAGAGATATAGAGGCCTAGCTTTAATTTTTAGGCTGACCTTAAAAATTGTACATGTTATAAAGTCTAGTGTTACAACGCCCACTCCTAAGATTAAAAAAAAACTTTAAATGCATTCAGAATAAATAAAAATAAATACCAATAAAAGAATTACAGCTTATTATGCCATCTTATAAACTTCTTAAAACTTGTAAAGTGCATAAAGAATTTATGACACACTCATAGGAAAAGTACTGTAATGCGTGGGCGTTATAACACAAAAAAATCACTCAAATGCATTTTTCCAAAAATATAGTTATTAAAATATTCAATTGTTATAGTTTTTAATATTTCTTTTTTTGAGCGAATGAATGTAGATTTAAACTTAAAATACGATTTATTTTTTACCAACTGGCCTTTAATTAAACAATAACCTTTTGATTTGCATGTCCCTCTTGAACAATGGCTAATAATCCTCCGAGTTCACAGCTCTGAAATGGAAAATTGGGTGGGCCATTGGGGGAGGGGGGAAATAGTAGAAATAGTAGAGTCACCGGAGACGACGACAAAGTTCGGTGGCGCAAACTTTACCGCCAATGCGGCGCATCCCGAATCTGTGCCGTCAACAAAAAATATTCGACGCTCCGAGCGGCGAGTAACCCCAAAAAAGCGGGGAGGCCATCCAAGTCCGAGGTCCTGGTCCAGGAAAATCAGGGAAAATGGGAAAACCAAGGGGCAGGGGGCGGGGGAAAAGGGCGAGTGAATTGTCTAATTACAGCTGCCAGCTGCAGGGGAAAACAAAGGCGGCGCTGTCAGGAGCAGCGGGAAAATCCGAGGCGAACTGCGCCTTTTGTCGCCGCATCGTCGCCAAAGCGAGTCGAAAACATCTTAAGCACATTTTTAATTAATTTAAATGCGTTAAGTTGCCTGTCACTTCATTTGGCGCCCCAGTCTCTCAAGGACCCGCACTCGAGTCCACGTTTCGGCACTTCAGCACTTTGGTCCTGGTGCGAAGGGTCCGCCTCGAGGACAGGTGTCCTTCCAGCCAGCCGGACAGCCAGGATGCTCAGGATGCTCAGGAGCCAAAAGGTCCTGGAACCAGGACCGAGCCCAACTCCAATCCGTCTCGATGACGCTGATGAGCTTTGTTCGAGCCCCGAAAAGGTCACTTTCACTTAGGTTCTAAGCTGCGAAAATTAGAGGAAGGGAGAAAAACCTTTTGAAAACCTGAAACGATTGGCCAAAGATCAATTAAAATATTTTCAAAAATATTACCTTAGTGGAACATAAATAAAGGCAATGAGATACGTATACATAACTTTTTAGACTTAGAAAAAAAGATAACTCCATCAAAGCATCCAAAATATTAGTTTCCACTTTGATTTTAAGCAGAGACCGATAATAATTGTGTTTTTTAAAGACTAAGTACTTTTATTCTAATATTCTTTTGTAAAAATAACACCCAGTAAAATCTGCTTTTTGGTAAGAGGTGTTACAAATTGCCAATTTGAAAGGAAGAAAATCTCTATTTACACTTGTCAACACTTTAAAAATTATATATATAATAAAATCCACAAAAAAAAAGTGGAAAGGGTGAAACAAATTTTGGAAAAGTTAAAAACATTGTCAGAGGTAAATATACATTTATGTAAACGAAATTACGTATCTGTATGGACAGTAAAATATATCTAGAAAAACACTATTTAAACGAAGGTTAAATTTACAAGAAGATCTTATTAATTTTAATTTTTTGATATAATAAATAAATAAAGAATAAAAGGATACAAGATTAAGATGTAGTAGTAGTAGTATTTCTTAAAATTGTATTTTTTTATATAAAAAATAAATAAAGAAAAAAAAGATATAAGATTAGGATGTATATTCCATTTTTATATCAGAAAAGAAGAAAAGAACAAACAATCTCAATTTCCTACATTCGTCGACAGACTGATGAAGATGTTCAATTTTTGGTGAGCTATTCAATGGCATTCCCCCTTCCGCCCCCCTGAAAATATAAACCAGGATCTGTTCTTTATGGACCCACACACATATAGAGACAACAAACGTCCCACAAATAAACCGGGCTCCATCAAATGACGACTACTGGCAAATGGGCCAAAAACTCTATTATTCCATTCCATTCGCAACGACTGGCTACAAATTGTCCAACTTAATTAAAGAAACGCTGTCTTACTTTGTAATTGAGCGGCCGGCGCATACGACAGCGCCATCTACCGGCCCATCGTATGTATATGTATTTGCAAACAGTTGGGGCAAGAAATATAGATCCTTAGAAAAAAATGTATTTATTTTATAGAACTCTTTTATTTTTTCAAAAATCTTTAGATGCAATAATTCATTAAATTAGAATTTAATATGACAAAACTAGTTTTTGTATTTTTTTAGGTATATAATAATCTTACAAGTCCAGTGCTTATATTATATTAGTCTCTACCTAAGCAATTAAATCATATACTACCAATTAAACAAACGTTTCAATTATTGTAACACTATCACTATATTTACTTAACAATTAAACAACGCATATATTTATAAACCTGCTGGAAAAACAATAGCGTTTTTAAAGGAAAAGGAAAGGAAAGGTTTTATTTTGCAAATATAAATAATGTATGAACAAAACCTCTTCCTTTTAATATTTGATTAATCAGAGAATACAGATATTTTGGTGGCAAAAACTAGAGATAACAGCTGTGATTCGCAGGCCAAACAATTTGCCCGCGGCTGTTTTGATGGCCAGTGGAAAGGAGACACAAATAGCTGGCCATCTCGCTCGCCCATGCAACATTGGATCTACTTCATAAGCTGGCCGAAATAAAGCAAAAAAAAAAAATGAATACGGGCCGAAAGCAAAAACCCAGTCGCACACTCAAAGTGAAAAAAGCGGGGCAATTTCCGTGTGTGTTGACGGCGACAACATCGCAGCAGCAACAGCAACATCAGCAACAGCAACAGCAGCAACAAATATTGCAGCTGGGTTAAAAACAAGGGGGCGTGGCAGCGACATGAAATTGTATCTGGACAAAAAGTGCACCGTTGCTTTTAATTGAAAACGCAAATTGGTCATCAATTAATTTGACATACATATAGACGTTGACATTGCCTGTCGGTTTTTCCTTTAAAAAAAGGAAAACAAACAAAAACAAATGAAAAATTGTTGAAAAATGAGTGGGGGGGGGTAGCCCAAAAATTGGGGAAAAACCCTCCATGTGCCCTCTCTTTCGCTCGCCACTCTGGCCGTCTCTTTCTTATCCTCGAATGGCTGCGATCAAAGTTACCGCCATTTTGGCTGCTTTATTTTCGCCAGCGAACGGAAATGCAAATCCCCGAAATTCGTTTAAACGGTTTTGATTACTTCAAATGCAACCGCAAATGAAATGGCGGAGCAACGCTGCAAAAGCGGTGTACAAATAAATAAGTATATATATGAAAATAAATAAGACGGTAGCCGCCATTCTCCTGCCGCAACTCCCGATGATTATCATTATTATTTTGGCGCTTCCTTTGTCTTCGTCACCAGCGTTTTGCTGATGCTGCTATTGCGTTCGAATACCCTGTAATTTTAGGTAGAAAGGGTATGCCCAGCTGAGAAACTTCTTTGTTGTTCGTTGAATTGGCATTAACCATACGCCCCGTGTGCACGCGCTGCCCATAAAAGTATGCTATCATTTTATGAATTCATTGAAATTAAGAAAAAAAGTAAGTATCTTAGACTACAAAATGGCATAATATGTTTAAATTTAATGGAATTCAATGGATTTAATTAATGGAATTGTTATTTAAATATTTCCATAAAAATCGTTAATTTTTTTTAAATATTCATCAGTATTCAATTCAAATTAACCAATCAAATTCCATTAACATTTTAAATCGTTTAGTAAATATTTGAATATTTTTAAATAAATGCATAATTTTCTATAAATATTTATCAATATTCAATTAAAATTTGATTGGTTGAAATTAAAATAACATTTTAAATCGTTTAGTAAATATACAAATATTTTTAAACAAAATGCTTAATTTCCCAGAAATGTTTATCAATATTTATTTAAAGTTACACAATCAAATTAAATTTACATTTTAAATAGTATGCTAGCAGTTATTTTAATATTTATTTAAATAATTTTATATAAATATAAAAATTTTCTTTAAACTTGTGTCCAAATGAGTTAAAAGCTAAAGCTTGTTAAAATTATTTTAATCATTTTATATTAATGTATAATTTTATAGAAAGACGTATTAAAATTAATTTAAGGGTACAACAATTTTGTAAATAATTTTATATCAACGTATAATTTTTTAGAAATTGAATATATGGAAAAATGTATTTAAAGTTGAAAATTAATTCTAATAATAATGATAATTTTCCCATAATTAATAATACTTATTATCTATGATCATTATCAAAAAAAGTATTTGCATTGTCCATTAAAGGTAGGTATTATTGAATGATGTGAGTATAGTACATTAAAACCAATAATTAAAACAAACACATTAAATGTAGATAAGTAGGTACAAAAAGAGAACCAAATCTTCTAATTAAAAGGGAAATATATATGTGGATGATATAAATTAAGAGTGATGGAATGAATGTTGATCTTGAAACCAACTATTAAAACTTTTATTATAAAAATAATTAAAGTTCAGATAGATGGAATGAATGTTGATCTGAAACCGACTAATAACACTTTTATAATTCAAAATTGGATCTGGCGAAGAAGGTATACCTCCACGAACCCTATATTTACACCAAGTAAAGGGTATCATGTAGTCTATATATCCTTTTGGCTCCTCCTTACTTGCCGTTACTGTTGCAGCTTATGTTGGTGTCGCAAATGTTGCTGCCGTCGCCGCTGGCGGTGCATTTGCAATGGAAATGGGCGGGCTCCCAGTTCCCAGTTTCCAGGATGGCTCCCATCGCCATCGTGGCCGTCATCATCATCGCATGCGAAATGCATTTTAAATGCGACTCGAGCCGAAAAACGGATCGTATCGGTACGGAACGTAGCGAAACGGTTCGGTTCGGTCCGGTTCGCTTACCCAAAAAACTCGTTGACAATTCGGCGACGATGAAAATAAATAAATAGGCGGAGGCAAAGTTATATCCCCCGACTTTTCCACCCTCCAACTCAACTCACTCCGCTGAGGCAGCGTAAGCATGCAAATATTTAGATTAATGCAAGACTTTTGCAACAAAATACGCGGCGCGCATATTGCCAAACGAATTTTTATTTATGCCAAGGGAGGAGCTGCGAGTCCAAGTCACTTGTCAGTCGCAACGCCAACGTCGCTGACAAAATTAGTTTTGGTTTTTCCCCAGCTTTTTGTTTTTAGTTTTTCCTGCCATTTTTGTTTCATTTCTTTGCCTGAGATGAGGGAGTGGGTCCCTTTTCCCTTCCACACATATAATTTTTGATATCCCTAGCTGAATTTGATCCTTGCAATTAACAACCTATCAAAAAGTTTCAAACAATAATAATAGTTCCTCCAAATTGTTTTCGGTCTTTTGTCAAAAAAGGAAAGCATTTTAAATTTATGCTTAAACATTAATAAATTTCTAAATACTTTTTAAAATACTTTTTGAATTTTCTGTTATCTGAAAGGTGTAAAGTAAAGATTTTAATGTTTTTTAAATAATATGGAACATTGTTTCTTTTAGGAATAAGAGAATTTCATTTGTTTATATTTTCATGTTTCAATTTTGTTTTTCCCACAAAAAGAATAAAATAATAAATATCAGGTAGTGGTACTTTGAAATTGCCTGTTAACTTGAGAATAAATAAATAAATTAAATAAGTATCAGGTATCTAGAATAACTATTTATCGTTTTTTTTTATCTGAAAGGTGTAAAGCAAACATTTAAATGTTTTTTTAAGGTTAAAAATATGCCCCATTTGTTTCGGAATTTAATTTATATGTTAATATGTTTTGTTCTCCACAAAAAGTAGAACCAAAATAATACATGGTTTGTAAACTCAATATTTTTAAATCTTCTGGTGACTGAAAGTTGTAAAATTAACCCTTAATTATTTTTAAACGATGAAAGGATTTTAAAAATTATAAAAATGTGCACCATTGTTTTTTTGGGAATAAGAGAAATCAATTTATGTGTAAATATATTTAAAGTTCCCTTTACCCACAAAATGTAGAAATCTACAAATTTTTTATATTTTCTAATAAATCTTGAAGACTCTTTACAAAATTCAATCTGGCGTGTTCACAGGTCCGTAGAAATTGCATAGGAAATATTTCTGGCAAGTAATATAAATTTGAGGAAAAGGTGAATGAAAGTTTTTTAATTGCCAATCGATTGATATGCCAACAAAGGTCTGAACTTTGTTCGTAGGCTTGGCAATCTTTGTTTATTATAGCAGGGAATCCCCCTGGAGGAGGTCTAGTATAACTCCCCCATCCAAATAAACTCTCTTACTCTCTTTTTCTTTCGCTTTCTCCTGCAGAAAATTCTCTCTGCAGCTGCCATAAATCTCGCTTGATTTTGCTATAAAATCTCCTGGCGCTGGTTTGAAACCTCGCTAACGTTCAGGCCAAAAATGTAATTAGAAACTGACTTTGCAAATGCCAAAGCACCTGTAATTCGCCTACTTCAAATTGTCTTGGAGCTGCCAAAACTAATAATAATGATGGCAGTACAATTGAATTTGAAACCCTGCAAATCAAAGATATCACTGTCTTGGTGTTTTTTTATTTGGAAGATTTCCCTGCCAGCCATTTACACTCGAAAATATTAGTATGAGTAAAAATGGTATATTTGAAATCTAACTTTAAGCGATAAGTCAGAGTAATAATGTTTAAAACAGAAAAAAAGTATTTTATTTTGAATAAGGCTTCTAAATATTTTTAACACATTATTTCCTTTGTCTAAGTGGTAAAAATATATTTTTAAAATGGAATTGAGGTATTTTATAAAAAAATGGTAAGCTATATATTTTATTTAAGTATTTAGAGGTTCGAGCTGCCAGTGCTTTCAAATTATTATTTAATATTATCTAGATAGAGTTTTAACTGCCAGTGGTCCAAAATCACACATTAAGCTATATTATTATTTGTATTATTTATTATTAATATTTATTATTTTCTATTAAAAATGTTCTAAAAAGTATTTTAGCATTTATTATTATTATTGAATATTTTCTAAATAGAGTTTCGAACTGCTAGTTCTCTTAAATCATAAATCAATACATTTAATTATTAATATTATTT
This sequence comes from Drosophila suzukii, assembly GCF_013340165.1. Taxonomy (NCBI): domain Eukaryota; kingdom Metazoa; phylum Arthropoda; class Insecta; order Diptera; family Drosophilidae; genus Drosophila; species Drosophila suzukii. The sequence continues at coordinate 614,778 of NW_023496847.1, forward strand.
AATATTAATATTTGTTATTATTATTTAATATTTTCTAAATAGAGTTTCAAACTGCGTGCGCTGTCAAGTCATAAATTAAGCTATATATATTATATGTATTTTTATTAGTATTTATATATATTATATAATATTTTAGTATTTATTTTTATTATTTACTGTTTTCTAAATAGAGTTTAGTTCTAAATAGATTACGCTATATTATTTTTACTATTGTTTAGTATTAATAATTATTATAATTATTAAATATTTTTTAAATATAGTTTTATTATTCTTTATTAATAATATTTATTATTATTGTTTAATATTATCGAAATAGAGTTGCGAGCTGCCAGTGCTCCCAAGTCGTAGATGTTTCTCCCCCATGTCTATTTTGGCAGTGTCAGGATAGTGACGTGGTGATACAGCGATGCATATGTGAATTCGGTTAGCCGATAAACTGGAATTGCACTTGAAACTTAATTACGAACTGGTGGCCGACTGGCAAGCAGCAAAATGCAAATGCAGATGCAGATGGAAATGCGACTGCGAATGTTAAATCGGAATACCTGACAGCCGGGGAGCCAAGGCTGAAAGCCGAAACTAAGTGCCACTCGCCCCGAAAGCCCCCTTATATTCCCTTTCCCCCTGAATGCCCCGTATACCCCGTATTCCATGGACCGAATGCCGAATTCCGAAGCATCCGCCCCCGCTCGTCATACATGGCGTATGAGCAATGCTGCCGACTGGCTGCCAAACTAAATGTGTCCATAATGCCCCATAAACTCGGTCCATGCACATCAACCCCCCCCACCCCACTGACACACTTATGTAATTAAGTGTCTTGTTAAAACGGAAATGGAATTCGGTTTCGGGTTTTGATTTTAATTTACATTAATTGCAGCTGCAACTGCAACGGCAACGGCAATCGGGGAATCGAAAACAAACATGGCCAACAGGTAATGCCAACAATGGTGTCGATTTCGTGGCATTCGTCTTGCAAATGTCCAGCCTTTCAGATTTCCTAAAAAATGCATGATACGAAAGTGGATGGGTATTATTATTTTGGCATGCCCGTTAATCCCAGGATTTGCATCCTGGGGATTTGGATTTTGGAGTGGGCCAAAACACATGCTAAATATTCTATTGTCGATCGTACCTCACTTATTCATAGGCCAAATGAAATCAAATCAATTGAAATTAATTCAAAGTTGGGGATTCACAATGCCGGATGCTGGCAAAGGATGCAAGTGTGAGCTTAGAGAAATTTGCATCCGGCCAGGATTATGATGATTCACACATGGGAGATGATTTTAAGACGTAATGCTACGTAAACAGACCAGATTTACCAGCTGCACTGGGCTGCATTTGTACTGATGTCCGAGTGGATAATACAATTCAATATTAATTTAATATGCGGCGAAGAGGTGGATGGGGCATTGAAGTAGTTGTCTGAAGCTCATCTACTTGAGCTTAAAGTCCTGAATATGAGTCACTTCTTAAAACCTTCACATTGAACAAAATATTTATACATTTTTTCTTGATATTTAAAATTTTGCAAAAAATTAAAAATTTATTGTTTTAATATTAATTTAAAAATAATATAATTCTCCCATTTCTCCATTTTTAAAATATCTTATATTTGTTGTTTGGTTCTTATTTAAATTTTAGAAGCTTAAGGTCATAATAAACCATTGAAACTTTACAAATTTGCACGGGTCTTAAAATGTTTACCTAAAAAAAACAGAATTATATTATACTTTTATATTTGATTATTAAAAGGCATCTTTTTTTATTATTATTAATTAACTTAAAAGATAATATTTTAAGGCACAAAATACAATGATTTTTTTTAAAAGTAATTTTCTTAGGGCATTTTTGCGGGTTAGTACACACTAACCGTTGTTGTACACGGTTTGTGTGGCGGCAGAGAAAGTGAAAGCAAAGCTATTCAACATGCACGCTTAATAGAAAGCTGCTGAGACATTTATACATTAGAACAAGGAGACTTATATTATATTTTAATGTTTCTAATTTTAATAACATTTTTCTTAAAACCAATTTTTTTAATTTTTTGGCTCGTATTTAAAGTAATGTTTTTTTTAAGTTATAAATAAAAATAAATATTTTCAAATTTTGCCGCGTAAATCAAATAACGGTTGTAATAGTTTAAATAAAAATTAAAATTGTACAATTTTGTTGCTTAATTTTTTTATCTAAGATTTAAATTGAAAACTGAAGGCTCTGAAATTGGCAGTGACTTTTTTTGTGACCCAGCTCGTGTGCCCTTCATCGAAACTGTGGTCACAATTATGCGGCAGCAATTGAATGCATCCTTAATTGCCGGTAATGTTGAACGGCATTGGTTTTCCCCTTGATTTTCCTGCTCGCTTTCCCGCCCTTTCCCTTAACCCTTAGTTGGCCCAGACGCAAACAAAACGCCCGCTTCGAGGCTCGCCACTCACCTGGCTTTGAGGGTTTTTTTTGGGGGTGGGGTGTGTGTCCACCACCCCCTGAAACACCCCTTAAAAACCCCCCCTCCAGCCAAGCAGCTTCACATCATTTGTTTGCATATGCATTGACGTATTTGCCGAAGCCAGCGGAGCGTGTGATTAAATTTAAAATATTTAAGCATATTTTACGCGTTGGCCAAAAAAAAAAAAATAAGTGAAGGCATGGAAAAAAGGAAATCACACAAAAAGCGAACCATTGACCAGATGGGGGGGAAATGAGGGGTGTGGAAAAGGGGGTTAGGGTAGGGCGTTGTTGGTGGGGAAAACCAGCAACAATGAGCGCGAAAATAATAACAATAAAAAAATTAACTGCAAGTGCAAAAAATGGCGCGCAAATTAAAAAGAATAAAAATCCAATGGAAATTGCTCTCTATAAAAATGTAAAAATGCGGCAAGCATGGCAAAAATACAACAAAAAAATGGAGAAAAAATACAAAAATGAGGGGAAAAAAACAAGATACAAAAAAAAAACGCGAACAACAAAAGCGCAGTACAGTAAAACAAAATAAAAGGAAACTGTAAGCAAACGGCGATGAAAATGCGCAATTGTTTATGGCACAGTGGTGGGGGCTGGGAAAAATGAGCAGGGGGCAGGGGCCTTCTGCCCGCCGGCGCCTCTGTCTTCGTGTGCGTGTGTTTGAGTGACTGCAAGGGGGGTAATGGCTGCAGGGGCGTAGTGAAAGGGGGCTCGAGGAGGGGCCGCCCTTGTTGTCTGCTAGGCATGTGGAAAATCAGCGCCAGCCAAGCGGAGACGGAAAAGGGGGTACGTTAAAAGGGGGGCTACGTTAAAAAGGGGGATACGAAAAACAGAGGGGGGGGGGGCACCAGGGGTGTAGCAAAAAAAAAAGAAGGAGATACCCCCACACACACACACACAATATGTTTCCAATGTAGCACATTTAATATTAACTTTTCGAATTTATTTTTATTTCCGCTCGGCGCAAAATACATTTGTTGCCCATGTGCAACTGTGTGCGTGCCTTCGCATCTGTGTGTGTGTGTGCCACATTCATTTCGCTTCATTTCTTGCTTTCTTGCAGGAAATTACAGCATGTAATTTGCATTCAGTTGTAAAGTGAAATGGAATAATTTCACGAAGCTGCCGCCGCTGATGGTTTCTTCTTCTTTTTATGAGTGTGTGTGTGTGTTGGTGTGCCCCGCCTGTGTGTGTATTAATTTCTCAATCATTCAATCATGCATTCTCGCAGGCATTTCCCCAACCCCCCGGCCGCCCATCGCATCGATTCCCATCTCGATGTGCAAAAATTTGACATGCTTTTAGTCAAGACGACATCACATCTTTATGAGTGTGTGTGTGAGCTGTCTGTGTTACAGGGGTGTGTGTGTGTGTGTGTGTGTGTGTGAGCGGAAGTTGACACTTTCGCGTCTAATGGCGGCGGAAGGAAGAGGAAGAGGCCTAGGGCCAACCAAGCAAACTGAGATCTCTGCCTGGCAGAATGCCTGTTTCTATAGCCTACTTTTCAGGGCCCCGTATTCATTCATTTTTGTGGTGGAAAAATATTAAGAGGTTTCTAAAAATAAGCATCTGTTGTGTTTGTCAAGGCAACCAACGATTTGTCAGTTGTTCCATTTAAAAACTAAAATTAAATGAGATTTTGAACTTTACCATTTTCGAAGTCATATTACTTTACAGGTTAGTGTTCGACTTTATTCATCCATTTTTATGGTGGAAAATGCTAAGAGGTTTCTAAAAATATCCATCTGTTGTGTTAATTCAAGGCAAAGTTTGGCGGGTATCAGTATAGGTTTAACTTTTGGAATTTGTATCATTAAAAAACTATGCTGAAATGAAGTATTATATTACTTTCAAAACTTTAAACTTTTACTAGTCCATTTTAATAATGGAAAAATGTTAAGAGGTTTCGCAAAATATCCATCTGCGCTCTTATTTCAAGGTAAAAATATTACAGGTTACATTATGTGTTTAACTTAAGACTTGTAAGTTGTTCTGTTCAAAAAATAGCATGAAAAAAAATATTATACTACATTATTTTCGGAGCTCCATATTCATGCATATTTTTCCAGAAGGAGCCTCATACCGCATTACATTTTTTAAAACCGCCAACAGTTCATTGCAAATATTTCGTAAAATATATCATAGAGGCAATATTTTTATATTTATTTATATGAATGTCTGTTCTGCACTTGTAAAGGACCCTTTTCCTGCGGTATAACCCAATTTCCATTCGAATCGAACTCTTATTCAAAAATATTAACTTGCTGCCAAAAGCAAAGGGTCACGAATAAAAAGTGGGACGTAACCCAATTTGCACTCCCAGTTGACTTAAATGCTCGGAAAACTTGCGCCTTTAAGAGGAAGTTTTTCCCCCGCCCCGCTTTCTCTTTCCCCCACTTTCTTTTCTCTACCCATTTTTGTGTATCTCTCACAGTGGTCAGGATATATGCGTATATACATATATTGGAATATATAGAAAAGCCATTTGGCGAAAGAAATCAAATTAAGTGCTTGGGGCAGCCAGTTTGAGCATACGCTATATCAAATTATGGCCACATATAAACCTATGTATATGCATGTATATGAAATATATGTATTTAAAGGGTGGTGGGTGTGTGGGTGTGTGGGAGGGAGACGGGGAATGGACCAAGAAATGCATATCCCTTTTACCGTTAAACGGTCAACAGTCGCGGCCATGCCAGCGAATGCTCATTCGCCGTTTAAATTTTTAATTGAAATTACAAATTGATGTCAGCAATCCACTCTCCCCCTTTCACCTTTCACCTGCCAAAAGGACAAGTCCGCAAAAAGGACAAAGAGCGAAGGAGTGGAAGGAGGAGGAGGGGGGGGGGGGGGGGAGCGGGGGAGCGGGGGAACAAAGGACACACATGGGCGCTCTTTTTGCTTTTGTGTCGCTGGCCACTTGAAAAGGTAAACGGAACAAGATCAGCCGCCATTGCCATTGCCAGCTCAGCCGGATCCGGAATACGGAATCCGGAATCCGAAATACGCAGTCCGGCAACACATCGATGCTGCACTGAGAAAAATTACGCCCATACAGGATTTCACTCAGTATTAAATCTTCCATACTTACCCATTCACGTTCGTAATTCGGAAAATATTATCAAAAGGTTTTTTTGATCTTGGCGATGTTAAAAGACTAACTAACTTAACCTTTGGTTATATGTAGATATATATATATTTTTTTTTTTAAATATTTTATCATAATATTTACGTTTTTGTTCCGGAAAATGTCATTTAATGTCACTTAACCATTGTTAATTTATATACATATGTAGCTTTATTTTATTCAAAAATTTTAATATAGAATAAAACAAACATTTTAGTTTTATTTAACCATTGGTTATATATATATATATATAGCTTTATTTTATAAAAAAATATTACTTTAGAAAATGTTGCATACAAGAAATTAATATTTAATTAAAGGTTTAAAGATAAAAGATTTTAAATGATGTTTCATTGAACATTGTAAATATTTTTTAATAACTGCCCCAAATAAACCTAATATCCATATAAAAGAATACGAATTTTACTACCAATTCCTGATATATTTTTTTCAGTGTCGCTACAGCTGAAGCTACAACAGCAACAGCAACAACAACAACCGAAAGCAACCGCTCCGCTCTTTTGTTGTTGTTGAGGTCAGAGCCGCATTTAATACCAACACGCCTCGTTCATTATTAACAGCTGACGCCAACGCGGCCCACTGTGCGAAGGATTGGGCAGGATTCAATGCGCGAGAAAGAGAAGGGGGAAAAAGAGAGGGAGGCAGAGAGAGAGACGGGTATACGGGACGAGAAAAGGAGGGCAATAGTGGCTGCCAACGTCATCGCATTGACGGTTATTAAAGCGAGTGAACGAGTAAATTAGACTGGTGACAAAAACGCCATGCAAAACAATTCGCTTTTAGACGGTAATTTCATACGATTGAAGTCCTAATGATTGTGGTGAAACAAGAATTCTAAAATGGAAAAGTAAAATCCTTAAGCACAGAAAAAAATAACTATTTTGCTGGGAATTAAAAACAAATTAAAAACACCTCAAATATTAATAAACTAATAATGTAGTATATATTTAGATTTGATCAACAACAGCTACAAACCCATTTTTTTAAGGAAACCTTTTGTAACCCTTTCCTTAAATACATTTTTTTAGAAAGTGTTTTTAGAAAATAATACTTTTTACTTTAAAAATTGTTTGCTTGTTTTATTAATTTTTTAATTAGGAATAAAAAATGTTCGATCTTAAGGTAAAGGATCAATATATCAAATCACTAGTTCAATGTGAGATTAATTAAAAAAGGTTCCCACAGTATAGTTTCAAAGAAATTCTTCATTTTCAATAAGTGCTTAGTAGGTTAACGGGTATTATTCAAACGAAATTTAAAAGTTCTTTCCGTTGATGCCAAAAGGTATATGTAGTAAGTTCAAATTAAGAGTGTATTTAACTTTTGATTCGTCAAAATACTTATGCCGACTAGTGTATGCATGTAATAAATATCCAAAATGCAGGACCAGTGCAAAAAAAGTAAGAGGCAGTTTGAAAGAGATATTAGAAGAGGAAAATGAGGAAAAGTGAGGAAATCACAGTGTGAAATGCCAATTTTAGTATTTTCAAACCAGTAAAATGGAGCCTAAAATTGGTTACAAGCCATAAAGATTTTCTAAATCTCGAATTTCAAAAAGGGAGTGCTCCTTTCCTAAATCGTAAAACGAATGACTAATGTTTTAAAAATTGATGTTAAAGTATAACTTTTGCCAGTCCTTTTATTAAAAAGTTCTATTAAATTCGAGCCAAACTCCCTTTCAATGGCCCCTTTAAGTCTCACCTGTTGCCCCGTCTAAAATGCGTTTTTCAATTACACCTCCTTCACTCAGATCCATCTTTTTTATTTCACACTTTTCGCGGCCAAGGGAAGTCGGCTGTTTCGGGTTTGAATGTTTTGTTTAACACCTTCACGTGATTCCGGCATTTATTAAATTGCTTTGTACTTTGTTGCCATTTCCGTTTCGCTGCACGACAGAAGCCAAACATGCGACGTGACGAATGCGAATGCTAATGCCGGGCTCCTTTTTCCAGGGGGGATTGGGGGGTTTCAAGTCCCCCTTTTACGGGAGGGGTTTACAGGTGAGTTAGGCCACCGCAGCGAGCAGCACAATAACAATAATGAGGTGTACTTACGAATGCATCTCTGTCGCTGAACTCGAGTGTCCCATTCCTTTGATTGTAATGATACACTGGGGAAAAGTCCAGCGTGATTGGTCATTAATTAGAGGAACTTAATTCTTACTTCTGGGAATTTAATTTTATAGTGCAAGTATTAGTTAATGTCTTGTTATGATACATTTGTAAAGGGAACCCGAACCACTTGGTATGATATTGTATATGGATTCCCAACAGAAAGGCAACCAGACCTCTATATTAGTATTTTATTAAAGAGATGCTCAACCTAGCTAAGAAATATGCATATATTTTGATTAACTTTGATAACAAACCCTATTAATATGGGCAAAAGTATTTTTAAGGTATTTTTTGGTATTTTTAAAACCGGTTTTCTGTGATTGATTTATCCCTTTTTGAGATGTTTAACTATTTGATTAAAAGCAAAACAACTACCTACAACTAACTACAATACAATTTGTCAATAAAACTTTTTAAAAAAATTCTAAAAAAAATCGATCTAAAATATTTCATCAGATTTCCCTAAAACTTAATTTCTTACAACAAATATTTTTATTTCATTATTTTAATGTTCCTTTTACTACTTTTTTAGTTCTCAATTCACTGCTTCTTACGGATAGTTAGGCAACTCTAGGCCATAATGACAAGGTTTTTTGTAGGTGTAGGCACCTCTTCAGCACCTTTTTCATCACCCCACCCCTTACCATCTTCATCAGTGTCCCAGGCGACGCAAATTTGTCTTTTAAATTATGCGCATCTCTGGGAATATGGCATGGGTGGGTGCTACTACTACGAATGTCCACGTGCAGGGGCGTAGACGTAGTACAGGGGGGAGGGGGGTCGGCTTACCCCGTCCTGGGACACCGGCGCGTTTTAAAATGCGACGCATGACTTTCATTTCACGTTGTTTACTTCGCATGCGGTCGCGTGATTTTCATACGGGGGCGTCTCAGATCGTTTCACGGGGGTTTCAGGGGTTTTCGAGGGGGGGTTTTCAGGGGGGTGCCTCGAGAGGGGGTGGCACAGGGCGGTGTTAAGGCCGCGGCACGATGCGGCACGTGTCAACAGTTGGAAATGGGTTTTTAAGGCGCCGCAACGTATGCTACAGTTTCTTTGGCTACAACTTTTGTTTCAATTACGATTACCTGTTACCGCCCCAACCCCCTCTGGCCGCCACTGCCCCAGCATCAGCCCCCTTTGACCCCCCTTTAAACCACAGCATCTCGCACTGCATTTGCATGGATTGTCACGCTCCAAGATACCACACTCCCACTCCCCCTTGACTTTTTAGCCCCGCTCCCCAAATAAGTTTGTTGATGTATTTTGATGATTATCTGTGTTGCTAATACGTGGCCAGTGTTGGTAAGCAACTGCGGGGGAGGGGGGAGGGGGCAGAGGGCAGGATCGTGGGGAGTCCTTAGACTTGATTAATATATAATAGAGTCTGCTGGGGAAGGGGGTCCAAACTGTTTGTGTGCCTATATCACTTTTGATATTTTTGCCTTGCATTAAGGATTTGGCTTTCTTTAACACTTGAGTTTGAAATTCAGGTTAAATTTTGTTAAAAAAATATAGTTTCTTTTTTTCCAACAGTACCGCTCAAATATTATAAATAAAACTCATCCGAAATATTAAATATTTTCTAGGTGATAAGTTTCAAAGAATTCTTTACAGAGCTTAGAGTGTGTGTGAACAAAAATAGAATAGCATTTTGTAATGTAATATATTATTTAAAATGATTTATAAAATGCAATGTTAAAGTTTGGGGTTCTAAAAATGCTATCTGCAAATTACAAAATATCCTAACATTTCTGAATGGCACAGTGCAACTTTTGTTGTTAAAGGCAGAACAATTTGTAAGGCATAAATCACCTTAGCTTAAGTCCTTATGACACTGGCTTGATTTTTGACCAGCTGACTGGATTTATTTTAAAGAAACATGGCAACATTGAAAAAAGGGTCTATTAAAGCATAAATCCAGTCAAAAATCAAGCAGGTGCCACAGGGCCTTGGGGCTTTAGCATTCCTTAAACAGTGCTTTCTACTCGGCAAGGGTGACTCTGTTGACTCCGTTCAATGGGGGTGGCAACCCTGAAATTGGATACCATTACAGTTGCCCAAAAATCTGTGCTGCCTTCGTTTATGTCACCAATTGCCACCGAAAATGCCGGAGAACCGAAATAATTCCTTGTCATATTTTTCGGGGAATCCCCCTCAGCTCCTTTTTGGGTATGTGTGCGAGTGTGTGTAAATGTGAATGTGTGTTTGTGTTTGTGCCAGTGCACGTGGCATATTATACACCTAAATGCCGCCAGAGCCATTTGACTCCGATTTCGGTCTGTGGCCAAGTGAAATTTATATGGCCAGACATAATGAACTTGAGGCACTGGCACGTACACCCCTTCCCCTTTCCCATTCCTATTCCCACTGTCGCCCCCCTTTTCCACACCTCTGTGCCCCTGCAAGTTTGGTAACATTTCACTTCAGCCCAAAGTGCAGTTTGGCTGGTTGACTGCCTGGTTTGTTTGGTCCTTCGGGCATTTCATCCTGTCTCGAAGAAAATTGGGGGGCCTAGTGTTCAGAGGTCTGGGAAGTGTTTCTACCCCTGTTATTATACAGCGAAAAATAGTATTATTGGTTGAACTGTTAATTTACATATGTGTATACAAAATATTATTTTTAGGCAAATAATTGCCTTAAATGATCGAGAATGGAATAATTTCCATCAAAATAAAGACTTTTATTTGTATACATCTATTTTCCAATTATAAGTTATAAGTTATAATTTATAGTTCTTTGGTTTTTATAAATATATTGGATTAAAAAATAACGTAATTTAATCCTTTTGGATTTTATTATCAAACTTATATATAAGTATAGTAACATGTATTATATTAAACTTGTTCACAAATGCCTTGCAATAAATTTCGAATGTAATACCACAAATACCTGAAAATGTTGAATCTTTAAGTGTTAAGACCGCAATAATTCGAATTATAATGCCTATAGAGCTGTTTTTAATTGTAGAAAATAACGACAAATGTAAGGTGTTATTTCTTTAAGTGCACATATTCCTGTGTGCGTGATGCAGGAGCTCGAACGGCAGTTGCCAATGCATTTGGTACATAAACTAAACTGCGCTGTGAGGGTTCCCTATCATCCTGCTGTCCTGCTCCCCCTCTATTCCCCTCTCTCTCACTCTCTGCTCCACATGCCCCATCTCATTCACCATTTCCCCATTTTCCCTGTCTCTTACCAGGGAAAACAGCATGAAAATCATATTATAAATAAATTATGCAATTATAATTACACAAGAAAACTACTTGGGGCAAAACACGTTGCACAGAGGGAGCGAAAGAGACGGTGGCACTTTGCGTGAAAGAGACTGGTAGTGCGAGGGCAGAGAGGGACGGGCATACACATGGACATTCAACGCCAGGAGCCAGGTTTCCATGTGTGGGTATGTGTGAGCGAGAGAGAGCGTCCTGAATGGGGCTAAAAATCCTCAAAGTTGTCATGCCAGGCGCGCGAAGCTTTCCCATTTTCCAACTTTCTCCACTTTCCCAACCCCCCTTACCTATATGTATGTGTGTGTGTGTGTGAGTGCCGGGCACAAATAGCACAAGTACAGGAAAATAATTACATTTTACGTGTTCCTATTAATCTTGCTGAGTTTTTAGTTTCAGTTTTAGTTTTGCCCACTAATTCACTTGCCTTCCGTCCCTTTCTCCCCCCTGCAGGACCTTTCTTCACCCTTTCTCGAATTCAATTTTCTTGGTTGAGTTTGCTTTTTACTTTAGTTCAGTTTTCCCCCCCATTTTCACCAGAAATTCTTTGGCAGTCCAGTGACAAACAGCTCTGAAGTGAGTCATTCTCAGGGGCAGTTTTCCGGGGAGAAGGTCATCTTATGGGTTGGGAAAAAACAATATCGAACACATACGCCGGGGGGTTATAGTCCCAGGTAATCACTTAGCCGGCTCCCAAAATGAAATTAATTTGCCCATGGCTAACGAAAAATTTACAAAATCATTTAGCCCAATGACAAGTCATGGGTTCGGTAAATAATATAGGCTGTTGATTAATTACCTGATTGGGTTATTAATTGTACGAACATGTGTGAAGATGCACATGCCATTCATTAATAAAACTTAGCAACATAAATACATAAAGCAAGCATATTACACTCAAGTGAAGTGCCTTTAAAGAAAAGTTTATGATCCTCTATAAGAAGAAAATGTTTTAATGTGCTTGATATGTTGTAATCCATTTATAAGAAAGTATAAATTACTGAACTACAAAATGCTTCAATTTATTTCAAATAGCTTATATTAACTTTTAGAAAAATTTGACCATGGGGAAAATGTTGCCCATTTTCGCATTTCAGAACACAGGATTTTCTTTACAAACCCAGGACAGAGATTTTTGTTTTTAAGCCATAATGGATCAAAAGTACAAAATAATTTTTACAACCGTAATACTCAACAGGCTTATAATTTTAATATACATTTCTTGAGTTGGCTAATAAAACAACCCTCTTATGTTTTATAAACAAACTATAATATATAAGTATTTAACAAAAATTCAATTAAAATGAAATAACATTATTTATAAGATACGACATTTTTCAAATGAAAAAAAAGAGTTTGTAGAGTATGATAGTAGAAAATACAAGTTTATATATTTTGGTTTTTTACTTATTTTTTATACATTGGATTTAGCTAAAGGATTTTTTTTATTTACAAAAAAAGTATCTGAGGGATTGACAATGCATTTTTAGTGAAGGTAAGAGCTACATAAAAATAAATAATATTTTTAAAATGTTAATAGGTTAATTGAGCTCTAATAAGGATTGATTACATATAAATATTATATTTATTCAACTTCCAGTCAAAACAAATTGTGATTGGAAAAAGAAAAAAACAAAATGAGCTGGAAAAGCTGCAGAAAACAATTTCCAGCTTTCGACTTTAATGGGTTTCCGGAAAAGTCCCATTCCCTTTGAGTGGGTGGTGAGAAAGGGGGCGTGGCGAGGCGTGTGTGTGTGTGTGTCAGTGGCCATGATGTTGCATGCAACTAATTATGCTTTTTACCATTCGGTGGTTTGCTCTTTTGCCACTTAGCAACAACATAAGCCGCTTAACCCACTAAAGCCGCAGAATACACGAGCACACACACACACCACACACACACATACGGGCGCACTTATGCACTCACACAGTCACAGCCGGAGCGAAACACACACGCAAATCTCATTAAAGTTGCGAACATGTTTCAAAATTAATTTCAGTAATTCTCCACTTGACTGCGGCTCTGGGCGAATGTGTTCACCGCTCATCGCATTTGATGTGTTCCCTTTGGCACCCCAGCCCCCCCTACCGCCGGCCATGTTCCAGGACAGGACCCAGATCCTGCACCCTGCATCCTCCATCCTGCTGCTCCTCCAGGACATGAACCGAACCCAGGGCAACCGCAGTTCGAATGCAGCACTCGCAGGATAATCGCATCACTCGAAAGTCTCACCAAAAACGGCAGCAAATACAATTGGATTGCAATTTCGTAGTTGGGGGGCTGCAAAAGCCCCCTTATATGTACTTAACTGCCGTATAAATATCCGAAATCAGTCTGAGCACCAATTAATATGCATATCAGTTATTTCTTGGAAAAATAATGGGATGTGTTCTATTCGGAAATTAATTTTGGCTTATCACAGATTCTTTGGGTTACCTCTGTAACATAAAACAAAGGAGAAATATTTTTTAAGGAGCTTTCCAATTTTGTTTATCTTATTGTTATGAAATGAATTTTGAAAGGGTTTTTATTAAAACATTCCATATATAACAATGAAAAAAAAGCTGATGCAAAAACGCTTTCAAATATTTTTTAAAAGGTGAGGAAAATCACTTATCGAACTATAAAATTACAAAAATACTTTGTTATGCCTTAGTATTTTTTTTAAAGTAAGCACAGAGTAAGAAAATGTGGTTTATAATTTCAGACAACCAAAAAATAGTTACCTCTATACCATTATTAGAATATAGGTTATAATAAAAACATTCAAGAAATTATTATCACTGTGGCTTTCATTCGAATATGTATTAGTTAATAAAAGGTCTTGAAAACTTATTAAAAAAAATTGAAAGAAAATTGAAATTTCCCCCTTAGAGCATCCATAACCTGGAAGCTCTGGCCGGGATTCCGGCTTAGTCGCCGGCTGAGTGGTGACCCCGATGCCCGCAAAATGGCTGCCCCGGCCCAAAGTGCCCTTTTAGATCCCATTACCACTGCAGGCATCCTGGAAGGGGGACTTTAGTTGGAGCACATTTAGAATGACATGTGGTGGCTTCGGAGTGGATGCGGTGACCTCCAAGGTGGACCAAAAGCCAGGAGACTGCATCCTGGATCCAGGAGCCGGCAGCCAGCAGGGCGAACTTCACTTAATGTCAACTTAATTGCATTGTTTCAGCCACAAATTACAAAACGAGTTTTGCACAAGGCAGCAAACATGTCGTCACTGGCTCCAGTTTCCAGCTCCTCCCGCCCTCATTTCTCCGCCAGTTTCCTTAGTTTCAGCTCCGCCCACTAGTGCCCGTTTTACCTATTCCAGCACTGAGAGAAATCTGAGTGAATTTAAAAATTTTCATACGATCTTTGGATAATTAAAGCAGATTTTATAAGGCTTCCTCCTTTAATTGCTGTCGGAGCTTTTGTCCATTGATTCCTCTTGAAAATAATCGTATACCAAAATACTAAATATTCAAAACTATGTTATAATTTAAATAAGTATTATAACATTTTTTGAATAATTTAAATATGCAAATATAGAACTGTAGCCTTGTTTCCCACAAAATGATTATAAAATGTAGGTATGCCATTAAGACATTTTTTTAATGAAATAATATAGAAAGATACTGAAAAGTAATATAGTAAAAGTAAAATATAATACTCAAGCATTTTATAAAAAGTTATCATTGCATTGTAATGACAAATTTTGGAGTTCAATATTTATAAAGAGTTATGGATTGTATATATTTACGATTTCAATCAGTAAAACTTAAAATGAAATGAATAACCATATTTAAAGGCATAAAAAATAATAATTATACAAATTTTACTGTACTTATGAAATATTATATTAAAATCAATGAAATACAATGCTTTCATGGATGATCCATTTTATGCTTAATTATAAATAAATCAAAATTAAAAAAAAAAAAAAATTAAAATCTGAATATGAAAAAGGAATATTGGATTATATAGATACGAGTTTAACTATTTAAAAGAATAAGGAGATAACACATTTGGTTAATAAAATTAATGGGAAAAGGTCGCCTTATTTTCTCCCAGTGCAGCTGCAACAATGGCAGCCTGTGTGTGTCTGTCTGTGGGTGGTGGCCCGGTTGCCAGCACCTGTAAAAAGAATCAATTGTGTGTGACCAAATTAAGTTCACTGACTCACACACACACACAGAGTCTTTGGATGGAGACAGGGGTGGAGGGAAAGGGGGCACGCTGCCATTGTCAAGTGGAAGCCAAATGGGGATTCATTTGAATAGAGTGGCGAGCAGGGAGGGGGTGGCGGATGCAGGGGGACTGCAGGTCCTGCCAGGACGAAGCTCACCTCCCTCCGAAAAAGGGGCTGCCGTGTAAATGGAGAATGTAACCAAATTGAAAACAGAACAGAGCATCACTTTGAATGCACTCCCCCAAGGGATGACGAGGGCGGGGCGGGGTATTGGCGGGATGAGGACCTCCATCGTCCTGCTCGTCCTGGCTCATCCATTATCAGACTTGGTCAGAAGCGTCCGACTGGCAAGCGCTAATTGAGGCCGCACTTTAAACCGCTTTCGATCTCAAACAACCCGGCTTGATCAGCCGAAAGGAAAAAGGGAGCAGTCTTGGTCTCCACTAGCATATCAAGTATACGCCCGGGTGATCCTGGTTGGTTTAGCCCCAAAGAAAGGTAGATCATAAAATCACTTGATTATTATATGGTGCCTTTAGATTATAATAGTTTACTAAAAAAGTGTGTTTTATTAAACTTTTTGCTTTCAAAGGTATTTACACCGATTGCAAAACGTGGTACATTACTCCAAAGTATTCAAATTGATTTTAATTGCCTTACGCTATGCTTTCAATTCATTGCGGTTTTTATTCATTTTCAAAACAAACTACAAATTTTCAACTTTGACTAAGCACAAGAAATATAGTATTTTAGACCAAAATCTGAATCTGAAAAAAAAACTGAAAACTGTCAAAAAATAAATGTTCCTTAAAGTGATGGGAATCGATAGCATTGGAAGAAAGCTGCTCAAAACAGTCGGTCATTTAGCTGTACGCCTTGATTTGGCTAAACTACGACTGAAAAACCGCTAAAAAATGGGTATTTTTGGCCAAAATCTGAATCCCAAAAATAACCGATGTACCCCCTTATAAAAAATGAGAAATTGGGTCAAAAAATAAATGTTCCTTAAAGTGATGGGAGTCGATAGCATTGGAAGAAAGCTGCTCAAAACAGTCGGTCATTTAGCTGTACGCCTTGATTTGGCTAAACTACGACTGAAAAACCACTAAAAAATGATTATTTTTGACCAAAATCTGAATCCCAAAAATAACCCCCTTATAAAAAATGAGAAATTGGGTCAAAAAATAAATGTTCCTTAAAGTGATGGGAATCGATAGCATTGGAAGAAAGCTGCTCAAAACAGTTGGTCATTTAGCTGTACGCCTTGATTTGGGTAAACTACGATTGAAAAACCACTAAAAACTGAGTATTTTTGATCAAAATTTGAATCCCAAAAATAACCGATGTACCCCCTTATAAAAAATGAGAAATTGGGTCAAAAAATAAATGTTCCTTAAAGTGATGGGAATCGATAGCATTGGAGAAAGCTGCTCAAAACAGTTGGTCATTTAGCTGTACGCCTTGATTTGGCTAAACTACGACTGAAAAACCGCTAAAAAATGGGTATTTTTGGCCAAAATCTGAATCCCAAAAATAACCGATGTACCCCCTTATAAAAAATGAGACATTGGGTCAAAAAATAAATGTTCCTTAAAGTGATGGCAATCGATAGCATTAGATGAAAGCTGCTCAAAACAGTCGGTCATTTAGCTGTACGCCTTGATTTGGCTAAACTACGACTGAAAAACCGCTAAAAAATGGGTATTTTTGGCCAAAATCTGAATCCCAGAAATAACTGATGACCCCCTTAGAAAAATGAGAAATTGGGTCAAAAAATAAATGTTCCTTAAAGTGATGGGAATCGATAGCATTGGAAGAAAGCTGCTCAAAACAGTTGGTCATTTAGCTGTACGCCTTGATTTGGGTAAACTACGACTGAAAAACCACTAAAAAATGGGTATTTTTGGCCAAAATCTGAATCCAAAAAATAACCGATGTACCCCCTTATTAAAAAAGGAGAAATTGGGTCAAAAAATAAATGTTCCTTAAAGTGATGGGAATCGATAGCATTGGAAGAAAGCTGCTCAAAACAGTTGGTCATTTAGCTGTACGCCTTGATTTGGGTAAACTACGACTGAAAAACCACTAAAAAATGGGTATTTTTGGCCAAAATCTGAATCCAAAAAATAACCGATGTACCCCCTTATAAAAAATGAGAAATTGGGTCAAAAAATAAATGTTCCTTAAAGTGATGGGAATCGATAGCATTGGAAGAAAGCTGCTCAAAACAGTCGGTCATTTAGCTGTACGCCTTGATTCGGCTAAACTACGACTAAAAAACCACTAAAAAATGAGTATTTTTGACCAAAATCTGAGTCCCAAAAATAACCGATGTGACCCCTTATAAAAAATGATAAATTGGGTCAAAAAATAAATGTTCCTTAAAGTGATGGGAATCGATAGCATTGGAAGAAAGCTGCTCAAAACAGTCGGTCATTTAGCTGTACGCCTTGATTTGGCTAAACTACGACTGAAAAACCGCTAAAAAATGGGTATTTTTGGCCAAAATCTGAATCCCAAAAATAACCGATGTACCCCCTTATAAAAAATGAGAAATTGGGTCAAAAAATAAATGTTCCTTAAAGTGATGGGAGTCGATAGCATTGGAAGAAAGCTGCTCAAAACAGTCGGTCATTTAGCTGTACGCCTTGATTTGGCTAAACTACGACTGAAAAACCACTAAAAATGATTATTTTTGACCAAAATCTGAATCCCAAAAATAACCCCCTTATAAAAAATGAGAAATTGGGTCAAAAAATAAATGTTCCTTAAAGTGATGGGAATCGATAGCATTGGAAGAAAGCTGCTCAAAACAGTTGGTCATTTAGCTGTACGCCTTGATTTGGGTAAACTACGATTGAAAAACCACTAAAAACTGAGTATTTTTGATCAAAATTTGAATCCCAAAAATAACCGATGTACCCCCTTATAAAAAATGAGAAATTGGGTCAAAAAATAAATGTTCCTTAAAGTGATGGGAATCGATAGCATTGGAGAAAGCTGCTCAAAACAGTTGGTCATTTAGCTGTACGCCTTGATTTGGCTAAACTACGACTGAAAAACCGCTAAAAAATGGGTATTTTTGGCCAAAATCTGAATCCCAAAAATAACCGATGTACCCCCTTATAAAAAATGAGAAATTGGGTCAAAAAATAAATGTTCCTTAAAGTGATGGGAGTCGATAGCATTGGAAGAAAGCTGCTCAAAACAGTCGGTCATTTAGCTGTACGCCTTGATTTGGCTAAACTACGACTGAAAAACCGCTAAAAAATGAGTATTTTTGGCCAAAATCTGAATCCCAAAAATAACTGATGACCCCCTTAGAAAAATGAGAAATTGGGTCAAAAAATAAATGTTCCTGTAAGTGATGGGAATCGATAGCATTGGAAGAAAGCTGCTCAAAACAGTCGGTCATTTAGCTGTACGCCTTGATTTGGCTAAACTACGACTGAAAAACCGCTAAAAAATGGGTATTTTTGGCCAAAATCTGAATCCAAAAATAACCGAGTACCCCCTTATAAAAAATGAGAAATTGGGTCAAAAAATAAATGTTCCTTAAAGTGATGGGAATCGATAGCATTGGAAGAAAGCTGCTCAAAACAGTTGGTCATTTAGCTGTACGCCTTGATTTGGGTAAACTACGACTGAAAAACCACTAAAAACTGAGTATTTTTGATCAAAATTTGAATCCCAAAAATAACCGATGTACCCCCTTATAAAAAATGAGAAATTGGGTCAAAAAATAAATGTTCCTTAAAGTGATGGGAATCGATAGCATTGGAAGAAAGCTGCTCAAAACAGTTGGTCATTTAGCTGTACGCCTTGATTTGGGTAAACTACGACTGAAAAACCACTAAAAACTGAGTATTTTTGATCAAAATTTGAATCCCAAAAATAACCGATGTACCCCCTTATAAAAAATGAGAAATTGGGTCAAAAAATAAATGTTCCTTAAAGTGATGGGAATCGATAGCATTGGAAGAAAGCTGCTCAAAACAGTCGGTCATTTAGCTGTACGCCTTGATTTGGCTAAACTACGACTGAAAAACCACTAAAAAATGGGTATTTTTGGCCAAAATCTGAATCCAAAAAATAACCGATTTACCCCCTTATAAAAAATGAGAAATTGGGTCAAAAAATAAATGTTCCTTAAAGTGATGGGAATCGATAGCATTGGAAGAAAGCTGCTCAAAACAGTTGGTCATTTAGCTGTACGCCTTGATTTGGGTAAACTACGACTGAAAAACCACTAAAAAATGAGTATTTTTGACCAAAATCTGAATCCCAAAAATAACCGATGTACCCCCTTATAAAATATGAGAAATTGGGTCAAAAAATAAATGTTCCTTAAAGTGATGGGAATCGATAGCATTAGAAGAAAGCTGCTCAAAACAGTCGGTCATTTAGCTGTACGCCTTGATTTGGCTAAACTACGACTGAAAAACCGCTAAAAAATGGGTATTTTTGGCCAAAATCTGAATCCCAGAAATAACTGATGACCCCCTTAGAAAAATGAGAAATTGGGTCAAAAAATAAATGTTCCTTAAAGTGATGCGAATCGATAGCATTGGAAGAAAGCTGCTCAAAACAGTTGGTCATTTAGCTGTACGCCTTGATTTGGGTAAACTACGACTGAAAAACCACTAAAAACTGAGTATTTTTGATCAAAATTTGAATCCCAAAAATAACCGATGTACCCCCTTATAAAAAATGAGAAATTGGGTCAAAAAATAAATGTTCCTTAAAGTAATGGGAATCGATAGCATTGGAAGAAAGCTGCTCAAAACAGTCGGTCATTTAGCTGTTCGCCTTGATTTGGGTAAACTACGACTGAAAAACCACTAAAAAATGGGTATTTTTGGCCAAAATCTGAATCCAAAAAATAACCGATGTACCCCCTTATAAAAAATGAGAAATTGGGTCAAAAAATAAATGTTCCTTAAAGTGATGGGAATCGATAGCATTGGAAGAAAGCTGCTCAAAACAGTTGGTCATTTAGCTGTACGCCTTGATTTGGGTAAACTACGACTGAAAAACCACTAAAAAATGGGTATTTTTGGCCAAAATCTGAATCCAAAAAATAACCGATGTACCCCCTTATAAAAAATGAGAAATTGGGTCAAAAAATAAATGTTCCTTAAAGTGATGGGAATCGATAGCATTGGAAGAAAGCTGCTCAAAACAGTCGGTCATTTAGCTGTACGCCTTGATTTGGCTAAACTACGACTGAAAAACCGCTAAAAAATGGGTATTTTTGGCCAAAATCTGAATCCAAAAAATAACCGATGTACCCCCTTATAAAAAATGAGAAATTGGGTCAAAAAATAAATGTTCCTTAAAGTGATGGGAATCGATAGCATTGGAAGAAAGCTGCTCAAAACAGTCGGTCATTTAGCTGTACGCCTTGATTTGGGTAAACTACGACTGAAAAACCACTAAAAACTGAGTATTTTTGATCAAAATTTGAATCCCAAAAATAACCGATGTACCCCCTTATAAAAAATGAGAAATTGGGTCAAAAAATAAATGTTCCTTAAAGTGATGGGAATCGATAGCATTGGAAGAAAGCTGCTCAAAACAGTCGGTCATTTAGCTGTACGCCTTGATTTGGCTAAACTACGACTGAAAAACCGCTAAAAAATGGGTATTTTTGGCCAAAATCTGAATCCAAAAAATAACCGATGTACCCCCTTATAAAAAATGAGAAATTGGGTCAAAAAATAAATGTTCCTTAAAGTGATGGGAATCGATAGCATTGGAAGAAAGCTGCTCAAAACAGTCGGTCATTTAGCTGTACGCCTTGAATTGGCTAAACTACGACTGAAAAACCGCTAAAAAATGGGTATTTTTGGCCAAAATCTGAATCCCAAAAATAACCAATGTACCCCCTATAAAAAATGAGAAATTGGGTCAAAAAATAAATGTTCCTTAAAGTGATGGAAGTCGATAGCATTGGAAGAAAGCTGCTCAAAACAGTCGGTCATTTAGCTGTACGCCTTGATTTGGCTAAACTACGACTGAAAAACCACTAAAAAATGAGTATTTTTGACCAAAATCTAAATCCCAAAAATAACCGATGTACCCCCTTATAAAAAATGAGAAATTGGGTCAAAAAATAAATGTTCCTTAAAGTGATGGAAGTCGATAGCATTGGAAGAAAGCTGCTCAAAACAGTCGGTCATTTAGCTGTACGCCTTGATTGGCTAAACTACGACTGAAAAACCACTAAAAAATGGGTATTTTTGGCCAAAATCTGAATCCCAAAAATAACCAATGTACCCCCTATAAAAAATGAGAAATTGGGTCAAAAAATAAATGTTCCTTAAAGTGATGGAATCGATAGCATTGGAAGAAAGCTGCTCAAAACAGTCGGTCATTTAGCTGTACGCCTTGATTTGGCTAAACTACGACTGAAAAACCACTAAAAAATGAGTATTTTTGACCAAAATCTAAATCCCAAAAATAACCGATGTACCCCCTTATAAAAAATGAGAAATTGGGTCAAAAAATAAATGTTCCTTAAAGTGATGGAAGTCGATAGCATTGGAAGAAAGCTGCTCAAAACAGTCGGTCATTTAGCTGTACGCCTTGATTTGGCTAAACTACGACTGAAAAACCGCTAAAAATGGGTATTTTTGGCCAAAATCTGAATCCCAAAAATAACCGATGTACCCCCTTATAAAAAATGAGAAATTGGGTCAAAAAATAAATGTTCCTGTAAGTGATGGGAATCGATAGCATTGGAAGAAAGCTGCTCAAAACAGTCGGTCATTTAGCTGTACGCCTTGATTTGGCTAAACTACGACTGAAAAACCACTAAAAACTGAGTATTTTTGATCAAAATTTGAATCCCAAAAATAACCGATGTACCCCCTTATAAAAAATGAGAAATTGGGTCAAAAAATAAATGTTCCTTAAAGTGATGGGAATCGATAGCATTGGAAGAAAGCTGCTCAAAACAGTCGGTCATTTAGCTGTACGCCTTGATTTGGCTAAACTACGACTGAAAAACCGCTAAAAAATGGGTATTTTTGGCCAAAATCTGAATCCCAAAAATAACCGATGTACCCCCTTATAAAAAATGAGAAATTGGGTCAAAAAATAAATGTTCCTGTAAGTGATGGGAATCGATAGCATTGGAAGAAAGCTGCTCAAAACAGTCGGTCATTTAGCTGTACGCCTTGATTTGGCTAAACTACGACTGAAAAACCGCTAAAAAATGGGTATTTTTGGCCAAAATCTGAATCCAAAAATAACCGAGTACCCCCTTATAAAAAATGAGAAATTGGGTCAAAAAATAAATGTTCCTTAAAGTGATGGGAATCGATAGCATTGGAAGAAAGCTGCTCAAAACAGTTGGTCATTTAGCTGTACGCCTTGATTTGGGTAAACTACGACTGAAAAACCACTAAAAATGAGTATTTTTGACCAAAATCTGAATCCCAAAAATAACCGATGTACCCCCTTATAAAAAATGAGAAATTGGGTCAAAAAATAAATGTTCCTTAAAGTGATGGGAATCGATAGCATTGGAAGAAAGCTGCTCAAAACAGTTGGTCATTTAGCTGTACGCCTTGATTTGGGTAAACTACGACTGAAAAACCACTAAAAATGAGTATTTTTGATCAAAATTTGAATCCCAAAAATAACCGATGTACCCCCTTATAAAAAATGAGAAATTGGGTCAAAAAATAAATGTTCCTTAAAGTGATGGGAATCGATAGCATTGGAAGAAAGCTGCTCAAAACAGTCGGTCATTTAGCTGTACGCCTTGATTTGGCTAAACTACGACTGAAAAACCACTAAAAAATGGGTATTTTTGGCCAAAATCTGAATCCAAAAATAACCGATGTACCCCCTTATAAAAAATGAGAAATTGGGTCAAAAAATAAATGTTCCTTAAAGTGATGGGAATCGATAGCATTGGAAGAAAGCTGCTCAAAACAGTTGGTCATTTAGCTGTACGCCTTGATTTGGGTAAACTACGACTGAAAAACCACTAAAAAATGAGTATTTTTGACCAAAATCTGAATCCCAAAAATAACCGATGTACCCCCTTATAAAAATGAGAAATTGGGTCAAAAAATAAATGTTCCTTAAAGTGATGGGAATCGATAGCATTGGAAGAAAGCTGCTCAAAACAGTCGGTCATTTAGCTGTACGCCTTGATTTGGCTAAACTACGACTGAAAAACCGCTAAAAAATGGGTATTTTTGGCCAAAATCTGAATCCCAAAAATAACCGATGTACCCCCTTATAAAAAATGAGAAATTGGGTCAAAAAATAAATGTTCCTTAAAGTGATGGGAATCGATAGCATTGGAAGAAAGCTGCTCAAAACAGTTGGTCATTTAGCTGTACGCCTTGATTTGGGTAAACTACGACTGAAAAACCACTAAAAAATGGGTATTTTTGACCAAAATTGAATCCCAAAAATAACCGATGTACCCCCTTATAAAAAATGAGAAATTGGGTCAAAAAATAAATGTTCCTTAAAGTGATGGGAATCGATAGCATTGGAAGAAAGCTGCTCAAAACAGTCGGTCATTTAGCTGTACGCCTTGATTTGGGTAAACTACGACTGAAAAACCACTAAAAAATGGGTATTTTTGGCCAAAATCTGAATCCAAAAATAACCGATGTACCCCCTTATAAAAAATGAGAAATTGGGTCAAAAAATAAATGTTCCTTAAAGTGATGGGAATCGATAGCATTGGAAGAAAGCTGCTCAAAACAGTGGTCATTTAGCTGTACGCCTTGATTTGGGTAAACTACGACTGAAAAACCACTAAAAAATGGGTATTTTTGGCCAAAATCTGAATCCAAAAATAACCGATGTACCCCCTTATAAAAAATGAGAAATTGGGTCAAAAATAAATGTTCCTTAAAGTGATGGGAATCGATAGCATTGGAAGAAAGCTGCTCAAAACAGTCGGTCATTTAGCTGTACGCCTTGATTTGGCTAAACTACGACTGAAAAACCGCTAAAAAATGGGTATTTTTGGCCAAAATCTGAATCCAAAAATAACCGATGTACCCCCTTATAAAAATGAGAAATTGGGTCAAAAAATAAATGTTCCTTAAAGTGATGGGAATCGATAGCATTGGAAGAAAGCTGCTCAAAACAGTCGGTCATTTAGCTGTACGCCTTGATTTGGCTAAACTACGACTGAAAAACCACTAAAAAATGGGTATTTTTGCCAAAATCTGAATCCCAAAAATAACCGATGTACCCCCTTATAAAAAATGAGAAATTGGGTCAAAAAATAAATGTTCCTTAAAGTGATGGGAATCGATAGCATTGGAAGAAAGCTGCTCAAAACAGTCGGTCATTTAGCTGTACGCCTTGATTTGGCTAAACTACGACTGAAAAACCACTAAAAAATGGGTATTTTTGGCCAAAATCTGAATCCAAAAAATAACCGATGTACCCCCTTATAAAAAATGAGAAATTGGGTCAAAAAATAAATGTTCCTTAAAGTGATGGGAATCGATAGCATTGGAAGAAAGCTGCTCAAAACAGTCGGTCATTTAGCTGTACGCCTTGATTTGGCTAAACTACGACTGAAAAACCGCTAAAAAATGGGTATTTTTGGCCAAAATCTGAATCCCAAAAATAACCGATGTACCCCCTATAAAAAATGAGAAATTGGGTCAAAAAATAAATGTTCCTTAAAGTGATGGGAATCGATAGCATTGGAAGAAAGCTGCTCAAAACAGTCGGTCATTTAGCTGTACGCCTTGATTTGGCTAAACTACGACTGAAAAACCACTAAAAAATGAGTATTTTTGACCAAAATCTGAATCCCAAAAATAACCGATGTACCCCCTTATAAAAAATGAGAAATTGGGTCAAAAAATAAATGTTCCTTAAAGTGATGGGAATCGATAGCATTGGAAGAAAGCTGCTCAAAACAGTCGGTCATTTAGCTGTACGCCTTGATTTGGCTAAACTACGACTGAAAAACCACTAAAAAATGGGTATTTTTGGCCAAAATCTGAATCCCAAAAATAACCGATGTACCCCCTATAAAAAATGAGAAATTGGGTCAAAAAATAAATGTTCCTTAAAGTGATGGGAATCGATAGCATTGGAAGAAAGCTGCTCAAAACAGTCGGTCATTTAGCTGTACGCCTTGATTTGGCTAAACTACGACTGAAAAACCACTAAAAAATGGGTATTTTTGACCAAAATCTGAATCCCAAAAATAACCGATGTACCCCCTTATAAAAAATGAGAAATTGGGTCAAAAAATAAATGTTCCTTAAAGTGATGGGAATCGATAGCATTGGAAGAAAGCTGCTCAAAACAGTCGGTCATTTAGCTGTACGCCTTGATTTGGCTAAACTACGACTGAAAAACCGCTAAAAAATGGGTATTTTTGGCCAAAATCTGAATCCCAAAAATAACCGATGTACCCCCTTATAAAAAATGAGAAATTGGGTCAAAAAATAAATGTTCCTTAAGTGATGGGAATCGATAGCATTGGAAGAAAGCTGCTCAAAACAGTCGGTCATTTAGCTGTACGCCTTGATTTGGCTAAACTACGACTGAAAAACCACTAAAAATGGTATTTTTGACCAAAATTGAATCCAAAAATAACCGATGTACCCCCTTATAAAAAATGAGAAATTGGGTCAAAAAATAAATGTTCCTTAAGTGATGGGAATCGATAGCATTGGAAGAAAGCTGCTCAAAACAGTCGGTCATTTAGCTGTACGCCTTGATTTGGCTAAACTACGACTGAAAAACCACTAAAAAATGGGTATTTTTGGCCAAAATCTGAATCCAAAAAATAACCGAGTACCCCCTTATAAAAAATGAGAAATTGGGTCAAAAAATAAATGTTCCTTAAAGTGATGGGAATCGATAGCATTGGAAGAAAGCTGCTCAAAACAGTCGGTCATTTAGCTGTACGCCTTGATTTGGCTAAACTACGACTGAAAAACCACTAAAAAATGGGTATTTTTGGCCAAAATCTGAATCCCAAAAATAACCGATGTACCCCCTTATAAAAAATGAGAAATTGGGTCAAAAAATAAATGTTCCTTAAGTGATGGGAATCGATAGCATTGGAAGAAAGCTGCTCAAAACAGTCGGTCATTTAGCTGTACGCCTTGATTTGGCTAAACTACGACTGAAAAACCACTAAAAAATGGGTATTTTTGGCCAAAATCTGAATCCAAAAATAACCGAGTACCCCCTTATAAAAAATGAGAAATTGGGTCAAAAAATAAATGTTCCTTAAAGTGATGGGAATCGATAGCATTGGAAGAAAGCTGCTCAAAACAGTTGGTCATTTAGCTGTACGCCTTGATTTGGGTAAACTACGACTGAAAAACCACTAAAAAATGGGTATTTTTGACCAAAATCTGAATCCCAAAAATAACCGATGTACCCCCTTATAAAAAATGAGAAATTGGGTCAAAAAATAAATGTTCCTTAAAGTGATGGGAATCGATAGCATTGGAAGAAAGCTGCTCAAAACAGTCGGTCATTTAGCTGTACGCCTTGATTTGGCTAAACTACGACTGAAAAACCGCTAAAAAATGGGTATTTTTGGCCAAAATCTGAATCCCAAAAATAACCGATGTACCCCTTATAAAAATGAGAAATTGGGTCAAAAAATAAATGTTCCTTAAAGTGATGGGAATCGATAGCATTGGAAGAAAGCTGCTCAAAACAGTCGGTCATTTAGCTGTACGCCTTGATTTGGCTAAACTACGACTGAAAAACCACTAAAAAATGGGTATTTTTGACCAAAATCTGAATCCAAAAATAACCGATGTACCCCCTTATAAAAAATGAGAAATTGGGTCAAAAAATAAATGTTCCTTAAAGTGATGGGAATCGATAGCATTGGAAGAAAGCTGCTCAAAACAGTCGGTCATTTAGCTGTACGCCTTGATTTGGCTAAACTACGACTGAAAAACCGCTAAAAAATGGGTATTTTTGGCCAAAATCTGAATCCAAAAATAACCGATGTACCCCCTTATAAAAAATGAGAAATTGGGTCAAAAAATAAATGTTCCTTAAAGTGATGGGATCGATAGCATTGGAAGAAAGCTGCTCAAAACAGTCGGTCATTTAGCTGTACGCCTTGATTTGGCTAAACTACGACTGAAAAACCACTAAAAAATGGGTATTTTTGGCCAAAATCTGAATCCCAAAAATAACCGATGTACCCCCTTATAAAAAATGAGAAATTGGGTCAAAAAATAAATGTTCCTTAAAGTGATGGGAATCGATAGCATTGGAAGAAAGCTGCTCAAAACAGTCGGTCATTTAGCTGTACGCCTTGATTTGGGTAAACTACGACTGAAAAACCACTAAAAAATGGGTATTTTTGACCAAAATCTGAATCCCAAAAATAACCGATGTACCCCCTTATAAAAAATGAGAAATTGGGTCAAAAAATAAATGTTCCTTAAAGTGATGGGAATCGATAGCATTGGAAGAAAGCTGCTCAAAACAGTCGGTCATTTAGCTGTACGCCTTGATTTGGCTAAACTACGACTGAAAAACCACTAAAAAATGGGTATTTTTGGCCAAAATCTGAATCCAAAAATAACCGATGTACCCCCTTATAAAAAATGAGAAATTGGGTCAAAAAATAAATGTTCCTTAAAGTGATGGGAATCGATAGCATTGGAAGAAAGCTGCTCAAAACAGTCGGTCATTTAGCTGTACGCCTTGATTTGGCTAAACTACGACTGAAAAACCACTAAAAAATGGGTATTTTTGGCCAAAATCTGAATCCAAAAATAACCGATGTACCCCCTTATAAAAAATGAGAAATTGGGTCAAAAAATAAATGTTCCTTAAAGTGATGGGAATCGATAGCATTGGAAGAAAGCTGCTCAAAACAGTCGGTCATTTAGCTGTACGCCTTGATTTGGCTAAACTACGACTGAAAAACCACTAAAAAATGGGTATTTTTGCCAAAATCTGAATCCCAAAAATAACCGATGTACCCCCTTATAAAAAATGAGAAATTGGGTCAAAAAATAAATGTTCCTTAAAGTGATGGGAATCGATAGCATTGGAAGAAAGCTGCTCAAAACAGTCGGTCATTTAGCTGTACGCCTTGATTTGGCTAAACTACGACTGAAAAACCACTAAAAATGGGTATTTTTGGCCAAAATCTGAATCCAAAAATAACCGATGTACCCCCTTATAAAAAATGAGAAATTGGGTCAAAAATAAATGTTCCTTAAAGTGATGGGAATCGATAGCATTGGAAGAAAGCTGCTCAAAACAGTCGGTCATTTAGCTGTACGCCTTGATTTGGCTAAACTACGACTGAAAAACCACTAAAAAATGGGTATTTTTGGCCAAAATCTGAATCCCAAAAATAACCGATGTACCCCCTTATAAAAAATGAGAAATTGGGTCAAAAAATAAATGTTCCTTAAAGTGATGGGAATCGATAGCATTGGAAGAAAGCTGCTCAAAACAGTCGGTCATTTAGCTGTACGCCTTGATTTGGCTAAACTACGACTGAAAAACCGCTAAAAAATGGGTATTTTTGGCCAAAATCTGAATCCAAAAATAACCGATGTACCCCCTTATAAAAATGAGAAATTGGGTCAAAAAATAAATGTTCCTTAAAGTGATGGGAATCGATAGCATTGGAAGAAAGCTGCTCAAAACAGTCGGTCATTTAGCTGTACGCCTTGATTTGGCTAAACTACGACTGAAAAACCACTAAAAAATGGGTATTTTTGGCCAAAATCTGAATCCCAAAAATAACCGATGTACCCCCTTATAAAAAATGAGAAATTGGGTCAAAAAATAAATGTTCCTTAAAGTGATGGGAATCGATAGCATTGGAAGAAAGCTGCTCAAAACAGTCGGTCATTTAGCTGTACGCCTTGATTTGGCTAAACTACGACTGAAAAACCGCTAAAAAATGGGTATTTTTGGCCAAAATCTGAATCCCAAAAATAACCGATGTACCCCCTTATAAAAAATGAGAAATTGGGTCAAAAAATAAATGTTCCTTAAAGTGATGGGAATCGATAGCATTGGAAGAAAGCTGCTCAAAACAGTCGGTCATTTAGCTGTACGCCTTGATTTGGCTAAACTACGACTGAAAAACCACTAAAAAATGGGTATTTTTGGCCAAAATCTGAATCCCAAAAATAACCGATGTACCCCCTTATAAAAAATGAGAAATTGGGTCAAAAAATAAATGTTCCTTAAAGTGATGGGAATCGATAGCATTGGAAGAAAGCTGCTCAAAACAGTCGGTCATTTAGCTGTACGCCTTGATTTGGCTAAACTACGACTGAAAAACCACTAAAAAATGGGTATTTTTGGCCAAAATCTGAATCCCAAAAATAACCGATGTACCCCCTTATAAAAATGAGAAATTGGGTCAAAAAATAAATGTTCCTTAAAGTGATGGGAATCGATAGCATTGGAAGAAAGCTGCTCAAAACAGTCGGTCATTTAGCTGTACGCCTTGATTTGGCTAAACTACGACTGAAAAACCACTAAAAAATGGGTATTTTTGGCCAAAATCTGAATCCAAAAATAACCGATGTACCCCCTTATAAAAAATGAGAAATTGGGTCAAAAAATAAATGTTCCTTAAAGTGATGGGAATCGATAGCATTGGAAGAAAGCTGCTCAAAACAGTCGGTCATTTAGCTGTACGCCTTGATTTGGCTAAACTACGACTGAAAAACCACTAAAAAATGGGTATTTTTGGCCAAAATCTGAATCCAAAAATAACCGATGTACCCCTTATAAAAATGAGAAATTGGGTCAAAAAATAAATGTTCCTTAAAGTGATGGGAATCGATAGCATTGGAAGAAAGCTGCTCAAAACAGTCGGTCATTTAGCTGTACGCCTTGATTTGGCTAAACTACGACTGAAAAACCCTAAAAAATGGGTATTTTTGGCCAAAATCTGAATCCCAAAAATAACCGATGTACCCCCTTATAAAAAATGAGAAATTGGGTCAAAAAATAAATGTTCCTTAAAGTGATGGGAATCGATAGCATTGGAAGAAAGCTGCTCAAAACAGTCGGTCATTTAGCTGTACGCCTTGATTTGGCTAAACTACGACTGAAAAACCACTAAAAAATGGGTATTTTTGACCAAAATCTGAATCCCAAAAATAACCGATGTACCCCTTATAAAAAATGAGAAATTGGGTCAAAAAATAAATGTTCCTTAAAGTGATGGGAATCGATAGCATTGGAAGAAAGCTGCTCAAAACAGTCGGTCATTTAGCTGTACGCCTTGATTTGGCTAAACTACGACTGAAAAACCACTAAAAAATGGTATTTTTGACCAAAATCTGAATCCAAAAATAACCGATGTACCCCCTTATAAAAAATGAGAAATTGGGTCAAAAAATAAATGTTCCTTAAAGTGATGGGAATCGATAGCATTGGAAGAAAGCTGCTCAAAACAGTCGGTCATTTAGCTGTACGCCTTGATTTGGCTAAACTACGACTGAAAAACCACTAAAAAATGGGTATTTTTGGCCAAAATCTGAATCCCAAAAATAACCGATGTACCCCCTTATAAAAAATGAGAAATTGGGTCAAAAAATAAATGTTCCTTAAAGTGATGGGAATCGATAGCATTGGAAGAAAGCTGCTCAAAACAGTCGGTCATTTAGCTGTACGCCTTGATTTGGCTAAACTACGACTGAAAAACCGCTAAAAAATGGGTATTTTTGGCCAAAATCTGAATCCCAAAAATAACCGATGTACCCCCTTATAAAAAATGAGAAATTGGGTCAAAAAATAAATGTTCCTTAAAGTGATGGGAATCGATAGCATTGGAAGAAAGCTGCTCAAAACAGTCGGTCATTTAGCTGTACGCCTTGATTTGGCTAAACTACGACTGAAAAACCACTAAAAAATGGGTATTTTTGACCAAAATCTGAATCCAAAAAATAACCGATGTACCCCCTTATAAAAATGAGAAATTGGGTCAAAAAATAAATGTTCCTTAAAGTGATGGGAATCGATAGCATTGGAAGAAAGCTGCTCAAAACAGTCGGTCATTTAGCTGTACGCCTTGATTTGGCTAAACTACGACTGAAAAACCACTAAAAAATGGTATTTTTGACCAAAATCTGAATCCCAAAAATAACCGATGTACCCCCTTATAAAAATGAGAAATTGGGTCAAAAAATAAATGTTCCTTAAAGTGATGGGAATCGATAGCATTGGAAGAAAGCTGCTCAAAACAGTCGGTCATTTAGCTGTACGCCTTGATTTGGCTAAACTACGACTGAAAAACCACTAAAAAATGGGTATTTTTGACCAAAATCTGAATCCCAAAAATAACCGATGTACCCCCTTATAAAAATGAGAAATTGGGTCAAAAAATAAATGTTCCTTAAAGTGATGGGAATCGATAGCATTGGAAGAAAGCTGCTCAAAACAGTCGGTCATTTAGCTGTACGCCTTGATTTGGCTAAACTACGACTGAAAAACCACTAAAAAATGGTATTTTTGACCAAAATCTGAATCCCAAAAATAACCGATGTACCCCCTTATAAAAAATGAGAAATTGGGTCAAAAAATAAATGTTCCTTAAAGTGATGGGAATCGATAGCATTGGAAGAAAGCTGCTCAAAACAGTCGGTCATTTAGCTGTACGCCTTGATTTGGCTAAACTACGACTGAAAAACCCTAAAAAATGAGTATTTTTGACCAAATCTGAATCCAAAAATAACCGATGTACCCCCTTATAAAATGAGAAATTGGGTCAAAAAATAAATGTTCCTTAAAGTGATGGGAATCGATAGCATTGGAAGAAAGCTGCTCAAAACAGTCGGTCATTAGCTGTACGCCTTGATTTGGCTAAACTACGACTGAAAAACCACTAAAAAATGGGTATTTTGACCAAAATCTGAATCCAAAAATAACCGATGTACCCCCTTATAAAAATGAGAAATTGGGTCAAAAAATAAATGTTCCTTAAAGTGATGGGAATCGATAGCATTGGAAGAAAGCTGCTCAAAACAGTCGGTCATTTAGCTGTACGCCTTGATTTGGCTAAACTACGACTGAAAAACCACTAAAAAATGGGTATTTTTGGCCAAATCTGAATCCCAAAAATAACCGAGTACCCCCTTATAAAAAATGAGAAATTGGGTCAAAAAATAAATGTTCCTTAAAGTGATGGGATCGATAGCATTGGAAGAAAGCTGCTCAAAACAGTCGGTCATTTAGCTGTACGCCTTGATTTGGCTAAACTACGACTGAAAAACCACTAAAAAATGGTATTTTTGACCAAAATCTGAATCCAAAAATAACCGATGTACCCCCTTATAAAAAATGAGAAATTGGGTCAAAAAATAAATGTTCCTTAAAGTGATGGGAATCGATAGCATTGGAAGAAAGCTGCTCAAAACAGTCGGTCATTTAGCTGTACGCCTTGATTTGGCTAAACTACGACTGAAAAACCACTAAAAATGGTATTTTTGACCAAAATTTGAATCCCAAAAATAACCGATGTACCCCCTTATAAAAAATGAGAAATTGGGTCAAAAATAAATGTTCCTTAAAGTGATGGGAATCGATAGCATTGGAAGAAAGCTGCTCAAAACAGTCGGTCATTTAGCTGTACGCCTTGATTTGGCTAAACTACGACTGAAAAACCGCTAAAAAATGGGTATTTTTGCCAAAATCTGAATCCAAAAAATACCGATGTACCCCTTATAAAAAATGAGAAATTGGGTCAAAAAATAAATGTTCCTTAAAGTGATGGGAATCGATAGCATTGGAAGAAAGCTGCTCAAAACAGTCGGTCATTTAGCTGTACGCCTTGATTTGGCTAAACTACGACTGAAAAACCACTAAAAAATGGTATTTTTGACCAAAATCTGAATCCCAAAAAAACCGATGTACCCCCTTATAAAAAATGGAAATTGGGTCAAAAAATAAATGTTCCTTAAAGTGATGGGAATCGATAGCATTGGAAGAAAGCTGCTCAAAACAGTCGGTCATTTAGCTGTACGCCTTGATTTGGCTAAACTACGACTGAAAAACCACTAAAAAATGGTATTTTTGACCAAATCTGAATCCAAAAATAACCGATGTACCCCCTTATAAAAATGAGAAATTGGGTCAAAAAATAAATGTTCCTTAAAGTGATGGGAATCGATAGCATTGGAGAAAGCTGCTCAAACAGTCGGTCATTTTAGCTGTACGCCTTGATTTGGCTAAACTACGACTGAAAAACCACTAAAAAATGGGTATTTTTGACCAAATCTGAATCCAAAAATAACCGATGTACCCCCTTATAAAAAATGAGAAATTGGGTCAAAAAATAAATGTTCCTTAAAGTGATGGGAATCGATAGCATTGGAAGAAGCTGCTCAAAACAGTCGGTCATTTAGCTGTACGCCTTGATTTGGCTAAACTACGACTGAAAAACCACTAAAAAATGGGTATTTTTGGCCAAATCTGAATCCAAAAATAACCGAGTACCCCTTATAAAAAATGAGAAATTGGGTCAAAAAATAAATGTTCCTTAAAGTGATGGGAATCGATAGCATTGGAAGAAAGCTGCTCAAAACAGTCGGTCATTTAGCTGTACGCCTTGATTTGGCTAAACTACGACTGAAAAACCACTAAAAAATGGGTATTTTTGGCCAAAATCTGAATCCAAAAATAACCGATGTACCCCCTTATAAAAAATGAAAATTGGGTCAAAAAATAAATGTTCCTTAAAGTGATGGGATCGATAGCATTGGAGAAAGCTGCTCAAAACAGTCGGTCATTTAGCTGTACGCCTTGATTTGGCTAAACTACGACTGAAAAACCACTAAAAAATGGGTATTTTTGACCAAAATCTGAATCCAAAAATAACCGATGTACCCCCTTATAAAAAATGAGAAATTGGGTCAAAAAATAAATGTTCCTTAAAGTGATGGGATCGATAGCATTGGAAGAAGCTGCTCAAAACAGTCGGTCATTTAGCTGTACGCCTTGATTTGGCTAAACTACGACTGAAAAACCACTAAAAATGGTATTTTTGACCAAAATCTGAATCCAAAAAATAACCGATGTACCCCCTTATAAAAAATGAGAAATTGGGTCAAAAATAAATGTTCCTTAAG
Source organism: Drosophila suzukii (assembly GCF_013340165.1). Classification (NCBI taxonomy): domain Eukaryota; kingdom Metazoa; phylum Arthropoda; class Insecta; order Diptera; family Drosophilidae; genus Drosophila; species Drosophila suzukii. The sequence goes on from NW_023496847.1 coordinate 649,008, forward strand.
TGATGGGAATCGATAGCATTGGAAGAAGCTGCTCAAAACAGTCGGTCATTTAGCTGTACGCCTTGATTTGGCTAAACTACGACTGAAAAACCACTAAAAAATGGGTATTTTTGACCAAAATCTGAATCCAAAAATAACCGATGTACCCCTTATAAAAAATGGAAATTGGGTCAAAAAATAAATGTTCCTAAAGTGATGGGATCGATAGCATTGGAAGAAAGCTGCTCAAAACAGTCGGTCATTTAGCTGTACGCCTTGATTTGGCTAAACTACGACTGAAAAACCACTAAAAAATGAGTATTTTTGACCAAAATCTGAATCCAAAAATAACCGATGTACCCCCTTATAAAAAATGAGAAATTGGGTCAAAAAATAAATGTTCCTTAAAGTGATGGGAATCGATAGCATTGGAAGAAAGCTGCTCAAAACAGTCGGTCATTTAGCTGTACGCCTTGATTTGGCTAAACTACGACTGAAAAACCACTAAAAAATGGGTATTTTTGACCAAAATCTGAATCCCAAAAATAACGATGTACCCCCTTATAAAAAATGAGAAATTGGGTCAAAAAATAAATGTTCCTTAAAGTGATGGGAATCGATAGCATTTGAAGAAAGCTGCTCAAAACAGTCGTCATTTAGCTGTACGCCTTGATTTGGCTAAACTACGACTGAAAAACCACTAAAAAATGGTATTTTTGACCAAAATCTGAATCCAAAAATAACCGATGTACCCCCTTATAAAAATGAGAAATTGGGTCAAAAAATAAATGTTCCTTAAAGTGATGGAATCGATAGCATTGGAAGAAAGCTGCTCAAAACAGTCGGTCATTTAGCTGTACGCCTTGATTTGGCTAAACTACGACTGAAAAACCACTAAAAAATGGGTATTTTTGACCAAAATCTGAATCCAAAAATAACCGAGTACCCCCTTATAAAAAATGAGAAATTGGGTCAAAAAATAAATGTTCCTTAAAGTGATGGGATCGATAGCATTGGAAGAAAGCTGCTCAAAACAGTCGGTCATTTAGCTGTACGCCTTGATTTGGCTAAACTACGACTGAAAAACCACTAAAAAATGGTATTTTTGACCAAAATCTGAATCCAAAAATAACCGATGTACCCCTTATAAAAATGAGAAATTGGGTCAAAAATAAATGTTCCTTAAAGTGATGGGATCGATAGCATTGAAGAAAGCTGCTCAAAACAGTCGGTCATTTAGCTGTACGCCTTGATTTGGCTAAACTACGACTGAAAAACCACTAAAAAATGGGTATTTTTGGCCAAAATCTGAATCCAAAAATAACGAGTACCCCCTTATAAAAAATGAGAAATTGGGTCAAAAAATAAATGTTCCTTAAAGTGATGGAATCGATAGCATTGGAAGAAAGCTGCTCAAAACAGTCGGTCATTTAGCTGTACGCCTTGATTTGGCTAAACTACGACTGAAAAACCACTAAAAATGGGTATTTTTGCCAAATCGAATCCCAAAATAACCGATGTACCCCCTTATAAAAAATGAGAAATTGGGTCAAAAATAAATGTTCCTTAAAGTGATGGGAATCGATAGCATTGAAGAAAGCTGCTCAAACAGTCGGTCATTTAGCTGTACGCCTTGATTTGGCTAAACTACGACTGAAAACCACTAAAAATGGGTATTTTTGGCCAAAATCTGAATCCAAAAAATAACCGATGTACCCCCTTATAAAAAATGGAAATTGGGTCAAAAAATAAATGTTCCTAAAGTGATGGGATCGATAGCATTGGAGAAGCTGCTCAAAACAGTGGTCATTTAGCTGTACGCCTTGATTTGGTAAACTACGACTGAAAAACCACTAAAAATGGTATTTTTGACCAAAATCTGAATCCAAAAATAACCGATGTACCCCCTTATAAAAAATGGAAAATTGGGTCAAAAAATAAATGTTCCTTAAAGTGATGGGAATCGATAGCATTGGAGAAAGCTGCTCAAAACAGTCGGTCATTTAGCTGTACGCCTTGATTTGGCTAAACTACGACTGAAAACCGCTAAAAAATGGGTATTTTGGCCAAAATCTGAATCCAAAAAATACCGATGTACCCCCTTATAAAAATGAGAAATTGGGTCAAAAAATAAATGTTCCTTAAAGTGATGGAATCGATAGCATTGGAAGAAAGCTGCTCAAAACAGTTGGTCATTTAGCTGTACGCCTTGATTTGGGTAAACTACGACTGAAAAACCACTAAAAAATGAGTATTTTTGACCAAAATCTGAATCCCAAAAATAACGATGTACCCCTTATAAAAATGAGAAATTGGGTCAAAAAATAAATGTTCCTTAAGTGATGGGAATCGATAGCATTGAAGAAAGCTGCTCAAAACAGTCGGTCATTTAGCTGTACGCCTTGATTTGGCTAAACTACGACTGAAAAACCGCTAAAAATGGGTATTTTGGCCAAAATCTGAATCCAAAAATAACCGATGTCCCCCTATAAAAATGAGAAATTGGGTCAAAAAATAAATGTTCCTTAAAGTGATGGGATCGATAGCATTGGAAGAAGCTGCTCAAAACAGTCGGTCATTTAGCTGTACGCCTTGATTTGGCTAAACTACGACTGAAAAACCACTAAAAATGAGTATTTTTGACCAAAATCTGAATCCAAAAATAACCGATGTACCCCCTTATAAAAATGAGAAATTGGGTCAAAAAATAAATGTTCCTTAAAGTGATGGGAATCGATAGCATTGGAAGAAAGCTGCTCAAAACAGTCGTCATTTAGCTGTACGCCTTGATTTGGCTAAACTACGACTGAAAAACCACTAAAAAATGGGTATTTTTGACCAAAATCTGAATCCCAAAAATAACCGATGTACCCCTTATAAAAATGAGAAATTGGGTCAAAAAATAAATGTCCTTAAAGTGATGGGAATCGATAGCATTGGAAGAAACTGCTCAAAACAGTCGGTCATTTAGCTGTACGCCTTGATTTGGCTAAACTACGACTGAAAAACCGCTAAAAAATGGTATTTTTGGCCAAAATCTGAATCCAAAAATAACCGATGTACCCCCTTATAAAAATGAGAAATTGGGTCAAAAAATAAATGTTCCTTAAAGTGATGGGAATCGATAGCATTGGAAGAAAGCTGCTCAAAACAGTCGGTCATTTAGCTGTACGCCTTGATTTGGCTAAACTACGACTGAAAAACCACTAAAAAATGGTATTTTTGGCCAAAATCTGAATCCAAAAATAACCGATGTACCCCTTATAAAAAATGAGAAATTGGGTCAAAAAATAAATGTTCCTTAAAGTGATGGGAATCGATAGCATTGGAAGAAAGCTGCTCAAAACAGTCGGTCATTTAGCTGTACGCCTTGATTTGGGTAAACTACGACTGAAAACCACTAAAAATGGTATTTTTGACCAAAATCTGAATCCCAAAAATAACCGATGTACCCCCTTATAAAAAATGAGAAATTGGGTCAAAAAATAAATGTTCCTTAAAGTGATGGGAATCGATAGCATTGGAAGAAAGCTGCTCAAAACAGTCGGTCATTTAGCTGTACGCCTTGATTTGGCTAAACTACGACTGAAAAACCGCTAAAAAATGGTATTTTTGGCCAAAATCTGAATCCAAAAATAACCGATGTACCCCCTTATAAAAAATGAGAAATTGGGTCAAAAAATAAATGTTCCTTAAAGTGATGGAATCGATAGCATTGGAAGAAAGCTGCTCAAAACAGTCGGTCATTTAGCTGTACGCCTTGATTTGGCTAAACTACGACTGAAAAACCACTAAAAAATGAGTATTTTTGACCAAAATCTGAATCCCAAAAATAACCGATGACCCCCTTAAAAATGAGAAATTGGGTCAAAAATAAATGTTCCTTAAAGTGATGGGAATCGATAGCATTGGAAGAAAGCTGCTCAAAACAGTCGGTCATTTAGCTGTACGCCTTGATTTGGCTAAACTACGACTGAAAAACCTAAAAAATGGGTATTTTTGGCCAAAATCTGAATCCAAAAATAACCGATGTACCCTTATAAAAAATGAGAAATTGGGTCAAAAAATAAATGTTCCTTAAAGTGATGGGAATCGATAGCATTGGAAGAAAGCTGCTCAAAACAGTCGGTCATTTAGCTGTACGCCTTGATTTGGCTAAACTACGACTGAAAAACCACTAAAAAATGGTATTTTTGACAAAATCTGAATCCAAAAATAACCGATGTACCCCTTATAAAAATGAGAAATTGGGTCAAAAATAAATGTTCCTTAAAGTGATGGAATCGATAGCATTGGAAGAAAGCTGCTCAAAACAGTCGGTCATTTAGCTGTACGCCTTGATTTGGCTAAACTACGACTGAAAACTAAAAAATGGGTATTTTTGACCAAATATGAATCCCAAAAATAACCGATGTACCCCCTTATAAAAAATGAGAAATTGGGTCAAAAAATAATGTTCCTTAAAGTGATGGGAATCGATAGCATTAAGAAAGCTGCTCAAAACAGTCGGTCATTTAGCTGTACGCCTTGATTTGGCTAAACTACGACTGAAAACCACTAAAAAATGGTATTTTTGACCAAAATCTGAATCCAAAAATAACCGATGTACCCTTAAAAAATGAGAAATTGGGTCAAAAATAAATGTTC